>OU343219.1:40306029-40437641 GCA_910596185.1 Chrysanthemum makinoi
TCTTTTCAACTACACGGATTACGTTGAGGTTAGGTGCAACACTTCTTTGATGGCTGATTCCAATGCTTTCATAAAATTCACTAAGTTTTTTTGTTAACAAACTTCAGTTCCATTATGCATCGGGATAATTACGGCGGTTTTGTTAAGTCGAACTTGCGGTTGTTTGATGAGTTTGATGATGATATCGGGAGTTTCATCCTTTGTCCTTAAGAACTTGACCGGTGAATCTAGGTAATCATCAACCACAACTAACACATATTTCTTCCCAAAGATATTACGCACTCTCATTGGTCACATAAATCCATATGAATTGTATGAAGAACTACGTGAGCGAGTTAGTAGGTTTGGGTTTATGGGCATACTTCTTGCTTTTCCAATTGACATGCTTGAACAAAGATGATCCTTTTCATACTTTAGTCGGGTAAACCTACAACTAAGTCCTTTACGGAGATCATTGATGGTGCCGAAGTTCAAGTGATTGAGACGACGATGCCATAACCATGACTTTGTTTTGAAGCCGACAACAAGCGGAGAAGACTTCATCATATCTTCGATAGAGATGGTGTAAAGATTTGAACCACGAGTTCCTCTTAAAAGTTCCTTACCATCAAGTTCTCTAACAAAACAAGTATGTTTTCAGAAGGCTACTTCTAGATCAGAATCACAGAATTGACCAGACGAGAACATATTATGACCAAGACCTTCCACATAGTATACTCTAGAGATAACACTATCACCAACAACTTAATCACCATAACCCATAATTGCACCGAAATGATCATTACGAATCGCGTCCGATGAATTTGCTCACGAAGTTCATGAGCAGCGACCGGTCTCGGTCATATGCTTGGAGCGACTGAGTCCGGTACCCGAGAGCGATTTGAACGATCTGCAGGTGAAACCTGACAAGAATGGATAAGCTGGATAATTGGGATCCCCATGCAAGAATGGGTTCACAGTTAGTACTTGATGGTGGAACACCCACATGAAATAGAAACATCCATATCGGTAGAAGCAATGGAATCATTGGGAATAGATGCAATCTTTGGTGTCTATATTTGACCTATTCAAAGTATGTTCACTTCTTAGGGAATAGTTCTACCATGAGCATCCATTTTCTAGTGGGCATAATCTTAGCAGTTTGAGAGCAAAGCTGATTATTCTTATGGCCAAAAGGTATCCAATAATAACCTATCTTTATAAAAGTTCTTCACTGGGTTTCCTTTGTTTTCTAACAATCTTTCGTTTTTGCCTGTTTGCCTTCTTTGCACGATTATTAGCGTTAACAATTTTAGCGGGCATTTGACAGCATTAGACAAAGCATTCACACCACATTCATGATTAGCAACGAGAATTCGCAGACATCATTACAAGGTTCAAACGATTAGAATTAATTACGATGCGCCTAAGGCTAATACTAGAATCAACACGATTCGTTTTATTCAACTCAAGCTTAAAGTTCCTAGGTTGGTCTTCTACTCTCTTCCAATGCACATTTTAGCTTGCAAGGTCCTATCATTCCTTGTATTGTCTTGAGACTTTGACACGCTTTCGTTTTAATGTCATTGATTACTCACAATAGATGGAATTATGGAACATTAGTTGGTTGATCTACTTTTTGCATTCTGAACTAGGCGTGCAAGGATGCGTATTACTAGGCGACACATTGATGTATACTTTCTTAAAGCGGGCCTAGAATGGTTTGAATGCTTGGCACTAGGCATAGAACAAGGCATCACGGCTTTGCCTTTTGCACCTAAGGTTAAGGATTTGGGACATGTTGCAATTACACATTCTAGCGGCTCTTGAGATCGTTTGGCCTAGAGAGCAAGCAAACCTAATTTCACTATCAAGAGGTTTGTTAATGAAATCCTCTTCGACAATCTCACGGAGACATTCTAGACTATCCTTAAGGTGAGCACAATAGTCATGAAAAGCATGTTCATTATTTCTAAGATGAGGAGGAATATATTTAACTATCACAGTGTATTTGCAATCTAAGGGTGACTTTGAGACAACATTCTTATTGAAAACAAGTGGTAGTTTCCCATTTCCATGACTTCTCAGATTCTCAATTTCCTTTTGTAAAGACGTTATTTTTTGTTGTTTTGGTCACGGGTGACTTTTATTGAATCATATAACTCTTTAAAATGTCGTTTAACTTTTCATTTTCTTCTAGAAAACTCTCGTTTTCCTTTTGTAAGGCATTAACTAAGTTTTGAAGATGAAAAGTTTGAGAATTCTGAGAATCTAAAGGAGGAGGCATTTGGGAGCTGTCATATTGTTCTTTTGACCCTTTAATTGAGAGATTTGGGCTTTCAACTTTACGATCGTGTTCAATGAGCTTGAATCGTTCATCACGTTTGTTAATTTGAAAAAGCGCATCAAACTCTGGAGCATCCGAGGATGTCTTGATATTTGAAGTTTTGACATTTTCTTTAAGATGTTGATATTTTAGTTGTAAATTAAAATGCTCAACTGCTAGTTTAGAAAAATGTTTAACCAAATTGTCGTGATCATCCGGTTCAATTTTCTCGTTTAGTTTAGAATTAGTTTTTTCAAGCTCAATGACACGATCATGGGAGACTTTCAGGAACCTTGATAATTCATGAAATTTGAAGCATTAATAGAACAATTGTAGCGATGAAAAACACATCTTGAGCAATACATTCAGAAATCATATTCTCATTCGGTGTATGCAAGTTCTTCCTTTCAATCTCATTATATTTTAATGCTCGCTCATAGTCACTAACCTTAACTATCATTGCATCAAATTCCTGTTCCATTTCTTTAATATCGAATTCATTCCCTTTTAAGACTCTCAAATTGATCTTTTAGTTGTTTAAAGAAAGGCATGACCTCGGTTAAATAACATTCTTTGGTTTGCTCAAAACCTCTTTCTCCTTAGTTATACCGATGGGTGTGATCCTTTTCTTGCAAGTTTTCTCAAAATCAACAAATAGTTGAAAGATAACATATTGGCTGATTAAGGTCTTGCTTTTAGTGGCAATTGTTCTAGGAACTAGATGCATTGTTGTATTTGGAGGATACGATGGCTCTAGGCATTTTCCAAAGGGGGTTGGTTTCAACAATATTTTAGACTTTACGCTTATCTCCCATTTTCGAGAACACTTGTTAGGTTAACAATGTTTGAGGCTTAAACTTGTTTAAGGAATCCAATCTCCTTTTGTAATCATGGGGTGTGATGATTACTTTCTTTTCTTTACACTTTGGATCAACTAGTTTCTTGTTCACTTTTCCTAGTGATTTCATCGATTTCTTATCTTCCTCATTGCACTCAGCACAACTAGGTTTGTCTAGGTTTAAGGATTTCCTTGCCATCATAAAGAACCTTATGAGCATTTCTAGCCTTTTAATGACCTCTGGATTTGGTTCCTCAACAAGGGGAATGCTATGCTTATAAGCAGAACTCTATGCTTAGTGATCATGTGGGCAGTCTGAATGGTGTTTCCTTGTACGTACAACTTATTTTCAAGCTTGTTTTCAAAGTCTTTAGATTAGAAAAATCATTCAAAAGTTTTGATTCCTTTGCGAATTCTTGCTTAAGCATTTTAACATTTTCTTGAAGTTCTTGTTTTTGCTTAGCAGGTTTTGAAAGTTTTTCTTGTAAGGAGTTTAACTCTTGTTTTAATACTTCTTCTCTAAACCTACTTTTTCTAATAGTTGTGCGCATTTGGTCATCCATTTCCTGCTCACGGGTGGTCAACTCAAATTTTGCACGTTTTTCATAAATAGCAACACGTTCTTTATAGGCATTAGTTGGAGAGATAACAAATCATCGGGGGCACATGCGGTGTATTCATCAAAACATAGTCATTGTTGTTGCGGAAGATGCATCACTTGAAACAATCTCACTTTCACTTTGTTTCACATATTGATCATATGGGACAACATTGATATTACCCATATTTTCAATATTTGATTCAATAGTTACAGTTGATTGTACTTTGTCATGCATCTTTGTACATCGGCATCATCATTATAGTTTTAATACCTCGAGATGAGTTTGTCTTTGGATGGGCCATTTGTGTGAAGAGACCTTGGGAGAAACCATTGGAGAAATGCTAGCCATAAAATTGTGTGTCGGTGGGTCCATCATCCACATCCAGTTATGCATCTGTCGGCTGAAAGGCATTGATGATTGTGACCTATCTCTGAATGGTCGCTCATCCACATCGCATCATAGGTCTTGGCATTGCCTCAGCAAAACAAACTCCTCTTCATCCAAAAAGCACCATTATCACGAGCTTGTACAAGCAACATCTTATCTCTGGTAATCGGCATTCGTGGGCGTTTTGGAGATGTGCAGTTCCTTGCAATGTGTCCCTCACCACCACAGTTATAGCATTTGATCGGCTTAGTTTGACCTTGATTTCCATTTCTTCCTCGATTCTGATTACCAACATAACCTCTACCGGCTCCTCCTCTTCCTTGATCATATTGTCTTTCGAGCTGGTTGCACAACAATTTTCCCATCTCGGCTTGAGCTTGATTGTGTGGGTTGAAGCATTCGAGGTTGTTGTTGGTTTGTGGGAGAGAATTCATGTTTTTGACTAATCGGGAGAGCCAGTTGATTAATGAAGTTACCCACGTGTGCATCAACATCGGCTTGTTTGAACATTGGATCGGGAATGAGTTTGTGAGTTCCATTACCCATGGGTATAACTTGTGAAGCTTTAGTGGTAATCCCAATGTTTGAGTAGAAGGCGGTTGAATCATTTGATGAGCTTGTCTCTCCTGGATTTGTTTTGAATTGTTCAAGAATCCTTTTTTCAAACATAGCATGTCTCTCATTCTATAGAAGGAAGGCATAGAGTTGCTCATAGTTTGTATTCTTCAATCCTTTAGTGAGCTTGAAGTACTTGTGCCATTAGGGATTCATGTTGTTTACAAACTTTGAGTTCAGCTGAATGTTAGGCATAGTCATTTCGATGTTCCTCATGTCATTCACCAGCTTATGAAATCTCACATAGTACTCATAGACACTTTCATCGGTTTCATCTTGAAGTGCTCAAATTCATCATAGAGTTGTGATTCTCTGTCTTCATAGTTAATTCGAGAACGAGAAAAGCATCTTGACATTATCCCATCTGCCTTTGCCTGGTGTTGTGATTGATAAGCTTGTAGATGTCTTTGGAAGACCTTGAAGAATAATGTTGGAAGCCACGATATCTGCATCGAATCTCTTTTCTCCTTATCATCAAGCTCATCATACATCTTTGGTCGTCCATTCAGTAAATCAAGAGTTCCATCTTCGCGAGTATCAAGTATATCTCTAGTAGTCTCAACTCATTGGGTCCTTCATCAATGGATTTGAGAATGTTGACACCATTTTCCTTTCAAAGGCAGTACAATCTGATTCGTTGAGCCCAAGAGTCATAGTCGGTTCATCAAGCATGGGTGGACGAGTTATCGAACCGACTTCTTGAACATCTCGACAGCAGTGGAGATGATTGTAGGAGCGTTGGTAGACATGATGACAAGTTAAACGAGATTTTATAACTCTATGATTAAACCTGGAAATAGATTCTTTCCGGATTTTTAAATCAAGAAAACCGTATTTAAAAGAAATCACTCAAGTCGCTAGGAAAATTGTGAACCAAGTAAGCTAAGTGCTAAATTAGCTAAAGTTCAAGTCGATTTATGTAACAACTAAACTACAATCAAGTCGCTAACAAAATTTTGGACAATTAAGCTAAGCACCAAATTCGCTAAATATTCAAATTAAGCTAAATAGCAACTTCGCTAGGTACCAACTTCGTAACACCAAATTAAGCTAACAATATAAAATACAAATTAAGCTAACTTCCACCAAGTTAAGCTACCGTAGTGGAGATTCCACTATTTGTCTTGTTGTGGAAAAACTGTCTCACTAGGCAATTCGCTAGGCCTAAGTCGCTAGTACTCCACAACTGCAACTTCGCTACCAAAATGTAAAGCAAGTTATTAGCAAGAAAAGCTATCCAGTAGAGTCAAGTCGCTAGCTAGAAAACTTCACAAATACCACTTTTCAATCCAAAAACAACCCAACCAAGATGATTCAAGCTTACCAAATGAAAACCTAAACACTTGTGATGATTCTAAACACAAAAGTACTAACAAAATCCAAGCTTTAACACAAGAAATCAACCAAATGATGCAAAAAACACTAAACTTTTTCAAACTCAAAAACCACCTAAAAACCACTAGAAATCCAAAGAAATGTAAGATATGATCTGGCTCTTGATACCAATTGTTGGATATTGGATTTCACAAACACATCAAACAATAACACAAAGTAGGCATATAAAATGGAATTCTAGAGAAGTTAGAGGTTTAGGGAACTTTGTGAGAGAAAGAAATTCTTATTATGAGCTCCACTCTCTCTACCTTGGAAGGTAGAAGTATTTATAGTCTTACAATAAAAGCGCCACACAACGGTCGTGGATCGGGCATACATTGGGTAAAGACGTCCAGTCCTCCCGCGGTGTTACTAAACTAAATACTATTAACATAGAAGTACTACTATGACTCACAGCTTTCTAACGATTACATATGAGGTGACCGACTCTTTAATACACGGAATTTCAAATTCCTAACAATATCCTTGGGAACGCGATACAAGATATTTCCACGGTACGTATTAAGTGAATCTTACTTGATTGGTTTGCGTTAAAACATTGTAGATATATCGATGCGGGTAATTAAGAAACCATGATGTGGGCATTTCGGTAGAGAATCTTTGATCTTTCTCATGCCCCTTTAAAACTTTCATCAAAGCGTTCTTTGGAAGTTTGTAATTTCGTTCTTAAGATTTTTAGTTTTAGAATAAGGGAAAAGCGATTTACAAATTTTGAAAGCGAGATCTTCCCAAGCATTGATCGTCGAGGGTTCTTTATAGAATTGAGCTACCTGAGAAAATGAGAATAACATCAACTTAAGCGTGTCATGAGGAACATCCTTATACTTTATAGGTGAAATATCAAACCATCGGATGTGAGCATAGGATGCGTCCCTCTTTCAAAACCTTAGAATGGGTTTGATAAGATTGAATTAAAGCGGTTTGTATCTCGAAATTTTAGACTAGAATCTCGGTACAACGATAGCATCTTCATAACCCTCTGTGGGTACTTGGAACAATTATGAGCATAAATGCGTGTGTCCGCCATTAGAATTAAACACATATAGAGGATAAGAAGATAGAATTAGGTTAAGAAGGATAAAGAAGATAAATTAAACGGTTCAAGAGGGTAAAAGAGATAAAGAATTGACGGTTTAGAGGATAAAGACGATTATTTTTGGGTTTTAATAAAAGGAAACATAAAAGGAAACTTTGAAAAGGGAAAAAATCTTTTTTGGGTTTTTATAAAAAGTAATATGTACCAAAACAAAGCGGTAACTTCACGAGGAAGGATCTTCAAAACCTTGAATGGTCGAGAGGAATCACGAAAACTTACTACATGCCTCCCAGAAGCGTGGCTGTGCAAAAATTTATTCCTCAGGCAAAGATCAATAATAGAAGTTTGTAGTATATTGGGTAACTCAAACGTGTTAGGTTTGAGCTTTAGGAATCGTTCGAACGAGGGTTGAATGGAGTTTCCAACTCACGTCGCGATTATCGGGATTTGAATGTGTTAAAAGAGATTTTTAAATTTCTACACTACTTTGATTGTGAAATGGGAAATTGGGAAGCAATTAAAAGGGAATCTAAATCTATGGGGAAACAATCAACAATGCAAATTTACTAAGCTAAAAAAGCAAATTACGACTTTAAATGAAACGTGACTTAAATGCAAATAATACCAAAATAAGTCCTAAAAATGATCTAAAAAAAGTTTCTAACCTAAAATGATATTTGAAAACTATTTAAGATTTAAAACTAATTTTTAGGATTTTTCTTGAATTTATATGAATTAAAAACTAATTTCTAATTTTAAAATAGAACTAAATAACTAAAAATTATGAAAATGAGTGGGAAAATTATGAAACTATATTTTAAAAATCTAAAATAACTAAAAAGACTTTTTCAAATTGAATTTGTATTTTTCTGAATTATTTTCTAATTTCTATGATGTAAAAACTATTTTAAATTAATTAAATTGCTAAATATTACTATTTGAACTAAGAAAATAATGGAAAAATATTTTTTTGGCTTTTTATATTTTTCTTAATCTGAGAAAAATGAACCAATATTTTTTGGAACCTTTTCTGAATTATTTGCAATAAAAGCTAATTAAAAAGTGTTAAAAACTAGATTTAATTGAGAAAAATAGCAAACAGTAATGGAAAATTATGAAAATTCCAGAAAACTATAAAATATCTTGAAGTGCAGGGAAAATAGAAACTATTTTGGGCGGAAATATGAATTGGGCACACAACTAATGTGAATAAGCACTTGAAATAAGCTAAAAGCTAACTATAAGCTACCTAAGGCTCAAAATGATCTAAACTAACCAAAAATAAGCTAATGCAACTGATATGGGTCAAATAAGCTCAAGCAAAAGGCATTTAAGCACTAAATCAAATTCTAGCGGCTTAAAATCCTAACTACTTTACTGCGGCAACTTTAAGCTCCAATTGAAACTTATTTAGAAAAATCCTAAAAATAAACTAAAAATACCATGTTGAGCACAACCAACAAGAGTGCTTATCTCTAGAATTTTAGCTCAAAAGGACCTTGAATGAAGGAATTAAAAATCCACAAATTTCATTGCTCAAACCATTTTTTTATGTTTTGACTTTTAGAAACAGATTTGCAATCTTGACTAATTTGAACTTCAAATCCTTAAAACTAATTGGAACTGATGATTTGAGATGCAAGTAGACCTAAATAAGCTAACTCTAATAATTCTAGATTTAAAATGCAAGTTATGACTAACTGAAACCAACTAAATTTATCAAAAATGAGCGATGAATCTAAATTTTGACTTTAGGTGATCTAGGGTGCAAACTCAAAAATGATTATGACTAAATAATACCAAAACTATTGCGACAACTAAAACCTATCACTATGAAAACCCCAAACTCAGAATAATAAGCAGATCCAAACACTCCTTTGGACCACTAATATGTAGATTTTACCAATTAACACTAAATTTTAAGCCATAATTCCTACTAGAACAATATCAAATGATAATGAGAAAACTAAATGATTCAATCAACTATAATTATCAGAAGATCACTATACTAAATTTGCAGATATGACAGATAGATCAGCAATATATTTAGAACTTTTATCAGATTAAAGCATAAGAAGAATTTAAACTTAACAAGCAATAATTCACTAAATCAAACACAATTTAACAACTAGAAATACTACTACACTCTTGATTGAGATAGAAAGC
This sequence comes from Chrysanthemum makinoi, assembly GCA_910596185.1. Lineage (NCBI taxonomy): Eukaryota > Viridiplantae > Streptophyta > Magnoliopsida > Asterales > Asteraceae > Chrysanthemum > Chrysanthemum makinoi. The sequence goes on from OU343219.1 coordinate 40,315,374, forward strand.
AGATATGAACTTATGATCATCTGTCATAATGACATGCTAAATTGAGATCCATAAACCACTATCCTACAACTGATTTCAACCCAAATTTAACTGAATATCAACCCATTTCCACCACACCAGACAATCCAGAACCATTGAATCAATGAAATTGTATCTACCCGACTTTAGTTGACCAACGTTATATTTGAGTAAGAAGCTGAGTAGTGAGAGTTTTGAGCTACAATGAGCTTATAAACACTAATGTAATCATAAAAACAAAATTTAGAATTAAAATGAGAATTCAAGCAAAATGATTATATTGATAATAAAACTTGAGTACAAAAATTGAATGACTGAATTTAAACTAAAAACATTGAAAACATTTAAAAACTACACTACTACTCTACTCCTACTACAAACTTGATTTCCTACGTGAATGAGAGAGGAAAACTTTTATACTTGAGCTCAAGTTGAGGAAGGATCGAAATTCCCAAATGTGTGTTTCTTTTGAGTCGTTAATCACCATTAGATCAATCCCATCTCATCTTGACCCTTGGATTACACATGCCTCGCATTGCTCACCAATTAGAGGCAAGTAATGAAGGAATGACACACGGATTGCCAAGTGGCATCCGTGTGTCGTATGTCGAGCAAAAGTACTATATTACACTTAATTGGTATAATTTGGCTCAATTGATGAAAGGGCATATTAGGGTTCTAAGACCTGGGAAATTTGGGGAGAATATTGGCGGTTTGAGGTAAATATTATTTTAGTGTATTTGACTTTGTGTTGACCAGTGGTTAAGTGGAGAGTTCGTTTGTATTGTGACCAGGTCATGTTAGCAAAAGGTTCAAATCAGATATAATGGTTGACCGGGTATAGGATTTAGTTTGACCAGGCTTGGGCTTTGGAATGTATTTGGGCCAAAGTGTAGAGAATTTGGACTATGGACTTAGCTTGTGATCCAAAAAATATTAACATAGGACTAGATTGGTATTTTCTGATTTTCCAAGGACCAAACATGTAAATTCTAAAAATATTCTTCAAGGACCATTTTTGTCATTCTCAAATAAACCAGGGACCATATTTGCCAATTCTGAATCTTAAGGGTATTTTCTGCCAATTTCTGAAAGTTGAGGGACTGATTCTGTCATTTCTTAAAACTTGATCATATCTTTCATAAATCATCCTCTCAGCATAGAAATCTTCACAAATGCTCAATTCTGACCTTCCGAATCAGCTTTAGCACTCTTTTATCTCTTGTGCTCGGGTTTTTGTCTGATTTGGCTATCTTTTGTGTGTTTTATCATATCTGTTAATACAAATAAGCCGTAAAAACGTTTATTTATATTTTACGACCTTCTAATGTTTTGTCGAAAACAAACGTAAAATCATTTTAATGAAACAAAAAGAATACGTAAATAGTTTGAGTCAATAGTTTCCTAACACATTTACTTTTTAACATAAAACACTAAAACAAGTATAAGTGATTTTATGATTTAGATACATATGTACAACAACTAGTGTTTACATATTGGGTTAGCATATGCTTAAACTAAGTATACTAAAATGGGTAAAAACAAGTATATACTAAATGGGTAAAAACAAGTATATACTAAATGAGTAAAAACTAGCAAATGGTATTGACCCATAACCCATGATTTTATATATACCACTTAACCAAGTTCATTGTATCTAGAAAGAAAACCATGGATCAACCCATAACCCATGACCCATGACCCATAACCAAAAATACCCATGGGCAAAGAGGAGTGTTCCACGGATCCCTAGCTTTGTTCTAGCCGGATCCCAAGTGGAAGGGATCCGTGGGATCCGGGGAAAAGTAGAGAATTTTCTCTATAATTAGAGAGCCATTTCTTCCTTTCTATGCATCACTTTACACACATACTTCCCCCAAGTATGCTAACCCTCTAACCTCAGATCTAAGTGATCTATGTAGTTTGTGTTTTGTTGTTGTGTGATCTTCTAGGTTCCTCTTAAAGGAGAGATCACCACTTCTTGAAGGCGTGCAAGCTCAAGTCCATGAGTTGTCATGCTTCGTCATCATCAAGACAACTAAGGTTCTCTTGTTGATAGTTCTTCCTTTCTCCATAGATGTTGAGTTGAAGGCATTAGTGAAGAATGCCGAAAGTGTCAAGATGAAAGCATTAGTGCAAGGTGCTCATCATCCGTGTCAAAGCATTAAGTGAAGAATGCTAAAGGTGTCAAGACGAAGGCATTAGTGAAGGGTGCCAAGCATTTTGTCAAAGGCATTAGTGAAGGATGCCGAAGAATCAAATTAAGTCGCATTTGGGAAGAATGACTAGGTCGTATAATCGATGAGGTGCATCGTTATACATATAAGTATTTGTTTGTTTTCAAGGATGGTGATATCCTTGATGATGGTGTAACAAGGAATTGATCTCCTTGATATTAGGTGTTGTGTTGTGAAGGGTAGTAGTTCCTCCATAGTAATGGAACTAGGTGCTTAGCCTAGTACCTAATAAAGGGTAGGCGACGTTGTGATAGGATTAGTTCTCCTTGGTGTGAAAGAACTCGGTGGTTAGCCTAGCACCGTATAAATGGTAGGCGACGTTGTGTTAGGTCTGGTTCGCCTTGGTGTGAAAGAACTTGGTATTTAGCTTTGTACCGGAAAAAGGTTAAGCGACGTTGTGAAGTCTTCTCCGCCATAAGAAGATTGGTGTAGTGCTTACGAACTCTCGAGTAGGTGAGTCGGGGAGTGGAGTAGGGCAAGGAAGGTGTCCTTGTAGCCGAACCACTATAAATAACTTTTGTCGTGGTGATGTGCTTCTTACTCTTTATCTTTCATTACACGTCTTATATATCTATCTATCAACGTCTAACATAAGCAATTAAATAGATTGACATAAGTCGATCTAAATATTTAAAAGGAAGTTTTAAATTGGTAAAACTATTCAACCCCCCTTCTAGTTTTCCACAATTGGCATCAGAGCTTCGTTACCAAGTTTCTTAGAGTATGTTGTACTTTAAAAACTTGATACGATCCATGTATGTTTGAAAACTACAAAGAAGGATTATTTTTGTCATATTTTAAAATCATTATATTGTTTATTGTTGGACAATGATAGAATGCTCTAACATTTTTTTTTCTTAAGCATTATTCATACTTGGATTTGGAGTTACCAAGAAGATCATAAAGAATTTATCTAAATATTTCTTTTCGCAAAAAGAATGTTTAGTATTCCTACAACATAAATCTGGAGATTCCAAGAAGATCACAAAACATCTAAATACTTCTTTTCTTAAAAAGAATATTTGGCAAAGGTATGATCTTTAATTACTTACCTTTATTGTTATTATTAAAATCTTAGTTACATGATTTATTAGTTATTATTCTAGTAGTTATTCATATTATAGTCATCATCAAATTAGTATTCTCCGACTTATTTGTATAGACTACATTACCAACTCATAATAATGATATCTTGATTATTTGATAACCATTATCATTATTCATCACAAAGGGTTTATTGACACTCCATCTACGTCAATAAAATTCTATGTGAAACTTCTTACATTATAATAAAATGGGATTTTATTATAATTTTTGAAATATAATTTCCAAAGAATTATGACCAATTCTTTAAAAGGAAACTACGTCAAATAAGATTAGCTTAACATCGTCAAAACATCAACCACAAGTTTTAGAACCTAAAACATCAATACTTTAGGCACTTTAGAATTCCAAAATCAAAAGTATCAAGGAATGCTTGAGCTAATTTTCGCTGTCATGCCGGATCCCTGGACTTACACTAGCCGGATCCCAAATGAGAGGGATCAGCGGGATCCGCGCAAGAAACAACTTAAATGAAAGAATGATCACTGTGGATGTTCCACAAACTACTTTCCCCTTAAAGACTCACGAACAAAAACCTAACTACTGTTCACAGGAGCAACTTGATCACCTCTCTCAAGCATAACAATCACTTGTGTAAGTATAATCTTCACTACATTGTTGATTTCATTCTTTGATTACTAGGATTACAAGTTCTTCATTTTAGAGGTTGGGTTCAAATGGGTTTGTCATAATTTGTTACCACATTGTTTTCTAAGATAACTCAAATCAAAGAATTAACATTGTTAATACAAATTAAACTCATTTCTTGAATTCAATAAAAATGAATTGAGCAAAATTGTGATCAAACCCTCTAGGTTACTATTCACAATTAACACCACATTGTGGTTGCATTATTTAGGAACAATCATGCCAAGCAACAAGAAACAAGATTACCAAGACACCGCCCACTACATACCCATGTATCATAGGAAAGATGGTCTAAGTCCGGACGATAGGAAGGCCTTTAAGTTGCTTGAAAAGAGACTCTTTTATGAAGGTAGAGTTGTTGATCTATCATTTCTTGCAAATACCGACATAAGGGAAGTTTTTGCAACTATTGGGTTTGATTGTTTATTGGATATAAACGAGCAAATTTTCCTGGTCTTTGTGCTTGAATTCTACAACACAATGGGTATAATTAGAAATGATGATGGGTCCATCTCAATTGAATTCACCATCAATGAGCGAGAGTTTAGTCTTTCACTTATAGAGTTTGGAAGAATTATAGGGGTTCCATATCAAGGCGTTTGTATGTACTCGAATGAATGGTCTTTGGAACAACTACACACAATGGTTGATCATCAAGATATTTACAACACTTTGATCCCGAAAGCAACCACGGTAAGGGACACCGTGTTCATGCCAAGAGCATCACCGTCAAGAGTCACAAGGAAGTCAAAAGTGATCTATAGGGATCCTTTTCAAATGGAGCTTTCGGAAATGTATGGATTGTATAGGAAATGGGAAGATGTGATAAGAGAAAATGTGGTGTGGCTAGTAGGAAACAAAGACCACCCCAACGCATGTCTAAGCTTCATGATCTATTGCCTAGTGACCAATACTCAATTTAACCTTGCCTACTACATGGTCAAGAGAATGGCAAGTGTAAGAAGCATGGACAAGATGGTGCTTCCGTATGCAATGCTCCTAACCCGTCTTGCCAAATTCATCTTTGCATTATACCCTTCTCCACAATACCTTGATCATAGCTTTTGCAATAAGGTTATGGTACCATTAACCGAAGGTAGAACAACAAGGTTTATAATGGAAGGCAAGAGGCCACATCCACCCATGGATTCCTCGGACGAAAGGGAGAGGCAAGGAGAAGGTGAAGGGAGTAGTAGCAACCCACTCGAAAATATCGATCTTGATCCCTTGGACTACATTAACCAATTGCCAAACATCCCTAATTAATCACCCGAATGGCAACAAACGAAGGGAATCTTCAAATGCTTCGCCAATTTCTTGAAGAAGAAGAAGTGAAGATAATGTGATAAAGAGTGAAGGACGGGTGAAGAAGTGAAGAAGGAGTAGAAAGGTAAGGTTTGAGGAATCAAACGTATGATGAAAAATTTCAAACAATGGTTTGTAAACATTTTAAATTATGCTTGTAGTTTGTAGGTATTGCCATTTCTTGGCACTAAACAATCCTAACGTAGGTACTTGGAAAATGAGATTTTATGACCCCTTGAGTGGTCGTCGTCACTCATTCTAGGAATTTTAGCTCTTCCTACCTTGGTATACATTATATTAGTTGTGCTATTGTATTTAGTCCCCGTAGAAACAACTAGGAAAAGCATTTGATATAAAGTGCAAATATGCACATTTCCTGAAAGCTCTCGATCTGCCAGTAGGCGGATCCGGCTTTTGAACTAGCCGGATCCCTCCCATGACGGAACCGCGGGATCCGTAGCATCTGATATGAAATACAAATTTGGCTACATCAAAACAGTCTATTAGATCACCTCTAACAAGTCAAACATAAGATACTAGAGCCAACTAAGTCTTTCTAAAATAGTTGAAAATCTCATTCTCATCCATGGCTTATCTAGGATACATTTTTGAAATATTTTTGATTTATCAACTAGTCAAAACTCACCATAATTCCGCTCTAACACTCACACATTATCTATCACGCTTGATAGCACTTAGTTAGGTCTATCTTTCAATTTTAGCAAATTGATCTCAACCATCTTTTAATCAAAATTAGGGTCAAAAATTAGTTTTTCATTTCTTCTTATTTTTAAGGATTTTAGTAAATTCCCATTAGGACATCATCTGACTTCTAGGACTTGTTATCACCATTTCTCCACATCAAATTAAATTGAATCATTGTCAAACATATAGTTAGACTACCCAAGGTCAAAATTTTCTTGGCCAAAACCATCATTAAGCACCATTACTTGTTATGGTTGAGGATTTGAGATATCCAACAGCTAAAGACTTCAAAATTAAGTCAAAACCTCAAAATCCATTAATAACAAACCTTACAAAAGCATAATGATTTCACCTAAACCCTGTCTGATAGCCGGATCCCTGGTCTTTAACCAGGCTGATCCCTGCTGAGAGGATCCATGCGGGATCCGTAGATGCAGAGAGCATAAACCAGCTCCTATATTCAAATTCATGTAACCTTTTTGGTTCTCTAACCACTTTTAGCATACATTAATTGTCCTCCTAGAGCTGATCAAAACCTCAAGAGCATGCTTAGTCTTCTAAGTGGTCAAGAATTTAATTCCCAAATTCAAATTATTCTTTATAAACCAAACAATCTTAGGTTTATGGCATCATCCTCAATTACCTTTCAAAAATCAGCAATTAGAAGCTCACATTAGCATCTTCATCACCATGTCTAAGGCTCTTAGCAACAACTCTTCAAACATAGGATCATCCAAAAGAAAAGGTCAAATGATCCATGAAATTTCATCCACCGAAACATCTCCCATTAGAGATAATGACACTAGAATCCTACCTCATCAAACCCATCCAACAAAAGCTAAGAGAACCGCAAGGATTAGCATCAAACCCTTCGAACTAGAAAAAGGATCATCTAGTTCTAAACCAAACATGGCTAGTGATTGGTTGCAGAACCGTCAAGTTTATCACACAAGTCAACCACTTGTGAATGGTCAACCGTAATAAAATTAAAACAGTCTAAAACCAATGCAATTTCCCTTGGAATATAGTGGATTCCCGGGTCGTTAAGTCCCACGGAGGATTAATGGTGTTTAAAAACGTTCAGATTGAATGGGAAAAGGTGATGATTTGGAATAATTATACCTAAAGAAAAAGTTTGTAAATTACAGGTGCTTAAATGCAAATTAAAGAAAATAAAAAAGCTAGATTATATTAAATAAACGCTATCACTATTTTTAAAGTTGAATTCTCTTGATTTATAAAACAAAATAACTTAAATAAACTATTTTAATTAAAGCGTAAACCTAAATTATCTAAAAAGGTGACCTAGAATGAAAACGTGCGTTATATATAAAAATTACGCGCCAGAAAAAAAACGTAAAATTTGTAAAATAAAAGTCCTACGAGTGTAAAAACAATTTTCTTACTTACTATATGACAAAAGAAAATTTTAGAGAAAAAAAAATATATTTTTTTAACTTTATATTTTTATTATGAATTAAATACTATTTTAAACTAATTAAATGATTAAAAATACTAAAACTATTCAGAAAATTCTGAAACTTTTTTATAAAATACTTTATAACAATACAAAACTAAGAAAAATACAAAAGGTGTGAAAACTTGTTTTAATAAGCTGTAAATAAGCTAATGAACTCGTATAAGCTAAATAGACAAAAAGGGTTAAGTATTAAATTATGCAAAGTATAACCAGTCAAAGACCAAGGGCAATGGTAGCGTGTGTGTGTGGTGAGTTGGGTGGCGGGGTTCGAATCCCAGCAATGGACTTTTTATTTTTATTTTCTTTTTGGACTTTTTCTTTTTGAAACTAATTAAGAACAATGAAATAAGCAAATTTCAAAACTAGAATTTTTTATAAAAACCACTAATAAGCTCAGAATAAGCTTATGATTACTTAACAGTTAGCAAGAAATGGAAAAAGCACAAGGATAAGCCAAATGGCTTATAAGCTAATCAATAAGCAAAAGGTGAACTGAAAATAAGCTAGACAAATGGTAATAAGCTAAAATGACAACTGAATAAGCACAATAACTAAGAAATAAGCACTGAACAAAATCCAAATAAACACAAGCTTAACTGTTGCCTGGGCTTTTGGGGTTTCTAGGCACTTTCTAGCTTAAATTTAAGCACTTTAATAAGCTAAGAAATGAAAAAGAACACTGGAATTAACAAGTTAACCAACTAAGCTTTCCAAAAAGCTAAAGCTCTCACTGTGGTGTTCACTGATGAGCTTTTAATTAACTTATGAAAAAGTTTATAAACACTGACTAATCATTTTACTAGGTGAAATATACAAAACAAAAAGCTACTTGCAGGGTTATTAGATAAGCTGAAAAGTGAAATATAAGCTTTGGAATAGAAAGACAGCTAGGTTAGCTTTCCAATAAGCTAAGATACACAAGTTTAAGCTAGCTAATGAGCTTTTTATGAGCTTGTGAAAATGGTAGGCTCAACTGTGCACAGGGCACTTTTGAGACAAGGTGTTCAAAATAAGCTAGAAATTAAGCAGTTTAATAAGCTAATTAGAAATTATAAAAAATACTAGGATAAAGATGAGCAACTAAATTTTAATATTCCAAAAGCTCAAATCTTGAAAGTTTAAATTAAGTCCTATAGAAAATTGTTTATTTTATTCAAAAACTGCTAAAATGAAAAATTTGACTTTTTTAAATTACACTATTAGGTTGACTATTATGAACTTTAAATCAAATCTACTCACTGATTATGATATATTAAGCTATAATAAGATATAATTAAGCTAGATTAACAAGTTTTAAGCTAATATGATGAGATTGACAAGCTAAAACCTTAACAGTTAACAAACTAAGTGAGATTAAAGAGTATTTTGACTTTCTAACAAATGAGAACTGGTTTTAATGTTGAACAGTTATTTAGACCTAGTGTGACAAACAACAAACAAGAACAACATGTCTTGAATACCCTTTATCACAGTTAACAAATCAAAACCAAACAACCTTTATCTTAACTGTTTTGAAGCTTTTAACACTAAAACAGGTTTTTAAACAAAGAAAGCTATAAATTAACTTATATTAACTATGTTTAGACAGGATTAAACTAAAATTAACAAGAATTAACCACTAATACTAAGAATTGCAAATTATGAGAAAATTGCTTACAAACTGTGTTCATGCACAAGACAGAGAACCAAAAGCTGATAACACAACCTATAGCTTCCCCAGAAGCTCTAAACCCAAGGCAATCCAATATCAACCCTGCTCCAGCTTCTTGATCTTCATCTCCATGGATTTTTGATTTTTCAACATTTTTTAGTATTTTTGGTGATTTTTTTAGTTTTACTTCTAAACTGATTTTAAGGTTACTAAAAGCTTTAATAAGCTTTCTGAGGAGCTTATATGGGCTTATGAGTCCAAATTAACAACTAAAAACAACATTTGAACTACCATGAGATTTTTAAACTTGAAACTTTGCATAAACTTGAAATGGAACTTAACAATGAAATTGATGTTCACAAAAGCTTTATTATACACTAAAGACTTGAAATACAAAGCTTGAAAGCTAAAACATGCGCTGGAATTTAAAAATTACTAACAACGACTAAGATATTTAAAAATTACACTCGATAATCTTCACATTGCTCCTCTCTTGCTTTATAATGATCTCTTTAGACTTCTTGTCGATCTCTGATCATTTCCCACTTATTTCCAGCCATTGGATGCATTGAATTCATCATAATCATCCATGTGGAATTTTGGGCCAAATATATTTGGCAGTTTTCTCAATTAATGAAGTTTGGGAGGATGTGGAGGTGGAAGAGAGTTGGTACAGTGTAGAGTGAGGTGGAAAGGTGGTGGTGAGGTGGTGAAACCACCAGTTTCTGGTTTTGGAATTGCAGGTGTGGGAGAGGAGAGTGAACAGTGGTGGCGGTATTTTTAAAAACATGGGTTTGGGCTTGGTGTTGGGCTGGCATGGATTTGGATATATTATTTTGGGTTGGGTTTTAATAATTAAAAGGGTCCGTTTGTTGTAGCTTATAAACACAAGGACCAATCTTGTAATTTTGGATTTTTGAGGGACTGATCTTGCCCATTTTCCAAAGTTATCACAAGGACCTATCCTGCCATTTATGAATAGTTCAAGGACCAATTTTGCATAAAATTCCAATTTTATAAATCCAAGGACTATTTTTGACATTTTTCAAAGTTTAGGGACCAAAGTTGTCATTTTGCAATTTTAAACTTTGAAGGACAATTTCTTACAACTTGTGAATCCCAAGGACCTTTTATGACTTTTTATAAGTTTTGGAATGACCAGGGACTAGATTTGACAACTTTTGAAACTTGGGGGACTAAAACTGCCAATTATGCAAACTTGATACGTTTTTCACCCGATTTTGGTATTTTTGCATTTAAAACACATAAAACACTTATTTGTGATATTTTTATCATTTTGATGCATTTCTGAGTGTTTTCAGATGTTTTTGGCATTCTAAACGGTACAAAAATGATGAGTATTTAGACACTCATCAATCCCCCACACTAAGATATTGCTAGCCCCTAGCAATCTTTTGAGAAAAATTAATGGATTTCATCTCTTTACCAAAAGCCATTACTTCTGGAGTAGCCAATTGTTTCAGTTCAAGTAAGAACCTTGGCACAATGATAACCAAATGATTTTGAGCAAATCATAAGCTGTAAACGGATTTGATTTGTCTTTACCAGAAGCCGTTTGCTTCTGGACTAGCCAACTCTTAGATAAATTATCAATATTATCTTTGGTGAGCCGATTACCAATTATGGTTTTCCAACTGCCTTTACCACAAGCCATAAACTTGCGGGCTAGCCAACTTTTCACTAATTAAAGATATGGTGAGTTGAACACCATACAATTTTGGGCAAATTGCAAGCCATAAACGGGTTTGAGATATCTTTACCAAGAGCCGTTTGCTCCTGGATTAGCCAATCCTTTTGTAGGTTAGACATGGCGGTTGATTACCATTAGCGAGTAAGTGCAAAACACTTACTCCAAAAAAAATTTTTGCCAAAAATGGGGGAATTGGGTGGTATAATTACATGATAAAATTCGTGAGAATTCCCCCCACTAGAAATGAATATTGCCCTCAATATTCAAAGTACCGGTTATGCGAAACGAACGTAAAAGGGAAATATTACGGCCATTATTTTATTTTTGATATATACACTTTTTTTTTTTTTTTTTTTTTTGTTAGAAAACTTATTTACAACAGCGGGGGGCAACTCCCCCACACTAGGGTGGTAGAAAGTAGAAAGAAGTCAGAAATATGGGTGAAAACCCATATGGTGTGCTATTGTTTTTGATTACCGAGTCACTAGCTTGACTCGATCCCCGCATTCATTGGTTCATGGGGAAAGTTTGTAGATCCGGGACAACCACGGGTGGAATGTCCTCTCCAAAATAGTGCTTCAATCGATGACCATTCACTTTAAAATTTGGACCATCGGGGTGAGATAACTCAATGGTTCCATAAGGAAATACTTTAGTGATGGTGAATGGTCCGGACCAGCGGGATTTTAGTTTTTCTGAGAAAATCTTCAATCTTGAATTGAAAAGAAGGACTCGATCACCGACGTTGAAAGCGCGGTTCTTGATTTTTGAGTCATGAATCTTCTTTGTCTTTTGTTTGTAGATCAAAGAGTTCTCGTATGCTTGATCACGGAGTTCATTTAATTCATTCATTTGAACTTTCCTGTGATCACCGGTGTCTGAATATCGAAATTGGCATGTTTCAAGGCCCAGTATGCTTTGTGCTCTAGCTCAATCGGCGAGATGACATGCCTTTCCGTACACAAGCTTGTATGGAGTACACCCGATGGGTGTTTTATAAGCTGTACGGAAGGCCCAGAGTGCGTCATCTAGTTTATCCGACCAAGAGGCACGGTTTTCGCCTCTTGTCCTTTCCAAAATTCTTTTTATACCACGGTTGGAAACTTCCACTTGCCCACTTGTTTGGGGTGGTACGCGATAGAGAGGCGGTGAGTTACACCATACTTTTGCATGACTCTATCAAACTGGTCATTGCAGAAATGCGTACCACGATCACCGATTATAGCTCGTGGAGTTCCAAACCTAGCAAAAAGAGATTTTAAGAATTTCACAACAACTCGGGCATCATTGGTAGGTAAAGCTTTCGCTTCAACCCATTTTGACAAATAGTCAACAGCCACAAGTATGTATTTGTTTCCTCGAGATGATGGAAATGGCCCCATAAAGTCAATGCCCCTGATGTCAAAAATCTCACATACTTGAATGGCGTTTTGCGGCATTTCATTTCTTTGCGAGATATTTCCGTGACGTTGACAAGCATCACAGGTTTTGACAAATTCGTGGGCATCCTTGTAAATAGTGGGCCAATAAAACCCGGAATCAAACACCTTTTTGGCGGTGTAGTTTGGACTATGATGGCCCCGGTGGGTCGGCATGGCAAGCTTTGAGAATGTCCATAGCTTTTTGTCCATAAACACACCGTCGGATGACTTGATCCGCACAGATTTTGAATAAGTAGGGTCGTCCCGAAGTAATGTTTAACATCTTTGAAGAATTTGTTCTTCCGTTGGGTCGACATTCCTTTCACTATGAAGTTACCCGCATGGTAATTTGCAAAGTCAGCAAACCATGGGGTAGTAGAGTTTCCACGAAAAGAAACCGCATTGAGTGTCTCGAGAGGAAATGTTTCATTTATTTCTTTTTTTTGGAAAACATCTTGGTGTGGGTTTTCTAGACGGGACAGATGATCTGCAGCCAGGTTCTCAGCTCCTTTTTTATCACGTATATTGATATCAAATTCTTGCAGGAGGAGAACCCAACGAAGCAATCTCGGCTTTGCATCTTGTTTTGCAAAGAGATATTTGAGAGCCGAGTGATCCGTATACACCACGCATTTGGTCAAGATTAAGTATGGCCGAAACTTCTCAAATGCATACACCACGGCTAATAGCTCTTTTTCTGTGGCGGTGTAATGGGTTTGAGCTTCAGTCATAGTCTTACTCGCGTAGTGGATAGGCTGAAAATGCTTGGATCTACGTTGCCCTAGGACCGCACCGATAGCAAAATCACTTGCATCGCACATGAGCTCAAAGGCAAATCGGTCGGGAGCAACGAGAATGGGTGCTTCAGTAAGCTTTTTCTTTAATGTTTCAAAAGCTTTGATGCACTCATGTGAGAAGATAAAAGGAGCATCTTTTTCAAGAAGATGGGTCATAGGTCGGGCGATCTTAGAAAAATCTTGTATGAATCTGCGATAAAAACCGGCATGACCTAAAAAACTCCTAATACCTTTGACGGTAGTAGGATGAGGCAATTTGGCAATAACATCGACTTTTGCTCTATCGACCTCAATCCCATTTTTAGAAATCTTATGGCCAAGGACTATGCCTTTGACCATAAAGTGACTCTTCTCCCAATTTAGACAAAGATTGGTGTCTTCACACCGTTTTAGCATTTTATCTAAATGGGAGAGACATGTTTGAAACGAGTCCCCAATGACCGAGAAATCATCCATAAACACCTCCATTGTTTCCCCGATCATGTCGTGGAAAATGGCCATCATACATCGTTGGAGCGTGCGGGAGCATTACATAGGCCAAAAGGCATACGTCTGTAGGCAAAAGTTCCGTATGGGCCGGTGAATGTGGTCTTTTCTTGATCCTGTGGATCAATGGGGATCTGAAAATAACCCGAGAAACCATCAAGGAAACAATAGTACTCGTTTCCTGCTAATCTCTCAAGCATTTGGTCCATGAAGGGTAGAGGAAAATGGTCTTTTAGGGTGGCGTCATTCAACTTACGATAGTCAATACACACACGCCATCCGTTACCAGGCCGAGTTGGAATTAACTCGTTTTCTTCATTTGTGACAACAGTTATGCCACCCTTTTTTGGAACACAATGGATTGGGCTAACCCAAGGACTATCTGAGATCGGGTAAATTAATCCTGCATCAAGAAGTTTGAGAACCTCTTGTTTAATAACATCATGGATTTTTGGATTTACTCTTCTCTGATGTTGAGCTGCTGGTTTGAAGTCATCCTCCATCAAGATTTTGTGAGTACAAAACTCGGGGTTGATACCCTTAATGTCGGAGAGTGTCCAAGCAATTGCTTGCTTGTGTGACTTTAAGACCTTTATGAGAGCAGCTTTTTCATCTTTACTCAAATCTCGAGCAATAATGGCGGGTAATTTATCATCACCCTCAAGAAATGCATACTCGAGATGAGGTGGTAAATCCTTAAGTTCTACCTCGGAAATTCTTGAGTTTTCTCAACTGACTTGACTTCCTTATTATGAAGCTCGGCGGGAGGAGTGATGATGGTCATCATTGAGCAACTTCTCGATGAGAAGAATATCTCCCTCGATGTCAATTGGAGCGTGATCAATTTCCCATGAAACCGAATCACTAGATAAGTATGCTTCAATCTCTTCCAAGATGAAGTCACTTTCCTCAAACGGAGTGAGAGAAGGAGTAGAATTGGCAATGATGGGTTGAGATGAATGAGTGAGATTATCACTCGAAGAATTATGAACATAACCGAGAACTTCTTGAGAGTACTCTTTTGAAGCAACATCAATGATATCTATTCGGTTAACCGACTCAGAATCATAGTTTACGGAGTACCTCGAAGTTTGATCAAGGTTAAAGGTGACAACTTCATTACCTACACGTAATGTGATTTCTTGCTCAAATACATCAATGAGAGCACGGCCCGTTCTCGGGAATCCTCGTCCAACAATGAGAGGAACCCGTGGATCGACATCGAAATCAACAACTACAAAGTCAGCTGGAAAATGGAACTTTCCTACTTTCACGAATACGTCCTCGGCAATGCCAAGTGGCCGGGATATTGTACGATCTGCAAGCTCGAGAGTCATGCATGTAGGAGTAAGATCCGGAAGAGAAAGTTTCTTCCATATTGAATGAGGCATCAGGTTAATGCTTGCACCAAGATCGGCTAAGGCAAAGCATTCAACCATTCCTGGAAATACACAAGGTAAGAGAAATTTTATAGGATCTCCAAGCTTTTCGGGAAGCTTCTTCAAGATAACTGAGCGGTTCTCGTTCAGAAGGAGTTTTGCCATCTCAAACAGCTTTTCCTTGTTGCTTAACATGTGTTTAAGAGTTGATGCAAACTTGGGCATCAGCATGATAGCATCCGCAAAGCTTATGTCAAAATGTAGTTCTTGGAAAATTTGAAAAAATTTGTCCATTTGATGACTGTCTTTTTCGCGGAGCTTCGCTCATTCAAACGTGATGGGTAAGGAATAGAAGATTTGGATTTGGGGTTTTCAACGGAGCTACTGGAGGTTCAAAAACAACTTCTGGATTGGATTTGGGTTTCGGGACAACTTGAGGATGGACATCGTTGGTACCTCCGTTATTAGTAGGAAGTTCCTTGTCCTTTGTCGCCTCAAGTTCACTTTCCACTACCTTCGGGAGATAAGAAGAAGAGGTAGTAGGAATAGCGGGTCCATTGTATGAAACACCACTTCTGGTTGTGATCGCCTTTGCATCGCCCCTCAGGTTAGCGATCGTGTTGCTCGGAAGTTTTCCTGAGCCCGAGGGTTGATCATTTATAGACTTCTTTAGATCGTGATCGGTGACCAACAACCTGTTCATTTCATCTTGGGATTTCATGAATTGTTTCAATAACTCATCGGATGATGGTCCAGTTGGAACAATGGCTTGAGTTTGATTAGGAAAATTCTGGCCTTTATTATTTGGATTAGGGCCTTGATTTTGAAAATTTCCTTGATTAGGATTCATATTCCCATGAAATTGATTCCCTCGATTGAAATTGTTTTGATTAAAATTTCCTTGGTGTTGGAAACCTTGATTTGGTCGGGATAGAAAGTTACCTTGGTTTTGATAACCTTGGTTCATTCTAGGTTGGTTCGATTCGGTTTTGTATGTTAGGATTCGGTTAAAACCGGGTGGTCCCCGATAAGTATTAGCACGGTAGTTTGGTTCATTTTGAGGACGGTATTGATTACCTTCCTGATGTGAAGTACCGGCTATAGCATTGGCTTCAAACGGACTACCATCGATTGGCGATACAGTTGTAGTATGCATGAGGGCCACCACAAGTGACACAGACCTCGACTTTCTTCACTTGACCATGTGATGGTGTGCGTGTAAAAGTGACTTTCTTTTGGTTAGCAAGAACCAAAGCCTGAACAATATCTGTGAGTTTGTCAATCTTAGCATCGGTGCTAGATGTACTCACGTGAGATGAAGTAGAAGGTCCAGCATTAGACTGAGACTGATATGTCTTTGTTCGAAAAGGGCGGACACAGGACTTGTTTTCTATGATTTGCAAGGCTTCTTTTGTGGTCTTGCTCAGGAAATTACCTCCGCGGAGGCATTTAAAGAGTCTTGGTTAGTTTGATTCAGACCATTGTAGAAAGTATCCATTTGCATTAACTCGGTAAAACCATGATGCGGACACTTTCGGAGCAACTCTTTGTAACGATCCCATGCCTCACCGAATGATTCATCAAATCTTTGAGAGAATTTCATTATCTCATTCTTAAGACTTGTAGTTCGGGATGGTGGATAGAATTCGTTAACAAACTTAGTGACTAAATCCTCCCATGTCTCAATGGAACGAGGGGTTGTTTCTCAAGCCAATTCTGGGCTTGTCCCTCTATAGAGAATGGGAACAGAAGAAGCTTAATTGCTTCATGTGGGACATTCTTGTATTTGATGGTAGATGCAATCTTGTTGAACCATCGAATATGTGCATGAGGATCATTCCGCTCAAAACCATAAAATTGGCTTTGGGTTACAAGATTAAGCAACCCGGTTTTGAGCTCGAAGGTATCAACCACGATGGCTGGGACAATAATGGCATCTCCGTAACCCTCGATGGGTGCTTGGAGAAGCTCATTCATCGGTTTGTATTCTGCCATTACGACGGGGGTGGTGGTACTAGACGTTCCTCATCGCGGTGAAGGGCGAAGCGTCCTCGTCTGCGGAATATTTGCAAGCTCTGAAAGTGGACTTGTGGAGCTGGAAGAACGAGTGCGCATGCACTAAGTTTAAAAATCAAGTTTCAAAACAAATGCGAGGCAAAACGACAAGTGAACTTAAACCAATAATCACAAATGAAATGGCTTCTTTGAAAAAGGTATACCAAATCACAAGGACACAAAGGCAAGTTTTGATCTGTAAGATTGGGAACTTATTAATGTTCACACCCCAGTTGGTAGGTGTTCTGCCTTGGTTTGCGGTGGTTGATTTTTATGTATTAAGTACCACAGAAAAGACGTAGGTATGGATTTGTGCTAAGGGTTTAAAAACTTTTGGAAAATATTTTTGGTATCGTCTCGTTTAACCAAATCGTACCTCTTTAAGAATCACCTTAAAAAAAATACAAGATAGAAAACGTTACGATTGTTTTGTTGTTTTATATTTTTTTTGGCGTTGTTAACACTTTAGGAAAAGTGTTAATGAACTTTTTGATAACTTTACAAAAATTGTTTACAAAAGGTGGTATATGTGCAAGAATGGGTCTGAGAATGCTTAAAATACGCTAAAGCCTCCCGGCGGCGCCAAAATTTGATTGGTTGCAGAACCGTCAAGTTTATCACACAAGTCAACCACTTGTGAATGGTCAACCGTAATAAAATTAAAACAGTCTAAAACCAATGCAATTTTCCTTGGAATATAGTGGATTCCCGGGTCGTTAAGTCCCACGGAGGATTAATGGTGTTTAAAAACGTTCAGATTGAATGGGAAAAGGTGATGATTTGGAATAATTATACCTAAAGGAAAAGTTTGTAAATTACAGGTGCTTAAATGCAAATTAAAGAAAATCAAAAAGCTAGATTATATTAAATAAACGCTATCACTATTTTTAAAGTTGAATTCTCTTGATTTATAAAACAAAATAACTTAAATAAACTATTTTAATTAAAGCGTAAACCTAAATTATCTAAAAACGTGACCTAGAATGAAAGCGTGCGTTATATATAAAAAAATGCAGCGGCAGAAAAAAACGTAAAATTTGTAAAATAAAAGTCCTACGAGTGTAAAAACAATTTTCTTACTTACTATATGACAAAAGAAAATTTTGGAGAAAAAAAAATTTATATTTTTTTTTTAACTTTTATTTTTTTTATTATGAATTAAATACTATTTTAAACTAATTAAATGATTAAAAATACTAAAACTATTCAGAAAATTCTGAAACTTTTTTATAAAATACTTTATAACAATATAAAACTAAGAAAAATACAAAAGGTGTGAAAGCTTGTTTTAATAAGCTGTAAATAAGCTAACGAACTCGTATAAGCTAAATAGACAAAAAGGGTTAAGTATTAAATTATGCAAAGTATAACTAGTCAAAGACCCAAGGGCAACTGGTAGCGTGGTGTGTGGTGAGTTTGGGTGGCCAGGGTTCGAATCCCAACAATGGACTTTTTATTTTTATTTTCTTTTTGGACTTTTTCTTTTTGAAACTAATTAAGAACAATGAAATAAGCAAATTTCAAAACTAGAATTTTTTATAAAAACCACTAATAAGCTCGAGAATAAGCATGATTACTTAACATTAGCAAGAAATGGAAAAACACAAGGATAAGCCAAATGGCTTATAAGCTAATCAATAAGCAAAAGGTGAACTAAAAATAAGCTAGACAAATGGTAATAAGCTAAAATGACAACTGAATAAGCACAATAACTAAGAAATAAGCACTGAACAAAATCCAAATAAGCACAAGCTTAACTGTTGCACAGGGATTTTTGGGGTTTCTAGGCACTTTCTAGCTTAAATTTAAGCACTTTAATAAGCTAAGAAATGAAAAAGAACACTGGAATTAACAAGTTAACCAACTAAGCTTTCCAAAAAGCTAAAGCTCTCACCGTGGTGTTCACTGATGAGCTTTTAATTAACTTATGAAAAAGTTTATAAACACTGACTAATCATTTTACTAGGTGAAATAGACAAAACAAAAAGCTACTTGCAGGCTTATTAGATAAGCTGAAAAGTGAAATATAAGCTTTGGAATAGAAAGACAGCTAGGTTAGCTTTCCAATAAGCTAAGATACACAAGTTTAAGCTAGCTAATGAGCTTTTTATGAGCTTGTGAAAATGGTAGGCTCAACTGTGCACAGGGCACTTTTTCAGACAAGGTGTTCAAAATAAGCTAGAAATTAAGCAGTTTAATAAGCTAATTAGAAATTATAAAAAATACTAGGATAAAGATGAGCAACTAAATTTTAATATTCCAAAAGCTCAAATCTTGAAAGTTGAAATTAAGTCCTATAGAAAATTGTTTATTTTATTCAAAAACTGCTAAAATGAAAAATTTGACTTTTTTAAATTACACTATTAGGTTGACTATTATGAACTTTAAATCAAATCTACTCACTGATTATGATATATTAAGCTATAATAAGATATAATTAAGCTAGATTAACAAGTTTTAAGCTAATATGATGAGATTGACAAGCTAAAACCTTAACAGTTAACAAACTAAGTGAGATTAAAGAGTATTTTGACTTTTTAACAAATGAGAACTGGTTTTTAATGTTGAACTGAGTTATTTAGACCTAGTGTGACAAACAACAAACAAGAACACTGTCTTGAATACCCTTTATCACAGTTAACAAATCAAAACCAAACAACCTTTATCTTAACTGTTTTGAAGCTTTTAACACTAAAACAGGTTTTTAAACAAAGAAAGCTATAAATTAACTTATATTAACTATGTTTAGACAGGATTAAACTAAAATTAACAAGAATTAACCACTAATACTAAGAATTGCAAATTATGAGAAAATTGCTTACAAACTGTGTTCATGCACAAGACAGAGAACCAAAAGCTGATAACACAACCTATAGCTTCCCCAGAAGCTCTAAACCAAGGCAATCCAATATCAACCCTGCTCCAGCTTCTTGATCTTCATCTCCCTGGATTTTGATTTTTCAACATTTTTTTAGTATTTTTGGTGATTTTTTTAGTTTTACTTCTAAACTGATTTTAAGGTTACTAAAAGCTTTAATAAGCTTTCTGAGGAGCTTATATGGGCTTATGAGTCCAAATTAACAACTAAAAACAACATTCGAACTACCATGAGATTTTTAAACTTGAAACTTTGCATAAACTTGAAATGGAACTTAACACTGAAATTGATGTTCACAAAAGCTTTATTATACACTAAAGACTTGAAATACAAAGCTTGAAAGCTAAAACATGCCTTGGAATTTAAAATTACTAACAACGACTAAGATATTTAAAAATTACACTCGATAATCTTCACATTGCTCCTCTCTTGCTTTATAATGATCTCTTTAGACTTCTTGTTGACCTCTGATCATTTCCACTTATTTCCACCATTGGATGCATTGAATTCATCATAATCGTCCATGTGGAATTTTGGCGCAAATATCTTTGGCAGGTTTTCTCAATTAATGAAGTTTGGGAGGATGTGGAGGTGGAAGAGAGTTGGTAAACATGTGTAGAGTGAGGTGGAAAGGTGGTGGTGAGGTGGTGAAACCACCACTGTTTTGGTTTTGGAATTGCAGGTGTGGGAGAGGAGAGTGAACAGTGGTGGCGGTATTTTTAAAAACATGGGTTTGGGCTTGGTGTTGGGCTGGCATGGATTTGGATATATTATTTTGGGTTGGGTTTTTATAATTAAAAGGGTCCGTTTGTTGTAGCTTATAAACACAAGGACCAATCTTGTAATTTCAGATTTTTGAGGGACTGATCTTGCCCATTTTCCAAAGTTATCACAAGGACCTATCCTGCCATTTATGAATAGTTCAAGGACCAATTTTGCATAAAATTTCAATTTTATAAATCCAAGGACTATTTTTGACATTTTTCAAAGTTTAGGGACCAAAGTTGTCATTTTGCAATTTTAGACTTTGAAGGATAATTTCTTACAACTTGTGAATCCCAAGGACCTTTTTGACTTTTATAGGTTTTGGAATGACCAAGGACTAGATTTGACAACTTTTGAAACTTGGGGGACTAAAACTGCCAATTATGCAAACTTGATATGTTTTTTACCTGATTTTGGTATTTTTGCATTTAAAACACATAAAACACTTATTTGTGATATTTTTATCATTTTGATGCATTTCTGAGTGTTTTCAGATGTTTTTGGCATTCTAAACGGTACAAAAATGATGAGTATTTAGACACTTTCTAGCAAGCCATCAAAACCATCATTCATTAAGCATGAACTACACTCTTTGAATGAGCCTCTCCCTCACCCAAACATCTATTCATTGTTCCATTCACCACCAAAAACCTCCCATTCACCAACCTTTTCATTGAATCAGGAACCACCTACAACACCAACTAGCCCATCATGGGAGACAAGGAGCAACCTTGATCATATGGAAGAAGTTCCATTACCATCCTCATTTTTAGAACCTCTTTCTACTTCTCAAAATGATGACCATAAACACACATTGAGCCTCCTCAAAATATCCATTTCCCTCTGGGTCCAAACCAAGACAATAATTGCCCAAATTGTCTAAAAACTCAAGAACTTGCTCAAGAAGTACGAAATGAGATACATTTCATGTTTAATCATCTTCTTGTAAAGTTGGATCAATTCCACAAGTCCACTCATCCCTAGACTCAAGCACATTGTCTTATATGGCTAAGTTCATTCTCTTAGTTTTAGAGATTTGGTTGTGTATCTCTCATTTTATTGAATGAATACTTATATGCTATGATTATTTTGTGTTGTGCCTGTTACATTGTACATATATCTCATTTCCTCATTAGCATTGCTTGACATTTCTTCACTTCTGAAACGTCACCAGATAGCCGGATCCCTCCACAACAACTAGACGGATCCCTCCAAGAAGGGAACCGTGAGATCCGTGGTACAGAAACACAAATTTCTACTAACTTGAGTTTTACTTGTAGGAAATTATGCATCATACTCTTGTTTTCTAACCTTTACTTTGTAGATTTTCAAATTAGCATATGAAGATTTTGACACCATAAAGCTAGGGGGAGCTTTGTGTCAAACGATATTGCAAAAACATTTGCAACATTAAATCGTTTTTGGATTATACTTCCTGATACCCCATTGCATCTTTGCAATCTTCAAGGGGGGGCACGTTTTCGTCACTTAGACGAACCATTTGCAAATTCAATTGCAAACACAATTAGTTTATTTTACGTCATGTCCTTGACGCCCTTTCAAAGGGATGGACTCGTCAAGGGGGAGTTAAGACGAGTACCATTCCCGTCACTTGCTCTCTTTACATTTTTTTAACACATCTTTTCTTATAAAAATTGTGTTACTTTCTTTTAACACTTTTTGTTTCGACAAAAAGGGGGAGAAGAAAGTAAAAACTACAAATTCAAACTCGCTACGAATTTTTTAGTTTTTCTTAAAATAATTTTATGTTTTGTCATCAACAAAAAGGGGGAGATTGTTAATACAAATAAGCCGTAAAAATGTTTATTTATATTTTACGGCCTTTTAATGTTTTGTCGATAACAAACGTAAAATCATTTTAATGAAACAAAAAGAATACGTAAATAGTTTGAGTCAATAGTTTCCTAACACATTTACATTTTCACATAAAACACTAAAACAAGTATAAGTGATTTTATGATTTAGATACATATGTACAACAACTAGTGTTTACATATTGGGTTAGCATATGCTTAAATTAAGTATACTAAAATGGGTAAAAACAAGTATATACTAAATGGGTAAAAACAAGTATATACTAAATGAGTAAAAACTAGCAAATGGTATTGACCCATAACCCATGGTTTTATATATACCACTTAACCAAGTTCATTGTATCTAGAAAGAAAACCATGGATCAACCCATAACCCATGACCCATGACCCATAACCAAAAATACCCATGGGCAAAGAGGGGCGTTCCACGGATCCCTAGCTTTGTGCTAGCCGGATCCCAAGTGGAAGGGATCCGTGGGATCCGGGGAACAATAGAGAATTTTCTCTATAAATAGAGAGCCATTTCTTCCTTTCTATGCATCACTTTACACACATACTTCCCCCAAGTATTCTAACCCTCTAACCTCAGATCCAAGTGATCTATGTAGTTTGTCTTTTGTTTTTGTATGATCTTCTAGTTTCCTCTTAAAGGAGAGATCACCACTTCTTGAAGACGTGCAAGCTCAAGTCCATGAGTTGTCATGCTTCGTCATCATCAAGACAACTAAGGTTCTCTTGTTGATAGTTCTTCCTTTCTCCATAGATGTTGGGTTGAAGGCATTAGTGAAGAATGCCGAAAGTGTCAAGATGAAAGCATTAGTGCAAGGTGCTCATCATCCGTGTCAAAGCATTAAGTGAAGAATGCTAAAGGTGTAAAGACGAAGGCATTAGTGAAGGGTGCCAAGCGTTGTGTCAAAGGCATTAGTGAAGGATGCCGAAGAATCAAATTAAGTTGCATTTGGGAAGAATGCCTAGGTCGAATAATCGATGAGGTGCATCGTTATACATATAAGTATTTGTTTGTTTCCACGGATAGTGATATCCTTGATGATGGTGTAACAAGGAATTGATCTCTTTGATATTAGGTGTTGTGTTGTGAAGGGTAGTAGTTCCTCCATAGTAATGGAACTAGGTGCTTAGCCTAGTACCTAATAAAGGGTAGGCAACGTTGTGATAGGAGTAGTTCTCCTTGGTGTGAAAGAACTCGGTGGTTAGCCTAGCACCGTATAAAGGGTAGGCGACGTTGTGTTAAGTGTGGTTCGCCTTGGTGTGAAAGAACTCGGTATTTAGCTTTGTACCGGAAAAAGGTTAAGCGACATTGTGAAGTCTTCTCCGCCATAAGGAGATTGGTGTAGTGCTTACGAACTCTCGAGTAGGTGACTCGAGGAGTGGAGTAGGGCAAGGAAGGTGTCCTTGTATCCGAACCACTATAAATAACTTGTGTCGTGGTGATGTGCTTCTTACTCTTTATCTTTCATTACACGTCTTATATATCTATCTATCAACGTCCAACATAAGCAATTAAATAGATTGACATAAATCGATCTAAATATTTAAAAGGAAGTTTTAAATTGGTAAAACTATTCAACCCCCCCCCCCTTCTATTTTTCCACAATATCCGTACCTGCACATGCATAAACTCAAGAAAACAGCAAATATTAGCAATAAACGGCTCTTTTTTGCTTATTTTGGGTCTGATTTTGATATAGAAAAGGTATGTGTTTTAGCACATATCAAATCCTAAAGCTTGGTATGATAGATTGAAGGCTTTCTTTCTTAAACATGAGTATACCATGAGAATGGTAGACAATATACTTTTCACAAAGAAATGAAATTCACATCTCATAATCGTTCAAATATATGTCGACGTATTTGGTTCAACTTGTCAAGAACTATGCGATGATTTTGCTAAGATCATGCATGATGAGTTTGAGATGAGCATGATGGGTGAATTAAATTTCTTCCTTTGTCTAAAAATAAAACAAATGGAAGATGGTATCTTCTTTAATCAATCTAAGTATATTAAAGAGATGCCTAAGAAATTTAGTTTTTGAAGAGCCTAAACCTATGAAAACGCCCATGTCTACGGAAATGAAACTCACGAGAGACGAAGAAGGTGAGTCTGTGGATAATACTAAGTATAGGGGCATGATAGTTAGTTTATTAAACATAACGGCAAGTAGGCCCGATATCATGTTTAGTGTCTACCTTTGTGCTCGCTTCCAAGAGGATCCCAAAACCTCTCACCTTGAAGTGGTTAAGCTTATCTTCCGATATATTAAAGGCACTATGCACTTAGGATTGTATTATCCTAAGGGGATCGGTGTAGAAACTATTGTCTATGCCGACTCTGATCATGACGAAGATTATGTTGATCAAAAAAGCACTAGCGCCATTTGTACCTTCATGGGTTGTTGTCTAACTTCTTGATTCTCCAAAAAACAAATGGCTCTTGCTATCTCCACGACTGAAGCCGAATACGTAAGCACCGCAAAAGGCATGTGAACAAGTACTATGGATGAAACAAGCTCTAATTGACTACGACATCCATCTCGACGATATCCCTCTTATGTGCGACAACAAAGGTACAATTGACTTGAGCAAGAACCCTGTTCAACACTCTCGTACTAAACACATCGAAATACGTAATCACTTCCTTCGCGATAGCGTTCAAAAAGGAAAACATTTCTTAGAGAAATTTCCTTCCCATGACAACATCGCCGACATCCTAACTGATACGCGTACAACGCGCGTTCGGGGTCAAAGAAACTTCCTTTTCGTCGAGCAAGTTTTTCAACACCCTAGGCTGTGAACCTAATCATTGTAGTGTAGTATTAGGGTAAGCCTCGGGAATTGATATCATTCTCTAGGGGAATAGGAATGCTAGTGAGAAATTACTACGCTAAGGATGAGGTTGAGGAAGATTATTTTTTGTCTTTTTTAATATTTTTTAGAAAATTGAAATTACGAATCTCGGGGTATTGGATTTGGGGGGTTGGTATTTCTACCGATTACTCTAATTAAAAATGTGTTTACCTAGATGCTATTACTCCCTAGTTATCTCCTATTGATGGTTGAATTATCACGTCCTTATTTTTAACGCGTTGTGTCTTCTAAGGTCGTAGGGTATGCGTTTTTCCCTAACTCTTTGAGATTACCTTAAGGTTATTGCCTACGAAATCTATAGGATTCATAAACTAACTCTAAGGTTATATTTGGATGTTTAGACTACAATAACTCTAAGTGATTATAAACTAATGTTCACAAAGATTACTCAAGCATTAAAAACACAACGAATGACCTATCGCAATACTAAGTCAATCACAATTAAGATAAGAGACAACCAATCAATATTCAATACCTAGGTTTCATAGATGTAAGAAAACACACAAGTAAATTTGCCGGACATGGGAAACATGCAAGCATGCACATAAACAATTAAAGACATAATTGAATTAATGAAGTAAATCACTTATCTTGTTGTAAAATAGGGTATAGAACCCTAAGATACTGTCCAAGACAGCCAAAGTTCGGTTTTGGTTTTACTCCACAAAACTACCTCTCTAAAATTCTTAAAATTCGAATTCTATATATAGAGTTACAATATGCGACGGCATCACTCTTTATTTGTGACGCCGTCGGGTCGCCGCAATTAGGTTTTTGTCTTGGCCACGTCAACGTTGTGACGGCGTCACCTTATGGTTGTGACGTCGTCGGCTTCATCTTCTGACGCGGTTGGGATCAGAATCTAGGCCGTCTGACTTGTGACGCCATACTCTTTAAACCCTGATGCCGTCAAGTGTAAAATAGCAATTTACTCTCTGAGTCGTCTCAAAGTGTGTTCCGACGGCGTCGCCATTTAGTTGTGACGCCGTCACCTTCTGTTCCAGCAACTTGAGTGTCTTGATTCTTGACTTTGGCCATTTTCTTCATATATTCGCGCCTTTTCGTCCGAATAATTTTCATTCCATCAATTTTCCTTCAAGAGACCTAAAAAGTGAAAAGGAACAAAATTAAGCAGTAACGGATACAAAAGTGATCGATTAAGGGCTTAAATGACCCCTCAAAAGTGTAGCTTTTAAATTCTTATCAAATATCCCTACACTTGGTATTTGCTTGTCCTCAAGCAAATGTACTTTTAGCCAATTAATTTATAAGTTAGGGGTCATGAAGCATTAGTTTAGAACAATTCACAACACGTATAAGCCCCGCAAAAGTCATAACAAGCACGGAAATTACATACTAGCACCTCACAAGTGGTGTTTAGATACTCTCATCTCTCTGGTGTATATGAAATATATCAAGTTGGAAATGGAAGATAAAAACTCATTAACCGGTCCTAGTACATAGATTACCATAGGCTTGAGACTAGATCAAACCTCCATCGCTTTGGTGTAAGCACCTAGGAAAAAACTATCCAAGAGGTCTTTTTAAAGGGTTGTAACGTTAGGCTTGTGGTAGGGAAACAAAGGGTTTGGTGGGATAGGCGAGTTAGTGGTTGCAAGTCAAAAATCTTTAAGTTACAAGCATGAGAAGAATGGCGTTGCTAAGCCAAGACTCGACACACTAAACTCTAGATAAATTGAAATAAACAAACATAAATTTAAAGAAAGATGTAGGATGGTAGCCCGTATGTTGTTTTTTTCATACACATTTACTCTACCATCCTTTACGATAACATCAAAATAATAGGGATTTATAGGCACATCCCTACACTTGAGTTTTTATTACTCTAACACTAATTTGACCAAAATTGAAAAGATCAAAACACTTGGAGTACATTATTACGTAAATAAAGGGAATTTGAATTTAACGTTCCTTCCCGTCACTTCATAAAATTTAACTTTTCCCATGAGTCCCAATCGTCCCAAAACTGTGTACAAAGGATATGACTCGACTTAGCAACTTATGCAAGCAACTAGATAATTGAACTAAGGCTTAAGTATGATAACAATAATGCACTAAAAGTGAGTGCATACAAGGTAGGCTAAGGCGATTTGCGTGTACATTTAGGGGTGGATTGAAAACAATGCTCTTCATTGATATTCCGGAAAACCGAAATATCACAAGAACCGCGAAAAGGATAGGCTCTGAGGGGTTAACTATGGGTATCGTGCAGTAAAGATGAGTACAATGCAAGGGTGTGGGGGAATTACTCAACCGATTTGAAAGAAGTAATTATAATACGGGTATCAAACAAGGGTTTTCTAATGCCTCTTATCATTTAGTTATTCCTAACTACACAAGTGTTGTCTCACTAGCGATCTCAGAATGCATCACAAAACAAGTTCTAGAATCTATTATACTACTGGTACACTCTCGAAGCATTAAAGTGGAATGCTTTAATTCCTACAAATCTAAGGGCGATCCTCACATTTTGGGTGGAATTTAAGTGGTAAAGGGTTTTGTGCTAGTCATATAACTTCCTATCCATGAGACGCTTTATTAAGACTAATGGCCCACTCCTACATGTCATGAAAAATTTTAAATTTAGTGCCAAAATTACACTAACCGATATTTCTCATGGTTTATTACACAAATAAAATTGGACAAGGCAAATAGTCAAGGATAAGCATAGTTTCAAAGTTCCCGTTTTATTTTCCCTCGCTACACTTAAACTGAACATTGTCCCCAATGTTCCCCGAAAGTATCAAAGTTAAGATAATGGAGGGTAATTAAAAACGAAAGAAACTAATACTCCCCTGATTAGCTTGGTAGGATCCGTGTGAAGTAGTGGTTAAATCATGCTCCAAGAAGAATGTATTCGTGAAAAGCTCCAAAAATTCTTATGTATCTTCTTCTTGATAAATAAAACCTGCACACTTGAAGAAAACAAACGAAACCTTCGTGTAAAATTGGCGGTAACAATATATATATGACTCTACTAAACTAGGATATAATGTTTGTGGAATGAATGTTTACAGATTTTCTGGAAAATTAAGACCTGGAAAATTCCAAAAATTTATAAGTAGCACAGAAAACGAGAAAAAGTTATAAGTTGTTTCTACTCCTCGGCCGTCAGTTACGACCCTGACGCCGTCAGGTTATCCTGACATAAACTGGCCTACGATTTTCTGGAAAAAATTCTGGAAAATTTATATCTTTAAAATCTGGAAAAATTTCCTGCAAAACATCCATTATGACTCGATACAAGCATTTGACTCAAACAAACACACATGTATATCTTTTTAATAATCATAATTCTCATGTTCACATTCTTTTTAAAAACGTGTGTAATCCTCCCTACACTTATCCCTTTTGTAAAATACCTTTATATGTAATTAAGACAAGGTTAAAGATAAAATAAAGCATTTTTACAAATTCAAACATGAGAATAAACAATCAATAAAAGATATACGACACATAAATAAGAAAACAATTAAGCATGGGTTACCTCCCACGAAGTGCTTTTCTTTATTTATGAGTCTTGTATCTAGACTCGAAGTCGTGCCCCTACGTGACTTCATTACCGCCACCTTCTTCCAAAACAATATCCTCATCATTGACCATTTCATTATTGTCCAACTGATAATGTTTCACACGTTTTCCATTCACGGTAAATTCTCTTCCATCATGGTCTAGTAGTATCACAGCCCCATTGTCCATTTTCCTCTTCACCGAAAACGGCCCATACCATCTTGATTTTAGTTTTCCAGGAAATAATTTCAACCTTGAATTATACAAGAGTACCTTATCTCCTTCTGCAAACTCTTTAGGATTCTTTATTCGTTGATCATGCCATTTTTTCGCCCTTTCTTTATATGTGATCGACGATTCATAAGCTTCAAGTCTTAGTTCATCCATATTACAGGCCTTAAGTGCCCAATATGCCTTTTGCTCAAGTTTAATAGGGAGGTGTCATGCTTTCCCGTATACCAAGCGAAAGGGGGTTGTTTCGATTGGTGTTTTATAAGCCGTTCTGAATGCCCAGAGTGCCTCATCCAGTTTGAATGCCCAATCTTTTCTATTCTGGTGGACCATTTTTTCAAGTATCCGCTTTAATGCTCTGTTTGTGTTTTCTACTTGCCCATTGGTTTGGGGGTGATATGCCGTAGAGAATCTATGCGGAACACCATACTTCTTCATCACCTTCTCCATTTGAGCATTGCAAAAATAGGTTCCTCTATCACTGATCAATGTCTTGGGAATCCTGAATCATGTGAAGAGCTTTTTAAGAAAATGAATGACTACCCTTGCATCGCTAGTCCTAAGGGCTTGGGCCTCCACCCATTTGGACACATAGTTGATAGCCACTAGAATGTATTCATTTCCTCCAGATGATGGAAAAGGTCCCATGAAATCTATACCCCAAACATCGAATATTTCGCAGACTTGGATATAGTTTGGAGGTGATTCATCCCTTCGCGAGATGTTCCCCGATCGTTGGCATGCATCGCACGTTTGAACTAATCTCTTAACGTCGCGGAAAATTGTAGGCCAGTAGAATCCGGCATCGAAAACTTTTCGTGCTGTGACATTTACGTCGTGATGTCCCCCAGATGGTCCCACGTGACACTCTCTCAAAATCCGATCAATCTCCCTCCCAGCAACACACCATCGAATGATCTGATCGGGGCATATACAGAATAAGAAGGGCTCATCCCAAAAATAGTGTTTTAGTGCGGTGAAGAATTTCTTCTTGTCTTGCCTAGTCATGTAGTTTGGCAAGACCCTACTGGATAGATAATTAGCATAATCTGCATACCATGGCTCAATGTCCTTAATGGCCATTAGCCGTTCCTCAGGAAAAGAGTCACGAATTTTGGTATGGTCTAATTCTTCTAAGTCTGGGTTCTCTAACCGTGATAGATGATCAGCAGCAAGATTTTCAGCTCCCTTTTTATCTTGAATTTCAATGTCGAGTTCTTGAAGTAATAGAATCCACCTAATAAGTCAGGGTTTTGCATCTTGTTTGGAAAACAAGTATCGTAAGGCGGAGTGATCTGTGAAGACGACAGTTTTGGAAAGGACGAGATATTTCCTGAACTTATCGAAGGCAAAAACTACAGCTAAAAACTCTTTCTCGGTGGTTGTATAATTCTCTTGTGCTACATTCATGGTTTTGCTAGCATAGTAAATTGGTTGAAAATGCTTCTCCTTTCTTTGGCCTAGCACGGAGCCTACAGCATAATAGCTAGCATTGCACATGATCTCGAATGGTTGGGACCAATCAGGGGTAACCATTATTGGGGCCTGGGTAAGATCTTTCTTCAGGCGATTGAATGCTTCTTACATTCTTCTAAAAATTCAAAGGGGGCGTCCTTGACTAGAAGCTATGTCATTGGCCTGGCAATTTTAGAGAAGTCCTTAATAAACCTTCTATAAAAGCCCGCATGACTAAGAAAGCTTCGAATGGCTTTAACGGTAGTAGGATAGGGTAGTTTAGATATCGCTTCGATTTTTGCCCTATCAACCTCGATTCCATTTCCGGAGACTTTATGTCCCAAGACAATTCCTTCTCTTACCATGAAATGGCATTTTTCCCAATTCATGACTAAATTGGTTTCTTCACACCATTTAAACATCTTCCTAAGGTTGGATGGACAAAAAACGAAGGAATTTCCAAATACCAAGAAATCATCCATGAAGACTTCCATGCTGTCTTCAATTAATTCATGGAATATGGCCATCATACATCGTTGAAAGGTAGTGGGGGCGTTGCATAACCCGAAGGGAATTCGCTTGTAAGCAAAATTCCCGTAAGGGCATGTAAACGTAGTTTTTTCTTGATCTTCTGGAGTGATGGGGATTTGGAAGTATCCTGAGAAACCATCAAGAAAACAGTAGTACTCATGCCCGGCTAACCTCTCGAGCATTTGGTCGATGAATGGAAAAGGAAAATGATCTTTTCGTGTGGCATCATTTAACTTCCTGTAGTCGATACAAACAATCCATCTAGTAACTGTTCTCTGCGGTACTAAATCACCCTTTTCATTTTTCACAACCGTCATTCCTCCCTTTTTTGGAACCACTTGGACTGGGCTGACCCAAGGGCTATCTAAAATGGCTCGGGAGATCTTTCAATTCTAAGGTAGCTTCCCTTTCTGTTCAGTGGTCAGCGAAGAGCTTATGATGACATGGAGTTGATCCTCTTTTTTAAGGAAGGCATATTCGAAATGGCTCGAGAGATCTTTCAATTCTAAGGTAGGAGGTTCCTTGATTGATGGTTTTAGCTTGTTTTCTGGCTTTTGAAGTTCAAGAGGCTCAATTTCTTCCCTACGCGGGTAAAAGGAAACAGGTCCAACCATCTCAGTCTCTTCATCTTTATCTATCATGTTGTTGTCATCATTCATGAATTTGTTTAATAGATACTTATCAATACAGCCATCTATATCATCAACAAATTCATCAACCTCTTCAACAAAATAAATAGGATGATTGTAAGAGGAGTAATGACTCATAAAATCCTTGATGTCGAAAGTTAAGCTCTCAGACCCCACTCGTAAAGTGAGTTTACCATCATGAACATCGATGATGGCGCGAGCTGTAGCCAAGAATGGTCTTCCAAGGATTATCGGAACTGAGTTATCTTCCTCCATTTCTAAAATTACAAAGTCAACCAGAAACTTGAACTCCCCTACTCTCACCAAACCATTTTCACAAACTCCAATGGGATATTTGATTGATCGATCAGCCAACTGAATACTCATTCTGGTTGGTTTCAACCCTGAATATCCTAGTTTGAGGAATAAGGAATGAGGCATCAAGTTAATGCTTGCCCCGTGATCCGCCAAGGCATTTTTCATAGAGAGTGCCCCTATAGAGCAAGGGATGGTGAAGCTTCCTGGATCTTCTTTCTTCTTGGGCAAGCTTTTCTGGATGATAGCCGAGCACTCCTCTCCCAATGATACCAACCCTTCAAGCTTCTTCCGATTCGATAGTAACCTCTTGAAGTATTTTCTATGTTTAGGGACATGATAAAACACATCGAGAAGTTGTATGTTGACGTAAGTCCGTTTTAAGTAAGACAATATTCTCTCATTGTCTTCTTCAGCCTTTTGACTTTTTAAACGCGAGGGATAAGGAATCCTTGCGAGAGTCGGGCACTGGACAGGTGTTGATTTTTGTGGAGGGGGTCATGGGGAGTCAAAAGAGGTTTAGGAATTGCTCCATTGCCTAACTCAGGCTCCCAGACGGTGGGATTTTGGTCAGGGTATGGGGGATCCTTGGTAGTAATTCCTAATTGAGTAGTAATAGCACAAGTTGGATCGTGTTGGGTTGGACCAGGTTCACTTACTCTTTTGTGGAGTTCGGTGAACTGGCTCTCTAATTCAGCTTGTTGCTCTTGAATGAATCCTTTGAGACCCTTTTAAAAGCATTACCCCTTCCATGGTAAATTGCCCGAGTTCTTTTTCAAAGGCATCACGGATGGTGTATTGAGAACCCTCCTTTCCCTCAGTCTTCCATTTTAGATTACCCCAAAGATTGCATTCATCATTTTGATAGAATGTGAGAAGGGAAAGGTCATCATAAATGTCATGGCTGGAAAGGAAAGCGCGCTCATGGCGTATGTTATCATCATACTCATCGCTCCTCCACAAATGTCGCATATAAGATATGGGTTAAACAACCTCTTAGATTCTTGCGACTTCGTGAGGTATGCAAGCTTCTCTTGCTCCCTCTTCATCCAATCATCGAGAAATAATGGGCTTTTATTTGAGGCAGCAGAGAAACTCATCACAGTTACTGGCTCATTCCAAGTGTTTTCTTGGTCTTGGACATACTCCTCAATGCAGTCCCATCCTTCTTTCGCATTGAGATTGGAAATTTTTCGGCCAGTTGAGAAGTCAATTCCTTTTTTATCATTGCGGGAGACATTGTCGTAAAATATTTGAACAAGCAACCAAAGGTTGATACCACGGTGTGGGGCTTTTTGAATGAGATATTTGTAACGAGTCCAGGAGTTGACGATAGATTCTTCATCTGTTTGATGGAAATGAAGAATTTTGCTCCTGATGGATGCAGTTCTCCCAGGGGGAAAGAACTTTTTGGTAAATTTGGTTGTGAGTTGTTCCTAAGTGAAGATAGACCTTGGAGGAAGCTTATCGAGCCACTCCTTGGCCTGTCCTTGAAGAGAAAATGGGAAAAACCGGAGTCTGGATGTCTCCTTGGATGCTACGTCAGCATAGATAGTATCCACAATTTTTAAAATTTTTTTGATGTGATGAATGGTATTTTCGTTGTGGGATCCGTGAAATTGACATGCATTCTGGATAAGCCAAATGTCGGTGGCATGCAACACCTCATTGACTTGTTCAGAAGGGTAGACAATGGCGCTGGTAAATCCAGATGCGGA
Source organism: Chrysanthemum makinoi (assembly GCA_910596185.1). Taxonomy (NCBI): domain Eukaryota; kingdom Viridiplantae; phylum Streptophyta; class Magnoliopsida; order Asterales; family Asteraceae; genus Chrysanthemum; species Chrysanthemum makinoi. Next base: position 40,349,145 of record OU343219.1, read on the forward strand.
GGGAGAAGAGTACTCCCTAAGGGCTTTTGCTTCTGGTTTATTAATAGGTCCATTGACCGGAGTAACGGGGATTTCCTAGCTATGTTGGCTCATATTGTCAATGTTTATGGCTTCAGGGGACTTAGGGGAATGAGTGGACTCTTCGTAAGTTGCAGCTTCATCAAAATTGATGGTGGTTCCTTGAGGTTCCGACTCATGGAGAGCTCTTCTTCGCCTATTTACCTCTCTTTTGGGTTCAGCAAAAGGTTCAAGAAGGGTTTTGGTGGAACTGCGGGTCCTAAGTTGTCTAAGGGGATTGGTGGGGGGAAATGGCAGGTTTAGTGGTTGATTATCACCTTTCATGAGTAAAAGTGATGGGGTTACTAACAAAGGTCATGAAGAAGGGGGATAGACTACGAGGAAGCTAAAAAATGAGAAAAAAACTTACTTGATAGGAATCAAGCAAGGGAACCTAAATGAAGTTGAAATCTAACTAGCAATTCTATTCCCCGGCAGCGGCGCCAAAAACTTGATACGCGTACAACGCGCGTTCGGGGTCAAAGGAACTTCCTTTTCGTCGAGCAAGTTTTTCAACACCTTAGGAAGTGAACCTAATCGTTGTAGTATAGTATTAGGGTAAGCCTCGGGAATTGATATCGTTCTCTAAGGGAATAGGAATTCTAGTGAGAAATTACTATGCTAAGGTTGAGGTTGAGGAAGATTGTTTTTTGTCTTTTTTTATATTTTTTAGAAAATTGAAATTACGAATCTCGGGGTATTGGATTAGGGGGGTTGGTATTTCTACCGATTACTCTAATTATCTAATTTAACTAAGCTAAGGTGAGGGTAGTCTATGTCTATTGTTGTGTGCTCTTATGATGATTAAAATGTGTTTACCTAGATGCTATTACTCCCTAGTTATCTCCTATTGATGGTTGAATTGTCACGTCCTTATTCTTAACGCGTTGTGTTGTCTAAGGTCGTAGGGTACGCGTTTTTCCCTAACTCTTTGAGACTACCTTAAGGTTATTTCCTACGAAATTTCTAGGATTCATAAACTAACTCTAAGGTTATCTTTGGATGTTTAGACTACAATAACTATAGGTGATTATAAACTAATGTTCACAAAGATTACTCAAGCATTAAAAACACAACGAATGACTTATCGCAATACTAAGTCAATCACAATTAAGATAAGAGACAACCAATCAATATTCAATACCTAGGTTTCATAGACCTAAGCAAACACACAAGTAAATTAGCCGGACATGGGAAACATGCAAGCATACACACAAACAATTGAAGACATAATTGAATTAATGAAGTAAATCACTTATCTTGTTGTAAAATAGGGTATGGAACCCTAAGATACTGCCCAAGACAGCCAAAGTTCGGTTAGGTTTTACTCCACAAAACTACCACTCTAAATTTCTGAAAATTTGAATTCTATATATAGAGTTACAATATGCGACGGCGTCACTCTTTATTTGTGACGCCGTCAGCTACCCGCCATTAGGTTTTCGTCTTGGCCACGTCAACTTTGTGACAGCGTCATCTTATGGTTGTGACGCTGTCGGCTTCATCTTCTGACCCGCCGTCGGAATCTGAATCGAAAGGCGACGGCCCCTACTCTTTAAAACCTGATGCCGTCAAGTGCAAAATAGCAATTTGCTCTCTGAGTCATCTCAAAGTGTGTTGCCACTGCATCGCCATTTGGCTGTGACGCCGTCACCTTCTGTTCCAGCAGCTTGAGTGTCTTGATTCTTGACTTTGGCAATTTTCTTCATATATTCGCGCCTTTTCATCCGACTAAGTGTCATTACAGCAATTTGCCTTCAAGAGACCTAAAAAGTGAAAAGGAACGAAATTAAGCAGTAACGGATACAAAAGTGGTCGATTAAGGGCTTAAATGACCCCTCAAAAGTGTACCTTTTAAATCCTTATCACTAATTAAACCTCTCAAACGAGAATCCTTCAACTATCTCCGTCTAGGTCTAGGAATGATGGAAAACATTCCATAAGTCTCATCTTATGACTATTCAAATATTTCACTGGAAATATTAAACTCATCCATTTAGTCTCGTCTTATGACTATTTGAATATTTCTTTGGAAATATTAAGGTCATCTCAATTCTTCTAGTCTCGTTAGTTAAATTCTATCCCTTAAGAGAATTTATTAGGTATCAACTCTCTCATCGTGTCAAAAAGTCTCACTAAATCAGCAAGAATTATTCGTCAAAATTAAAAATGAGGAAAAATTTCGTCTCAGCTGGTCACAATACAACTAAAGTGGGCACGACACCACTAAATTTTGTGATACCGTGACCTGACAAACCTGTTTTTCTTCCTTCTTTCTCCACTATTAACACATTCAAACCAAACACAACTTCTGCAAGGGCTGTCAAACTGAACACCATAACCAAAACCTCAATTCCACTCATTTTTAATCAATTCAAGGCATTGGATTCAAGATTATCAACTACTACACTTTTCCTAACATCAATTGTAAGTCGATCAACTTTAATTTTCTTTCATTTTGAGTCTAGGGTTTGTTCATGCATATGAAATCAAATTGGGGATTTTCATTTTTGATTGAATCCTTATAAAATTAGGACTAAGATTAGACCATGTATAACTATCATGATTCCCTAAACATAGAATTTGCATAAACCCATTTAGTTTAGGTCCGAATTTTGTACGAAACTTTGTAAAAGATAAAATATTATTAGTGGAATCATGCCTAGGATACTTGAAATTGTATTACGAGTGATTAACACTCAAGCTTCTCAACTTTAAAAGTTATGGCGCCAAAAATTGTTGAACAAGCTAAACACCCCCCAATACCATTGTTTTTTGAAAAATTCAAATAACTAGGATCCTAAAACATTTTTCATGCATTGTTGATACAAGCTAAAAATGCCATGTATACATGATCTTAAGAATGTTGGTCGAATTACATAACTAATATGTATTTTTCAACACATTCGAATGAGCAATAGCAAATTCGGAGTGTTCCGGTAATCTCCTTATTTTCATTTTAGAGTCGAGATTACCGCACCTCCACACCGTATGCATATAGGCACACACTAGGCACATCCCTTCAAAATGCTAATCTTAACTGTTTGTCAATTTCATTTTATAGGTCTCAACATGTCTCATGAATACGACTTTGATCATCAGCTGACAAATACCTACATTCCTAATATCTCACATGAACCCAACACACCTAGAAACCATATTCATTCCTTTATAAATCTTGAAACCCGGTTCTTTCACGAAGGTCGAATAGTCAACCCTTCTTACTCTATCATGAGGTAATCAACATGTCACACCCCCAAAATACCTGTTTTGCAGCGGAATGGAATTCCTGGGGGATGACTGCCATAGCATCACAGTTACAGCTATTTTGAACGACCTAAAGTGTCGTTTGGAAAATACATCGTTTGATTGAGTAAAATAATCAGAGTTTACAAAGTATAGGTCCCAAAAGATTTCCAAAGTACCAAAATGATTTTGTTACAATCAAACGATAGATAAGTGCATAAAATATATGTGAGACGCGTCAACTCAGCGACTCCATGCAAGCCATGATGATATGCTAATTGTAACACCCCAACCCGGCAAGGGTAGAAGTTTCACATTCTGGTGTCATATCAGAACATACAAATGAAATCTTTACAAACGGAAACCTTAAAAAATGAAGTATCAAAACATATACACAATTGACTGACAAGAAAATACAATATCCAGAAAGAATTAAAATCCCAAAACGAAAGTTCTTCAAAATAAGTCCCAAAGTAATAAGGTGCTAGGATTGGTCCACTCAGATACTCTAACCCTCAGCCCATCGAAGCCCATCTTCCAACCTAAAACCTGCCGCAGGAAAAGAAATCCGGCTGAGCTTAAAAAGCCCAGTGAACAGATATAACAAAACGAAAACTAAATAAAATCTGAAATGCAAAATGAAACAAGGGAACGGATAACAAAGTCAAAAGCGAAATGAGAACAATGAGTCAAAGGATCCCCAGAACACAATTTTACATATATCCAAAACAAACAGATAACAAGGCGAACGAAGCAAAGCAAAGCATCGATGACATATAAACAAGCACATACAAACCAGACATACAAGATTTGAAACATAAGCAAGCATAGCAGGCGTTGCATCCACACAACATATATGTCATACAATCAAATCAGAAATCAGAAAAAACATACAAGCCAAACAGATATCTACAGGAAAATGGAAGCAATTAATTAATAAGTGAGCATGACAATTCACACAGGTCAAAACCCTTTGTTGAAAACATAACCAGATCATAACACGAAGTGCTTAACTACATTCAATACATGGCAGTCCACACGTAATAAGTAGGAATACAATATAAACGATATAATTAAATGAATTAAGGACATAGCAGGGCAACTAAGCAAATTAACAAGCCAGACGTCACAATCTGAACCATTTACCCAATTAAACCGTAGCATAAACAGAAATGCAAACATGGAAGGTCAACAACAAGCAGATAAGGACACAACGAATAGTCATAGTCCACGGAATTAACTAACGAAGTACACATAATAAACAGACAAAACTAACGATTACACATTAGCATGGTCACCAGACAATAATTGAGGGTCACATAACAGTGAGACCACATATCATCAGATGAAAACAGGTAACTCAGATCAGAGTATATTAATCATATCGCAGCAGAGTAATCAGTAGTCACATAACACATGAAAAGCATAATCAAATCCAATAACATATAATAACCCGGTAAGTGAATGGAACGATATCGAAATAACGAAATGAAAGTGTGACAGATCAATAAAAAGGAGTATCTATATCTTGGTAAGAGTGAGTCATATAAGGGTACTGAGAAATGAACAATAATACAGATTATGGTGCGTTGGGGAAATACGAAAAGTACGATATAGGCATATCAAAAGTGTAAGGGTTGTCAGAAATCTACCACGAGCCCAGAAACATATCATATCATATCATATCATATCATAAGTAGCCATTGTATTCGGAGGGGTGACCTCGGAATACCAAACCAATAGGAGGGGAGACCTCAGTAACCAATGGAGTAGCTAGCTCCTAGATTGTGAAGACGCGTATTGCACACGACATCATTCACCAGACAAATCATATCATATCGAGATACAGAACAGATCTAGGATGCATCCATACGCCCCTACCTCACATATACAAAATATGATCCACCACCAAGGGACGTGGCAGAACATCACTCTACTGCCCTAGAGTTATGCCAAAGGTGCATCACTGACACGACCATGTTACCTTCATGGCTAGGGAAAACATATTTGGCTCGGGTATCAAACTGAAGGGTCAAAGCATAATCATATCATAAGGATTCATATCAAAATTCCATAACATAAGTTCATAATCAAAAGTTCATATCAATGGCTCATAATCAGAAAGGTTCGTAGTCATAAGGTTCACAATCAGAAGGTTCATAATCAGAAAAGGTTCATAATCAGAGTTCATAACAAAAGGGTGCATAGCAGAGTCATAGGGAAGCCCTAAATAGAAGGCTCAGATCAAAGTATAACAGTTCAAAGCTAATATCGAAAGATGTAAACGAATCATGAGAAACCTTAGGAGAAAAGGTCAGAATATTTGTACCTTAGCAACGTAATGAAAACAAACGGAAAAGTAACACCGGAAAGCAACGTCGTATCTTCGTCAACGAATCTACACGAATTGATATCATATATTACTTATATACTCATTTTATAAGCTTCTTATGCATGTATAAGTGTTTTACTTATTGATATAATCTTTTTATCTTTCATTTTCTTAACTTCATATTTGGACCAGAAATTAGCGATTTTTATAAAATACTTACTTAGCTCAAATAAAATCAAGGAAATTCCCAGGGGTTCCCATATGAGTTAAAAGACTCTCCAAAAATTGGGGGTTTCTATTTCCAAGTACAATGGCCTATGGAAAATCATAAGTCCAGACCTGCCCAGAAAGTGATCAGAAAATACACCTTAAAAGTTTGCGCTTATTAGACCTGTTTAAGCACCTTAGAAAAATTCCCAAAACTCCCAGAAATTCATTTATAACATAAATGTCACTCCTGTAAAAGGAGAGCTCCTACTAACTTATGGTTTGAAAATGAAAAATCAAACAATCCAACTAAATTTCAGACCCGTTTTCTCACCTTTGACACTTGATCTTGTAAAATTAAAAAATACGACTTAGACAACTCCAAATTCGACCAAACCACTTGGAAAACTTAACTAAGACATAAAATAAACTTTTCTAACAAAAAACCCAGATTATTGCTCTTATAAAATTTGATCTATGACACACACAATTTCGGCATGTGATGCTGTCCAGTTTTAGGGTTAAATAAAACCATTATAATCACATGTTTTACGTACCCAAACGCACCCATGACCCATGAAAGCCGTATGAGCGGTTTTAATAGCATCTTAACATGCCCAACTTTTATATTTTCCAGCTTATGAATTTTTATACATACCCGTTTCAAGGTTCATCTAACTCGTTATTAAGATCACATATGGGTCGAATATTTAGAGGTCCAAAATCATATTCGAATACACATTACAATGTCTCATATCTTTCATATCTTACGTGTTTAGAATCATGATTCAAGAAATCCATTTTATCATTTATTAGACAACAAAATCTATTATTTTATGTGACTAGTCTTACCATTTTATCTGAGGATAAGATGCGTGTATAAACATGCGCAAGAGGGGACAAATCCCACGTCCAAATCAGAAAACAAGAATGGGAAAAACGAGACAATGTTATGATACCTTGTAGTGTTTAAACGAGGAAGAAAATCAAGGGTCGAATCAAGCAAATCACTCCTTTTTGTGCCCTAACATGCGACGACCAGCAGGGGCAGAAACAGCCCTTCGTCCTAGTAAAATCCCATGACCAGGCCATCCACATATCACGACCAGAACTTCATCAAGAGTGGAACACAATCACATCAGCCATGATCACCATAATCTTCCATAGTCTCTTTTATTTGTCATGAAAATCGAATGGGAGAAGAAAAAAAATGGAGGCCATCACTTTTGGGTGAAAGGGGATTAGGGTTTTTTGTTATTTGTGAAATCTGGTTTTGAGGCTCACGAAGACGAAAAAGGGAGGGGCTATACGGGTCTTGCTTTTGATGAGCCAAGGTGAGGCGTGGGCCAAGTCCAAATTTAATTGGGCCATCAATTAAGTTATAATATGTTTGTATATTAGGCATTTTCGGTTCATGAAAGTATTAGACGAAAAGTGCATCGATTTCTTTTTGATAATCTTATACATTAGGTTTTAAAATTTCTCTTAAGTTAGATGAGATTCATATTTAATAAGCATAGACATCTTTTACGCATTTCACAATTATTAAGCTTGAGGGGTAATTTAGTCATTTAACACGTTCTTGATTTTCAGGGTTTTACAACTCTTCCCCTCTAAAAGAAAATTTTTGTCCTCAAAAATTGTAGTCGCAAGGGTACACAGAGACGTACGAGTTCAAGGCAGACGTGGCAATCTATAGCTCCACACAATTCATAACGATTTCGGTTCCAAAGCGTACAAAACTTATACGTAACAGATATCGACGAAAATCTCACAAATACGTACAAAATTTCAAACAAACATGAGGAGTGCCAAATAACGGATACAAGTCATATTCCATTCACGTACCAACCCCAGGCATTTCCCAAGATGTCGTATGATTTCAATAAGTTCAAATTATATGATCTCGGTATTATCACGTTGATCAGGCGTCATAATACTTGCATCACATAACAAGTTCTTATTGTCATCATATTCTGTCCCGGGTCATGACAAACCACATAACTAATATCACACAAAACATATCACATACCGATATCAAATAACATACCAAAGCAGACTAGATCACATACATACAACATATACTACATCAAACAACTTACCATATCACTAAAGAAGAAGGCCACCAACTTGCTCGAAACGATTCCTCATGACTCATTACTGACGATCCAAAAGAAAAGCTGAGATATTAACAAAATGCCAAACGATAAAACTTCACGATTCAAACCGAGTTCCGAACAAATCAAGAAAAGCAATACCGATCAAAATCACTTAACAAAATATCAAACCGCCTCAAAACGCATGACAAACGAATCGGATTAACACAAGTCGCGCCCAAATCATATGCAGTAGATGAACCTTCTCAGCCACCGGTTGAATCTTGTCTCCGTCTTTGGCATCTTTGGTTGATCCGCCCGCTTCCTCTAGTAAAGCATCGATGTCTCCGGCAGACGGCATCGGATGCGGCTTCGCTCATGAACCTCTCCATTCTCAAGGATCAAGCAGCAACGCAGGGTCGGCACCATCATCTTCAGCTCTACGAGAAATCTCCATCTAACGATCGACAAACGGATGTGCGAAGACAAAATAAACAAACTCATATGCGAAGAGAAGAAGGCCAAATTAGTGAAGACATAAGATTATCAGTCATATCGAACAACAACCAAAAGGAATCGAAAGAGATCAGAACAGACGGAAGCCTAGTGTCTACCCAAATCCTCACAGGTCAATCCTAAGGCCAACAAGCCGAAACCTGGCTTTGATACCATAATTGTAACACCCCAACCCGGCAAGGGTAGAAGTGTCACATTCTGGTGTCATATCAGAACATACAAATGAAATCTTTACAAACGGAAACCTTAAAAAATGAAGTATCAAAACATATACACAATTGACTGACAAGAAAATACAATATCCAGAATGAATTAAAATCCCAAAACGAAAGTTCTTCAAAATAAGTCCCAAAGTAATAAGGTGCTAGGATTGGTCTACTCAGATACTCTAACCCTACCCCCATCGAAGCCCATCTTCCAACCTAAAACTGCGCAGGAAAAAGAAATGCGGCTGAGCTTAAAAAGCCCAGTGAACAGATATAACAAAACGAAAACTAAATAAAATCTGAAATGCAAAATGAAACAAAGAAAACGGATAACAAAGTCGCAGCGAAATGAGAACAATGAGTCAATGAGGATCCTGCAGAACACAATTGTACGATCTGCAAGCTCGAGAGTCATGCATGTAGGAGTAAGATCTGGAAAAGAAAGTTTCTTCCATCTTGAATAAGGCATTAGATTGATGCTTGCACCAAGATCGGCTAAGGCAAAGCATTCAACCATTCCCGGAAATACACAAGGTAAGAGAAATTTTCCGGGATCTCCAAGCTTTTGGGAAGCTTCTTCAAGATAATGCAGAGCGATTCTCGTTCGTGAGGAGTTTTGCCATCTCAAACAGCTTTTCTTTGTTGCTTAACATGTGTTTGAGAGTTGATGCAAACTTGGGCATAAGCATGATAGCATCCGCAAAGCTTATGTCAAAATGTAGTTCTTGGAAAATTTGAAGAAATTTGTCCATTTGATGACCTGGCTTTTTTAGCGGAGCTTTTGCTCATTCAAACGTGATGGGTAAGGAATAGAAGATTTGGATTTGGGATTTTCAACGGGAGCTACAGGAGGTTCAAAACAACTCGGATTGGATTTGGGTTTCCGGACAACTTGAGGATGGACATCATTGGTACCTCCGTTATTAGTAGGAAGTTCCTTGTCCTTTGTTGCCTCAAGTTCACTTTCCACTACCTTCGGGAGAAAAGAAGAAGAAGAGGTAGTAGGAATAGCGGGTCCATTGTATGAAACACCACTTACGGTTGTGATCGCTTTGCATCGCCCTCGGGTTAGCGATCGTATTGCTCGGAAGTTTTCCTGAGCCTGAGGGTTGATCATTTAAAGACTTCTTAAGATCAGCGATGTGACGATAACAACCTGTTCATTTCATCTTGGGATTTCATGAATTGCTTCAATAACTCATCGGATGATGGTACGAGGAACCGGAGGGAAATTTTGAGGTCGGATGTTTTGATTATGACCTTGTTGTTGAAAATTCCCTTGGTTAGGATTCACAATTCCACGAAAATTGATTCCCCGATTGAAATTGTTTTGATTAAGGTTTCCTTGATGTTGGAAACCTTGATTGGGTTCGGGATAGAAATTACCTTGGTTTTGATAACCTTGGTTCATTCTAGGTTGGTTTTGATTCCGGTTCTGTATGTTAGGATTCTGGCTAAAACCGGGTGGTCCCTGATGAGTGTTAGCACGGTAGTTTGGTTCATTTTGAGGACGGTATTGATTACCTCCCTGATTTGAAGTACCGGCTATAGCATTAGCTTCAAACGGACTACCATCGGTGGCAATACAGTTGTAGTATGCATGAGGGCCACCACAAGTAACACAAACTTCAACTTTCTTCACTTCACCATGTGATGGTGTGTGTGTGAAAGTGACTTTCTTTTGGTTAGCAAGAACCAAAGTTCGAACAATATCCGTGAGTTTGTCAATCTTAGCATCGGTGCTAGATGTACTCACGGGAGATGAAGTAGAAGGTCATGCATTAGACTGAGATTGATATGTCTTTTTGCGGAAAGGGCGGACTGGGACTTGTTTTCATTATTTGCAAGGCTTCTTTTGTGGTCTTGCTCAGAAATTACCTTCAGCGGAGGCATTTAAAGAGTCTTGATTAGTCTGGTTCAGACCATTATAGAAAGTATCCATTTGCATTAACTTCGGTAAAACCATGATGCGGACACTTGCGGAGCAGCTCTTTGTAACGATCCCATGCCTCCCCGAATGATTCATCAAATCTTTGAGAAAATTTCATTATCTCATTCTTAAGACTTGTAGTTAGGGATGGAGGATAGAATTCGTTAACAAACTTGGTGACTAGATCCTCCCATGTCTCAATGGAACGATGGGGTTGTTTCTCAAGCCAATTAGGGCTTGTCCCTCTAGAGAAAATGGGAACTGAAGAAGCTTTATTGCTTCATGTGGGACATTCTTGTATTTGATGGTAGATGCAATCTTGTTAAACCATCGAATATGTGCATGAGGATCATCCCGCTCAAAACCATAAAATTGGCTTTGGGTTACAAGATTAAGCAACCTAGTTTTGAGCTCAAAGGTATCGACCTACCGATGGCTGGGACAACAATGGCATCTCCGTAACCCTCGATGGGTGCTTGGAGAAGCTCAGTCATCGGCTTATCTTCTCGCCATTACGAGGTGGTGGTGGTAGACGTTCCTCACCACGGTGAAGGAGCGAAACGTCCTCGTCTACGAGGAATATTTGCAAGATCGAAAGTGGACTTGTAGAGTCGGAAGAACGAGTGGCATGCACTAAGTTTAAAAATCAATTTTCAAAACAAATGCGAGGCAAACGACAAGTGAACTTAAACCAATAATCACAAATGAAATGGCTTCTTTGAAAAAGGTACACCAAATCACAAGGACACATAGGTAAGTTTTAAATCGATGTTCGGAACTTATTATGGTCACACTAGTTGGTAGGTGTACTGCCTTGATTTGCTGTGGTTGATTTTTATGTATATATTAAGTACCACTGAAAAGACGTAGGTATAGATTTGTGCAAAGGGTTTTAAAAACTTTTGGACAATATTTTTTTTGTATCGTCTCGTTTAACCAAATCGTATCTCTTTAAAAATCACTTTAAAAGAAACACAAAATAGAAAACGTTACGATTGTTTTGTTGTTTTATAAATATATATATATATTTTTTTTTGTGTTGTTAACACTTTAGGAAAAGTGTTAATAAACTTTTTGATTTTGATTAACTTTACAAAAAACTGTTTACAAACGGTGGTATATGTGCAAGAATGGGTCTGAAAACTGCTTAAAACACGCTTACAGCCTCCCCGGCAGCGCGGCGCAAAATTTGATCCGCTCCTGAACAGTCAAGTTTAATCACACAAGCTGACCACTTGTGAATTGTCAACCGTAATAAACTTAAAACAGCTAAGAAACAAATGCAATTAAGATCAGAGGAATATAGTGGATTCCTGGGTCGTTAAGTCCCACGGAGGCTTAATGGTGTTTGAACAAATTCAGATGTCGAATAATCACTAAGGATAGTGATCAGTAAGGATTTTGATGAATAATTACACTACGGATTGATTGGAATGGATATTGAATCTGAATTGTAAGCACAACAATCAGATAAAAAGAAACGTAAATACGTACGTTTATTAAACTACGTAAACGTACAAAATAAAAAGTGAGATCTAAGAAATAAAAGACCTAAAAATATGAAAATGATATTTTTGGAATCCTAAAAATAAAAGAAAATGATTGGAAAATAAAATTATTTTTATAACTATTTATTTAATTATTATTAATTAAAAACTATTTTTAACTATTTATTAATAACCTAAAATATGATAAAATATGAAATAAGGCTAGAAAAATGAAATTATGACTTAATAAAATCTAAAATATTATAAAACTTATTTTAAAACTAAAAATATATTTTTTTACACTTTTTATCTATTTATTACTAATTAATTACTATTTAAAATACACTTAAATACAAGAAAATATAAAATTAACCTGGAAAAATAAAATTTTAACTTAGAAAAATCTAAAATATTATAAAACTAATTTTAGAACTGAAAAGATATTTTTTATGCTTTTTAATTATTTATTACTAATTATTTAAGACTTTTAACTATTTAAAATTATAATAAATACTAAACAAACAGAGAAAATTATGAAACTTTTTCTAAAAATATCTTATGATGACAGAAAGCTAAGAAAATTATAAAAACAAGATGTGCTTAATAATAAGCTGAAAAGAAAAATCAAAAAGCTAATTTCTATTAAATAAACGCTATCACTATATTAAAAATGATGTTTTTGTGGTTTTTCTTTTTGAAAACTATTTAACTACTGATATTAAGCTACTTTAATAAAGACAAAATTTTCAAACTTAAAAAATAAGCTATTTAAGAGCTTAAAAGCTCAACAGTGTAAGTTTATGAGCTTATTTGATGTTTAAGCTCAAATAAGCATGTAAGTTGAAACCAGGACTGAAATAAGATAAAAAGCTACAAAGCTACTCAAATGAAGCTAAAAGACATAAAGAAGCATACTTGAAAAGCTAGGAATAAGCAGAGATAAGCACTTGGCTTCTTTGTTTCTAAGACGAAATGGGACAAGTTTAAGCTACATGCGACCCTAGCAAACAAGCTACAAAGTGGAATATGAAGCTTGGGACCTCAAGATGGCTAGGTCAGCTACACAAAAAGCTAAGTTTCACAAGCTAAAGCTCACTAATGAGCTTTTGCCAAGCTTGTGAAAATGGCCATAAAACTGTGCACAGGGCATGTTTACAGGAAAGGGGTCAAAAGAAGCTAATGAATAAGCACTTAATAAGCTAGTTAGAAGTAAACTTATATTTTTGTTATTTAGTTAAGCAACTAAACTTTAATATCCCAAAATCATATAGACTAAATATTAATATTAAGCACTCACTAAAATTATGAAGTTTATTCAAAAACTGTAATATGAGAAATTTGACTTTCTTATTACACTAGAACTTTGACTTATATGAACTTTTAATTGATTCAAATGACTGAATATGTTAAAATAAGCTATACTAAGGTGAGTTTAAGCTAAAGTTCTAAATTACAAGCTACCTTGATGAGTTTTGCAATCTAAAACCTTAATAGTTAACTATTATGGGTGAGATTAAGTTAATTTTGACTTTTTACTAAAACAAGGACTGCATTTTATTATTGTAATGAGCTACTAGATGATAACATGACTTAAAGCAACCATAAACAATAACAAGCATACACTGGAATGTCACTTAATCAGCAAATCCAAACATTCTTTTAAAAAACTACTTTTGTGATTATCAAAGCTAAACACAGATTAAAACCATGAAACTGATCCAAAGCCTTTTATTATCATAACATGAGACTGAATAAGCATTAAATAAGAATAATAACAACATAAATCTATGAATTGACACTTATACTATTATCACTGTTAAACTAAGGTTTTTAATAATTACCAATTCTAAAGAACAAGGTTACTGTTTTAATGCTTACTTTTGCTTAACTACACCTAAGAAACATGAAAAAACACAGATTAAAGCTTATAAGTTACTTAACAGGTGAAAAGCTAAAAAATGCTTATAAAAAGCTTACAATTGCTTTCCAGCCAAAAACCAAGAACTAGGAACCAAGAACACTCCTATAGGCTTACCACTAAGCTTCTAAACCAAATGCAATCCAAAGATCACCCTGCTTCAGTCTTTAATCTTCATTACCATTGATTTTTGAATTTCAAGCTATTTTATTTTGTATTTTTGATATTTTTCTCTTTTTGCTTCTAAACTGCTTTTAAAGGTTTCTAATAGCTTTAATAAGCTATCTAGGATCTTATGTGGGCCTATTCAATCCAAGACAACCATTAATAACATCCTTTGATCATATTTGAAAATTTGAACTTTGAAAATGCATAAACTGAATTTGGAACTTAAACACTCAAATTACTTATTGCAAAAGTTGTATAATACACTGAACATGAGAAAAATAGTACTTGAAAGCTAAGAAATACACTGGAAATTCAAAATTAAGTTAAACGACATAAACTAGATAAAATTATATTAGATATGTTTCCACATTGCCTCTTATCCTCTTTATAAAGATCTTTATGACTTGGTGTCAACCTCTGAGACTTTCCCACTTGACTTTAGCCCTTGAATTCATCAAAATCTTCCATGTGGAATTTTACAATTTTCTCTTGAGAGGTTTTGCATTTAATGCATTTTGGTGTATGTAGAGGTGGAGGAGGGTTGGTATACAGCTGGGGGGATAAGGTGAGGTGGAGAGGTGGGGAAAACAGGTGGTGAAACCACCTGGTTTCGTGGTTGCAGAGATTGGAGAGGGAGATGAACAGTGGTGGTGGTTTGGCGGGTTTTTGACTTTTTGACCCGGTTTTAATATTTAACGGGGTTGGGCTGGGTTTGGAGTTGGGCCAGGTTATGGATTGGATTTGGGTATTTAATAACACAAAGGGTCCGTTTGTAGCTTAATAATCACAAGGACCAATCATGTAATTTTCTGTAACTTGAGGGACCAAACCTGTCAACATTCCAAAATTAACACAAGGACCAAACTTGACAATCTTTAATAGTACAAGGACTAATTTTGATTATTTTCCATTTTTTAAAATCCAAGGACCATTTATGTCACTTTTCAAAATTGAAGGACCAAAGTTGTAATTTTCTCAAAACTTATCATAAGGACCAATTTTTGCCATTTATGAATAGTACAAGGGTGTAGTTTGAATAATTTCCATTTTTAAACACCAGGTGGTGATTTTGACACTTTGTAAAGTTGAGGGACCAAAGTTGTAAATTGTGATTTTTAAACTTCAAAGGACAATTTCTTACAACTTGTGAATCCCAAGGACCTTTTATGACATTTTATAAATTTTGGAATGACCAGGGACTAGTTTTGACAACTTTTGAAACTTGGGGGACTAAAACTGCCAATTATGCAAACTTGATACGTTTTTCAACTGATTTTGGTATTTTTGCATTTGAAACACATAAAACACTTATTTGTGATATTTTTTTCATTTTGATGCATTTCTGAGTGTTTTCAGATGTTTTGGCATTAAACAAGATAAAAATGATGAGTATTTAGACACTCATCAATCCCCCACACTAAGATATTGCAAGTCCCTAGCAATCTTTTATGAAAATTTAATGGATTTTATCTCTTTACCAAAAGCCATTACTTCTGGAGTAGCCAATTGTTTTAGTTCAAGTAAGAACTTTGGTACAATGATAACCAAATGCTTTTGAGCAAATCACCGCCTTTCAACGGTTTGATTTGTCTTACCGAAGCCGTTTGCTTCTGGACTAGCCAACTCTTAGATAAATTATCAATATTATCTTTGGTGAGCCGATTACCAATTATGGTTTTTCCACTGCCTTTACCACAAGCCATAATCTTGCGGGCTAGCCAACTTTTCACTAATTAAAGATATGGTGAGTTGAACACCATACAATTTTAGGCAAATTGCAAGCCATAAACGGATTTGAGAAATCTTTACCAAGAGCCGTTTGCTCCTGGATTATCCAATCCTTATGTGTGTTAGACATGGCGGACTGATTACCATTTGCTAAGTAAGTGAAAAACACTTACTCCAAAAAACATTTTGGCCAAAAACGAGGGAATTGGGTGGAATAATTACATGATAAAATTCGTGAGAATTCCCCCCCACACTTAGAAATGAATATTGTCCTCAATATTCAAAGTAGCATGATTATGCCAGAAACATAGAACATAAAAGGGAAATACTACGGCCATTATTTTATTTTTGATATATACACATTTTTTTTTAGACTTTATATACAGCAGTGGGGCAACTCCCCACACTAGGGTGGTAGAAAATAGAAAGAAGTCAGAAATATGGGTGAAAACCCATATGGTGTGTGCTATTGTTTTTTATTCCCGAGTCACTAGCTTGACTCGATCCCCGCATTCATTGGTTCATGGGGAATGTTTGTAGATCCGGGACAATCACGAGTGGAATGTCCTCTCCAAAGTAATGCTTTAATCGATGACCATTCACTTTAAAATTTGGACCATCGGGTTGAGATAACTCAATGGTACCATAAGGATAAACTTTAGCAATAGTAAATGGACCAGACCAGCGGGACTTGAGCTTTCTCGAGAAAATCTTCAATCTTGAATTGAAAAGAAGGACTCGATCACCAACGTTGAAAACGCGGTTCTTGATTTTAGAGTCATGAATCTTCTTTGTCTTTTGTTTGTAGATCAATGAGTTTCGTATGCTTGATCACGGAGTTCATTTAGTTCATTCATTTGAACTTTTCGTGATCACCGTCTGCGAATATCGAAGTTTGCATGTTTTAAGGCCCAGTAAGCCTTGTGCTCAAGCTCAATCGGAAGATGACATGCCTTTTCGTACACTAGCTTGTATGGAGTACACCCAATGGGTGTTTTATAAGTTGTACGGAAGGCCCAGAGTCGCATCATCCATTTATCCGACCAGGGATGCACGATTTTCGCCTACTGTCCTTTCTAGAATTCTTTTTATACCTCGGTTAGAAACTTCCACTTGCCCACTTGTTTGTGGGTGGTATGCAGTAGAGAGACGGTGAGTTACACCATATTTTTTCATGACACGATCAAATTGGTCATTGCATAAATGTGTACCACGATCACTAATTATAGCTCGTGGAGTTCCAAACCTAGCAAAAAGAGATTTTAAAAATTTCACAACAACTCGGGCATCATTAGTAGGTAAAGCTTTCGCTTCAACCCATTTTGACAAATAGTCAACAGCCACAAGTATGTATTTGTTTCCTCGAGATGATGGAAATGGCCCCATAAAGTCAATGCCCCAGATGTCAAATATCTCACAAACTTGAATGGCATTTTGCAGGCATTTCATTTCTTTGAGATATATTTCCGTGACGTTGACAAGCGTCACAGGCTTTGACAAAATCGTGGGCATCCTTATAGATAGTAGGCCAATAAAACCCGGAATCAAACACCTTTTTGGTGGTGTAGTTTGGACTATGATGGCCCCCGGTGGGTCCAGCATGGCAAGCTTTGAGAATGTCCATAGCTTCTTGTCCATAAACACACCGTCGGATGACTTGATCCGCATAGATTTTGAATAAGTAGGGTAGTCGCCCGAAGTAATGTTTAACATCCTTGAAGAATTTGTTCTTCTGTTGGGTTGACATCCCTTTCACTATGAAGTTACCCGCATGGTAATTTGCAAAGTCAGCAAACCATGGGGTAGAAGAGTTTCCACGAAAAGAAACCGCATTGAGTGTCTCGAGAGGAAATGTTTCATTTATTTCCTTTTACTCGAAAACATCTTGGTGAGGGTTCTCTAGACGGGGACAGATGATCGCCAGTTCTCAGCTCCTTTTTTATCACGTATAATGATATCAAATTCTTGCAGGAGGAGAACCCAACGGAGCAATCTCGGCTTTGCATCTTGTTTTGCAAAGAGATATTTGAGAGCCGAGTGATCCGTATACACCACGCATTTGGTCAAGATTAAGTATGGCCGAAACTTCTCAAATGCATACACCACGGCTAGTAGCTCTTTTGTAGAAAACTAGAAGGGGGGGTTGAATAGTTTACCGATTAAAAACTTTGTTTTGAAACTTATTGAAAGATCAATTGATATTGATCTTAAGTGTGTTAATGAAATATGCAAGCAATAAGTAATAAGTAAATAAAGAAAGAAATGATCAAACCACAACAAGTTGTTTATAGTGGTTCGGCCTACAAGGACTCTTTTTCCTTGCCCTACTCCACTCCCCGAGTCTCACACTCGAGAGTTTAACTACACTAGTCAACAAGCTCCTTTCACCTGCGGAGAAAACCTTTACACTTCGCTTACACTATTTCCGACACTAAGCTGGATGTCGAGTTCTTTCCAAGGGTACAACTACTCCCACACACAATGTATTTTGAGGACTAAAATACTAACCACTCACACTCACAAGATTATGATGGTTTGATACAACAATGAAGTATGGATCAACACTAGATCATACAACACTAAACAAAAAAGACTTCCAACTTCGTTGAAGCTTGAATATGACTTGATCTTCTTTGCTACAAAAGAGATCACTAATATGATATGAAACCGAGTTAGAAAGGTTAGAGAGAAGATATGTATGAGAGTATGTTAGAAAGGGATGAAAAACTACTTGGCTTGGCATTGCTATGTATAGCCAAAATGGACGAGGCGTCCACGGACGGCGGACCTTAAAAGGGTTCCGTCCGTGTACCAAAATGGTACCGCCAGTCGGACATCAAGATATCAAATCTTGCTTAAAGTCAACTCTATCAAAAGAGATTTGCAAGATATGAAGAGTACAAATCTTCACAAAATATCTAATTGAATCTTCTAATGATTTCCATGATGTAATACATGATGTCAAAATGTTGTATTACTATTTATAGAATTATGCAAATGCTTAAGTAGTGTTTGGTTTTAAGAACCTAACACATTCTACAAACTACTTATCATACATAATGATTAGAGTCATATCAAGATGTTACTAATCAAAAGTGTAAATGCTTGAATGATGAATATATTGTTTGAGAAAGCTTGTTTTAATATCTAATAAACTTGACAAGCTTTAAGCTTTTATAAATTAAATTTACTTTTGTCGTTAACAAAACTTAGGCAAAGATCAAAAATATAAATAACGTTTAATGACGATATTTGTATTAACAATCTCCCCCTTTTTGTTGAGGACAAAATATACATTTTATTTTTATAAAAGAAACAAAGTTTGTACAAGAGTTATAAAAATATTAGTTTTAGAACTTGAAGAGGAAATGATAATGTAAGTGTATGAAATTTGACTTTTCGTGAAAGTCAAGTATTATCAATGAGGGTTCTGTTTGACTTTTAGAAAGTCAAATGTATGCAGCTTTGACTTTTTTTCAAAAGTCAAATATGAAGAATTTCAAAGTTCTATATTTTCTCCCCCTTTTTGTCTCAACAAAAAGAAGAGGCTATACGGAATGTAATGAGCCCAAGCTATTATCTCCCCCTTGTTCAAAGCTCCCCCTAAATTGGGTGCTTTAATGGGAAGATACATGGATTGTGAAAATAAAGCTACAAAAAAAATGTTAGTAATAATGATCATTCACAAGCATTTCCAAGCACTATGTAATGACACCAATAATATGATAAACAACATTCATTAGTTAAAATTTTTCATGAATAAAGATCATGAAAAGAGAACACAACGATGTGTTTCTAGTACAAGAAGAAAAAATTATCCTAAGAAAGCAAATAAAAGAAAAACTATTCTAAAACCATCCTAAAGTGATGGTGGATGGGAAAGAGCGTTGAGACGCTCAAGAATGTGGTTGAGGATGAACCTCATTTCTTCGTGGAAGTCATGGACCATAACCCAGGTCCGTTCCACGGTTTGACCCGTTTGCTCACAAGTTGAGCAACCATGCCTTGGAGGGTAGAAAGTTTGGGGAGGTTGTGGTGGTGGAATGGTGGATGTGTTGGTGGTGTTGGGAATGTTTGGAGTGGTCATGATGGATGCAAGCAAAGCATTTTGCATTTGCATTGTCTCACTTAAGTGAGAATCCACCATGCCTTTGAATTGGTGGAGGTTGTGGAGTTCGGCTTGAATCTCCTCTCTAGTGGGATTGTCATCCCACATGCTTTCCGGAATGTCCTCAATATGAGGAGACATTGATGATGGAAGTGGATGATCCCCGTATAAAGGACCATGAATGTCCTTGTGAATGGGGTGGAAAAGGAGAGGTCTTGGCCCTAATGGGGCGTTTGGGTCAATGGATGACCGAGGTGACTCATGAGCGATTCGCTCAATTGTGCCAAAAGATGGCAATGGTGGTGGATGACTTGGCCTAGGAGGCAAGTCTTCCAAGTCCTCTAGAAAAGGATTTGGTGATGTTGGTGGAGTTGAAAATAACTCCATGGGAGTGAGAGTGGGAGACCTTGGTGAAGGTGGTGAGGGAGTTTTGGATGTTTGGATGGGTGCCGGTGAAGTAGGTGGTTTTGTTGGTGGTGGAGTGGTGATCACAATGTGTGATGAAGTGGGTGTAGCTAAGGTAAGAAGTGTATCATCTCTAATGGGAGATGAAATTGTAAGTGGTGAAGATTCGGATGATGAGCTAAGATGAACAAAACAACAAGGCCTTACGCTTATTCTCGCGGTTTTCTTGCAAGGTTTTGGTGATGATTTTGTCATTTTTAACTTGGGTTTTTATTTGCTAGATAGTAATGAGAATGAGGAAGGTGTGAAGATGATCATGGTAAAGCCTTTCAATTTATAGAGGTTAAAAAAATGTTGAGAAATGTGTTTGATTTGATGTTGAACCATTGAAGAGATGAGGTTCCTAATGATTTGGAAGTGGGTTGAATGCTAGTCATATCACCCAAGTCAATCCATACAAAGAAGATGGAGTGAAGAAGAAAAGATATGCAATAAATGTGTTCTAGTGAGTGGAATTTCCTAATATTCAGATTACCCACGGATTTGAAGGTACCAAAATTTGGTTCCTTCCTTTATGCCAAAGGGCTCCTTGGGTGGATTTTTCAAATTTTTGAATTTTGGTGGGAAATGGATTTCTTATACACCTTAGTACATAATACTAGTTCTAATACCAGTATAAACTAGTTAAGATTGATTTATAAGTGATGGAAGATAATTTGGACTCACGAAAGAGTCGAATTCGAAAATTACTGGAGGATCCACGGCACCAAAATCATACACGGACGGTACCCTAAAGAGGGTGCCGCCTCTGGTCCGTCTGCTATGGTATGACGGTACCAAATTACATAAAGGACGGTACCAAAATTATGGTGCCGTTTGATCCGTGGAGTGCTGAAATATGGACGAGTTCGTTTAGGTGTCGGGAAATTTCTAAAACCCTAAATTTTTCTCAAAACTGTTATACTAAACATTTCTAGTTAGGAAAAGTAAATAACACATATGTAAACATAGTGGAGCATAGATTTTGAGCAAGGCTTATTGATTTTCACAATATAGTGAAAATGGGTAAAATTTGATAGCATACTTGTGCTATCCCCCTGCATGAGATTGTTAGCATACACCATTGTTTCAAGTTATATTATCATCCTACATAATAAAAGCAACTAAATAGTATCAAACATTAACGATAATGCATTGTTCCAAACACTCCTTAAAGTATCCTTATTTGTCCAATTTCTTGTAAATCTTGTTCATCATCCTACCAAGGCACTTGAACATTCCCTTAGTTTGCTTGAACTTCGCTGATTCATTCTCTATTTCGGGAAGAGATGCATAATACTCATGAGGCGGAAGACGAGAGCTTGGAAGACCATCCTCTGAGCTATTTGATGATGATGATGATGGAGTTGGAGGTTTTGCTCTCTTGCCTTTTGTCTTAGCAACTCTTGCATCACTCAAAGGTACAAAGATGTGAGGGATGAGCTCATAGTGTAGATGCATCCCTTTTGGAGTTGGTGGAATTGGAGCGAAGTTTCTATAGAGACGGGTGAGAAGCATCCCGTATGGAAGAGCAACGGATCCTTGAGTTGGAATATCAATCATTCTCCTAGCTATGTAGTAGGCTAAGTTGAATGGTTGTCAGGTGGACAAGTTGTAAAGCATGTGGCAAAGACAAGCGTTTATGTGATCCCTATTCCCTATGGTGCTAATGACGCTTGCTCTAAGTAACTCCTCCCATTTCTTAAATTCGTGCTTAAGTTCATTTAGCTCCATTCCATATGGATCTCGGTCTACTTCTTTTCCCTTTCGGGTTACTCGGGTTGTATCCGTTTTTGGGTTAAAAGGTGTTCACGGATGACATCCTTATCAGCCAAACGGGTTAGATAAGGAGAAGTGCGGTCATTGATTGCATCAAGGGCGGTGAGTGACCACTTATCCGTGTAGACACAAGTTCCTCGGTTGGGAATTCCTAGTACTCTAGCAAATTCGCTTAAGGTGATGGTGTAGTCATTTTGGTTGATTCTAAAGCTAAGACAAAATTCATCATCATCTTCATCACTAAAACCGGTTACACTAGCATAGAATTCTAACACAAACCTAGGACAAATTGGTTCATCAATGTCAAGAAGACAATCGAATTGAATGGCGGCTAGTTCTTCACGAAGATTAGTATGCTCAAGGAAGGATGGGTGAATGGTTCTACCCTCATGGAAATACCTTGATTCTAGACCCCTAAATATTTCTACTTGTTCCTTGGTAAGCTCTTTGGTTTTGTGGTGTTTGGGAATGTAGTTAAGGGTGTCTTTGTGATCATAGAATCTTGCGGCTACCATGGTTATTCCTAAGGACAAGAATTAATATGTTTAAAAAATTAAGATAAATTTCAACGTTTTTGATTCTAGTGTGTGCCTATATGAAAACAATTTGGAGTTGCGGTTATCTCGACTCATTTTATGCACAAAATGGTTTTAGTGGGGTGTTTGGCAAATACCATGAGATAACCCAAATGCTCCTAATTCAATGTGGCTACATTTGAATATACCCAGGAGTGCATATTAGTTATGCAATACCTTTAGTATTCAAGAGCATGCAAGTGATGAAAATTTAACGTTTCTATTTGTATTAGCAAAAAATGTTTTCCTACAAGTGAGAAGCTTTTCAAAACTTTTGACATGGGGTGTTTGGTTGTTTGAATAAGGCCTTATATTTATTATCTATCAATTAGTGGGAAACATGATTTGTTTATGCAATATGATAATGTAGTACCTAATTTGAATGACTAGTTATGCAATTTGCCAATTGAATTCATATTTGGTATAAAAACATACATAAAACCCCATGTAATGATTTGTGATAGTTTTGTGCATAAATAAGAATCCTAGACTCAGAATTAAGAGATGAAATGTAGTTAGGATACTTACAATGATGTTATCTTCAGTGATTAGTAAGTGGGAAGATGACAATAATGAGCTTGGTTTAAGTTTTACACGTTTTGGTAAAGTGGGTTGTGAGGAACAGGATGTTATGTATATAGCGCTGTTTTTCATGTAGGCACCACGGACGAGCACGGCACCAAATAATTGGTTCCGTCCTTGTTGTCGCTTGGTGCGTGGCTACAGAGCGATATAAGGCATAATGTTTTGGTTTGACTATTCTAATGTTTTAGGCTATGTTTATCCTACATGTTTGGTTCCATTAACCCTAAACCAAGTCTAAGAAGATTAAAAGGTTCTCGTTTAAGAGGTTTAGTTAAGATGTCGGCAATGTTGTCTTCGGAGGATACTTTCTCGATTGAAATGTTACCTTTTTGAACATTGTCGCGAAGAAAGTGATGACGAATTTCAATATGTTTTGTACGAGCATGTTGAACGGGATTCTTTCTGAGATCGATGGCTCCTTTGTTGTCGCAAAGTATCACAATGTCGTTGAGATGAATTCCGTAGTCTACGAGAGCTTGCTTCATCCAAAGAGCTTGTTGACACGCTTTTCCGGCCGAGACGATTCGCCAGTAGTAGAGATGGCTAAAGCCGTTTGCTTCTTTGCAAACCATGAGGTGAGACAATGTCCAACAAAAGTGCAAATACCACTTGTACTTTTTCTATCGACATAATCACCGGCATGATCCGAGTCGGCATACACTATGGTTTCTATACCCATTCCTTTGGGATACCATAATCCTAAACACGTTGTTCCCTTAATATATCTAAAAATCCCTTTTAATGCTTCTAAGTGTGATGCCTTTGGGTTTTCTTGAAAGCGAGCACATAGACAAACACTAAACATAATGTCGGGTCTACTAGCCGTAAGATAGAGTAGGCTACCAATCATTCCTCTATATTTAGTGTTATCTACGGATTCACCTTCTTCGTCCTTGGTGAGTTTAGTGTCCGAGGACATGGGTGTTTTAGTTGGTTTGGAATCTTCAAGACCAAATTTCTTAAGCATGTCTTTTATATATTTAGATTGGTTAAAGAAAATACCATCTTCTAGTTGTTTAATTTGAAGTCCTAGAAAGAAGTTTAACTCACCCATCATACTCATTTCAAACTCGTCATGCATGATTTTAGAGAAATCATTACATAGTTCTTGACAAGTTGATCCGAATATAATGTCATCAACGTATATTTGAACAATAATAATTTGTGATTCCTTTTTCTTGGTAAAAGAGTATTATCTACTAATCCCATAGTATATTTGTTATCAATAAGAAAAGTCTTAAGACGGTCATACCAAGCTTTAGGTGCTTGTTTAAGGCCATATAATGCTTTCTTGAGTTTGAAGACATGATGTGGTTTCTCAAAGTCGGTAAAACCGGAGGTTGAGCAACATACACTTCTTCGTTAATAAACCCATTAAGGAAAGCACTTTTAACATCCATTTGAAATAATTTAAAGTCATAAGCACATGCATAAGCAAGTAATATTCTAATAGATTCAAGTCTAGCTACCTGTGCATAAGTTTCATCATAGTCAATTCCTTCTTGTTGATTATAACCTTGTGCAACAAGCCTAGCTTTGTTTCTAGATACTATACCATTTTCGTCCATTTTTTTTCGAAAGACCCATTTTGTTCCAATTATAGTTTGATCTTTGGGTTTTGGAACTAGTTTCCAAACATCATTTCTAACTAATTGGTTTAATTCTTCTTGCATGGCAATTACCCATGATTCATCTTTTATTGCTTCATTTATGGTTTTTGGTTCAATGGTGGATACAAAACAAAAATGATTACTTTGATTTTGAGCTTGTGACCTTAAGGTTCTTTGATTAAGTTGTCCTATGACCTTTTCTAATGGATGACTTTTAGATTCTTTGATGTTGACAATTTCCTTATTTGATGGTTCATCTTCCTTGTTATTATTAATTTGACTTTCTATTATTTGACTTTCAACTAAGTCATCATCTACCAAAGGTGATGTCTTAGAGGAAGGTAGACTTTCGTCAAATGTTATGTTCAACGATTCCTCGACTATCATTGTTTCTTTATTAAGGACAATGTAAGCTTTACTAGTTTGAGAGTAACCAAGAAATACACCTTCATAAGACTTTGGGTCAAACTTGGTGAGATAATCCTTAGTATTAAGAATAAAACATTTACAACCAAAGACTTTAAAATATCCTAATGTTGGCTTTTACCTTTATAAAGTTCATATGGTGTTTTGTTTAGGAAAGGACGTATTAGGACTCTATTTAAAATATATGTAGAAGTGTCAACGGGGTTACACCAAAACTTTTGAGGAATGTTTTGTTCATTAAGCATTGTTCTACTCATTTCTTGAATTGTTCTATTTTTACGTTCTACTACTCCATTTGATTGAGGTGTTCGTGGAGCGGAAAAGTTATGTGTTATACCATTTGTATCACAAAAGTTTCCAAATTGAGTTTCGTTGTCAAATTCACGACCATGATCCGTTCGAATCGACACAATTTTGACACCTAGAAGATTTTGAATTTTCTTGCTAAGTATTTCAAATTTATCAAAAGCTTCATTTTTGGTTTTCAAAAATAACGTCCAAGTAAACCTTGAGTAATCATCTACTATGACCAAAGTGTATAAGTTGCCTCCATAGCTTCTTATAGCGGATGGTCCAAACAAGTCCATATGTAATAATTCAAGACACTTAGATGTGGACACCATATTTTTAGATTTGTGACTGCTATGTGTTTGTTTACCAATTTTGCAAGCGTCACAAAAGTGTTGGTCATATTTTAGTTTTGGTAAGTTTCTAACCAACTCTTTTGAAGATAGGTTTTGTATAAGTCTCATATTAGCGTGACTAAGCCGCCTATGCCAAAGAGATGAGCTATCGTCTAATGTTGTTAGGTAAAGTTTGTCATTATATGTTTTATCTATTTTCATGACGTATATGTTATTTTTCCTAACTCCTTTAGCTATGGTGATACCATCTTTAGTATTTTACTACCATTTTCATCAAATAGTACTTTATACTTTTTATCACATAGTTGGCTAATACTAAGTAGATTAAATCCTAACCTATCCACATGAGCAACATTTTCAATAGTTAGAGAGTTATGAGCAATCGTATCTTTGCCAATGATTTTGCTTTTGAGATTGCTACCGAAAGTGACATTACCTCCGCCATACTCTTGGTATGATGAGAAGAGACTTTTGTTGCCCGTCATGTGTCGTGAGCATCCACTATCTTTTATCCATTCATCAGGTTCCAATCCAACTTTCAAGCATACCTCATTTGACTCATGTGCCATTAGGCTTATCTCTTCTCCTTGTTTGATTCTTCATTGTTCACTATCACTCCAAGCACCACTTACAAAAGCTCTTTGAGTTTTGCTTTTAGGTGGCTTGGGACATTCTCCTATGAGATGACTTGCATCACCACATCTAAAACACTTTCTTTCACCTTTAATCTTTTTATCATCTCGATCTTTTCGAATGGCTTTTCTTCTCGAGGTTGTCTTACAAACTTTCTCTCTTCTAAAGAACTTTGAAATCTCTAACGGCCATGGCATACTTCTCATCTTCACTATCGAACAAGATTCACCATCATCGCTTGATTCCGCTTTTGATTTAAGAGCAAATGATTTGATCTTCTCCTTCTTCCTTTGATGATCTCCCGAATCTTTTTCCATTACCATTTTTCGCGGAACTTTGAGGTTGCCAATTAGCTCGTCTAGTGGCATTATTGAGAGATCTTTTGATTCTTCAATAGCGGTCACTTTAGCTCTCCATTTGGGATGGAGTGCTCTAAGAAATTTCCTGACAAAGTTCTTACTACGAAAAGATTCATCAAGTGCTTTAAGTGATGTAATGATAGTGTTAAAACGAGCAAAGCCACAATCAATGGTTTCATCTTCAGGGATAACAAATTGTTCATATTGTTGAACAAGAAGATCAATTTTGTTATCCTTGACTTGTGAGTTACCTTGATGTGTAACAATTAAAGATTCCCAAATATCTTTGGCGGTTTCACACATAAAAATTCTTTCATATTCTTTTCTAGGTAAAGCATTATAAAGCATCATTTTAGCTTCATTATTTTTAGCAACTAGTTTCTTTTGTTCATCAACGGAAATATCCTTTGTTGTAGAACTAAAATCTCCTTTAACAATAATAAACCAAAGATCTATATCTTTTGATTTTACATATGTTTCAAAACGGTTTTTCCAATAGATAAATCCATTGGTTTCAAAGAGTGGTGGTCTTTGCATAGATTGCCCTTCTTTAAAGTTTTCGTAATCCATGGATCGTTTCAAGTTTATAAAATACAAGTTATTTTAGAAATTCTTGAGCAACGAGGCTCTGGTACCAATTGTAGAAAACTAGAAGGGGGTTGAATAGTTTACCGATTAAAAACTTTGTTTTGAAACTTATTGAAAGATCAATTGATATTGATCTTAAATATGTTAATGAAATATGCAAGCAATATGTAATAAGTAAATAAGAAAGAAATGATCAAACCACAACAAGTTGTTTATAGTGGTTCGGCCTACAAGGACTCTTTTTCCTTGCCCTACTCCACTCCCCGAGTCTCACACTCGAGAGTTTAACTTCACTAGTCAACAAGCTCCTTTCACGGGCGGAGAAAACCTTTACACTTCGCCTACACTATTTCCGACACTAAGCTAGATGTCGAGTTCTTTCCAAGGGTACAACTACTCCCACACACAATGTATTTTGAGGACTAAAATACTAACCACTCACACTCACAAGATTATGATGGTTTGATACAACAATGAAGTATGGATCAACACTAGATCATACAACACTAAACAAACAAGACTTCCAACTTCTCGTTGAAGCTTGAATATGACTTGATCTTCTTTGCTACAAAAGAGATCTCTAATATGATAAGAAACCAGTTAGAAAGGTTAGAGAGAAGATATGTATGAGAGTATGTTAGAAAGGGATGAAAAACTACTTGGCTTGGCATGGCTATTTATAGCCAAATGGATGGAGCGTCCACGGACGGCGGACCCCTTAAAAGGGTTCCGTCCGTGTACCAAAATGGTACCGCCACCCCAGTCGACAGTACAAGAAGATATCAAATCTTGCTTAAAGTCAACTCTATCTAAGAGAGATTTTGCAAGATATGAAGAGTACAAATCTTCACAAAATATCTAATGGAATCTTCTAATGATTTCCATGATGTAATACATGATGTCAAAATGTTGTATTACTATTTATAGAATTATGCAAATGCTTAAGTAGTGTTTGGTTTTAAGAACCTAACACATTCTACAAACTACTTATCATACATAATGATTAGAGTCATATCAAGATGTTACTAATCAAAAATGTAAATGCTTGAATGATGAATATATTGTTTGAGAAAGCTTGTTTTAATATCTAATAAACTTGACAAGCTTTAAGCTTTTATAAATTAAATTTACTTTTGTCGTTAACAAAACTTAGGCAAAGATCAAAAATATAAATAACGTTTAATGACGATATTTGTATTAACATCTTTTTCTGTGGTGGTGTAATGAGTTTGAGCTTCAGTCATAGTTTTACTTGCGTAGTGGATGAAATTTTGAAAATGTTTGAATCATTTGCCAGAATAGCAAAATCACTTGCATCATACATTAGCTCAGGTAAATCCGGTCGGAGCGAGAATGGGTCTTGATAAGCTTTTTCTTTAATGTTTCAACTTTGATGCACTTTCGGTGAGAAGATAAAGAGCATCTTTCAAGAAGATGGGTCAAGTGGCTAAGGGCGATTTTAGAAAAATCTTGTATGAATCTGCGATAAAACCGGCATGACCTAAAACTCTAATACTTTGGCGGTAGTAGGATGAGGCAGTTTAGCAATAACATCGACTTTTGCTCTATCAACCTCAATCCCGATTTTGGAAATCTTATGGCCAAGGACTATGCCTTCTTTGACCATAAAGTGGCTTTTCTCCCAATTTAGACAAAGATTGGTGTCTTCACACCGTTTTAGCATTTTTCTAAATGGGAGAGACATGTTTGAAACGAGTCCCCAATGACCGAGAAGTCATCCATAACACCTCCATTGTTTCCCCGATCATGTCGTGGAATATTGCCATCATACATCGTTGGAACGTGCAGGCGTTTATAAGCCAAAATACATCACGTAGGTAAAAGTTCCGTATGGGCAGGTGAATGTGGTTCTTGATCACGTGGATCAATGGGGATCTGAAAATAACGAGAAACCATCAAGGAAACAATAGTACTTTCGTTTCCGCTAATCTCTCAAGCATTTGGTCCATGAAGGGTAGAGGAAAATGGTCTTTACGGGTGGCGTCATTCAACTAACGATAGTCAATGCAAACACATATCCGTTACCCGCCGGTGGAATTAACTCGTTTTCTTCATTTGTGACAACAGTTATGCCACCCTTTCTAGGAACACAATGAATTGGCTAACCCAGGACTATCTGAGATTGGGTAAATCAATCCTGCATCAAAAGTTTGATAACCTCGTTTGATAACATCATGGATTTTAGGATCACCCCTACGATGTTGAACTGCGGCTTGAAGTCATCCTCCATCAAGATTTTGTGAGTACAAAACTCGGGGTTGATACCCTTAATGTCGGAGAGTTTCCAAGCAATTGCTTGCTTGTGACTTCAAGACCTTTATGAGAGCAGCTTTTTCATCTTTACTCAAATCTCGAGCAATAATGACCGGTAATTTATCATCACCCTCAAGAAATGCATACTCGAGATGAGGTGGTATGTCCTTAAGTTCGACTTAGGAAATTCTTAGTTTTCTCAATGACTTGACTTCCTTGTTATGAAGTTCGACGGAGGGAAGTGATAATGGATCATCATTAAGCAACTTCTCAATGAGAAGTATGTCCCCCTCAATATCGATGGGAGCGTGATCAATTTCCCATGGAACAGAATCACTAGACAAGTATGCTTCAATCTCTTCCAAGATGAAGTCACTTTCCTCAAATGGAGTGAGAGAAAGAGTAGAATTGGCGATGATGGGTTGAGATGAATGAGTGAGATTATCACTCGAAGAATTATGATCATAACCAAGAACTTCTTGAGAGTACTCTTCGGAAGCAACATCAATGATATCTATTCGGTTAACCGATTCAGAATCATAGTTTGCGGAGTACCTCGAAGTTTGATCAAGGTTAAAGGTGACAACTTCATTACCAACACGTAATGTGATTTCTTGCTCAAATACATCAATGAGAGCACGGCCGTGCTCGAGATCCTCGTCCACAATGAGAGGAACCCGTGGATCGACATCGAAATCAACAACCACAAAGTCAGCTGGAAAATGGAACTTTCCTACTTTCACGAATCGTCGGCAATGCCAAGTGGGCGGGATATTGTACGATCTGCAAGCTCGAGAGTCATGCATGTAGGAATAAGTTCGGAAGAAAGTTTCTTCCATCTGAATAAGGCATTAGATTGATGCTTGCAAGATCTGCTAAGGCAAAGCATTCAACCATTCACGGAAATACACAAGGTAAGAGAAATTTTCAGGGATCTCAAGCTTTTGGGAAGCTTCTTCAAGATAGCTACGGCGTTTCGTTCATAGGAGTTTTGCATCTCAAACAGCTTTTCTTTGTTGCTTAACATGTGTTTGAGAGTTGATGCAAACTTGGGCATCAGCATGATAGCATCCGCAAAGCTTATGTCAAAATGTAGTTCTTGGAAAATTTGAAAAAATTTGTCCATTTGATGACCGGCTTTTAAGCGGAGCTTTGCTCATTCAAACGTGATGGGTAAGGAATAGAAGATTTAGATCTGGGTTTTCAAGGGAGCTACAGGAGGTTCAAAAACAACTCCTGGATTGGATTTGGGTTTCTGGACAACTTGAGGATGGACATCATTGGTACCTTCGTTATTAGTAGGAAGTTCCTTGTCCTTTGTTGCCTCAGGTTCACTTTCCTACCCGGGGAGAAAAGAAGAAGAAGAGGTAGTAGGAATAGCGGGTCCATTGTATGAAACACCACTTCTGGTTGTGATCGCCTTTGCATAGCCCCTCGGGTTAGCGATCGTATTGCTCGGAAGTTTTCACGAGCAGGTTGATCATTTAAAGACTTAAGATCAGCGTCGGACGACCAACAACTGTTCATTTCA
This sequence comes from Chrysanthemum makinoi, assembly GCA_910596185.1. NCBI lineage: Eukaryota > Viridiplantae > Streptophyta > Magnoliopsida > Asterales > Asteraceae > Chrysanthemum > Chrysanthemum makinoi. Next base: position 40,380,592 of record OU343219.1, read on the forward strand.
TCTTGGGATTTCATGAATTGCTTCAATAACTCATCGATGATGGTCTGGAGGAACTGGAGGGAAATTTTGAGGTCGGATGTTTTGATTATGACCTTGTTGTTAAAAATTCCCTTGGTTAGATTCACATTTCCCTGAAATTGATTCCCTCGATTGAAATTGTTTTGATTAAGGTTTCCTTGATGTTGGAAACCTTGATTGGGTCCGGGATAGAAATTACCTTGGTTTTGATAACCTTGGTTCATTATAGGTTGGTTTTGATTCGGTTCGTATGTTAGGATTCTCAAAAACCGGGTGGTCCACGATAAGTGTTAGCACGATAGTTTGGTTCATTTTGAGGACGGTATTGATTACCTCCCTGATTTGAAGTACCGGCTATAGCATTAGCTTCAAACGGACTACCATCGGTGGCAGTACTGTTGTAGTATGCATGGGGCCACCCAAGTAACACAAACTTCAACTTTCTTCACTTCACCATGTGATGGTGTCGGTGTGAAAGTGACTTTCTTTTGGTTAGCAAGAACCAAAGCTGAACAATATCCGTGAGTTTGTCAATCTTAGCATCGGTGCTAGATGTACTCACGGGAGATGAAGAATAAGAAGGTCCAGCATTAAATGAGATTGATATGTCTTGTGCGGGAAAGGCGGACCTGGGACTTGTTTTCAATTATTTGCAAGGCTTCTTTTGTGGTCTTGCTCAGAAATTACCTCCCGCGGAGGCATTTAAAGTCTTGATTAGTCTGTTCAGACCATTATAGAAAGTATCAATTTGCATTAACTCGGTAAAACCATGATGCGGACACTTGCGGAGCAGCTCTTTGTAACGATCCCATGCCTCCCAGAATGATTCATCAAATCTTTGAGAAAATTTCATTATCTCTTTCTTAAGACTTGTAGTTCGGGATGGAGGATAGAATTCGTTAACAAACTTGGTGACTAGATCCTCCCATGTCTCAATGGAACGAGGGGTTGTTTCTCAAGCCAATTCCGGCTTGTCCTCTAGAAAATGGGAGCGAGAAGAAACTTATTGCTTCATGTGGGACATTCTTGTATTTGATGGTAGATGCAATCTTGTTAAACCATCGAATATATGCATGAGGATCATCCCTCCAAAACCATAAAATTGGCTTTGGGTTACAAGATTAAGCAACCCGGTTTTGAGCTCAAAGGTATCGCCACGATGGTGGGACAACAATGGCATCTCCGTAACCCTCGATGGGTGCTTGGAGAAGCTCTTTCATCGGCTTATCTTACGCCATTACGACGGTGTGGTGGTGGTGGTAGACGTTCTCATCCACGGTGAAGAAGGAAAGAGCGTCTCGTCTGAGGAATATTTGCAAGCTCGGAAAGTGGACTTGTAGAGCTGGAAGAGCAGTCTTGTACACTAAGTTTAAAATCAATTTTCAAAACAAATGCGAGGCAAAACGACAAGTGAACTTAAACCAATAATCACAAATGAAATGGCTTCTTTGAAAAAGGTACACCAAATCACAAGTACACAAAGGTAAGTTTAAATCGATGTTCGGGAACTTATTATGGTCACTTTACAGGTTAGGTTGCCTTTGCCTTGATTTGCGGTGGTTGATTTTATGTATATATTAAGTACCAAAATCGTAGGTATAGATTTGTGCAAAGGTTTTAAAACTTTTGGACAATATTTTTTTTGTATCGTCTCGTTTAACCAAATCGTATCTCTTTAAAAATCACTTTAAAAGAAACACAAAATAGAAAACGTTACGATTGTTTTGTTGTTTTATATATATATATATATATATATATATATTTTGTTGTTAACACTTTAGGAAAAGTGTTAATAAACTTTTTGATTTTGATTAACTTTACAAAAAACTGTTTACAAATGGTGGTATATGTGCAAGAATGGGTCTGAAAACTGCTTAAAACACGCTTCTGCCTCCCCGGCATACAAAATTGATCCGCTCCGAACAGTCAAGTTTAATCACACAAGCTGACCACTTGTGAATGGTCAACCGTAATAAACTTAAAACAGCTCAGAAACAAATGCAATTAAGATCAGAGGAATATAGTGGATTCCTGGGTCGTTAAGTCCCACGGAGGCTTAATGGTGTTTGAACAAATTCAGATGTCGAATAATCACTAAGGATAGTGATCAGTAAGGATTTTGATGAATAATTACACTACTGATTGATTGGAATGGATGAATACAAAATTGTAAAGCCAAAAATCAGATAAAAAGCGTAAATACGTGCGTTTATTAAACTAAATAACGTACAAAAAATTGAGATCTAAGAAATAAAAAGACTAAAAAATATGAAAATGATATTTTGGAATCCTAAAATAAAAGAAAATGATTGGAAAATTAAAATTATTTTTATAACTATTTATTTAATTATTAATTAAAAACTATTTTTAACTATTTATTAATAACCTAAAATATGATAAAATATGAAATAAGGCTAGAAAAATGAAATTATGACTTAATAAAATCTAAAATATTATAAAACTTATTTTAAAACTAAAATATATTTTCTTTTTATCTATTTATTACTAATTAATTATTATTTAAAATACACTTAAATCCTAGAAAATATAAAATTAACACGGAAAAATAAAAATTTTAACTTATAAAAATCTAGAATATTATAAAATAATTTTAGAACTAAATATATTTTTTATGCTTTTTAATTATTTATTACTAATTATTTAAGACTTTTAACTATTTAAAATAATAATAAATACTAAACAACGAGAGAAAATTAATTTTTCTAAAAAATATCTTATGATGACAGAAAGCTAAGAAAATTATAAAAACAAGATGTGCTTAATAATAAGCTGAAAAGAAAAATCAAAAAGCTAATTTCTATTAAATAAATGCTATCACTATATTAAAATGATGTTTTTGTGGTTTCTTTTTGAAAACTATTTAACTAGATATTAAGCTACAATAAAGACAAAATTTCAAACTTAAAAATAAGCTATTTAAGAGCTTAAAAGCTCAACATTGTAAGTTTATGAGCTTATTTGATGTTTAAGCTCAAATAAGCATGTAAGTTGAAACCAGAATTTGAATAAGATAAAACAAGCTACAAGCTACTCAAATGAAGCTAAAAGACATAAAGACATCTGAAAAGCTAGGAATAAGCAGGATAAGCACTTGGCTTCTTTGTTTCTAAAGAGAAATGGGACAAAGTTTAAGCTACATGCAGCCCTAGCAAACAAGCTACAAAGTGGAATATGAAGCTTGGGACCTCAAGATGGCTAGGTCAGCTACACAAAAATCTAAGTTTCACAAGCTAAAGCTCACTAATGAGCTTTGCCAAGCAATGAATGGCCATAAACGTGCATAGGGCATGTTTACAGGAAAGGGGTCAAAAGAAGCTAATGAATAAGCACTTAATAAGCTAGTTAGAAGTAAACTTATATTTTTCTAATTTAGTTAAGCAACTAAATTTAATATTCCAAAAGCATATAGAATAAATATTAATATTAAGCACTCACTAAAATTATGAAGTTTATTCAAAAACTGTAATATGAGAAATTTGACTTTCTTATTACACTAGAACTTTGACTTATATGAACTTTTAATTGATTCAAATGACTGAATATGTTAAAATAAGCTATACTAAGGTGAGTTTAAGCTAAAGTTCTAAATTACAAGCTACCTTGATGAGTTTTGCAATCTAAAACCTTAATAGTTAACTATTATGGGTGAGATTAAGTTAATTTTGACTTTTTACTAAAACAAGGACTGCATTTTATTATTGTAATGAGCTACTAGATGATAACATGACTTAAAGCAACCATAAACAATAACAAGCATACAACGGAATGTCTTAATCAATAAATCCAAACATTCTTTTAAAAAACTACATTTGTGATTATCAAAGCTAAACACAGATTAAAACCATGAAACTGATCCAAAGCCTTTTATTATCATAACATGAGACTGAATAAGCATTAAATAAGAATAATAACAACATAAATCTATGAATTGACACTTATACTATTATCACTGTTAAACTAAGGTTTTTAATAATTACCAATTCTAAAGAACAAGGTTACTGTTTTAATGCTTACTTTTTCTTAACTACACCTAAGAAACATGAAAAAACACAGATTAAAGCTTATAAGTTACTTAAACAGTGAAAAGCTAAAAATGCTTATAAAAAGCTTACAATTGCTTTCCATCCAAAAACCAAGAACTAGGAACCAAGAACACTCCTATAGGCTTACCACTAAGCCTCTAAACAAATCAATCCAAGATCACCCTACTTCAGTCTTTAATCTTCATTACCATTGATTTTTGAATTTCAAGCTATTTTATTTTGTATTTTTGATATTTTTCTCTTTTTGCTTCTAAACTGCTTTTAAAGGTTTCTAATAGCTTTAATAAGTGTAGGATCGATAAAAACAAGTGATTTATGTGGTTCGGGGGGTCGGGGAAGCTCAAAGAATGAATAAGACATGGTATTGTTTAGATTGATGTAAAGGAAAGATGTGTGTGTTTCTAGAGAGAAGAAACCACACACTTCTTATTTTACAAAGTGAACTTCCTACCCTCTAGTTGGGACTAGGAGGGTATTATTTAAAAGCCTAACTTAGCACTATTGACTAAACTAGTCCTTGTGAATGAGTAAAAGAAAGAAACTAATGCAATTCCAGTAATGACTTCACTTTAGCGAGGCTAACAATCTCTCCCCAAGTGATGTCATACGGGATTTGCTTACAATGTTCCCTACAAGCAAAATTAAATACAACAGATAAGCGGCGGCTTCAAGAGTGTCTTCATAGTCATCAAACTTCATGAATCTTCTCAGCTGCCATCTCTTTACTTGCAGAAGAACAATGCGAGCAAATCTAATTAGGGATTAAATCGGCCTTTTGCTCTCCTAATTAGTGCTCTCCCCAAACCCGACAACCTTTAAATGAATTTCCTGATTGAAGAAGTCTTTTGATAATTAAATTAGAACCGTCTTTAGTCTTCTAACCTTGCGGAAAATGTAGAAAAGGAAGCTCGACCTTCTGAATTGTCCATTCGGAATAAGATATCAACATCTTCATCTCACCAAATGCATTCCAGTTATCTTTTATATATCAAATCAGCCCATAATGTACACATTTCTCTCCCCTGAAGGTTACGATTTATCGGAATCAACATATAATTGTGTACATGAAGCATTAACTGGAAGCATTCTATCATAAATCAAATCAGCCCGTGAGAAGATGTCGATAAACAATACCATTTGAAATTGTCTAACTCATTTCAACCCCTTGTATCAAAATTCAACGGCTGCGTAGTAACCACATGTGAAGACCCAATATGAAGAACTTGAGGATGAAGTAAAATCTCTCGGAATAGTTACTTAAGCTTGTACTATCCTTGTGAAAAAGAACGGTGTACCCATTGTACAAAACCTCTTGACGTATCCTCAACTACGTGAGACACCGAAGTGATAGCTACTTTGTGGGTTAAGAGAAAAAGAATCACAAAAGTAACTAGATAGCAAGTCTTCATCACACTCAACATATGTGCCCAGACAAGTCATCTTGCGAGAGGAAGAAAGAAAGAAAGTAGAAGTAAATTCATCCGTCAAACTTCACGTCAAACCCAAATAAATAATAAATAGTCATCTTCGTGGTCACACTTCAAATTCATCGAAACCTTTGCCGTGAACATGTCCTCGTGAAATTTACCATACCAAAAATACCATTGGGATTTCCAATAATAAAAATTGTATCCAAAAATTTGTAACACAAAATTTGGATAGAAATTTATCGTTAGTCCTACTCGATGACCAGTCCACATAAACATTTAATCGCTTGTAATAATAAGTCCATTCCATCTTCGGCCCAGGCGACTTGCAGACACAAAGCCCATTTCAGTCATGTTGTGCACCCGGTTATAAACTATCTCAAACACATCATGACCTAAACCTAAATCACACACTTCGGATAAGCATACCACCACCAAACTTTTCTCACCTTCTTCAAAAGTCATCGAAACCCTCCATCTCATCTCCTAATAATTATAACCGAATACGCCCATACCTTTACCTTTACCTTGTTTTTCAATTAAAGCTTTAGACCGAATCAAGGAATTTTGAAGAGCTTCAAGATCCTTTGAAGGGGGTCTCGGGTAAGATTGAATGAGATGTTGATTCGATTTTAATTTTGTCTAAAAAACGAATAAAAGAAATAAAGTAACATTCTTGTTATCCTTGTTTCTTTAAATTCGGATAGAATCACAAGAGAATCAATGATGAAAACGTTTGAACTTCTCTGAGATCAAATTGTTATTTTTTTTTGAGTCGTGAATGAGATGGATTTGATGGAGTCGAGGTAGGATAGATTCAGAAAGGTTGTCAGTTTGGGGGAGAGCACTAATTAGGGGAGAGCAAAAAGGTCAGATTTAATCCCTAATTAGATTTGCTCGCATTGTTCTTCTGCAAGTAAAGAGATGGCAGCTGAGAAGATTCATGAAGTTTGATGACTATGAAGACACTCTTGAAGCTGCTGCGCTTATCTGTTGTATTTAATTTTGTTAATAAAACCTTATGCGTAAACATTTAAGCGTAGCTTCTTAAGCGTAGACCTGGTCATGGTTATGCGTAAGCCAAGGATTATGCGTAAAGAACCTTACGCGTAACCTGGTCTTAGGCATAAACATACGCGTAAACCATTTCCTTCGCGCGTAACTTCACACTCTGGCGTATCATCTCAGTAGACGGATCCTTATGCGTAGAAAACTAGGGTTTTGACCCAGTTGACTTTTTCCGGCGAGTTTTTCCGACCACTTTATCAGACCATATTCATCTTTAAACCCAGAAACATCATAAAAGATGTTTCATTTTGACTGTTTGACCATGAGAAGATGAACGGTTTTGACCACTTTGTTTCACAGATTTGGTACAAAAAGTAAAAGTAACCTTTGTTTGGATAAGATGACCCAAGACAGATATTGACAGATAGACCCGTACTATTTTTGACCAAAACAAGGATACCAAACATGTATAAAACTGCTTTACCCACAAATCGGAAAAAAATTTTCCGACCATCAAAATAAGCATAAAAAGGTTAAACATGATTCAAACCAACATAAATCAATAAAACAACAACCTTGGCTCGTTATACCAATTGTAGGATCGATAAAAACAATGATTTATGTGGTTCGGGGGGTCGGGGAAGCTCAAAGAATGAATAAGACATGGTATTGTTTAGATTGATGTAAAGGGAAGACGTGTGTGTTTCTAGAGAAAGAAGAAGAAAACCACAACACCTTATTTTACAAAGTGAACTTCCTACCCTCCTAGTTGGGACTAGGAGGGGTATTTATACTTCAACAAGCCTAACTTAGCACTATTGACTAAACTAGTCCTTGTGAATGAGTAAAGAAAGAAACTAATGCAATTCCCGTAATGACTTCACTTTAGCGAGGCTAACAATAAGCTATCTAGGATCTTATGTGGGCCTATTCAATCCAAGACAACCATTAATAACATCCTTTGATCATATTTGAAAATTTGAACTTTGAAAATGCATAAACTGAATTTGGAACTTAAACACTGAAATTACTTATTGCAAAAGTTGTATAATACATTGAACATGAGAAAAACAGTACTTGAAAGCTAAGAAATACACTGGAAATTCAAAATTAAGTTAAACGACATAAACTAGATAAAATTATATTAGATATGTTTCCACATTGCCTCTTATCCTCTTTATAAAGATCTTTATGACTTGGTGTCAACCTCTGAGACTTTCCCACTTGACTTTAGCCTTTGAATTCATCAAAATCTTCCATGTGGAATTTTGGCGCAATTTTCTCTGAGCAGGTTTTTGCATTTAATGCATTTTGGTGTATGTAGAGGTGGAGGGGGGGGGGGTTGGTATACAGTAGGGGGATAAGGTGAGGTGGAGAGGTGGGGAAAAAGGTGGGTGAAACCACGGTTTCGGTGAGTTCTGGTTGGAGAGGGAGATGAACAGTGGTGGTGGTTTGGCGGGTTTTTGACTTTTTGACCCGGTTTTTATATTTAACGGGGTTGGGCTGGGTTTGGAGTTGGGCCAGGTTATGGATTGGATTTGGGTATTTAATAACACAAAGGGTCCGTTTGTAGCTTAATAATCACAAGGACCAATCATGTAATTTTCTGTAACTTGAGGGACCAAACCTGTCAACATTCCAAAGTTAACACAAGGACCAAACTTGACAATCTTTAATAGTACAAGGACTAATTTTGATTATTTTCCATTTTTAAAAATCCAAGGACCATTTATGTCACTTTTCAAAATTAAAGGACCAAAGTTGTAATTTTCTCAAAACTTATCATAAGGACCAATTTTGCCATTTATGAATAGTACAAGGGTGTAGTTTGAATAATTTTCATTTTAAACACCCAGGGACTGATTTTGACACTTTTAATAGGTTGAGGGACCAAAGTTGTAAATTGTGATTTTTAAACTTCAAAGGACAATTTCTTACAACTTGTGAATCCCAAGGACCTTTTATGACCTTTTATAAGTTTTGGAATGACCAGGGACTAGTTTTGACAACTTTTGAAACTTGGGGACTAAAACTGCCAATTATGCAAACTTGATACGTTTTTCAACTGATTTTGGTATTTTTGCATTTGAAACACATAAAACACTTATTTGTGATATTTTTGTCATTTTGATGCTTTTCTGAGTGTTTTCAGATGTTTTTGGCATTCTAAACAGTATAAAAATGATGAGTATTTAGACACTCATCACCAGACATACAAGAACTTAAACATAAGCAAGCATAGCAGGCGTTGCATCCACACAACATATATGTCATACAATCAAATCAGGAAATCAGAAAACATACAAGCCAAACAGATATCTACAGGAAAACGGAAGCAATTAATTAATAAGTGAGCATGACAATTCACACAGGTCAAAACCCTTAGTTGAAAACATAACCAGTATCATAACAGCGGAAGTGCTAACAACGTTCAATACATGGCAGTCACACGTAATAAGTAGGAATACAATATAAACGATATAATTAAATGAATTAAGGACATAGCAGGGCAACTAAGCAAATTAACAAGCCGCGTCAAAATCGAACCATTTACCCAATTAAACCAGTAGCATAAAGAAATGCAAACATGGCAGGTCAACAACAAGCAGATAAGGACACAACGAATAGTCATAGTCCACGGAATTAACTAAATGAAGTACACATAATAAACAGACAAAACTAACGATTACACATTAGCATGGTCAGACAATTGAGAGGGTAACAGTGAGACCACATATCATCAGATGAAAACAGGTAAATCAGATAACCGTATATTAATCATATCGCAGCATAGTAATCAGTAGTCACATAATACATGAAAAGCATAATCAAATCCAATAACATATAATAACCCGGTACGTGAATGGAACGATAGTCTGAAATAACGAAATGAAAGTGTGACAGATCAATGAAAAGGAGTATCTATATCTTGGTAAGAGTGAGTCATATAAGGGTACTGAGTAATGAACAATTAATACAAATTATGGTGCGTTGGGGAAATACAGAAAGTACAGTATAGGCATATCAAAAGTGTAAGGGTTGTCAGAAATCTACCACGAGCCCAGAAACATATCATATCATATCATATCATAAGTAGCCATTGTATTCGGAGGGGTGACCTCGGAATACCAAACCAATAGGAGGGGAGACCTCAGTAACTAATGGAGTAGCTAGCTCAGTTGAAGACGCGTATTGCACACGACATCATTCACGGAACAAATCATATCATATCAGATAACGAAACAGTCTAGGATGCATCCATACGCCTACCTCCATATACAAAATATGATCCACCACCAAGGGACGTGGCAGAACATCACTCTACTGCCCTAGAGTCATGCTAGAGGTGCATCATTGACACGGCCATGTTACCTTCATGGCTAGGGAAAACATATTTGGCTCGGGTATCAAACTGAAGGGTCAAAGCATAATCATATCATAAGGATTCATATCAAAAGTTCATATCAAAATTCCATAACATAAGTTCATAATCAAAAGTTCATATCAATGGCTCATAATCAGAAAGGTTCGTAGTCATAAGGTTCACAATCAGAAGGTTCATAATCAGAAAAGGTTCATAATCAGAGTACATAACAAAAGGGTGCATAGCAGAGTCATAGGGAAGCCCTAAATAGAAGGCTCAGAGCAAAGTATAACAGTTCAAAGCTAATATCGAAAGATGTAAACGAATCATGAGAAACCTTAAGAGAAAAGGTCAGAATATCTGTACCTTAGCAACGTAATGAAAACAAAGGAAAAGTAACACCGGAAAGCAACGTCGTATCTTCGTCAACGAATCTACACGAATTGATATCATATATTACTTATATACTCATTTTATAAGCTTCTTATTCATGTATAAGTGTTTTACTTATTGATATAATCTTTTTATCTTTCATTTTCTTAACTTCATATTTGGACCCAGAATTTAGCGATTTTTATAAAATACTTACTTAGCTCAAATAAAATCAAGGAAATTCCCAGGGGTTCCCATATGAGTTAAAAGACTCTCCAAAAATTGGGGGGGGGGGGTTCTATTTACAAGTACAATGGCATATGGAAAATCATAAGTCCAGACACCTTGAAAAGTAATCAGAAAATACACCTTAAAAGTTTGCGCTTATTAGACCTGTTTAAGCACCTTAGAAAAATTCCCAAAACTCCTAGAAATTCATTTATAACCTAAATGTCACTCCTGTAAAAGGAGAGCTCCTACTAACTTATGGTTTGAAAATGAAAAATCAAACAATCCAACTAAATTTCAGACCCGTTTTCTCAGCTTTGACACTTGATCTTGTAAAATTCAAAAATACGACTTAGACAACTCCAAATTCGACCGAACCACTTGGAAAACTTAACTAAGACATAAAATAAACTTTTCCAACAAAAACCCAGATTATTGCACTTATAAAATTTGATCTATGAGACACACAATTTCGGCATGTGATGCTGTCCAGTTTTAGGGTTAAATAAAACCATTATAATCACATGTTTTACGTACCCAAACGCACCCATGACCCATGAAAGCCGTATGACCGGTTTTAATAGCATCTTAACATGCCCAACTTTTATATTTTCCAGCTTATGAATTTTTATACATACCCGTTTCAAGGTTCATCTAACTCGTTATTAATATCACATATGGGTCGAATATTTAGAGGTCCAAAATCATATTCGAATACACATTACAAGGTCTCATATCTTTCATATCTTACGTGTTTAGAATCATGATTCAAGAAATCCATTTTATCATTTATGAGACAACAAAATCTATTATTTTATGTGACTAGTCTTACCATTTTATGTGAGGATAAGATGCGTGTATAAACATGCGCAAGAGGGGACAAATCCCACGTCCAAATCAGAAAAAAAGAATGGGAAAAACGAGACAATGTTATGATACCTTGTAGTGTTTAAACGAGGAAGAAAATCAAGGGTCGAATCAAGCAAATCACTCCTTTTTGTGCCCTAACATGCGACGACCAGCAGGGGCAGAAACAGCCCTTCGTCCTAGTAAAATCCACGACCAGGCCATCCACATATCGACCCGAGAACTTCATCAAGAGTGGAACACAATCACGGCAGCCATGATCACCATCATCTTCCATAGTCTCTTTTATTTGTCATGAAAATCGAATGGAGAAGAAAAAATGGAGGCCGTCACTTTTGGGTGAAAGGGGATTAGGGTTTTTGTTATTTGTGAAATCTGGTTTTGAGGCTCACGAAAGCGAGAAAAAAGGGGGGCTAACGGGTCTTGCTTTTGACGAGCCAAGGTGAGGCGTGGGCCAAGTCCAAATTTAATTGGGCCATCAATTAAGTTATAATATGTTTGTATATTAGGCATTTTTGGTTCATGAAAGTATTAGACGAAAAGTGCATCGATTTCTTTTTGATAATCTTATACATTAGGTTTTAAAATTTCTCTTAAGTTAGATGAGATTCATATTTAATAAGCATAGAAATCTTTAACGCATTTCACAATTATTAAGCTTGAGGGGTAATTTAGTCATTTAACACGTTCTCGATTTTCAAGGTTTTACACTAATACCTGAGATAAAACATGATTAAAACAGTCAACACAAAGGTTGAGTGAAATCCATAGGTTTAATTAATTCGTTTGAACACAATATTCGTAGTGTGAGTTACATTGTTTCACACTCATCGTTGAAAACAAAACAGCATTTATTTCACTAAATTCATGACAACCAAAGCGTAAACCTCGTACCAATAGACATTGGTAAAATCGTTTCATCGCAGCCCTAGATGGTAAACTTGCCAATTTACCTTATTGATTCAAATATATTGCGTCTGATTTCCCCTAACTGGGTCAATAAGAATGGGAGTGTTAATTCCAAAAGGCCTATTCACAATATCTGCGCTCACTCGCAAGTGACTAATGGTGCATGATGTTGGGACTTCAAACATGGCAATTGAATAATTAGTGACAATAAAATATTTGGATATAGCATATAGTTCAAAGAATTTGTGTTCGATTAAAAATATAGCATGTATCCCCCCTAAGAGTTTGTAAAAAAATTAAGTAATAGAAAGTGGGGCTATGAACTCACCTGATGCAATGTTTATGATGACAAGAGTGGATACACTGAAATGAGGTGCAATCTCTAACTGCAACCTATTATGAATGATATGATCTAATATGAGTTATGAAATAATGTTATGCATGCAAACTCATATGATATCCATACCACTTGTTAATTTTTGAAAATAAAGTCTATTATCGAAAAATAAGTTTATAACGTATTGTCAAGTTATAAATTACTTTACAAGTACTTACGTTGAAATGATATTCTACGATAGTCATTTAGTGATTTATTAAGAAATTATAGTTTTTCGTCCTAAATTAATACACTTTGACAATTCATGAAAATGACTAACTTTGAGTGATCGTAAATTATTCGTTATACCTTCGTTTGACAAACGGTTAAACATTTTGGAAAATAGGCTAGGTGAACTCACTTTTACTTGTAGACATCGTTCTCTCAAAAATATTCTATCGATATGAAAAATGGCTCCAAACATGGTCACTTGCGATAACCATTTTGGTCTAGTAAAAATATGTAAGTGTTATTACTTGTGAAAAATAGTTACGATAGCCATGTTTAAAATGCGTATAACTTAGTCGTTGTAAGTCCGTTTTCTACGTTTTATATATCCTTGGTTTTGTGTTTATGTATACTAATATATTTGTGATAAACCGACTCATTTAGAAAATGTTTAAAACTCATTTTTGCCCTTAAAATAACCCTTAACAGCTTACCCTTTTTCAGAAAATCAGTTTTCGTCTCAAAACTTGAAAATAGCGTAACTTCTTCGTTATAAATCCGTTTTAACCCGTTCAAGCGACCACGGTTTCTTTTTAAAGTATATTTTCTGAAAATATAAACCAAAATATTCCATGACCTGTCGAAATTTCCATATTTTTCAAAAACGATCAGACCTCAATCTTAAGTTGTCGAAAATGATTTTTCTAGTCTAATACTTGTTGTAACCCATTCCAAACAACACCAAAATTATTCTAAACCTGTCATACACCTACTTAGGGTGTCATGGGTTCCTAAACTTCATCAACAATGATAAGTCTCATGGGGATAATTATAGGATGATTAAAACTTATAATAAGTACTAAAAACTAATAAAAGTGGTATAAATACATATGATACTTGCATGATTTCGTACTATAATGATAAAATAGCTCAAGTAATATTATGAAAGAGTAATAAAGATTATGAAAAGCTTACTAGTATTATGATGAGGTTTAAGATAACTAGGTACTAATTACTTCTTGGTTTTTATTCCAAAACCTTATATAGATGTATACTAGGGTTTATGTAAATATTTGATCTTTGAAAACTTATGATTTCTTCCTTGTTTTCCTAGCTTGGCCGAACCTCAAGAGAAAAAGGAGAGGTTTTCTTTCTTTGTTTCACCTTTTGATTATGTGTAGCTATGTGTTTTAGGAAAGTAAATATCTTGTATTTAGTAAATATCTACCAAGTAATGTATACGTGTACACTTAGGAGTAGATTTTAATTATTGAAATGGTGACTAGGGGGGGTGAAGTCGGCAAGGATATAAGGGGTAAGGGTTTGATGAGTTTTGATGATTTAAAGCTATTTTTAGTTAAGTGTAGTATGTATTTGATACATATAATTAATTATTAAGTGTAGCGTTAGCTAGAAATTGATTTTAACGGAACAAAATAAAATATATCGAAATTATAAAAATTATAAAAATACATTTCTTTCAAGAATTGAGTGAATAAATAATTATCGAGTTGAATTTACGAAAACCGTCGTAAATATATATATATATATATATATATATATATATATATAACAATTTATATACAAAATAAATTCAAAACATCGGGTAAACTAATAATATAATTTTTATAGTCTTAAAATGAGTATAAAAATGTATTAGGGTAATTTTTGGAAGTGTCGGATCAAATATTCAAAATAAATGATTATACGATAGCGTTTATTTAATAGAAAAATATACTTTAATGAAATATGCAAACTTATGCATGAACTAATATGATAATGATGTTACTGATAATATGCAGACCAACTCTAGTCTATATGTAATGTCCTCAATGATTTTTCATAAATACGTAGCTAAACCCTTACGGTTACGCGAATTTGATACTCGTAAACCTAGTTTACGAAAAATGATGAATAGTGAATCATGAATAGTGATTTTTCTACGGGAATGAATAGTGTTTTGTGAATAGTAAAATTTTGAAATAACCTCTCAAAAGTGAAACCTGACTTCAAAAATGATGAATAGTAACCAGTGAATAGTAAATTCCCGAGATGAATAGTAAAATTTTAAAGTTTGTAAAATGACCTAAAATTACGAGTTGTCACATTCTACATTCAAAAAGGAATTGAATCCACGAATTGATTCAGTGTTGGTCTCTCAGGTTTAGGGTTTGTGATGAATAACGAGAGAGACATGAGGTGTGTTCTACGCTTATCTATGATTAAGAGTGTATAAACATCGCGATAGAGAAAATGTTGGAAGAATCTCCCATGAGTATCACTTTGACTTTTAGGAATATTTGAAAATTTTGCTTGCACTAACATTTATAAATAACTACTCTCAACATAACATGATCCCTCCAGAATTAGACATAGTTAGCTTGGCTATGTATAATTAAGGAACGATAATGTGACGTTCGGTTTAGTTGTTATAACTCTCAATGTTTAAAGAGATTTAAACCATGTCGTTCAATTGGCAGTTAAAGTAAAGGAAGTAAAATTTTGGTAAGTGATAACAAATCGGAAGAAAAATAAAGTACGATAGATGAGAATATTACACAACGAGTGGTTTATCAAACTTGACATAGTCTTAAGTCATAAAGATCCGAAAACTAGGGAAGACATAAACTTAGTACGACATAGTACATAAGGAAATAAGACTGTTAGTTTCTAAACTTTTTTCACCGGCGTTGTTGATACCCCTGGTGAGCTTCTTCTCCTTCTAACATATATGCTTTCCCATGAGCACCTTCAACTTGTTGACCTTGGTTTTGGCGAAATTGGTTCCGATAGTGTCCTTGCTCCCCACATCGAAACATGACTATGGCCTTTCCTCTACAATCCTGGCGAGGTGTCCCGATTTTGGCATTTGTGGCACTTGGCAGCAAGGACCTGGAAGTGATGAAACTTACATCGATTACATAGTGGGTGGGTTCCAAAGATAACCTCTCGCTTTTATTGGTGCAAAGAACATAAACCATTACGTGTTCTTGTCTTCTATTCTGTTGTTGATGATGGTTAGTGTTACGGTTTTGGTTAGCATTATTATAACCTCCCGTGTCATTTTCCCATTTCCTTTTGTTGTTGTTAGTTTGGTTGTCGTTGTTGTTGTTGTTGCGGTTATTGTTGATAATGTTTTCCTTCTTCACAACTTGGGCCATGAGTTTTTGAGTTATCCTGATAGATTCTTCAATTGTTTGTAGATCAAAAGAAATTACATCACCTTGAATAATCTGTGAAAGTCCTCCAATGAAACCTTCCAGTAGTTTCTCATTGTCCGAAACCATAGATGGACATAAAGCGTACCAACTCTTGAAACCTTCGATGTAGGTCTCGATGTCATATCCAACGATCACTAACTCATAAAATTATGTTTCCAACTTCTTCACCTCGGTCGCGGATGACAATACTTCTTAGTCAACAACCTTTTGAATTGATCCCATGTGAGCTTGGAAGCTTTTTCCATACCAATAGGTCATGCATAAGAATTCCACCATGACATTGCCCCATCTAAGAGCCGCACTAGTAGCGAACTTCACCTTGTCGTCATCCGGGCAATTGCATAGAAGAAATACTGAGACTCCATCTTCTCAAACCAACGGACCATAGCAAATGCTCCTTCCATGCCTTTAAAATTTGTGGGATCACCGCCTTAAATCCCTTGTATGTACAATTGAACTCAGGACCCTCCTGCAGTCCCTGCAGTAAAGAGCAACTTGGCGATGGCAGAAGACCCTCGCCTTTCAGCTGAGATAGCAATAAAGTCTAGCAGAGTGAAGCGGCCTAAAGCAGTAGCAAGTCGGCGGCCGGCAGTAGCCGGCCAGAGTCGATTACTTGGCTTTCGTTCTTTCCTTAGTGCCCGGCTATACTATCCTTTACCTACTTTTGGATAGCAAATTGTGTCATTTTCGCACGTGGCTTTCTTCGACGCCATAACTCTTCAAAATAAGAGGAAAGGTAAGACGTAGCAAATTCCTATGTTAAGAATAAGCGCTCTAAAGAGATGTGATAGGAGGTGATAAATTTGAGGTTATTTTTCAAAATGATTTCGTAAGTATTTCAAATGTATGACAATTTAATGACTTAATGTGTGAATAACGTGTAACTCGACATGTTGGTGGTGAAACAGAGGAGTGAGAGCGACTTCACCCTCCTTGAAGGTTTTGTCTCGGCATTCGATGTTATCGGTGATGAGTCAACTTATGTGTTAGGATCGTTTCTATGGATGATATGGTGAATCGGGAGGTCTTGGAAGATGGAAGAAAGCCATCTTCAAGTTAGAGAGAGAAGCTAGAGAGAGAAGGGAAATACTATGTGTTTATTGATAAGAAAGGTGAAGTTTACACAAAGAGATCTCACCCCTCCATGGAAGTATGGAAGGGTTTATATACCCAAACACATACATCTATGGGTAATTGACATAACAAGCCCATGTGTTTGAGGTAACAAATATAGAAATAGTAATCCTGGTCAATGTCGCTCCATTTACGAAGTTAGGAGCGATTCCAACAATCTTCCCCCAATGGGACGACATAAGGGATTACTTACAACATTTACTACACATATAGAAAACAAATAAAGAAAGGTCTTCATAAGCTCTTCAAGTGCCGAGGATGATGAAAGTTTACGCTCTTTGTCTTCTCGTACCTTGACTTGAGAACCGTTTTCTTCACTTGTAGGCAATGATGTAATATGCATAAATTGGATTAACTTCCCCCCAATTCATGCCCCATGTCTTTATGACTTCTTTACACTCCTTTTTGGCGGTGCTTCGAATCAACTTCCCCAAACCGACAACCGCCTTCAGATTCAAACTTTGATGTAGTGACATTTCCTCTAACTTTTGACGCGTTTTCAAGACGTAAGAATTTGTAGATGAGTAGTAAACCACACAAGGTAAATCTTACTTATTGCAAAAAAATCCGTTCGGGGTAACATGCAAGAAATCAACAAGATCTTCTCACATATATAGATGCTTCACACCAAACAAACCACGAAAGACGAAATGAAACGACTTCCTCCCGAATGTTGCGGCTTATCCGAAATAGTAGTTACCGTGAATCTATTACTCGATAAAATGACCGTGTGTGAGGCATCACAACATCATATTTAGGTAACTTCACGCGCATAACTCTGTGAAAGTGAGATGATGACACCAAAGTGAGACGCTTAGACCACGGATCGCCTCATTTCTTCCCCCTGATTGAAGAAATTCATGAAAGGAGAGGGTTTTCGCAAAAAATACAAAAACAACAAAGGAAGCAGACACCACCTATACTCTCTTCTCCCCGATGTTTTCAATGAATCAGAATCATACACCACGTATGTTGATGATGAAATTGGAGACATCGAAACCATGTATGTTCAATTAATCGAACAAGTGTGAAGTACCATAAATATATCGCGAGAATCAATTCGATGAAACTTCTCTACCGTGTATACTCTTCTCTAACTCTTTACCCCATTATCATTCTCGGCTTTTGTAGTGACTACGATGGAAACCCAAACCCAATATGACGAACTTGAGACCAAGTAGTATAACCCTAACTTGTGACTTAAACTTGCACTATTGTCAGACGAAGAACCCTTTTTCTTACAACCATCGAAAAAGGTAAACATAAAGTTTCTCAAATTATCCACACCTAGGTGTGACACTTGAGCACAACAACGTAACTCCTTAAAAGTGATAGTTATAAGTTGTGAGCACAACAACGTAACTCCTTACATCAGGTTCAACTAGATAACTCAAGTCTTTGTCAATCGAAACGGTTAAAGCTCGAACAAGGATCACGAAGAATCATGCATCCAACCAACCCCGATATCTTCAGATACTAAGTACACGCACCCGTGAAATCCCACTTCAACCTCAAATAAATAATAGTGAATTCACGCCGTAGTCACATCTTGCGGTTAAATTCCCAAATCTAGCCTTTGTTAACGGTTTAAAATGAACTTGATAATGGTTTCCCGATTCTTGTCAAAAATGTATCCCCGTGAAAATTTGTCATACCAAAATACCACTCAATATCCAATTAATACCAAAAATTTGTATCCAATTTGTATAAACAAGAAATATACGGATGACAAATTTGTTTTCAAATTAATCGGCCCAATCAGTGCATGACATCCGCGCCATTCCTTTGTAATATGAAGCAAATGTGTCCAACGGCCCAAATCCATGTCCACATACATCAGCCCAATGATCATCCACCCAAGTACAGTCTAGATATAAACCGAATATAAAACTGACTTTATACCCTAACAAATATCACACCCAAAAAAATCATCCGCCTACTATCTTATTTTTTCCACCTAACTGCTCTCCCAAAAAAAACAGATCTAAACCGATTACATCTCCATTAAATCAACAAAATCTCATCTTTATCTCATATTCATCACCAATCATCTTCAACAGAACACGAAATCCTTTTAATTGAGAATTAGAAACACAAAAAAAATAACCAGTCCGAGATAGCAGACTTCATTTGGTACTACGATTCAACTCAAGATGAGTTAGAGGCTTCAAGGTCCTTAGTAGGGTCTCAGGTAGGTGGTGTTTTCGTTATAAATCTAACGAACTAAAGAAAGTTGATAATTTAATAGTTATCGTCTTCTCTTTACTTATGAGTTCGAATATAACTTGAAGTCAATCTTCAAAAAAATAGATTAATGATGACAATCTCTTTTGCATATGACTTTGTACGATTGTTTGAGTATCAAAAGAGATAGCCTGAGGTCTAATTTTCAATTCAAGTTCGAGTCTTGTAATGTCTTTTCAGTTTGATCAGTGATGATATGATGTTCCGTGGTAAAGACCCTTGTGGTTGTGGTGACTATGATGCATACGGAATAAAATAAATCTGAGATCATTTGAGTTGTTTTTCATTTATGTTTCGAGTCTTGTTGAAGTGTAGATGGGATAAGAGTAGATGATGATGTGATTTGTTGTAGTTGATATTTGGTTGAGTCTTGCATATTGTAACATGGACCAAGGATGGAAACTGAGGTAATGAGTACTTTTGGTATTTGGTTTGGTCAAAGGTCAAACATTTGTGCGTCTCTTCTTCATCATTTCTGTCAAAGCCTTATGCGTAACCCATACGCGTAAGCCTTAACCTTATGCGTAAACCACATTACGCGTAAAGCTTGTGCTTATGCGTAACATGTGCTTACGCGTAAACCATTGTTTTACTCGTAAGTTACTCGTAAGGTTACACCTACGCGTAAACAATTCCTACGCATAACTTCACAGCTATGCGTAATATTACTGAAGAGGCTCCTTATGCGTAAAAATAGGGTTTTGACCGTTGACTTTTTCGGCGACCTTTTCGGCACCGCCATTCAGACTATCTTCATATAACCCGAAGAATACAAATCACCCACTTTGACCACGAGTATTTGACCAGAAACCAACAATAAATTCACGGATATTGGGTTAAAAACAATACGAGTGTAAAAAGATGACAAAAGCTGTTGGGCAAAACAGTTTGACCATTTCTTTCTTGTTAACCCATACTAATTTTGACCACACAAATACATATAAAACTTGTCAATAAATCTGTTTAGACAAAAAAATTGATTGAAAGGTTAAAACTTTGTTGTAAAAAACAGATGTAAGACAATATTTTGACAAGAAAGCATCACCAAAAATCAACCATAACTAAAACTGACCGGGCTCTTGATACCAATGTTAGGATCGTTTCTATGGATGATATGGTGAATCGGGAGGTCTTGGAAGATGGAAGAAAGCCATCTTCAAGTTAGAGAGAGAAGCTAGAGAGAGAAGGGAAATACTATGTGTTTATTGATAAGAAAGGTGAAGTTTACACAAAGAGATCTCACCCCTCCATGGAAGTATGGAGGGGTTTATATACCCAAACACATACATCTATGGGTAATTGACATAACAAGCCCATGTGTTTGAGGTAACAAAGATAGAAATAGTAATCCCGTCAATGTCGTTCCATTTACGAGTTAGGAGCGATTCCAACATTATGTTAAAATTTTGATAGGGAATGACAAGGCATTCTCCACATTGGAGTCTAAAGAAAGGATAATGGAATGGGTATTTGAATACATCTATGTGACAATCGATTTGAAATGAAAGTAAATAACTCAAAAATTGTACGTATAAACCGCATGTATAGTGAATATGCACTTATGATGAAATCATGAGATGCTATGATGATGTAGTTATAGTCTAGGGTCAATGATACAACCTTGTTCTCTATAACTCTTGCTCTGATGCCAATCTGTCACACCCCCAAAATACATGTTTTGCAGCTGAAAGGAATTCCTAGGGGATGACTACCATAGCATCACAATTACAGTTATATTGAATGACCTAAAGTGTTGTTTCGAAAATACATCGTTTGATTGAGTAAAATAATCAGAGTTTACAAAGTATAGGTCCCAAAAGATTTCCAAAGTACCAAAATGAGTTTGTTACAATCAAACGATAGTTAAGTGCATAAAATATATGTCAGACGCGTCAACTCAAATAACTCCATGCAAGCCATGATGATATGCTAATACCTGAGATAAAACATGCTTAAAATAGTCAACACAAAGGTTGAGTGAAATCCATAGGTTTAATTAATTCGTTTGAACACAATATTCGTAGTGTGAGTTACGTTGTTTCACACTCATCGCTGAAAACAAAACGGCATTTATTTCACTAAATTCATGACAAGCAAAGCAAACCTCATACCAATAGAAATTGGTAAAATCGCTTCATCAGACCCTAGAAGGTAAACTTGCCAATTTACCTTATTGATTCAAATATAGTCGTCCGATTTCCCTAACTCGGGTCAATAAGAACGGGAGTGTTAATTCTAATAGGCCTATTCACAATATTCGTGCTCACTCGCAAGTGACTAATGGTGCATGATGTAGGGACTTCAAACATGACAATTGAATACTTAGTGACAATAAAATATTTGGATATAGCATACAGTTCAAAGCATTTGTGTTTGATTAAAAATATAGCATGTATCTCCCCCAAGAGTTTGTAAAACAATTAAGTAATAGAAAGTTGGGCTATGAACTCACCTGATGTAATGTTTATGATGACAAGAGTGGATACACTGAAATGAGGTGCAATCTAGAACTGCAACCTATTATGAATGATATGATCTAATATTGTTGGGAATTATGTGAAGTACGAATTATGCTGAAGATTATGCTGAATGGATTCTGCCGAAGTGTATGGATTCTGTTGAAGACATAGTTCTCGAAGTTATATAGTTATTTGTTTGTTTCCGTGGATATAGTTATTCCGTATTTTCTATAGTTAGTTAGGATATGCATGAGCTTTATTAGGAAGTGATTGTGTATATCTTATTTAGTTTTACGTTTCTTAGAGAAGAAGTTAGGGTTCCTTGTCTATAAAAGGAACACAATAGAATGAATTATGGATTAGACGTTTACAAATTATTAATATAACAATCCATAGAGGATCAAAGAGTTCTTAGTTTTCTGTGTTTTATACTTGTGTTTATATTCCGCTAAAGAATACAAGTTGTAGAGATTTTCTTTTAGTTTGTTTGTGATTACACAAGCAATACTAAAGAAGCTCAAGATCTATCAAGGTCTGCTAGTTTTCAACAAGTGGTATCGTGAGTCCTCGTGAGAGTCTCTGATACTAAGAAAAGGTTTTCTAAACACCCATACAACCAAAAAAAACTCACCATGCACGGTTGGGACGTTGATGGTGAAATCACCAACAACCAAAACTCCACCCATCTGCAACAACTAAGTCTCTCTAACAACAATGCTAATTTTCCTTACCTAAAAAGAGAAGAGTATGATCTTTGGGTGATGAAGATGCAAAACTGGATCTCCAACATTGATTGGAATCTATGGGAGATAGTAAAGAAGGGAAACAGTTTGAAAAAAACTACCATTGATCTTTGAAGGTAAGATGACTGCTTCCTCCCAAATCTGAAGAATTATGGGCGGTTCCGAGAGAAACCAAGGTTAAAACAATTCTTCTTCAATCTATTCCTAAGGATCACTTGAGTGATTTTCACTTCATGCAAGATGCTAGGGACATTTGGTTAGCAATTAAGGCAAAGTTTGGTGGGAATGAGGAGTCTAGGAGAATGAGAAAGTCCATGCTGAGACAACAGTATCAAGATTTTCAAATCTCACGAAGAGGAAGGAATTCATAAGGGCTATGACAAGTTTCACAAGATTTTAAGTCAGTTAAATCACCTGCAAGCAAAGCCGGATAATGATGATTGCAATTCTAAGTTCTTGAGGTTTTTACCTCAATCCTGGCTACAAGTGAGCATTGCTTTAAAAGCAAAAGGTGGTTTGGATATGCTTACTTTTGATGAGCAGTACAACAAACTTAAAGCTCTTGAACATGATGTAAGAAGTCCTTTTAGATCATCATCTACTGTAAGTCACACAACATTCGCTGGAGCCTCACCCCAAAGATGAGTTATGGTCCAAGCCCAACTTACTCATCATCATCCTACACCACCACTCCATCAAGTTCTCAATCTAGAAGTATAATGGAAGATGTGCTGATCCTTCTTTGTGATTATGATCCTCGCCAGAACTTGCCTATGAGGATTTCAATCAGGTGGATCCACCGGAGATGGAAGAGATGAAGAAGTGGCGGTGGCTATGCATCCATGGATATCAAGAGGTTTGGCGCAAAGTTGGCAGAAGGTTTGGCTTCCAAGGAAGAGATCAGGTTTGACAAAAGGAAGGTCAAGTGCTTCACATGTCAACAGATGGGTCACTTCTCCAGAGAGTGCAAAGATAGGAAAGCTGGTTATGAGACGAGATACTACTTATCTGAATCGAGGGAGGCCGGAACTTCAAAGGGATCAGAAGCTTTGGTCACTCTGACACGATAATGAATTTGGAAGCAACATGAGCGAGGAAAATGATGGTCCCTGTTATTGATAATGTTGGTTTGATTGCAAGTCGTATTCTGTAAGATAGGCATGATCGATTGCCTTGATGGGCATCTCTCGTACAAAATCTGTTTGTTTGGTTGTAGTGTGCGTTATAATGAACTCAAAGAAGCTTATGATATTTTGAAACCTAAATATAATGAATGCTTTGTAGAAGTTGAAGCTTATAAACAGGCTTTAAAAACACTAGAAAGACAAAAGGTTTGGTTTCAGAAGAATGAAATAGCTTATGATGAGAAAATAAGTGTGTTAGAAAGGGATCTTGAATGTGCTAAGAATGAGTTAAAAGGATCCGAGAAGTTAAGAGCGATGTAGTGTAAGAAAATCTAGAGCTAAAAGAGAAACTAGATGAGGAAATTGCTAGGCATAAAGAATGGTTGTTAAATGGAAATAAGTTAGCTAGTCACATCTATGCTAGTCAAACTTCAAATACTTCTATAGGATTAGGCTTTAAGAAGTATGTAGGGTTAGAAGCTAGGGATGACATACATAAATCTACAGCCGAGAAAGTAGCTAATTTTGTGAAAGAAGGTACCCTACATGCTTTACGTGGACCTATTAGAGGTGAGCACATGCCCATTGACCTTTCCATTATCATTGACTTTGATGGATCACATCATCTCTATGGCAAAAGTCAAATGACTTGCCGACCCGATACTTCTTCTAATGACTTTGTCTCTTGTGTTTACAGTGACAAGTCCTCCGAGCAAGGGTCTACAGAGTGTGATTCAAATGACAAGTCCGACCTTCCCAAGTCTTCACCCCTGCCTGCACCCAAGACTACCAATAAGCATGTTAGAGTTGCTGCCAAGGAATCCTCTTCCAAGACAGTTGCCTCTGAAGACTTGCTTTTAATTCTTTGCATAATAATATTGTTAAAAACAATTCTTTTCATGGTTTTGGTTTGAATACTTCTGCTTGTAATAGAACATCTTTGGTTTGAATAAATCTTCTAAACAGAAGACATGTTTTGTGTGGAAGTAAATTTCATTTAATTAAGGATTATGATTATCATGAGCAAAGGATGGGTAGGTGTGGTGATTCTAGGACATCTAGACCAATGTGGACTAATGTTAATGCTATACCACCTTATGTTCCACAAGAAACTTATACTAATACTCCTTACTTGGAGAAGACCAGTTGTAAGACCATATGTACAACCAACAAGTTCATATTGTAAGAATGGTCATTGGCCCGATATGTTGACTCTATGGACTGATGGAAAGGGATCTGGGATCTGCTGTCAAGTCCTCAGCAGGTTGTTCTTGGAATAAAAAGGGACCTAAATTTCAATGGAAACCCAAGAACAATAGTGGATCTTATACATCGGCATGGCATAACTCATATGATCCTGGCGAGTTCAAGTCAAGAATGACTTGAGCCTCCATAGTGTACTAATATTTTGTATATTGTTTTGTTGTTGTAGAATCATCCTCTTAAGCATAAAGATGTTGGCATTGTTGATAGTGGTTGTTCAAGAAGTATGTCAGGAAACAGGGATATGATGCATAACTTTGTATCAATTGAAGGAAGAGGCAATGTAACCTTTGGAGGAAGTGATGGAAGAATTAATGGGAAACGGACCATCAAAACACCTCAACTGGACTTTAAGAATGTATACTATGTCAAGGAACTCCAACACTTCAATTTGTTATCAGTCGATCACAAATCTGACACCAAGAACAAAGTACTCTTCACAGAGGATGAATGTCTTGTGTTATCTAAAGACTTCAAACTCCCATAAGAAACTTCAATTCTGCTAAAAGTTCCTCGAAATCACAATCTTTATACATTCAACTTAACTGATGTTAAACTAGAAGGTGACTTAACTTGTTTGGTGGCTAAAGCATCTTTGGATGAGTCTACCAAATGGCATAGGAGGATGGCCCATGTCAACTTCAAGACCATAAACCAGCTCTCTAAAATGGGACTTGTTGAAGGTCTTCCTTCCAAAGTCTTTACAAATGATCATAATGTGTTGCCGCAACAAGGAAAGCAACATAGAGCCTCATACAAAGCTGTGACTGCTGTGAGCATTATTTCTGAACCTCTCACTGCTTCATATGGATCTGTTTGGTCCAACTCAAGTGAGAAGCATTGATCAAAAGTATTTTTGTCTGGTTATCACCGATGGTTATAGCAAATTTTGTTGGGTATTCTTTCTAAGGACCAAAGATGAAACATCTCCAAGTCTTGAAAGACTTCATTACCCTTATTGAGAATCAGTTGAAGAAAAGGTTAAAGGAATTGTGTGATAATGAGACGAGTTCAAGAATGCTATACTTATAGAACTCTGTAGGTCTAAAGGAATCAAAAGGGACTATAGTACTCCAAGAACCCCACAACAAAATGGGGTGGCTGAAAGGAATAATAGAACCTTGATAGAGGTCGCAAGATCAATCTGGCAGACTTGAAATTACCCACCATGTTTTGGATGGTTTGGCAATTTGTTATGTACTGAATAGGGTATCCATTACTAGACCACACTTCAAAACACCATATGAACTACTCTATGGGAAAGTTCCTACTATTCATTACCTTAAACCTTTTGGCATCAAGTGACCATTCGAATACGAGTGATCCATTGGGCAAATTTGATGAAAAAGCTGATGATGGTTACATTGTGGGATATTCAGCTCATAGTAAGGCATGAGTTTACAATTTATCGCTAAGAAGATTGAGGAGACTTTGAACTGCGATTTCTAGAAGACAAGCCTAATGTTCAAAAGGGACGAGGTCATGTTTGGTCTTTTGACCTTGATTACTTAACTGATTATTTGGGTTATTCTAGAAATATGGCTAATCAACATGCAGGTACTCAAGAGTCTCCAACTAACAATGCAGATACTATGGATGCTTATTCGACAAAGTGAGTTTAAAGATGATGAACAATCCATTGTAGTGCCTTCTTTCTCCCCTAACAATTTTGAGTGACACTTCCAAAGTTACTTCTGATGAGAGTGAAGACGAGTCCAATTATGTAGAGGTCCTTGCTAGGCTAAAGAAGCGGGGAGTATGCAGCTAATCTAGAAGCCGAAAGGAATGCCGAGGAGAATGAAAGAGAAGCAATCGCTGAAAATAAACATTCTGCTGAACGTGATCCGGTTTCTCCTATCATCACCAATTCTGAAGGCTATCTTTTACTCCCATTTCTACTAGAGTGTCCAGGACTTTAGGAGATCCTTATACCCGTTTTCCAAGACCCTCGAGATCTTGGTAATCATCAACCCAAAGCCGAGTCTTCACCTCACCTTCCTATGATACGATGTTGAACCAAGCTGTTACTAATCTTGATACCACCATTGATGTAAACACCATTGCTACGAAAAGGATTCACAATACTCATCCACAATCAAATATTATTGGTGATCCTAATGCACCTATTAGAACAAGGGGTACCGTGGCAAGTTCTAAATATGGTCACGTGGCTTTTATCTCTTATGTCTCAAATTAGCAAAGAGACAATCACACGACTATGAACATTGTCTGTTTGCTTGTTTTCTCTCACAAGTGGAACCAACCAGTGTTACTCAAGCTCTTGAAGACTCAAGTTGGCTTGAGGCAATGCAAGAAGAGATGCAACAATTTCAAAATCCAAGTTTGATATTGGTACCACTACCTGATGGCAAGTATGCAATTGGGACTAAATGGATTCTAAAGAATAAGAGAGATGCAAGGGGTGTTGTCATTAAAAACAAAGCAAGATTAGTTGCTCAGGGTTATAGACAAGAGGAGGGGATTGATTATGATGAAGTGTTTGCACATGTGGCAAGAGTTGAGGCCATACGAATATTCTTGGCTTATGCATCTTACATGGGATTTATGGTGTATCAAATGGATGTTAAAGGTGCTTTTCTGTATGGTGAAATAGAAGAGGAGGTTTATGTCACTCAACCTAAAGGATTTGAAGACCCATATCATCCTACTCATGTTTACAAGGTTGTCAAAGCTCTCTATGGACTACATCAGGCACCACGATATGCTAGGCTTTCATCATTTCTGCTGAAGCATGGATATCGAAGAGGTGCCATAGATAAAACACTTTTCCAAGAAGAATCTCTACGACATTATTCTTGTGCAAGTGTATGTGGATGACATTATTTTTTGATCCACAAAGGAAGCTTGGTGCAGGGAGTTTGAGAAGCTAATGAAGGGAGAGTTTCAAATGAGTGCTATGGGGGAGTTGACTTTCTTTTTGGGTCTCCAAGTTGTGAAACCGATGGTATCTTTATCAGTCAGACAAATATGTGAGGAACATCTTGAAGAAGTTTGGTATGGAGTGTCGAATCGCCACTACACCTTATGAAGCTCCAAAGACAAAGACCAACAAGTAGATCCACCGTGAATGTTCATTTATATAGATCTATGATTGGTTCTTTGATGTATTTAACAGCTTCAAGGCCTGATATTACTTTTGTTGTGAGTGTTTGTTCTCGACATCAAGGTACTCCACTTACTTCCCATCTCAATGTTGTTAAGAAGATCTTAAGTACCTCAAAGGCCAACCTCATTTAGGCCTTTGGTACCCAAAAGAATCTCCATTTAAGCCGGAAGCATATAGTGATAGTGACTATGCCGGTGCAAATCTGGATAGGAGGTCCACCACTGGAGGTTGCCAATTCCTTGGGAAGAGATTGATTTCTTGGCAATGCAAGAAATAGACTATTATGGCTACCTCATCTATCTTGAAGCGATACGTTCTCTCACCGCAAATTGTCATGGAGTTCTTTGGATACAAAATCAATTGTTGGATTATGGGTATAACTTCATGAACACAACAATTTTATTGATAATCAAAGTACCATATGCATTGTCAAAAATCCAGTTTTTCACAGTCGAACAAAACATATTGAAATCCGGCACCACTTTATAAGAGATGCATATGACAAACATTTGATAAAAGTGGTTAAAATTCACACTGATAATTATGTGGCAGATTTATTAACAAAGCTTTTGATGGACCAAGGTTTCAACACCTTGTGGTCCATATTGGTATGCTTAACCCTTAACTGCAAAGTTTAAGGGGAGGCATAGGCCTCAGGGGACGCATATGCCTCAGGGGAGGATTTGTATAACTTTGCATACTTTTATGTAAATTTGTTTGATTTATGTGTATACTTTTTGTATTTATTTTCTAACACTAACCAACTAATGTAATGATAGTTTGTTTGTTCTTGTTTGGTTTGTGTGTTTCTCTGTGTCTGTTTTGCAGTTTGCCTATATAGTAGGAGTTTATGATGCTTGGAGATGGATATGTAAGCGTGAAAGTTTGTTTCTCTGAATGCATAAGTCTGAATAGAGCACATATTGTATCTCACAAGACAAGTTCTGAAGTTAAAGATGCTCATTCATTCAAATTACAAACATTACACACAGATTACAATCAACTTCAAAAGGAAATACAAGGACTACTAAACCTATGCTGCACACTAGCTAATATCATCTATTCCTACCGTTGGATATGCATGATCGCCATATCTTCCACACTAGCCTGGATATGCATTTATGAGGTTGCATAACCACCCATTCCTTCTATCTTGATGGTCGGATATGCATGACCTGTCACGACAGAAGAAGCTAAGGATCAAAATGGGAAGGCTGGATTGATGAAAACGATGATGATGAAGATGACCACATATGTCCTTTGTGCTTCATCTGCGATTTCACCAAAAGCAATCCTTCCACCTTCCTTAACTCCTTCCTTTATACGATATCTGATGATGCACCAAAACATGGCGCATGAAGAGCTAGCACCACCTCAAAGTTGGCACAAGGCCTTTGTTGAGGTTGAGGTGCCGAGGTTGGGAGTAAGATGTTTTCTTCTTAGTGGACCCACCGAGTCATCGTAGTGACTCACTTTGATTCACTACACTATCATCATCCAAGAAGAACGAGAAATGGGATTTTAATGATCGTGGGTCATATGGATATGGAAAGAACGGAGGAAATCATTGGATGATGATGATGATGGAGAAGAGGTAGGATTAACAACCTCTGGTTTATTACTCATGGTTGATTATGGTTAATTTTGGGGCATTGATGAATTTAGGGTTTATGATGGTAATTGGGGGTAATTGATGATAATTAAGAGTGCATTGGGGTTTGTTTTATAGACGGGTTCAAGGCTTAATGGTATTTAATGCGAAGTTGGGTGAAACAAGAAAAGATATTTACCTTGAAGCTTCTTGAATAACGTGAATTGCTTCTGCGATCGTATCACTTCAAAGGATTGACTATTGTTTCTCGAAGTTGGAATTTGAATTGGGTAAAAGATTGCATTCCACGTCAGTCTTTAGTCAACAACTTAATATATTTGACCACAATTTGGGAAACTTCTACTTATAACCTATTCGCATATCTTCGTCTAATAATAACTGATTCTCTCTTTATTCTATTCAAACACACCTTCGCTGATTGAATCTTCACCCATTATCTAAAGTTCTCATGGCACTTCAATTCAAGCACGATCATAATAAAGTTGCTTTTCTGGGAACGACTAAGGGTGATGAGTTGTACAAACCCATGGTGGAATTCTTAAAGAGGTCCAAGATTCATTATGCTTTAATGCATTCTCCGGAAGTGATTTATGAATCGTTGGTTAAACAATTTTGGGCGACTGCTGAAAAGAGGAATGATAAAGAGATTGTAGCTATGGTTGACGGAACATAGTATGTTGTGACAGAGGAGTTGATCGAAGTCGACTTCATTGAATGATGAGAATGGGGTTTATCATTCAATGTGCAGTGGTACTTGATGGGCTAAGAGCGATTCGATATCAAGGTACAAGGACAGACATGTGGTTAAAGAATTAGCTTTGTCCTATGTGGAGGTTTTTGGTTCATACATTGCTTCGGTTAAGCAATAAATCGTGAGGATGGGACCAATTTTCTACTCAATTGGGATGTGGTATTATATGTCTATCTCAGGGTTTAACTTATAATTTTTCTAAGTTTATTTTTGATAATATGGTTGAGAATATAACTAGGAAAAAGAACAAGTTTTTAATGTACCCTAGGTTTTTGCAAATAATATTAGACATTACTACCCAAACCCAAGTCTTTTATCCTGTAGGAGCTTTATCTGCTAAACTATTTGCTTCAATGAGAATTAAGTATGAGGGGGAACATCATCCTTTGCTAGCGGCTATGTTGCCTCAAGGCAATGAATCACTGCGATGAGGGGAATGTTGTTGGTTCTCCACCTTCTACTCTTTGTTCGCCGATGGGAATCCATCAAAGTGACAATAGATGAAGGCCCTTATAATGCTCTTCAAGCACATCTTGTTACTCCTGAACAACCTTTATCCACTCCTTCACCTTGATCTAGTCCACCACCTACACAGGTTCCTCTTGCCGAGGTTGATACCGAGTTTAATAGGCTGCCTACTCCTAGTCCTGTTAGAGATTCAGTTGATGATCATGTTCCATTCTTTGATCATGTTGATATTTCTTCCGAAGGCCCGATGATGCTCCCATTACCACAGAGCAATCTGGTGGTGGAGCTGAGGACCCTATTACACTTACATCTTTGTATGCTCTAGTGAACGGTATGTAGCCGAGGTTCTTGATCTCAAGAAGGAGCTTGCAGAGACTAAATCTAAGCTTGGTGGTGAGATTGTAGAATTGCAAAAGGTTAAGGATTTGGAAGTACAACTGGGTCAGAGAAGAAAAAGGAGATTGGATGTTTCTTCTGATGAGGAGGATGTGGATGCTCAGTTTAAGTCACTTGATATGTTGGCTAATGTGGCTCAAGAATCTAATGTTTCTACTCCAAAGGTTGATACATCTGTACAGCAAAAGGAGCCAATTTTGTTTACTAGCCGGAGGAGAAAGCAATCGTGCATAAGGATACATTGCAAAGTGAAGATATTTCAACTCTTCAAGAACATGTTGTTGCGATACTCCTTTGATGGACATTGCTTGGTGCAGGTGGTCAAGCTTCAAATGTGCTATCTCAACCGCTTCTATACCTTTCACCCGATACTTCAAGTTTTCTTCTTTGGAAGGAATTTTAATTTGAATCCGTAGATGTATTTTCAACACTGCTGAAGATTTATCTCAACATGTTTCTTCCGAAGCACATCCGATGAATCTTCAAGTACCTTTACACAGTGATACTCCTTCGTGATGTTGTTGTTGGATCTCGATAAAGAGACAGAGTGATGTTGACACCGAGCTTGGTCCGGATCGGTCAAGGAACGTGAAAGGTTAGCACAAGAGAGGATGTTAGATGAATGTGCAAATTTGAAGAAAAGTCGAATTCGCTCAACAGATTGAAGTCTGAGTCTAATTCTAAATTGCCACCGAGAGACGAAAATTATTGATGCAATGGCTACTCAGATGCTCTGAACACTGGATGTCTATACTCAGCAAGTTATTTCTAATCCTTCACTTGCTCAGAGTATTTTAGGGGCAGATTTTGATAGTGAACAATTTGTAGCTCAAATGGTGGCTCGTTGACAACAAAGAAAGGCATAAGAAACTTCTAAGAAGAAAGCTATAATTGCTCAGAAGAACAAGGCTAAGAGAGAGAGAGACCACTAACCCTAAGCTCGGAAGAAAGCAAAATGAGAATGGTAGTGAAAAATCGAGTTCTTGATGTTTAACTCGGTTTAACAATGAAGCAAGTCATGGCTTTGCCGATCCCCCTCGATTCACAAATATAATTATATCATGAAGTTTTCTTCATCTTCTTCAAAACATTCTTCAAATTTGAAAAGGATTGCTGGAACTATAGATGCTCCACGTGCCAAAAGACCTAAATTTGTTGAGATTGTAGATAATTTTGATGATATTCCATCAAAGGTGATGTCTCCAAATGGTTCCTTCAAGCCACTCTGAAGCTATTCCTTCACCTTCCGTGGTTTCTTCTGCGAACCTTCTATTTTCGCTGCAAGAACTACTGAAGTTCCTAGTTCAACCTGACAAAGTTTCTTCTCGCTGCTTCATTGAACCTTCGTGGTTTCTAACAAAACACCTAATGTGCTAGGTTCAACTTCATTTGTGAAGTCTGTTGATACGTATGAAATAATCGTTAACGGTTTAAACAACTATCACAATCTACACAAGCAAGAAAGGTGCTTGCTAGAATGAATGAAATACGTGGTAATGTTTCGATGCACGAGAAGCGAGAATCAAGATATTCCATCTTCGGACATATATCTTCCTGGAAGGAGGAAGAAGAGGATGGCTAAACGAAAGTTCTCTTCTTTAAGGAAATCTGTGAGATCAGCTCGGATTCATCATCTCGTAAGCATATTAAGGTTGAGACATCTCACAAGGATAATCATGTGGATTTAAAGGCTACCGATTCATCTTTTATCCAAGAAGGATCTCTTCGATTTTCACTGAGGGGTCTCATGATGTTTTGGTTAATTGGTCATTGTCAAATGACGAGCTTAATGTCATTCACCGTTTGGATCAAATCACCATGCAATTTAACTTTTTGAAGGAGATCTTGCATCTGGTGGACAGGGCAGATTTGGTTACGTTGTATAACCTTGTCAATAAGTATTACCATTCTAATGCACCAAAGGGTTATGGGTTATATTTATTGGGTGATCTTCATGTTTTGTTTGATTCAATATCTCCCAATGGTAAAGGATACTTTATTTGGAAGAACTCTCACTTGTGGAAGGTTACGTCTTGGAGATTTTATCCTCTGTCTCGTGTGCATGTGGTTGAGACAAAGGGTGGTATTACTGTATATGTTTTCCGAGAGAACTTATCCATTATCCATGAAGCTTATGGAAAGCATGCTTATCCTGAAGTTGGAAGTTCCTCCGGATCCTGTTGGCAATGATAATTTGTATGTTGAACAATGTGTTGGTGTTATTAAGAATCAACTTATGGCACATAGAAGTTCATCTTGATTATGGTACTTTGTATGGTTTGTAATTTTTTGTTTATTTGTTTATTTCTTAGTTAAAAAAAACGATATTCTTTGTTTAACTAACTTTATTGCAGGTTTGTTGTATATTATTGTCGGTTATTAACTAACCGGATATACCTTGTGTATATCAAAGAGTTGGCTAGTCTAAAGGGTACAGTTTTGGTAAAGACACATCAAATCGTTGATAGTCAGTAATGGTTTGCTCAAAATCATAGGGTTTGCAACCACCCATGCTTAATTGTTGAGTGTTGTATGGTCATCAATTCACCATGGTTTATTCCTTTTTGGAATCCAAGAATTGACTAGACCACTTGTATATGGCTTGTGGTAAAGGCAATGGAATACCATATTTGGTAATCAGTTCACCAATTTTAAGAATTGACTAGTCCCGAGCAAACGGCTACAGGTAAAGACATTTCAAACTGTTCATGGTTGCCGATTTGCTAATAAATCGATGGTTATCGCTGTACCATGTTTTGAACTTAAATATTTGGCTACTCCAGTAGTGATGGCTATTGGTAAAGAGACATCAAATCCATTATTTTCAATGATTCACCTCTCACAGGAGTTAACACACCGGATGTGATGAGAATAGTATGAAACTAATATGTTTTGATGTACATGTTGTCATTTGTTGCTGCAAAGATCTAGAGTTTCAGAGTTTCTTCATCAAAGAGATGATTTTGTTTTGATTCTTGGATAATGTTTGACTACAATCCTCTAGTGTCAAGGTTAAAGATCTATCAAGAAACTCGAACTTAACCAAGTCAAATTCCAGTTTGGGGGAGGATTGTTGGGAATTATGTGAAATGAATTATGTCAAGATTATGTCAATGGATTCTGCCAAGTGTATGGATTCTGCGAAGACATAGTTCTACCGGGTTATATAGTTATTTGTTTGTTTCTACGGATATAGTTATTCCGTATTTTCTATAGTTAGTTAGGATATGCATGAGCTTTATTAGGAAGTGATTGTGTATATCTTATTTAGTTTTACGTTTCTTAGAGAAGTTAGGGTTCCTTGTCTATAAAAGGAACACAATAGAATGAATTATGGATTAGACGTTTACAAATTATTAATATAGCGATCCATAGAGGATCAAAGAGTTCTTAGTTATCTGTGTTTTATACTTGTGTTTATATTCCGCTAAAGAATACAAGTTGTAGAGATTTTCTTTTAGTTTGTTTGTGATTACACAAGCAATACTAACGATCTACGAAGCTCAAGATCTATCAAGGTCAGCTAGTTTTCAACAAATATGAGTTATGAAATAATGTTATGCATGCAAACTCATATGATATCCATACCACTTGTGAATTTTTGAAAATAAAGTCTATCATCGAAAAATAAGTTTATAACGTATTTTCAAGTTATAAATTACTTTACAAATACTTACGTTGAAATGATATTCTACGATAGTCATTTAGTGATTTATTACGAAATTATAGTTTTTCGTCGTAAAATAATACACTTTGACAATTCATGAAAATGACTAACTTTGAGTGATCGTAAATTATTCGTTATACCTTCGTTTGACAAACAGTTAAACATTTTGGAAAATAGGCTAGGTGAACTCACTTTTACTTGTAGACATCGTTTTCTCAAAAATATTCTATCGATATGAAAAATGGCTCCAAACATGGTCACTTGCGATAACAATTTTGGTCTAGTAAAAATATGTAAGTGTTATTACTTGTGAAAAATAGTTACGATTGCCATGTTTAAAATGCGTATAACTTGGTCGTTATAAGTCCGTTTCTACGTTTTATATATCCTTGGTTTCGTGTTAATGTATACTAATATATTTTTGATAAATCCACTCATTTAGAAAATGTTTAAAACTCATTTTTGCCCTTAAAATAACCCTTAACAGCTTACCCTTTTTCAGAAAATTAGTTTTCGTCGCCAAACTTGAAAATAGCGTAACTTCTTCGTTATAAATCCGTTTTAACCCGTTCAAGCGACCACGGTTTCGTTTTAAATTCTGTTTCTGATAATATAAACCAAAATATTCCATGACCTGTCAAAATTTCCAGATTTTGCAAAAAAACGATCAGACCTCAATCTTAAGTTGTCGAAAATGATTTTTTTAGTGTAATACTTGTTCTAACCCATTCCAAACAACACCAAAACTATTCTAAACCTACCATAAACCTTCTTAGGGTGTCATGGGTTCCTATACTTCATCAACAATGATAAGTCTCATGGGAATAATTATAGGATGATTAAAACTTATAATAAGTACTAAAAACTAATAAAAGTGGTATAAATACATATGATACTTGCATGATTTCTTACTAGAATGATAAAATAGCTCATGTATGATTATGAAAGAGTAATAAAGATTATGAAAAGCTTACTAGTATTATGATGAGGTTTAAGGTAACTAGGTACTATTTACTTCTTGGTTTTTATTTCAAAACCTTATATAGAAGTATACTAGGGTTATGATTAATACTTGATCTTTGAAAACTTATGATTTCTTCCTTGTTTTCCTAGCTTGGCCGAACCTCAAGAGAAAAAGGAGAGGTTTTCTTTCTTTGTTTCACCTTTGAATATGAGTAGCTATGTGTTTTTGGAAAGTAAATATCTTGTATTTAGTAAATATCTACCAAGTAATGTATACGTGTACACTTAGGAGTAGATTTTAATTATTGAAATTGTAACTAGGGGGGGTGAAGTCGGAAAGGATATAATGGAGTAAGGGTTTGATGAGTTTTGATGATTTAAAGGTATTTTTAGTTAAGTGTAGTATGTATTTGATACATATAATTAATTATTAAATGTAGCGTTATCTAGAAATCGATTTTAACGGAACAAAATAAAATATATAGAAATTATAAAAATTATAAAAATATATTTCTCGCAAGAATTGAGTGAATAAATAATTATCGAGTTGAATTTACGAAAACCGTCGTAAATATATATATATATATATATATATATAACAATTTATATACAAAATAAATTCAAAACATCGGGTATACTAATAATATAATTTTTATAGTCTTAAAATGAGTATAAAAATATATTAGGATAATTTTTGGAAGTGTCGGATCAAATATTCAAAATAAATGATTATACGATAGCGTTTATTTAATAGAAAAATATACTTTAATGAAATATGCAAACCCATGCATGAACTAATATGAAGATGATGTTACTGATGATATGCAGACCAACTCTAGTTTATATGTAATGTCCTCAATGATTTTTCATGAATACGCAGCTAAACCCTTACGGTTACGTGAATTTGATACTCGTAAACCTAGTTTACGAAAAATGATGAATAGTGACTCATGAATAGTTATTTTTCTCCGGGAATGAATAGTGTTTCGTAAATAGTAAAATTTTGAAATAACCTCTCAAAGTCTTAAACTGACTTCAAAAACGATGAATAGTAAAATGATGAATAGTAACTAGTGAATAGTAAATTCCCGAGATGAATAGTAAATTTTTAAAGTTTGTAAAGTGACCTGAAATTACGAGTTGTCACACAACACCTCATTTCGTGCTATATGGTTTGATTGCTTACTTACCATTAATGAGCACATTTTTCCACGGTTTGTGCTAGAATTCTTTAAAAAAAATGAACTCGTACATAACAAGGATAAATCTTTGTCACTATGGTTTTGGATCCAAAACTATAAGTTTGTCTTACCTCTAGAGCAATTTTCTCAAATCCTACAAATTCCAAATCATGAGCAATGTGCCTATACGAAAGATTGGTGTCTAGAGTCTCTCTTTAACTATCGTGAAGAGAATAGTCCTTATTACTCCTACATACCCTCTCCACAAGAAATCACTAAACTTGTCCATACATCTAACCACATTTCTTTCCTAGACCCAATGAAAATTCGATTGGCAGAGGTTCATCCTGAACTGCAACCTTGGGCAGTTATCCTACGAGAAAAGTTCTTAGTCTAAAAGAAAATCGTAAGCTACTTTTGGCGTGTTGTTCTCATATGATATACTGTCTTCTCACTCAACAACCATATAATATTGCGTATTTTTTTCACTAAGCGAATTGTACATCTCAAGGGTAACAAACATAAACTGATACCTTATGGGATGCTCTTAACTCGTCTTTACCATCACATCATACACTTTCATTCATACCTTCAAGGTCCTCAATATTCACTCTCAAACTGTGTCATGAAACCTCTAAATTATACATCTCATCTTTTCTAATTGTCGACACCTCCACCAACTATGCACCCTTTGATGATTTCATCGAGTGATGACGATGAGTGAAGCTACGAGAAGAACCTCAAGTAAATTGCAAGAGATTATCTAGTTAGGATTAAAAATTAGTCATTTTATGTTTATTTTCTAAACTTGCATGTTTGCTAGTTACCTTGTTACCTTGCATAAATTTTAATTTATGCTACTCTTTGATGATAGCTTATTTTATCTTTTTGATTGCATGCTTGTGACTTATTTTGATATTTGTATGCTCATCTTTGTTGCTAGAAGTAGGTAAATATGGGTCACATTAGGCAAATTAATCTTTAATAGCTTGAGGCATTAGGATTTGCTGCAAATAGTCCCCCTAGAACACCCTTTTTAGCTGCACAAAACCGTGCAAAATAAGAAAATTCGTGACTTCCAGGTCACGGTACCGTTAAATAGGCCACGGTACCATGTGATATTTAATGGTACCGTGTAACACCCCAACCCGACACGGGTCAAAATGTCACATTATGGTATCATACAAAACATATAAACGCAAGCGGAAGTCTTATTAAATAAAATACCAAGTCATATACACGAATGACTTAAAAAGGAAGGTACATAATCCAAAATGTCTAAAAGAAATAAAATATCAAAACAAATGTTCTTCAAAATGAGTCCAAAATGATAAGGGAAACTTAGGTCGCTTCACTCAACTGCTCCTACCACAGCCCATCAAATCCTAGCATCCTACTTGCTACCTGCCGCATGGAAAAGAAAATGGGGTTGCCCAGTGGGGAAACTTAGGTTGGTTCACTCAACTGCTCCTACCTCAGCCCATCAAATCCTAGCATCCCACTTGGTACCTGCAGTATGGAAAAGAAAATGGGGTTGAGCTTAAAAAGCCTAATGAACAGATATAACCAAACAAAAGCTAAACATAATAAAAAAATACAAAAATTAATCAAAAGAGACTGATAACAAAGCCGTAACGAATGATCACAATGAGTCTATGAGGAACATGTAGACCACAATATTAACAAATATCCAGAAGGAACATTGATCTCACAAGCCAAACGGAGTCAAGTTTTCTCGCAAGCAAGAAACTTAAAAGCTTTATACGATGCAATGAAGATCCGAGGAGTATAGGGTCTCCGGTCGTTATGTCCCGTGAGCTATGCAATGATTTATCAAACGTTTAGTGATCGAGGAATTTGAACGGAAAAAGGATTTGGTTATGATTATAACTACGGAATAAGCCAACAAATAAAACGGCTTAAATGCAAATTAAAGGAAAATTTAAAAGATAAAATCTATTAAATAAACGCTATCACTATAATTAAAATGATGTTTTTTGTTTTTATGTTTTTATAAAATTGAAATAAAAATCTACGCGACATACAAATTAAAAGTGAAACTAGAACAATATTAACCCTAAAAATATAAAATGATATTTTATAAACCTAATGATAAAAGAAAATATATGGAAAAAGAAAATTATTTTATCACTAATTATCTAATTATTATTAATTAAAAACTATTTTTAACTATTTAATAATTACCTAAAATACAAAAAAATGAGGAAACAAAGCTAGAAAAATCAAATTATGAAATGGAAAAGTCTAAAATATCAAACTAGAATTTTCAAAACTATTTTTGTATTTTTTAGATTATTTTCTATTTTTATGAATTTTAAACTATTTAAAACTAATTAAATTACTAAAAATTACCAAATAAACTATGAACAATCTGGAAAATTACTTTTTTCACTTCTTATATTTATCTAAACCTAATAAAATTGAAAATTATTTTTGAACCTTTTGAATTTTTTATATAAAAAGCTAATTAAAAATGCTTAAAAACTACTTTAAATTAGGAAAAATAGCAAAACAACTTGGAAAAATCTGAAAATTTCAAGAAAACTCTAAAATAATACTAGGAATATAAGAAAAATAGAAAAACAGGCACTTATGTAGAGAAATCTGAAACTGCTTAAACAAGTGCTTATTAATAAGCACTAAAATAAGCCAAATGAGACAAATAAACCACCCACTGATTACAGATGTTCTATACTACTAAAAATGACCAAATGCAACTTAAAACAACAGGCATAAGCCACAGAGTCACACTGATCACAGAGATTTGATGTTTGTGAGTTTCAAGTTAAAACAAATTTGAGTGGCAAGTTTAAGCTCATGCACAAGCCTCAAAATAAGCTCAAACAAGAAACTACCAATTGGAACTTGTAAAGGACCTGGGTGAGAGTATATGTACCAAAAATAAGACTATGGGAAGCTCTAATGATCCCTGTGCAAGTCTAGATAAAACTGAGAAACTAGGTTGAATGAAACGTGGAGCAGGGGCATATGAGCCTAAAAGAACAGCTTATTTGAAGCTTGTGAAAATTTGATAAAATTCAAATAAAATGCTAATAAGTAACTGGACCAGATGAGGTTTATGAAGCTGCAAATCTCATTTGATAAGACCCAAATATGAGCTCAAAACAATTCCTACTAACTGAGCTCAAAACAGATTTTTCAGTTTTTTGACTTTTGAACAAGAACTCAAACTTTGACTAAACTGAGATTTAATCCAAATTAAATGACTGATTATGAAGTTTAAACACTAATGATGATCACCAAAGGCTAGATCTACTAATTTCAAACCACTTTGCAATTTATGAGCCACTGATCTTGACAGATTCAGAAGCTAGATTGAATTCCAACTGATCTTGACTTTTGAAGTGTGACTGCTAAATTAAAGACCTCAAATGACTATAAACTACTTTTATTAACTTGTATCAACTATTAACCCGATCTGGCCTCTATCTCAGATTAATGACTACTACCAAACACTACTTTATAACTTGATTTGCAACTAAAACAGATTTAAACCATGATTCCACTTGTTATTATAATCAAACTGACTTACTATCACTTAAATACTCTGTTTGACCGTGTTTTAACAGATTTATACTACAAATACATTAAGTGCAAAAACTTGTGAAAGCTACTTACAAGAGTCCAAAGCCACAGTGGCTAGCAACATGTGAAACAAAGACCACTAACCTATCACAATCAACCCAATAAGCTATAATTCACCCCATTCCATGCCTGCAACAACCCATGTCCAATTCTGCTTCAATTTTCACCATTTGACTTTTTGTTGACCAATATCAAAGAAATGTTGAAACTTGAGTATAAGCTTACAAGAAGCTATTATAAGCTTAAATAAGCTTATATGAGGTTGATAGTGACTGCTTAAAGCTTTGACAAAAGAGTTTGAAACTTAAAATTTCAACAGTGGGTATAAAATAATGAAACTGATCATTACTTCCAATTCAAACTTGAAATGAGTTGTACACACTTAAATATTGTTATTGGATACAAAATAAGCTTAGAAATACAGATGAAAGTTATTTAAGACAATTTAAACTACAATTCGACATACATTCTAAAAAATAAAAGCTAACTCTTCTCTCTTTGCTTCCCTTGGTCTTTTATAGGCTCAAATCTCCTTCTCTCACTTATTTGGACATATCCCAAAGAACATTTGAGGCCCTTGGATCACCGGAATTTAATCCTAGCCGTTTAAATGGATTTGGCTAATTTTGGATTTAATGACTAAGGCTTGAGTGAGGTTGGGATAATGCATTAAATGCTCCCTCGCTTCTTGCTTTGGAGAAATAGGGTGATGATGGTGAGATGGAGTGTTAGCAGAAGAAAATAGCAGGCATGGTGATGATGGAAATGGTATTCACGTGAGGGAGAGAGGGAAAGCAGTGGGTCAAAGGGGTTTGACCGGATTTTAATAACAAAGGTGGGTTTGTTTTGGTTTAAAACGGGTAAAGGTATTGGGTTGGGATTTGATTGGGCTTGGGTTGTAATTAGGTCCGAATGGTTTGGCTTAGTAATACATAAGGACCACAAGTGTAATATCTCAAAACAAAAGGACCAAATTTGTAAAAGCTGAAACCCGAGGGGACCAAACATGTACTTTGAATTTATGATCCAAGGTTTGTTTTGACAATCTCCAAAATCAAGGACTATTATTGCCAATTGTGAAATTCCAAGGATTAGTTTTGAGCATTTTGGATTTTCGAGGACTAAATGTAATTTTCTCAAAACTTTTTACATTTTTCACCAAAGGACCAAATTTGACAAGTTATGAATTAAAAAGGACCTTTGATGATTTTTCTTTTAAAATTTTGGCTCAGGGACTATTTTTGACAATTTTATAAACTTGGGGACTAAAAGCGCAATTTTGCAAATTTGATATGTTTTTCATCGATTTTGATATTTTGCTTTTAAAACACATAAAACACTGATTTGTGATATTTTGATCATTTTGATGTGTTTACGAAAGTGTTTCGGATGATTTGCGGATTTATATTGTACAAAAATGATGAGTATTTACACACTCATCAATCCCCACCTTGAGATATT
This sequence comes from Chrysanthemum makinoi, assembly GCA_910596185.1. Lineage (NCBI taxonomy): Eukaryota > Viridiplantae > Streptophyta > Magnoliopsida > Asterales > Asteraceae > Chrysanthemum > Chrysanthemum makinoi. Next base: position 40,422,834 of record OU343219.1, read on the forward strand.
GCTAGTCCCTAGCAATGATTTGAGAAAACATAATGGATTTTAATCTCTTTACCAAAAGCCATTACTTATGGAGTAGCCAAATGTTTGATTCAAGTAAGAACCATGGTACACATAACCATCGATTTATTGGCAAATCATAAACCATATAACGGATTTGATGTGTCTTTACGGGAAGCCGTACTTTCCGGACTAGCCAACTCTTAGATAAATTATCAATATTATCTTTGGTGAGTCGATTACCAATTATGGTTTTCCATCTGCCTTTACCACAAGCCATAACCTTGCTTGGCTAGCCAACTCTTCACTTTTTAGGATATGGTGGGTTGAATACCATACAATTTTGGGCAAATTGCAAGCCATAAACGGATTTGAGATATCTTTACCAAGAGTCGTTTGCTCCTGGATTAGCCAATCCTTTTGTCTTACGACATGGCGGATGATAACCAATTGAGTAAGTGTAAAACACTTACTCCAAAAAAAATTTTTGGCCAAAAGCGGGGGTGGAAAGGTATAATTACATGATAAATCGTAGAATCCCCACACCTTAGAAATGAATATTGCCCTCAATATTCAAAGTACCTTGATTATGCCGAAACAAAGAACGTAAAGGGAAATACTGGCCATTATTTAGAAAGAAGATTTTTTACAACATGTGGGCAACTCCCCACACTAGGGTGAGTAGAAAATAGAAAGAAGTCAGAAATATGGGTGAAAACCCATATGGCATGCTTTTTTTGATTCGAGTCGCTAAGCTTGACTCGATCCCGCATTCATTGGTTCATGGGGAAAGTTTGAAGATCTGGGACAACCATGGATGGAATGTCCTCTCCAAAGTAATGCTTCACTCGATGACCATTCACTTTAAAATTAGGACCATCGGGTTGAGATAACTCAATGGTACCATAAGGATAAACTTTAGTGATAGTAAATGGACGGACCAACGGGACTTGAGCTTTCCCGAGAAAATCTTCAATCTTGAATTGAAAAGGACTCGATCACCGACGTTGAAAACAGCGGTTCTTGATTTTGAGTCATGAATCTTCTTTGTCTTTTCTTTATAGATTAAAGAGTTCTCGTAAGCTTGATCACGGAGTTCATTTAATTCATTCATTTGAATTTTCCGGTGATCACCACGGTATGCAATATCAAAGTTAGCATGCTTCAAGGCCGTTATGCCTTGTGCTCGAGCTCAATCGGTAGATGACACGCCTTCCCGTTACGCTTGTATGGAGTGCACGATGGGTGTTTTGTAAAGTGCGGAAGGCCTAGAGTCGTCATCTAACCTATCCGACCAAGAGGCACGGTTTTCACCAACCGTCCTCTCGAATTCTTTTATCCCGGTTAGAAACTTCCACTTGCCACTTGTTTGGGGTGGTGCCGCAGTAGAGATGCGGTGAGTTACACATACTTTTGCATGACTCTTTCAAATTGGTCATTGCAAAATGCGTTACCCGCGATCACGATGATGGCTCGTGGAGTTCCAAACCTAGAAAATAAGGATTTTAAGAATTTCACCACAACTCGGGCATCGTTGGTGGGTAAAGCTTTAGCTTCAACCCATTTTGACAAGTAGTCAACGGCCACGAGAATGTATTTGTTACCATGGGAAGAAGGAAATGGCCCCATAAATGTCAATGCCCTATGTCAAAATCTCACACACTTGAATGGCGTTTTTGCGGCATTTCATTCCTTTGTGAGATATTCCGTGCGTTGACAAGCGTCCGCTGAGTTTCAATGACGAATTTCGTGGGCAGATGTGGGCCAATAGAATCCCGAATCAAACACCTTCTTGGCGGTGTAGTTGGGCTATGATGTCCCCGGTAGGTCAGAATGGCAAGCCTTGAGAATGTCAACGGCTTCCCGACCATATACACATCGGGATGACTTGATCCGCACAAATTTTAATAGTAGGGGTCGTCCCGAAATAATGTTTCACATCTTTAAAGAATTTATTTTTCTGTTGGGACGACATCCCTTTCACCACAAAGTTACCCGCATGGTAATTTGCAAAGTCGAGAAACCATGGGGTAGAATCTCCACGAAAAGAAACCACGTTGAGTGTTTCGAGAGGAAACGTTTCATTGATTTCCTTTTTCTCGAACACATCCTGGTGAGGGTTCTCTGTCGGGACAGATGATCAGGCAGCCGGGTTCTCAGCTCCTTTTTATCACGAATAATGATATCAAATTCTTGTAGGAGGAGAACCCAACGGAGCAATCTCGGCTTTGCATCTTGTTTTGCAAAGAGATATTTGAGAGCCTAGTGATCCGTATACACCACGCATTTGGTCAATATAAGATATGGCGAAATTTCCAAACGCGCATGCCACGGCTAACAATTCTTTTTACGTAGTGGTGTAATGGGTGCGAGCTTGATCATCGTTTTGCTTGCGTAGTGGATTGGCTGAAAATGCTTGGTTTTCTTGCCCAAGTACTGCAGTAAGCAAAGTCACTTGCATGACACATGAGCTCGAAGGGTAAGTCCCGTCGGGGCAACTAGAATGGTTGTAGTAGCTTTTTCTAAGTGTTTCAAAAGCTTGATGCACTGGAGAGATGAAAGGAGCATCTTTTGAGAGATGGGTCATGGTAGAAGCGATTTTAGAAAATCTTGAATGAATCTGATAAAACGGCATGACCAAGAAAACTCCTAATACCTGGACCGGTAGTAGGATGAGGTAGTTTAGCAATGACATCAACTTTTGCTCTATCTACCTCAATCCCATTCTTGGAAATCTTATGGCCAAGGACTATGCCTTCTTTGACCATAAAGTGGCTCTTCTCCCAGTTTAGACATAGATTGGTGTCTTCACACCTTTTTAGCATTTTGTCTAAGTGGGAGAGACATGTCTGAAATGAGTCCCCAATGACCGAGAAGTCATCCATAAACACCTCCATAGTTTCCCCGATCATGTCGTGGAAAATTGCCATCATACAACTTTGGAACGTGCCAGGAGCATTGCATAAGCCAAAGGCATGCGTCACGTAGGCAAACGTCCCGTGGGCGGTGAATGTGGTTTTCTCTTGATCCACATGGATCAATGGGGATCGAAAGTAACCCGAGAAACCATCAAGGAAACAATAGTACTTTCGTTCCGCTAATCTCTCAAGCATCCGGTCCATGAAGGGTAGGGAAAATGGTCTTTCTGGTGGCTTCGTTTAACTTTCGATAGTCAATGCACACACGCCATCCCGTAACCAATCGAGGTTGGAATGCTCGTTTTCTTCATTCGTGACAACAGTTATGCCACCCTTTTTGGAACATAATGAATTGGGCTAACCAAGGACTATCTAAATCGGGTAGATCAAACCGGCATCAAGAAGTTTGAGAACCTCTTGTTTGATAACCTCATGAATCTGAGGATTCACCCTTCTCCTGATGTTGAATTTTTGGTTTGAAGTCATCCTCCATTAAGATTTTGTGAGTACTGAAATTAGGGGTTGATACCACTTATTAATAGGAGAGTTTCAAGCAATTGCTTGCTTGTGTGACTTCAAGACCTTTAGAGGCGCAGTTTCTCCTCCTCAGTTAAGTCTTTAGCAATTATGACGGGTAATTTATCATCACCCTCCAAGAATGCATACTCGAGATGAGGAGGTAGATCCTTAAGTTCGACTTCAGGAAATTCTTCAGTTTTCTCAACTGACTTGACTTCCTTGTTATGAAGTTCGACGGGAGGGAGAGGAGGAGAAGTGTCATGATTTAACAATTTCTCAAGAAGAATATCTCCCTCCAGATTAATCTTATTTTGATTAATCTCAGTGGAAGAATCATAGAGTGAGGGGTTAATGATGGATCATCATTAAGCAACTTCTCAATGAGAAGTATATCCCCTTCAATGTCAATTGGAGCATGATCATTTCCAATATAAACATAATCACTAGCAAGTAGCTTCAATCTCTTCCAAGATGAAGTCTCTTCCCTCAAAAGGAGTAATAGAAGGAGTAGAATTGGCTATGATAGGTTGAGAAGATGTGGTGGGATCCCCACTCACAGAATTATGAGAATAACCAAGAATTTCTTGAGAGTACTCTTCAGAAGCAACATCAATGATATCTATTCGGTTAACCGACTCGAATCATAATTGCGGAGTACCTCGAAGTTTGATCAAGGTTAAAAGTAACAGCTTCATTACCAACACGTAATGTGATTTCCTGCTCAAATACATCTATGAGAGCACGGCCCATTCTCAGGAATCCTCGACCAACAATGAGAGGAACCCGATGATCGGCATCAAAATCAACAACCACGAAGTCAGCTGGGAAATGGAACTTTCCTACTGTCACAAATACGTCCTCGGAATGCCAAGAGGACGAGATATGGAACGATCTGCAAGCTCGGAGTCATGCATGTAGGAGTCAGTTCCGGAAGAGAGAGTTTCTTCCATACTGAATAAGGCATCAGATTGATGCTTGCACCAAGATCTGCTAGGGCAAAGCATTCAACCATTCCTGGAAATACACAAGGTAAGAGAAAATTTCCAGGATCTCCAAGCTTTTCAGGAAGCTTCTTCAGAATAACTGCAGAGCAGTTCTCGTTAAGAGGAGTTTTAGCCATTTCAAACAGATTTTCCTTGTTGCTTAACATGTGTTTGAGAGTTGATGCAAACTTGGGCATCAGCATGATAGCATCCGCAAAGCTTATGTCAAAATGTAACTCTTGGAAAATTTGAAAAAATTTGTCCATTTGATGACTGGCTTTCTCGCGGAGCTTTTGCTCATTCAAACGTGATGGGTAAGGAATAGAAGATTTGGATTTGGTATTTTCAATGGGAGCTACAGGAGGTTCAAAAACAACTCCTGGATTGGATTTGGGTTTCGGGACAACCTGAGGATGGACATCATTGGTACCTCCGTTATTAGTAGGAAGTTCCTTGTCCTTTGTAGCCTCAGGTTCACTTTCCACTACCTTCGGGAGAGAAGAAGAAGAGGTAGTAGGAATAGCGGTCCATTGTATGAAACACCACTTTGGTTGTGATCGCCTTAGCATCGCCCTCGGGTTAGCGATCGTGTTGCTCGGTAAAGTACTGAGCTCGAGGATCGATCATTAAAGACTTCTTAGATCAGCGATCGACGACCAACAACCCTGTTCATTTCATCTTGGGATTTCATGAACTGCTTCAGTAACTCATCAGATGATGGTACTGGAGGTACTGGAGGGAAATTCTAAGGTCGGATGTTTTGATTATGACCTTGTTGTTGAAAATTCCCTTGGTTAGGATTCACATTTCCTTGAAATTGATTCCTCGATTGAAATTGTTTTGATTAAGATTTCCTTGATGTTGGAAACCTTGATTAGGTCCGGAATAGAAATTACCTTGGTTTTGATAACCTTGGTTCATTCTTGGTTGGTTCTGATTTCGGTTTTGCATGTTATGATTTTGGTTAAAACCGGGTGGTGCCTGATTAGTGTTAGCACGGTAGTGTGGTTCATTTTGAGGACGGTATAGATTACCTCCTTGATGTGAAGTACGGCTAGAGCATTGGCTTCAAATGGACTACCATCGGTGGCAGTACAATTGTAGTATGCATGAGGACCACCACAAGTAACACAAACTTCAACTTTCTTTACTTCACCATGTGATGGTGTGTGTGTGAAAGTGACTTTCTTTTGGTTAGCAAGAACCAAAGCCTGAACAATATCCGTGAGTTTGTCAATCTTAGCATCGGTGCTAGATGTACCAACTGGAGATGAAGTAGAAGGTCCAGCATTAGACTGAGATTGATATGTCTTTGCTCGAAAGGGCGGACCTGGGACTTGTTTTCAATTATTTGCAAGGCTTCTTTTGTGGTCTTGCTCAAGAAATTACCTCCCGCGGAGGCATTTAAAGAGTCTTGGTCACCTTGGTGCAGACCATTGTAGAAAGTATCCATTTGCATTAATTCGGTAAAACCATGATGCGGACACTTGCGGAGCAATTCCTTGTAACGATCCCATGCCTCCCCGAATGATTCATCAAATCTCTGAGAAAATTTCATTATCTCATTCTTAAGACTTGTAGTTCGGGATGGAGGATAGAATTCGTTAACAAACTTTGTGACTAGATCTTCCCATGTCTCAATAGAACGAGGGGGTTGTTTCTCAAGCCAATTTCGGGCTTGTCCCTCAAGAGAAAATGGGAACAGAAGAAGCTTGATAGCTTCATGTGGGACATTCTTGTATTTGATGGTAGATGCAATCTTGTTAAACCATCGAATGTGTGCATGAGGATCATCCCGCTCAAAACCATAGAATTGGCTTTGGGTTACCAGATTAAGTAACCCGGTTTTGAGCTCAAAAGTATCAGCCACGATGGCTGGGACAACAATAGCATCTCCGTAACCCTCGATGGGTGCTTGGAGAAGCTCATTCATCGGCTTGTCTTCTGCCATTACGGCAGGTGGTGGTGGTGGTAAACGTTCCTCAGTCACGGCTGAAGGAGCAGAACGTCCTCTACGTCTACGAGGAATATTTGCAAGCTCTGACAGTGGACTTGTAGAACTGGAAGACGAAGTTGTCGTGCGCTGCACTAAGTATAAAAATCAGTTTTCAAAACAAATGCGAGGCAAAACGACAAGTGAACTTAACCAATAATCACAAATGAAATGGCTTCTTTGAAAAAGGTACACCAAATAACAAGGACACAAAGGTAAGTTTTAAATCTGATGTTTGGGAACTTATTATGGTCACACCCCCAGTTAGTAGGTGTACTGCCTTGATTTGCGGTGGTTGATTTTAATGTATATATTAAGTACCACTGAAAAGACGTAGGTATGGATAGTGCTGATGGTTTAAAAACTTTTGGACAATTATTTTGGTATCGTCCGTTTAACCAAATCGTTTTCTTAAGAATCACTTAAAGAAACACAAGCTAGAAAACGTTACGATGTTTGTTGTTTTATATTTGTTTGTGTTTTTAACACTTTAGGAAAAGTGTTAATGAACTTTTTGATTTTGTTAACTTTACAAAAAAACTGTTACAAACGGTTGATATGTGCAAGTACGGGTCTGAATGTTTAGACACGCTTACAGCCTCCCCTGGCAGCGGCGCCCAAATTTGATTGGTTCGAACAGTCAAGTTAATCACTCAAACCGACCACTTGTGAATGGCAGGACCGTAACAAACTTAAAACAGCTCAGAAACAAATGCAATTTAGATCAGGATAATACAGTGGATTCCCGGGTCGTTAAGTCCCACGGAGGATGAATGGTGTTTAACAAAATCAGATGTCGAATAATCACTAAGGATAGTGATCAGTAAGGATTTTGAGTTATTTACACCTAAAGAAAAGTTTTGTAAATTACAGGGGCTTAAATGCAAATTAAAGGAAATTAAAAGATAGATATATTAAATAAAAACGCATCCCTATTTTTAAAATCTAATGTTTTGATTTTTTGTTACCAATTTACTTTAAAAAAAAACTCCGGACGTACAAAATAAAATGGAAATGAGCAGTATTAATCCTAAAAATATGAAAATGATATTTTTACAAAACTAATGATAAAAGAAAATTTTAAGAAAAAGAAAATTATTTTTATAACTATTAAATTAATTATATTAATTAAAAATAATTAACTATTTAATAATAACATAAATTTACAATATTCAAAGTACCGGCGGTTATGCCGAAAAAGAAAGTAAAAGGAAATACTACGGCCATTATTTAGCAAGATTTTTTTTTTTTTTTTGAAACTCTTATTATAAAACAGCGGGGGGCAACTCCCCCACACTAGGTGGTACACACGGGTGAAAACCCATGTAGCATGCTACTGTTTTTGATTTCCGAGTCGCTAGCGACTCGATCCCCGCATTCATTGGTTCATGGGGAAAGTTTGTAGATCCGGGACAATCACAGGTTGAATGTCCTCTCCAAAAGTATGTTTCAACGATGACCATTCACTTTAAAGTTTGGACCATCGGGTTGAGATAACTCAATGGTTCTATATGGGAATACTTTGTGATGGGATGGTCCAGACCAGCGGGATTTAGTTTCCGAGAAAATCTTCAATCTTGAATTGAAAAGAAGGACTCGATCACTGACGTTGAAAACGCGGTTTTTGATCTTTGAGTCATGAATCTTCTTTGTCTTTTCTTTATAGATCAAAGAGTTCTCGTATGCTTGATCACGGAGTTCATTTAATTCATTTATTTGAACTTTCCGGTGATCACCAGCTGTCTGAATATCGAAGTTGGCATGCTTTAAGGCCCAGTATGCCTTGTGCTCAAGCTCAACTGGCAGATGACACGCCTTCCCGTATACAAGCTTGTATGATGGATGTTTTATAAGCTGTACGGAAGGCCCAGAGTGCGTCATCTAGCTTATCCGACCAAGAGGCACGGTTTTCGCCAACCGTCCTCTCCAGAATTCTTTTAATCCCCCGGTTGGAAACTTCCACTTGCCCACTTGTTTGGGGGTGGTACGCAGTAGAAAGACGGTGAGTTACACCATACTTCTGCATGACTCTTTCAAACTGGTCATTGCAAAAAAGCGTACCACGATCACTGATTATAGCTCGTGGAGTTCCAAACCTAGCAAAAAGAGATTTCAAGAATTTCACAACAACTCGGGCATCATTGGTAGGTAAAGCTTCGCTTCAACATTTTGACAAATAGTCAACGGCCACGAGTATGTATTTATTACCGCGAGATGAAGGAAATGGCCCCATAAAGTCAATGCCCCAGATGTCAAAAATCTCACACACTTGAATAGCGTTTTGCGGCATTTCATTTCTTTGTGAGATATTCCCGTGACGTTGACAAGCGTCACAGGCTTTGACAAATTCGTGGGCATCCTTGTAAATTGTGGGCCAATAAAATCCGGAATCAAACACCTTTTTGGCGGTGTCGTTTGGACTATGATGGCCCAGGGGTCCAGCATGGCAAGATTTGAGAATGTCAAGAGCTTCTTGTCCATAAACACACCGTCGGATGACTTGATCCGCACAGATTTTGAATAAGTAGGGTCGTCCCAGAAGTAATGTTTAACATCCTTGAAGAATTTGTTCTTCTGTTGGGCGACATCCCTTTCACTATGAAGTTACCCGCATGGTAATTTGCAAAGTCAGCAAACCATGGGGTAGAAGAGTTTCCACGAAAAGAAACCGCAATGAGTGTCTCGAGAGGAAATGTTTCATTTATTTCCTTTTTCTCGAAAACATCCTGGTGAGGGTTTTCTAGACGGGACAGATGATCAGCAGCCAGGATCTCAGCTCCTTTTTTATCACGTATAATGATATCAAATTTGCAGAGGAGAAACCAACGGAGCAATCTCGGTTTTGCATCTTGTTTGCAAAGAGATATTTGAGAGCCGAGTGATCCGTATACACCACGCATTTGGTCAATATAAGGTATGGCCGAAATTTCTCAAACGCATACACCACAGCTAATAATTCTTTTTTTGTAGTGGTGTAATGGGTTTGAGCTTCAGTCATAGTTTTACTTGCGTAGTGGATAGGCTGAAAATGTTTGGTTTTACGTTGCCCAAGACTGCACCGATAGCAAAATCACTTGCATCGCACATGAGCTCAAAGGGTAAGTCCCAGTCGGGGGCAACTAGAATGGGTGCTTCCGTAAGCTTTTTCTTTAATGTTTCAAAAGCTTCGATGCACTCAGGTGAGAAGATAAAAGGAGCTTCTTTTTCAAGAAGATGGGTCATATGCCGGGCGATTTTAGAAAAATCTTGTATGAATCTACGATAGAAACCGGCATGACCTAAAAAACTCCTAATACCTTTGACGGTAGTAGGATGAGGCAATTTAGCAATAACATCAACTTTTGCTCTATCTACCTCAATCCCGTTTTTGGAAATCTTATGGCCAAGGACTATGCTTCTTTGACAATAAGTGGCTCTTCTCCCAATTTAGACAAAGATTGGTGTCTTCACATCGTTTTAGCATTTTATCTAGATGGGAGAGACATGTTTGAAACGAGTCCCCAATGACCGAGAAGTCATCCATAAACACCTCCATTGTTTCCCCGATCATGTCATGGAAAATGGCCATCATACATCGTTGGAACGTGCCAGGAGCATTACATAAGCCAAAAGGCATACGTTTGTAGGCAAAAGTTCCGTATGGGCAGGTGAATGTGGTCTTCTCTTGATCCTGTGGATCAATGGGGATCTGAAAGTAACCCGAGAAACCATCAAGGAAACAATAGTATTCGTTCCCTGCTAATCTCTCAAGCATCTGATCCATGAAGGGTAGAGGAAAATGGTCTTTACGGGTGGCGTCATTCAACTTACGATAGTCAATACACACACGCCATCCCGTAACCAGTCGAGTTGGAATTAACTCGTTTTCTTCATTCGTGACAACAGTAATGCCACCCTTTTTCGGAACACAATGAATTGGGCTGACCCAAGGACTATCTGAGATCGGGTAAATCAATCCTGCATCAAGAAGTTTGATAACCTCTTGTTTGATAACATCATGGATTTTTGGATTTACTCTTCTCTGATGTTGAACTGCTGGCTTGAAGTCATCCTCCATCAAAATTTTGTGAGTACAGAACTCAGGGTTGATACCCTTAATGTCGGAGAGTTTCCAAGCAATTGCTTGCGTGTGTGACTTCAAGACCTTTATGAGAGCAGTCTTTTCATCCTTGCTCAAATCTCGAGCAATAATGACGGGTAATTTATCATCACCCTCAAGAAATGCATACTCGAGATGAGGAGGTAAGTCCTTAAGATCAACCTCAGGAAATCTTCAGTTTTCTCAACTGACTTGACTTCCTTGTTATGAAGCTCGACGGAGGGGAGGAGGAGAAGTGTCATGATTTAACATTTCTCAAGAAGAATATCTCCCTCCAGATTAATCTCATTTTGATTAATCTCAGTTGGAATTGAATCACTAGAGTGAGGGGTTAATGATGGATCATCATTAAGCAACTTCTCAATGAGAAGTATATCCCCCTCAATGTCAATTGGAGCATGATCAATTTCCCATTGAACAGAATCACTAGCCAAGTATGCTTCAATCTCTTCCAAGATGAAGTCTCTTCCCTCAAAAGGAGTAATAGAAGGAGTAGAATTGGCTATGATAGGTTGAGAAGATGTGGTGGGATCCCCACTCACAGAATTATGAGAATAACCAAGAATTTCTTGAGAGTACTCTTCAGAAGCAACATCAATGATATCTATTCGGTTAACCGACTCAGAATCATAATTTGCGGAGTACCTCGAAGTTTGATCAAGGTTAAAAGTAACAGCTTCATTACCAACACGTAATGTGATTTCTTGCTCAAATACATCTATGAGAGCACGGCCCGTTCTCAGGAATCCTCGACCAACAATGAGAGGAACCCGATGATCGGCATCAAAATCAACAACCACGAAGTCAGCTGGGAAATGGAACTTTCCTACTTTCACAAATACGTCCTCGGCAATGCCAAGAGGACGGGATATGGAACGATCTGCAAGCTCGAGAGTCATGCATGTAGGAGTCAGTTCCGGAAGAGAGAGTTTCTTCCATACTGAATAAGGCATCAGATTGATGCTTGCACCAAGATCTGCTAGGGCAAAGCATTCAACCATTCCTGGAAATACACAAGGTAAGAGAAATTTTCCAGGATCTCCAAGCTTTTCAGGAAGCTTCTTCAGAATAACTGCAGAGCAGTTCTCGTTAAGAGGAGTTTTAGCCATTTCAAACAGCTTTTCCTTGTTGCTTAACATGTGTTTGAGATTTGATGCAAACTTGGGCATCAGCATGATAGCATCCGCAAAGCTTATGTCAAAATGTAACTCTTGGAAAATTTGAAAAAAATTGTCCATTTGATGACTGGCTTTCTCGCGGAGCTTTGCTCATTAAAAGTGATGGGTAAGGAATAGAAGATTTGGATTTGGTATTTTCAATGGGAGCTACAGGAGGTTCAAAAACAATTCCTGGATTGGATTTGGGTTTCGGGACAACCTGAGGATGGACATCATTGGTACCTCCGTTATTAGTAGGAAGTTCCTTGTCCTTTGTAGCCTCAGGTTCACTTTCCACTACCTTCGGGAGAGAAGAAGAAGAGGTAGTAGGAATAGCGGGTCCATTGTATGAAACACCACTTCTGGTTGTGATCGCCTTAGCATCGCCCCTCGGGTTAGCGATCGTGTTGCTCGGTAAAGTACCTGAGCTCGAGGGTCGATCATTTAAAGACTTCTTTAGATCAGCGATCTGACTGACCAACAACCTGTTCATTTCATCTTGGTATTTCATGAACTGCTTCAGTAACTCATAGATGATGGTACTGGAGGTACGGGGGAAATTCTGAGGTCGGATGTTTTGATTATGACCTTGTTGTTGAAAATTCCCTTGGTTAGGATTTAAATTTCCTTGAAATTGATTCCTCGATTGAAATTGTTTTGATTAAGATTTCCTTGATGTTGGAAACCTTGATTAGGTCCGGAATAGAAATTACCTTGGTTTTGATAACCTTGGTTCATTCTAGGTTGATTCTGATTCCGGTTTTGCATGTTATGATTCTGGTTAAAACCGGGTGGTGCCTGATTAGTGTTAGCACGGTAGTGTGGTTCATTTTGAGGACGGTATTGATTAGCTCCTTGATGTGAAGTACCGGCTAGAGCATTGGCTTCAAATGGACTACCATCGGTGGCAGTACAATTGTAGTATGCATGAGGACCACCACAAGTAACACAAACTTCAACTTTCTTTACTTCACCATGTGATGGTGTCTGTGTGAAAGTGACTTTCTTTTGGTTAGCAAGAACCAAAGCCTGAACAATATCCGTGAGTTTGTCAATCTTAGCATCGGTGCTAGATGTACCCACTGGAGATGAAGTAGAAGGTCCAGCATTAGACTAAGATTGATATGTCTTTGCTCGGAAAGGGCGGACCTGGGACTTGTTTTCAATTATTTGCAAGGCTTCTTTTGTGGTCTTGCTAAGGAAATTACCTCTCGCGGAGGCATTTAAAGAGTCTTGGTCACCTTGGTGCAGACCATTGTAAAAAGTATCCATTTTCATTAACTCGGTAAACCATGATGCGGACACTTGCGGAGCAATTCTTTGTAACGATCCCATGCCTCCCCGACTGATTCATCAAATCTTGAGAAAATTTCATTATCTCATTCTTAAGACTTGTAGTTCGGGATGGAGGATAGAATTCGTTAACAAACTTTGTGACTAGATCTTCCCATGTCTCAATAGAACGAGGGGGTGTTCTCAAGCCAATTCCGGGCTGTCCCTCAGAGAAAATGGGAAAAGAAGAAGCTTGATAGCTTCATGTGGGACATTCTTGTATTTGATGGTAGATGCAATCTTGTTAAACCATCGAATGTGTGCATGAGGATCATCCCGCTCAAAACCATAGAATTGGCTTTGGGTTACCAGATTAAGTAACCCGGTTTTGAGCTCAAAAGTATCAGCCACGATGTCTGGGACAACAATAGCATTCCGTAACCTCGATGGGTGCTGGAGAAGCTCATTCATCGGTTGTTTGCCATTACGGCAGGTGGTGGTGTGGTGGTAAGTTCCTCAGTCACGGCTGAAGGAGCAGAACGTCCTCTACGTCTACGGGAATATTGCAAGCTCTGAAGTGGACTTGTAGAACGGGAAGAACGAGTGCGCATGCACTAAGTATAAAAATCAGTTTTCAAAACAAATGCGAGGCAAAACGACAAGTGAACTTAACCAATAATCACAAAATGAAATGGCTTCTTTGAAAAGGTACACCAAATCACAAGGACACAAAGGTAAGTTTTAAATCTGATGTTCGGGAACTTATTATGGTCACACCCCCAGTTAGTAGGTGTACTGGCTTGATTTGCGGTGGTTGATTTTTATGTATATATTAAGTACCACTGAAAAAGACGTAGTAGGATATGTGCTGATGGTTTAAAAACTTTTGGACAATATTTTTGGTATCGTCTCGTTTAAACAAATCGTATTTCTTTAAGAATCACCTTAAAAGAAACAAGCTAGAAAAACGTTACGATTGTTTTGTTGTTTTATATTGTTTGGTGTGTTAACACTTTAGGAAAAGCGTTAATGAACTTTTTGATTTCTTATAACTTTACAAAAAAAAAAACTGTTTACAAACGGTGGTATATGTGCAAGTACGGGTCTGAAATGTTAGGACACGCTTACAGCTCCCCGGCAGCGGCGCAAAATTTGATTGGTTCGAAACAGTCAAGTTTAATCACTCAAACGACCACTTGTGAATGGCGACCGTAACAAACTTAAAACAGCTCAGAACAAAATGCAATTTAGATCAGGATAATACAGGATTCCGGGTCGTTAAGTCCCACGGAGGATGAATGGTGTTTAACACAATCAGATGTCGAATAATCACTAAGGATAGTGATCAGTAAGGATTTTGAGTTATTTACACCTAAAGAGAAAGTTTTGTAAATTACAGGGGCTTAAATGCAAATTAAAGGAAATTAAAAAGATAGACTATATTAAATAAACGCTATCCCTATTTTTAAAATCTAATGTTTTTGATTTTTCTGTTACAAATTTAAATTTAAAAACTACGTGACGTACAAAATAAAATGTGAAACTGAAGCAGTATTAATCCTAAAAATATGAAAATGATATTTTTACAAACCTAATGATAAAAGAAAATTTTAAGAAAAAGAAAATTATTTTTATAACTATTAAATTAATTATTATTAATTAAAAACTAATTTTAACTATTTAATAATAACCTAAATTACAATATTCAAAGTACCGGCGGTTATGCCGAAACATAGAACGTAAAAGGGAAATACTACGGCCATTATTTAGCAAGATTTTTTTTTTTTTTTTTTTCATGAAACTCTTATATACAACAGCGGGGGCATCTCCCCCACACTAGGGTGGTACACACGGGTGAAAACCCATGTAG
>OU343219.1:40437741-40510460 GCA_910596185.1 Chrysanthemum makinoi
TTAATGTTATTTATTTCATTAAAAAGAGTTATTTAGACATTGACATCAAAAGTCATTTTTTTTAGTAGTTTATTTGTTGGCATTTTGGGTATATTTTCTATAGCCTATCAATAAAGCAAACTTCAAAATAAACATGAAGTTAATAATAGTAGCAATAGTATTAAAGAACACATTCATTGGTATTTGGACTTTGTTGAAAACTTTATAAACAACACTTAATAAGAACGCATTTGCTACTTTCGGCAAGTAGGATTTTTTAATCAGATAGTTAGGTTTTGTTACTTTTTTTTTTTTTGATTACATAGAAAAATGCCTTACACAAGGTGTTGATTGTGATGGGAAACGGTGTATAAACAAATTTAATTAGCCGTTAAATAATACATAAATACGATAACATGTAGCGGAAATAATAATACATCAAAACCATTTTCCATATTAGCGATCCAATTACGCTTACTTTGATTATCATAAATAATAGTTATTTGCATATCTTATGATCGGGAAGCTATTGCCGATAACAAACGACCAATAATATGATATTTTTATAGTCAGCCCACACTAACAACGCTAATACTGACTTCAACCGGGTGTTAAAGCTTGATCACTTCTCGTGCACACCACAATAACAATGATCCAATCAATAGCTAAAGGATAAATTTGATTTTCCCGGGTGTTTGGCCCGCGTCTACGGAAATACAGTAAAGGGGAGCGATTTCTTATAGTAATGGTTAATAATAATTAACATTTAATCAATATGTTTATAGATCTTATGTGAAAATCCTTTATTCAAAATAGAATATATGGTCTCATCATACAATATTTTTTTCACGCAACCAAATGAATAGGCAAATGAAAAAGATTCTCTCAAGTTTGGTTTAAACATGATAGGTCATGTTATACGTGTTGTGAGAAGTGAAAAAACAAGTAGGCCTTTAATCTTGATTAAAAGAAATATATTTATCAATTTAACTTGTATATGATTGGTTAGCATGACTTCTCATTTTGAAACTAACTTTAGAGGATTCTAATCCATAGGCAAAAACCATATCTATATGGAGTAGCGGCTAGGACTAAGTAAATGGGCAATCCATTTACTTAGTTTAGTAAATGTCCAATGTCTTAATTAGCTCAAGAAGCTAATTAAGTTCATTCCTCATTTCCGGGCTTGTGATTAATTATTTATATATACACATTATATATAATACTGAAGTCCTCGTGTTATTTAGCATGAACTTATTGTCTCATATCATGATGTGATACGAGGGATGAGTGTTTTTTGTGGTGCGATGAATTATGATATTATCAAAAAAGTTGCATATGTGGCAACACTTACTCACGACACCACATGACCCATGACGGAGTGCTCATAAGCAATGTTTAAAAACCGGGTTTTTAATTGATCTGGTTGAGTCATCGGACATTGGTTCGACCGTCGGGTCAACACGGTTTTCCATTTATTATTATTATTTTTTTCTGACCGGGCTGGGTCAACTTGGTTTTTATATAATAAATATGAAAAAAATCAAACCCGGTCGGATTTCAAGACCTGGGTTGATCCGGGTCACTCAAAACCCTACAGTATAACGGTTAACCCGGTTTAAAAACCAGTGTTTTTGACCTGTTTTTTTGACACCAGTCCAACCGGTTGAACAAGCTAGGTCGAGCGGGTTTGAAAACATTGCTCATAAGCCATTGAGAAAGGCAAAAACTAACCCCACCCAACTTTTTTCCCAAAATCAAAATTATACCGCTTCAAGTCTTCCACTCATCATTTTCCCCAACTTGCTCTCAACTTCCCATCACCATCAATAATTCCATGAATCTCGATTTTGTTTGGGATGTTGTCTCTAATTTACTATTTCTCATATAAATTGAACCCCTAAGGTAATTGGTGTTGATTTAGTTGTCCCCTCGCATCTGTCTATTCATTTTTCAATCGGAAAAGTAAATAATACCCTATCTACTTAGGTATACAACTCCTTTGAATTTATATTGTGTTAATTTTGGATTGACCTAGACACATTTGTTATTTCCCCTAATTATTTTGTTTGTGTTAGGTTCGATTTGTAATTCATTTACAGTAATTTAAATACATGTGTATGTGTTTTTGTGCTTGGTTAGTGTGATATTGTTCAAATAATGTTGATGTAATTGGGACTTGATTTTTAACATACTCGAATTCAAGCTAGTGTTTCCATGCCAAGCAATATTTGTGGCATATAATTTTTTATAAACTACGAGTAATATACTTTTAACTACTCTCGTCCTTTTGTAAATTGATTAGCTCTGTGTATGGGAATATGTTAGGACCTCTCAGTTAGGTGGGGTTTGGCTTCGCTTACAATAAAAGCGATATTCAAAAAGCTTAGCATACACAAATAAATATGTTCCTAAGTGATTAAGGATATAATGTTTGAGAACCGAAAAGGGTGACGAAAACATGGTCGTGATCAAAGTTTGTGTTTATATAAACATACAACTAGAGAAATATTATAATAAATTGGGTGACTATTTCGCATGGATACCTATACAGTTTGATTACATGTTATAGATATTAATATAAAAACCCTTACATATGAACAATCAATTAACAACACATAACATTGTGTATAGAGGTGTGCACTATGAACATCTTGTAGACCTCAAATCGTTGTATTGTTAGTCCTAATTTGCGCAATTATAAAACTTCCTTGTGTATCTTTTAGATCTACCAAATTTGATGGTAAATCATGAAACATCTAGTTACATTCTCATAATAGCTTCATATGATTATTTAAACATGAGGGTATTGTAGAAATAAGAGAAGACTATGTTGAGGAAACTCCCCATGAAGATAAGGCCACAAACACAGGTTCCTATCTCTTATTGTTAGACTTTTTGTTTACACATACTATATTGGTAAACTACTTTTATGCATGAAAATGTATAACTTATTTTAGGTTTCCTTAAATTTTTGCTAAACAAAAAGTGAGGAGAGACGCTCAGGTTATCGGATTTTATCAGTATGTGGTTTTATATTTATATGTCCATCTGCTGGAGTACCTTGAGCTAGATATGAATTTCAGGTGAGGTTGATTCTGCTCGTATGTTACACGGATGGATGAACTTGAAAAAGAAGTACGTGAAAAGGAAGAACTTGAATCGGAAGTTAGAAAGTGAAGAATAGACACAACTGATCTAAGTCACCTTATGAGTCGCTCTTTTGAAATAGAGGTTAGAAGTTCAAATGTGAGATCTTAAGTTGTTAAATGATGACTACATCTATTTTTCTTACTTGTTACTGCTTTTTTTCTTATAGACATTTTGACATGGTTGAAAGGTAGAGGCAAAGAATGAAAATTGGATAAGCAAAAGATATATGCAAACATACTCAACAAGACGTGCCCAAGCCTTTTAAGTAAAGCAACTAGTCTTTCTAATTTTCTTCTGTTGAAAGTCGAGGGTTAAAGTTTCACTTAAAGTTTATGCAATATGTTATTAAAAGTATTAACAAGCGTGCTTTTTTTATTATTATTATATTTATTTATTTATTTATTTTTTTAAATCTCAGCCCAAAGACTCACTGGCTTTTCCAAAGGTTAGTCTGGTGTTAAGGTTCCAACTATTTAGGATTCTACTCATTACAAATAAAGGTGGCAAGATCTGAGGGTTCAGGATTATAAAAACATTTTATAGCTCGGATCAAAATTGGTCGGGTCAGTTTCGGTTGACCCACTGAAAACTTTGGTCTATTTTTTAATAGAGCTACAGGATTAGGCAGTATAAGACTTTGGGGCTTGGGCAACTTTCAAAAAAAAATTGGGCCTATTGGAGGGGCGAGAACCCTCCAGCACCCAATCTCTGCCACCGCTTTCGATCTTATTCACTTAATTCTGTAGAATGTCACAGGTCGTAGCTGAGACAACAACTCCCAGCTGAGAGCTTGAGACAACTAGTTGCCAAGCATTAAACGATTAAAAGCATTTGTTCTCGAGTTTGGAACTTTGACCTGCCCGAGAAAGATGCAAGTGCATTATACCAATGACATGTAGCTTAACATTGTTTAATCAGCAATAATCACATCTGCAGCTTCCTAGGTCTTAAGGATAGACTCAAGATCAGAACTAGGAGTAATTATGAATTTTGATAACAGACCAGCTGCAAATCCACTATCAAAGCTAGCATAGACTAGAAGAGGTATGGTGAATTCATCTTTTTACAGAAGTATATAGCTTATGTGTACATGTTTATATTTGAGAATAACTTCAAGACTCAAACTTGTTCAATGATATGTTGTAATCATTCAAACAACATCAGAATATTGTAACGACTAAAACTTGTTTTGTGATATGTTGCAGTGATTCAAACGTGTTCAATGATAAAATGCTTACAAGCACATGTTTATTGTAATGATACAATGTATCGATTATATTAACAGGTTCCCGTTCTTGAATGACATGTGTGATATTTTCATAGTGGTTCAAGTCAGTTGCACAAAGTGAGCTTGTGCTGCCACCTTAAGCTCTTGATCTTCTGGGGGGATCTAGCTTCCCTACTTCTAAAAGTTGTGTCAAGTCACTGTTAAATTCAATTTTTGTTGTTTGGGATTGATTGTGCAGGCGTGTCAAGGACATCGTTGATTTTTATTTAGAGATAGACAAATTTGACATGGTTACTTATCAATGATATATTTTGGTTCGGCAGATTTAAATGTTGTGCGAAATGCATAATTCATAAGGCTGTTTGGAATTGCTTATTATATTAACTGCTTATTGGGGTTGTTTGGGATTGTTTTTTGATTAATTGCTTATAAGGGCTGTTTAGGATTGCTTGGGAACTGCTTATAGGGATTTTTGGGATTTCTTTTTGAATTAGCTGCTTATAGGGGCTGTTTGGGACCAATTATTATTGACTCTAAGGGTTGTTTGGTATTGCTTGTCAAAACTGCTTATTATTAGTAGTTTCGATAAGCAATACCAAATGACCTCTATAAGCAGCTATAAGAAATCACAAACAGTTTTGTTTATAAGTAGTATCAATAAGCAATCCTATACACCCCTAATAATCTGTAGTTTCAATAAGCAATCCCAAACAACACATTTTTTTATAAAAAAAAACTATTAAAGAGACTGATTTTCATCGCAGACACCGGTCTTTCCAACAGAGACTAATGTATGGGCTTAGTCCATTTTAGAAAGTGGTTGTTATCATAAAAACAGGTCTCGATGCTTATAATAAAGACCGGTTATAGAACCAGTTTCTTTGTGTTCCGGTCATGGAGATACCCCCTCACAGAGAGTGGTTCCAAAACCACTCTCCATGAACCATTCTAACCTGTCTCCATGCCATTTTGTGTAGTAGTGATATTCAGTTAACTGTTTTCGGTGCTTACTTGTTTTTTTTTTTTTTTTTTTTTTTTTTATAGATAACAATGAAGACCTTTATGATGTTGAAAATGATGATATCGAAGACATACCTATGAATGAAGATATTGAACAACAAGCTACTTCAGAAGATGATGTAGATAAAGACATGGATGATTTGGAGAATGAGGATGATTTGGAGAAGTGATTTGGAGAATGTGAACGATTTAACAAATGACGGCGATGATCTCGGAGAAGAGATTCAAGCTGAGCATTCTGAAAATGAAGAAAACCATGTAGTTACACAAGCTCGAAATGAAACAGATTAACATGGTCTACTTGATTGCATCGTTTTAAAAATCATATATCATATATTGTGTCATATAAGAAGAATATATAATAAAGTTAAATTAAAACAAGACAAAATACAACGCTAAGATATTGCCTCCATTTCGAATTATTTAGTATTTTAAATGTATACATATCTATTGTAAATCATGTTCACTTTTTGTAGTTCGGATTGTAAGCAAAAGAAAGAGGGGACCAACACGTATGGCAAAAGTTTGGGCCCAAGAAAAAGGGATAGAATTCCTATTTTAGTTAATGAACACGGACAACCTAATAACAACAAAGTAGTCATCTGACTCATTTCATGGGAAACAAGGAGTGGAAAGTATTGTCCGATTTATAAACCATGGAATAAAGTTGAAGCCGCAAAAAAAAAAGCTTTGCTTGAACTCTTAAAGGTACACAATGTTAAATTTGTATGTTAATGAATAAAGTATTTGTTTTCTAATGTGAGCTATTACATTTTTAGACAAAATTTGATATTCCGAAGTTGGAGAAAAAATGGATATTGCAATCATTTGGGCGGGGTGAAGAACTGAGAGGGCAAGAGTTAAGGAACACTACCATGATCCGTCTTTGTCAATTAAGCAACAAATAAGATCTAGGCCAAAGCAAGTGCAAAAACAATGGAAAGCTTGTGAAGTATTTGAATAAAGAAAACACTAAGGTGTGAAATACTCTTCCACTTTAAATAACATTACTTAATTTCCCATTATGATATTTTAGTTTCCTGCTGCAGAGTTTAAGTAATATGCTTTTGTGTTTGAAAAAGTGTATTAATAGCATAAGTTAAACACAATATGTTTTTTTTGTAATACATGCTTTTACTATATGTTGTTCATGTTTATATAAAATGCAGGATGATATGAAACGACTTAGTGATGTAATGCCCGAGGGTTCGATTGATAATCCTACTTTTCTGAGTTATGGGTAAAGATCGAAATGGTGATGCAGGCATGTATGGTCTAGGTGTTCGTCTTCTATTGTTTGGGGTGTAATACCAAGTCGTTTAGCATGTCATAAACAACGAATTGAAGTCTAGATGTGGAGAACTTACTAGTGAAAATGAAAAGTTACGAGCCCAGTTATCAGAGAAGAATGGGTCGATGAATAGTTCCATTGTTCCACCTCTTACATCACAAGATTCTCCTGTTGTAACCAATGAACCTCCACGCCACGGGTATGTTTCTATAATAAATCGTTCCTTTCTAGTTGTTATAGCTTATTTTATCTTTGATAGCTAATGAACCTAGGCTACAAGCTTATGTATCAGTATTATGATTTAGATTGCTCATTTGCCTTTTAAATTTGTTAACTCAGTTATTAAGGGTGTTTGGTTCTGTGATGTTTCAACTGTGGTAGTTGCCTTTTCACTTGTTTATCTGCACACTATGACCTCTAGGTGATATTAGAACTAGTAAAACTATTAAACCAATGTTTGAACTAGAGAAAGTCAAAATCAAATTACCTTCACTCTCACAGTCCCTGTTGGGACATGTGATGATCAAATCTCACCCACTTGGTCTAAATCTTGTTCATGTATCTTAAATTAGTGTTATCATAGCTTAAATAATCATAATTAGTGCATACGGATCAAACAAGTTTCATTAAAGTCAAAGTTTAAGTTCAAAATCAAAAAGTCAAAATGGTATGTTAGTCAGAAACTCATATCTTGGGAGAATTTTTGTGAATTTTGTGTTGAGATTCAAGTCTTGAGATTTTTACATGTTGAAATTCCCCATCTAAGCTTTTGAATCCCACAGTTAGCTTATTTTTATGATTTTTCTCTGGCTTAGGTGATAGTTCAAAGTGGCCTGCAGGGCTAACCATTGCCACGGGCATCAGCTCAAAAACCCAACTTTCCATGTGCCTTAGCTTCTTCATTAGTGGGCCACACAGTGAGCTTATTGGTTTTTGAAAGCTACAAGCTCATCTATAAAGTTCAGGGCTTATTTCAAACTTTTGAGCTTATTAGATAGTCTGCAGATAGCTTTTTGTTTGTCCAATTCCACCCATACACTGAGTGATCAGTGTTGACCACCAAAGTTCAAGCCCTCATCAAGTGCTTATCTGTGGGACCCAAACCTTTAGTCCTAGCTTTTTAGAAACCTCAATAAGTCACCTTTTCATATTAAGTCTCACTTTGGATCCCTATCAACCCTAGTGGGACCCACAAGGGCTGCAAGGTTGTTGGTTTTGGCCTGTTTGGCCTGTGATATTTGATCAAGTGATTATTCGGGTCTATAGCTTATTCCTTTAGCTTATCTGGTAGTTTTTAGCTTAATCTAGTTACAACTCATGTAGTTACAACTTATTTAGCTTATTGTAGCTTATTTGTAACTTATTTAGTATACACCAGCCTCCACACCAGCAGTATTACACTGATCAATTTTTGACCTCCTTTGTATACCCCAGCCTCCATACCTGCAGTATTACATCTGTTTAACCTAATACATGTGTCTTGACTATAAATTGATAAATGTTTGTTGAAAACTGAAATCTAGGTCGGGGATGAAGTTGTCCTTAAAAGCATTCTAAACTCAACCGAGACTGTAGCAAAAGGATGGGTGAGGAGCTTGAACCCAAATGATATAGTTGGTGGTACAGAGATTGGACGAGGATGGTGTGAGGTAAACGTTCAAGTACCAACAAAAAGATATGAAGTGTTGGTGAGACCCTATGGGTTATTTGCCACAATTGAAGACTGTGTTGGAGCAACCATAGCATGGCCTTGTCCCTTTATCTCGGTATGTCTTTGTTAATCTTGTGATACCAATAATTTTACTAACATGGAGCTTAATGCTTGGTGTTTATTTATAGGTGGTCCGTGAGGATTGAGAGAGATGATGCATGATGACCACGGACTAAGCTTCTTGTTGCGTTAATGTATTGTTTAATGTTAACAGACTTTATGTTAGATTCTGTCTACCTTATTTATGTTTAGTGATTTTGTTATGACAATTGCTAATTTGAAATACAATTTCGTTTTATTCATTTAATATTTAGTTGATGTTTTATTCATATCGTAATATTAGAGTGTGCATGGTGAAAATAGCGTCCTATCATATGACTTGTCCGGACTTTGAAATTGTCCTATTAAACTTATTAACCGTCCTAACAATTAACTTAACATTGTAAAAGTGTCCTAATATATTGTTATTAGACGTATTTAGGTTGTTAATAGACATTTTATAGACCAAAAATTGGTTTCATAGTCTTCTTTGAGATATTAGAACCCTTTTCTTGGTGCTAAAATAGCTATAATGTTATATGATAAGCGTCCCTAACAATTATCTTTTAAGTACGCTTGTATGTGTATCAAAATATTAAAATTAGGTAACAACGTTTTACAACATTGTAAAAGTGTCCTAATATGTTGTTATTAGGACGTTATTTGGTTGTTCATAGACATATTATGCGACCATAAATTTGGTTTCATAATCATATTTGGGATATTAGGACCCTTTTCTTGGTGTTAAAGTAACTATAATGGTATATGATAACCGGCCTAAGAATTAGACATTAACAGGGGCTTGTATGTGTATCGAAAGATTAAAAGTAGGTTACCACATGTTAGAACATTGGAAAAGTGTCCTAATATGTTTTTATTAGGGCGTTATTTGTGTTGTTTATAGACCTAAAATGCGACCATAAAATTGGTATCATAATCTTATTTGAGTTATTAGTACCCTTTTCTTGGTTGCTAAAATAGCTATGATGTTACATCATAAGCGTCCTAACAAAATACTTTAAGGGACGTTTTATGTGTCTCAAAAGATTAAAAGTAGGTAATCACATGTTAAAACATTGTAAAAGTGTCCTAATATGGTTTTATTAGGACGCTATTTGTGTTGTTCATAGACATATATCGACCATAAAATTGGTTTCATAAGGGTTAGGGCGCTTTGGACCTATTACAACCGCCTTACATGAAACGCTTTCATCCTTTGTCCTATTAAATGAAAGATCCTAAAAAGTACCATTTTATGACGCTTATGGGGGTCCTAAAAAGCCACTTTTCTTGTAGTGAATTTTGACGACACTCCCCCTTGACTTAAGAAATAGTGAAAGTTTATAGATTTTAGTCCGAGGAGTGTTAGAAAACTAGAAAAGTAACCACCATGATTAAAGAAACAACCGGGATAAGGTAACATGCAAGTACAAGGTTTTATGAAACTGAAAAATATTTGCTTTCTCCCCCTCAACACTTGATCGAAAAATACTTAGAATTTTGAAAGGTTTGAGGTTTCCAGAAGAATTGTACTTGAAATGTTAAAAGAAATATAGATAGAAGAATATTTTTGTTGTTTTATCAGATTTTATATTTTTGTATTTTGTTTTTGAAGATATTTACAAAAGAGGTTTTGGTGTTTGACTGGTTTTTAAGAATGTTTTAAGAGTTCATCCGGTTCCTCTTGAGAGTCAAAAAACGCGCATACCAATCCGTGACCAACTCATTAACCTAGCAGGAGCTAAGGCTTTGGTGAGAAGATCGCCAATTGGTATTATGTACCCACAAAATATAATTCAACATTACCCTGTTCCACGTGGTCCTTGATGAAATGATAGCGAAGATCGATGTGCTTTAATTTCGAGTGTTGAACAGAGTTGCACGAGATTGCAATAGCACTCCGATTGTCGCAGTACATCGGGATTCTGGCAAATACATAACCATAGTCTTTGAGTTGTGTTCTCATCCAAATGACTTGAGCACAACAAGCCGACATGGCTAATATTCTGCTCGGTTGAGGACAGTGATGTACAATCCTGCTTCTTCGATTGC
This sequence comes from Chrysanthemum makinoi, assembly GCA_910596185.1. Classification (NCBI taxonomy): domain Eukaryota; kingdom Viridiplantae; phylum Streptophyta; class Magnoliopsida; order Asterales; family Asteraceae; genus Chrysanthemum; species Chrysanthemum makinoi. The sequence continues at coordinate 40,448,215 of OU343219.1, forward strand.
CATGACACAGGTTTATCACCAAGAAATTGTAAAGCTCCTGAAGTACTTTTCCGTGAATCTAAGCATCTGCGTGGATCGGTCGTGAAAAGCGATTAGTTCTAAACCAGAATCCTTCGGATACCAGATTCCCAAATTAATGGTTCCCTTGATGTATCGGAGGATTCTTTTAGCCTCAGAAGGTGGGTTTCAGTGGTCTCGGGACTGATAACGGGGAGCAGAGATAAAAAACGGAAAAAACAATATCAGGTCTGCTAGCTGTTAGATACATGAGTGAACCAATGATACTACGGTATTTGGTAGGGTCCACCAATTTCCCATGTAAATCAGCGTCTAGCTTCTTGTATGACCATGGTGGGTCATTGGTGTGGCATAGGTGTTGCATTCCAAATTTGTTTTAACAATTGGGCAAGGGCATATTTTGACCTGACTCAAAAAATACCACGGGTTTCCAAGGAAGAATGTAATTTCACCCATCATTGACATTTCAAAATGTTTTGTCATAAGTTTTGCAAAAGCATTTGAGTATTTTAAATGTGTTGACCCAAAAAATGATTCATCCACATAGATTTGAACGATTAAGATGTGAGCCCCTGATATTGTATAAAGAGTGTAGGTCCACACGAACCTTTGGTAAACTTATGGCAATAAGGAAGGATGATAACTTATCGTACCACGCCCGGGGCGGCTTTTTTGAACCGTAGAGAGCTTTCTTGAGTTTGTAGACATGATTAGGGAAACTCTGATCAACGAATCCTTCTGGTTGGCTAACATAAACCGTTTCTTTTAGTTGTCCATTGAGAAAAGCATTTTTGACATCCATCTGAAAGACCGTGATGTTCATGTGAGCCGCAAAAGCCAGAAAAATTCCGAATAGCCTCAAGACGAGCAACCGGAGCAAATGATTCTTCAAAGTCAATACCCTCTTCCTATCTATAACCCTTAGCCACCCAACGTGACTGGTTTCTTATTACGGTTCACTTCAGCATGCCATTTGTTTTCCAAATCCATTTTAGACCAATGACGAAGACCCCTTTGTCTGGTCAACCTTCCCACACTTCAAGAGCGTTTGAATTGGTTTGAGTTCTTCCTGCATGGATTCCATCCAGTTGTCCTTTGTCATTGCATCTTTGATGTTTTAGGCTCAGATTGCGAGATAGTGAGTGCGTCATGCAATGTTCACCATCTGTCTAGACGTTGTCTAGTTACGACCGGTTTATCGGGTTACCAATAATAATCTCAAGAGGATGGTCTTTTGTCCAACGATGTGTAGAGGGTTGATGTTGGTAACGTTGTGCGATTTTGAGATTCAAATGGCTTGTAGATGATTCCGCAACATCAGGTGGCAGCAGTTTCATTAGCGAGCACAGGTTAAAGAACGCATTTGGATCAAAATCGTGCAGTGGGGGTACTTCATGAGAACAATCATCATGTCAAGCTGGCCAGCGTCGTTGGATGAATTTTGTTCAACTGTTGTAGTAGAGTCAACTGGTGGTGCTTCATCAACAGTAGTTGTTGTAGCAGTTGTATCAGTATAATAGTAGTAGTATCAGGTAGAGCAGCGGAAACATCGGATACACCTTTTGGCGGTTCAGGCTTTGGAGTGGTAATAGGAACATCTTCTTTAGAGGGAACTTTCCTTTTTAGTGCGGGTTTCCTCTTAGGGAACTTCCTTTGACTCTCTGTGCTTGCAACACTCCCTGCACTGCATCTTCTGGTTTTCCTGGTAGGTGTACCAGAAGACTTATCATCGAGAAAACCAACTTTGCCTTCACAACGCTACCAATACCTTTTGTAAAATAAAGCGTTGACTTTCATCATCAGAAAAGTGATCTGGCAACACAGAACCTTGTTTCTTTGTTGTTGATAATCCTTGACTGACTGTTAGAGGTTCCGCCACCATGTTCGGAGTGTTGGGGTCATTGATTCTTTTGGGGATATCGTGGGTTAAACCCAAGTGCTTTTGGATCAAACAGTTTTGTATATCTGATGTAAGGGATCTTTGAGCCAAGCTTCTTGAGGAATGTCATCATATCGTCCCATATTAGCTTGCGGACTTCAATGTGCTTCATGTTGACTAAAGCCCAAAAGATTTTCAGTTCCATGAGCTCAGGATGCTCATAGCCAGAAGCGCCACGTCAACCAGAAACGATTTTTGTGATGATGATGTAGCGAGTTCTCCAAGGTTGAGGAATATTCTTAAGATCCACATGTGAATGCTTAGTGATTACTCCAGAAGCTTCGTCATAACCAATATCGATCAGGAATTGTAGAACAGTCTCTTTAGTTGGTGTGGCATTGAGTTCGGTTGGCTCGATGACTGGAATGAGGAGAACAGCCCTTAAGTCTGCAGGTGTGATGGTGATTTGTTTGTCATTGAGAGTCACCATCACAGCATTTTGTCCTTTGATCTTTTGCATTGTAGTCCAGAACTGGTGAATATAGATCTCAGGCACTGTAGCAGAATTGGAGAGCATGTTCTGATAAGGATGATTCTTGCGAATATCCCAAGCAATTAAACAGAGGACTCTGAGCAGAGGTGAGAGTTTGAAAGTCAACACGAAGGTTGTTCTTTCCAATCTTCATCGAATAACCATTTGGGAAGATATCGCATCAACGGTGAGAGACATTTGGTGCATCCACCTTCGCATTTGAAGCGTCCATGTAGTGATCTAAAAGATTATTTAGCCAAAAGAACCAACATATCGAAAGACATAATGTTAGTCGAGCCGATGGTTTTATTGTCTAATTATTGAATGTGATATGTTAATAATTGTTACGAGTCCAATGTCACTAATTTGTCTAATAATCAAATGACGTCGTGATAAGTTTCGTGAGTTGATTAACTTAAAGTTTTAAAGTCCATATTTTCACTTATTATTCACAACTTGTTAAACATTTTACTTATTAGTGACATAATTAGTTTCGTGGCATTATGATTTATTTATTTGCACGTTTGCACGCGTAACAATTCATAATTGAGGTTAAACAAGGCTTAGGCGTAGAAATGGCAGATTATGCGTAACAGAATGTATACGCGTAACGCATGCTTATGCATAGGTTCTTGACTTACGCTAGAAGAAAAGGGGACCTTATATGCGTAGAGCTTACCCGTAAGCGTATACAAACCTTATGCGTCGGTTACTCTAAGAGTCAACCTTATCGTGGAGGTCACTGTTCACGAGCATATCCTTCACAGATCGCGTAGTCCCTTCCGTAGAACCTTACGCCTAAACGCTACGCGTAAGATTTCTCTTACGCATAACATGCCTACGGGCGTAAGGTAATCCTTATGCGAAGATTTCAAACACAACCTTGATTCTGAATTTCACGTGTAACAAACACGAAATAAGATTATCAGAGCACCATTATTAACACATACATTCATTCTCTAACAGATCTTATCATGAAATCACATATAGCGTTTACGCGTAAGACAAGTTATGCGTAGACTTAAACCCTAATTTTCAAAGATTACGCCTAAGTTATCTTGCCATAGGATTTGCACCAAAGTTTTTCTGGGAGGTTTAAGAAGCCTAATAAGTTGTTTTGTTCAATTTTTAACATCAAACATGTCATGAATCAAAAATACCCAAACCGTATGAACATAAACCCTAAAAACTTAATACTAGCACGATTGATGTTTTGGGCGCGTTACGGGCATAGATATGATCAATTCAACGTGTATACAACATCTCACAACAACCTTTTTAACCAAACGAAACCCCTTCTCATTGAAACCCCCAATTCGACTTATGAACCCTAATTTTGAAAACGGACAATTAGTGTTTACGGGTGTGTTTTAGTGATGAAAATGTAATCATTGATGTTAGAAAAAGCGTTGTCACTATCATTTTAACCACAAACACACAACCTTCATTATGTGTTCATACCATATGCGAGAACACAAAATCAACCATATACAAAAATCTAACCATTGGATTCGTTTAAAATTCAAAACCAATGTTCATAATCATGTTAGAAACATTAAACCATTTACAGTTTGATGATCAAAAACACGGATTTGTCGAACGAATTATAGGCGTAGGATGAGATAGGTGTGAGTAATAAATGTGAAGAGTTAAAGTTAGGTGGAGAGTTTTATTTGAAAATACTTTAAAATTTTGACACTTTCAGTCCCTCCACCTCTACCATTTACATCTAATGCCTTTAACTTCCATTTGGGTTACCAAGCAAAGAGTATTTGGAAAGAATTTTGCCGACACTCCCCCTTGACTTAAGAAATAGCGAAAGTTTATAGATTTTAGTCCGAGGAGTGTCAGAAAACCAGAAAAGTAACCACCATGATTAAAGAAACAACCGGGATAAGGTAACATGCAAGTACAAGGTTTTATGAAACTGAAAAAATATTTGCTTTCTCCCCCTCAACATTTGATCGAAAAAAATACTGAATTTTGAAAGGTCTGAGTGTTGACAGAAGAATTGTACTTGCCATGTTAAAAGAAATATAGATAGAAGAATATTTTTGTTGTTTGTTAAACGATTTATATTTTTGTATTTTGTTTTTGAAGATATTTACAAAAGAGGTTTTGGTGTTTGATTGGTTTTTAAGAATGTTTAAGAGTTCATCGGTTCCTCTTGAGTCAAACATCGCATACCAATCCGGTGGACCAACTCATTAAACCTAGCAGGGAGCTAAGGCTTTTGGTGAGAAGATCGCCAATTGGTATTCTGTACCCACAAAATATAATTCACATACCCTGTTCCACGTGGTCCTTGATGAAATGATAGCGAAGATCGATGTGCTTTAATTTCGAGTGTTGAACTGAGTTGCACAGATCGCAATAGCAAGCAGATTGCCGATACATCAGGATTCTGTCAAATACATAACCATAGTCTTTGAGTTGTGTTCTCATCCAATGACTTGAGCACAACACGCCGACATGGCTACATATTCTGCTGGGTTGGTTGGGACAGTGATGTACAATCAATCCTGTTCTTCGATTGCCATGACACAAGTTTATCACCAAAAAATTGTAAAGCTCCTGAAGTACTTTTACGTGAATCTAAGCATCCTGCGTGATCAGCGTCTAAAAAAGCGATTAGTTCAAAACCAGAATCCTTCGGATACCAGATTCCCAAATTAATGGTTCCCTTGATGTATCGCAGGATTCTTTTAGCCTCAGAGAGGTGGGTTTCATTTGTCTCGATGATAACGGGAGCAAAGATAGACGGCAAAAACAATATCAGGTATGCTAGCTGTTAGATACATGAGAGACCCAATGATACTACATAGATTTGGTAGGGTCCACCAATTTCCCATGTAAATCACGTCTAGCTTCGGTTGGTATGCCATTGGTGTCGCATAGGTGTCACAGTTTTGCATTCCAAATTTGTTTAACAATTTAAGGGCATATTTTGACTGACTCAAGAAAATACCACGGGGTGATTGATGAACTTGCATTCCAAGGAAGAGTGTGAGTTCACCCATCATTGACATTTCAAAATGTTTTGTCATAAGTTTTGCAAAAGCATTTAAGTATTTTAAATGTGTTGACCCAAAAATGATGTCATCCACATAGATTTGAACGATTAAGATGTGAGCCCCGTGATATTTTATTAAGAGTGTAGGGTTGACCGAACCTTCGGTAAACTTATTGGCAATAAGGAAGGATGATAACTTATCGTACCACGCCCGAGGGGCTTGTTTGAGACCGTAGAGAGCTTTATTCTGTTTGTAGACATGATTAGGGAAATCTGGATCAACGAATCCTTCTGGTTCGCTAACATAAACCGTTTCTTTTAGTTGTCCATTGAGAAAAGCAGTTTTGACATCCATCTGAAAGACCGTGATGTTCATGTGAGCCACAAAATCCAGAAAAATTCCGAACAGCCTTAAGACGAGCAACCGGAGAAAATGATTCTTCAAAGTCAATACCCTCTTCCTGTCTATAACCCTTAGCCACCAGACGTGACTTGTTTCTTATTACGGTTCCTTCAGCATCCAATTTGTTTTTCAAATCCATTTTAGACCAATGACGAAGACCCTTGTTGGTCTTTCAACCAGTTCCCACACTTCAAGACGTTTGAATTGGTTGAGTTCTTCCTGCATGGATTCAATCCAGTTGTCCTTTGTCATTGCGTCTTTGATGTTTTTAGGCTCAGATTGGCAGACAGTGAGTGCATAAATGCAATGTTCACCATCTGTGTGTAGACGTTCCTAGTTACGACCCGGTTGATTCGGGTTACCAATAATGTTCTCAAGAGGATGGTCTTTTGTCCAATGATGTGTAGAGGGTTGATGTTGGTATACGTTGTGCATATTTTGAGGATTCAAATGGCTTGTAGATGATTCCGCAACATCAAGTGCAGCAGTTTCATTAGCGAAAGGTTAAGAACGCATTTGGATCAAAATCTGCAGGTGGGGGTACTTCATTGAGAACATCATCAGCTGGTTCAGCGTCGTTAGATTCAGTTTGTTCAATTGTTTTAGTAGAGTCAACTGGTGGTGCTTCATCAATAGTAGTTGTTGTAGCAGGTGTATCAGGTATAAGAGTAGTATCAGGTAGAGCAGCGGAAACATCGGATACACCTTGAGCACGTTCATCAATATCGTCACTGAACAGTGGAGCAAATAGTCTTTCCATTTGTTGACGAGTAAGCTGAGAGCTTGGTTCAGTTGATGATGGGGTTTGAGGGAAGTTTAGACGGTTGTGACCGGGTTCCAAGCTGTTATGCTCAAAAGCCATTTCTGTAAGTTCATCAAAATTAGCATGAATCGTTTCCATAACCTGCTTTGTACGACGATTCCAGATCCGGAAACCTTTTGAATTCTCACAGTATCCAATAAATTCTCCAATGTCAGCTTTGGCTTTGAGCTTCCCAAAGTCTTCACGATCATTATTTGGGTAGCAAAGAGATCGAAAGACGTGAAAGTGTTTGAGATTCGGTTTTCTGTTGTGGATAAGCTCGAAAGGTGTTTTGTTGTGGCGTTTTGTGATCAGTGAACGGTTTTGAGTATAGCATGCAGTTGATACAGCTTCTGCCCACAAGTAATCTGGAAGTTTAGCATTAATTAACATTGTTCTTGCAGCTTCCACTAACGTTTGGTTTCGTCTTTCAACAACTTTGTTTTGTTGTGGTGTCCGTGCAATAGATGTTTGATGCTCGATTCCCACTTTCTCATAAAATTCTAGAAAAGTTTGGTTCACAAATTCAGTTCCTTTGTCTGTTCTGATTTGGCGGACGGTGTTCCGGAGCTGAACTTGAATTTTCGTGAGAAAGGTGATGATCATCTGTGGAGCTTGGTCTTTGCTTCGAAGAAAGTAGACCCAAGTCCATCTTGAGTAGTCATCAACAATTACCAGGATGTATCATTTGTCGTTAATCGTTTGCACGCGCATCGGGCCACACAAATCCATGTGAAGAAGATGAAGCACATGCTGAGAGCTGTGTTCCACCTTTGAGGGAAAATGAGCACGGGTGCTTTTTCCTTGTTCACAAGCTGAACATAGGTGATCTTTAGAATACCGGAATTGCGGGAGACCTTCAAAAAGTTTGTTTCGAGCAAGGTTGGTTATGGTTTGAAAGTTTAGATGTGAGAGACGACGGTGCCATAGCCAAGATTTTATAGATGTAGCCTTTGAGAGTAGACATATGGGAGATGAAGCAATCATGTCTTGCATGGAGATAGTGTAGAGACTGGATGGCGTTGGCGGACATAAGATCATTTTTTTGTAGATCACGAATGAAACAAGTTTTCTCCCTGAAAGCGACTTCCAAGTCTCCATCACAAAATTGACCAATAGAAAAGAGATTGTGACCGAGGCCTTCCACATAATAAACCCTGCTAATTTTGATGTTTCCATTGATGTAATCTCCGTAGCCCATGATAGCAGCGAAGTGATCATTCCCGAATCTGACAGTGCCAATGAACTTTGCAACAAAGTTTGATAACAGTTTAAGGTTGCCTGTCATGTATCACCTACATTACACACTGACGACACAGATGGAATAGAAGTAGATGTGGAACCCGATGAGTTAGAGGGTTCCTCAGCAGTTATAGTAGAAATACACACATCAATGATTTTAGGCATCCATTTAAATCCTAGTGTATTATGTATCCATTTCGGCCATCTCCAACTAGTCTTAGCTTTAGTCTTAGTGAATGCACTAGGTGGTACTACATTCCTTGGAGGTGATCATCGAACTACGAGGGACATCAATGCGTTTCGTAGAATCTAAGGAGGGCGGTCTACCAAGCACAGACTTAGAAGCAGTAGTGGGCCTAGAGGTATTCCGATTCTTAGGATTCCTTAAACGAGACAAGATAGCTCTAGCAACACATTTGTCATGACAATCAGAAAGCATACTTTTACGACAAATAACACAAGAGACATGAGACTGAATATCAAAAGTACTTAAAGGTTTAACATTCGTTACAAAACTTTTTCCATTCCATTTGTCATACGCAATATCTAAAGTGGGTGCAACTGGAGTCTTATTCAAAGTCCTAGGTTGTTCTTCTACTTCAGCATTCTTTATTGTTCTTTTCTTAGGTCGCAACTTCCTATTCTTCCTTGTATTGCTCCTAGGCTGTGAAGTGCGGATGTTGGGAAAAGAGGCAACTATTCTTGTTTCAAGAGAGGAAGCACATTAGTAACTTGTGTTTTGTCAGTAGGAAATCTGGGTTCACGTTTACTAAGTGTTACAGTACAATTTTCGAATGATGCTAGGATGAACTTGTTCATACTTTCCTAACATTTTCCGTAACTTAATGATAGTGTGCACCAAATCTTGATTTTCAGAACGAAGATTTCCAGCAAAATTCATGACTTCTTTAGTGTGTGCAAGATAATGATCAAGTTCGTTTGATGCTTCATCACGAGTCTATTTGTGTAAATCAAATATGACACCATATTCCTGTTTAACTTTTGCAAGTTCATGTTCATATTTTGAGATTTGACACTTAAAAGACACGTTTTGATCATCCAGTTGCTCAAGTTTTGGATTAATATTTTTGTCATGCAACTTGGCGATTTTGTTTTGAAAAACAAGTTGTTGATCGTGAATATCATTGTGACACCAATTAAGACGACGTTTTGCATATGAAAGTTGTTTAATAATCGTTCATTTTCAACTTTTAAAGACTCGATTTGAAGCACATTATCAGTATTCACAACAATTTCAACAGAATCAACAATATCAGCAGAGATATAATCAGATGCATATGCAACAGATTGTAATAACACAACATTATGGATATCAACACATATAACATCTTCCAAGAGTCGATCAACATCTTTTCGTAACATTTTCTTTTTACGTTTGGTGTTAGAAATAGATGTTTCTGTTTTCTCGAAAACGACTTTCCTTAATCCAAGTTCCTTATGAAAATCCCGTTCCCAATACAATGCACAATTCTTCAAATTTTTAACATTGGGTAAAAGTCTTTTCTGAAAAATGTCTCTTTGTTCTCGCGCCAGAGGCGATTGAAAATGTTCAACTTTAATTTCAGAATGAAATTCAATCTCATGTTCTAAAAGTTTGAGGTCAGTCATGAAAAGGTCAAAATATCTAAGAATTTGATGATTTTTAGGTTTTGAATTTACTTCACTGATGGAAGGTTAAGGACCATAAATTTGTGCATAATTTGGTTGGGGATTAACATTAGAAGACTCAGACGTTTTTGTGAGAATCCTTGGTGTGTTAGAAGAATCCGTTGGTGTGACGAAAGTGATCGCTTTTGAATAGTTAAATGGTTTGTTGTAAACAACATTTTCTAATTTTGATCGACTCTCGTCTTCGGCATCTAATTCCTCTTGACGATGATATTCAACAACACTCATAACAGAATCATCAATTTTATATTCTGCACTGGAAACTTCAGGATTTGGTTTGAATGCTTTGGTTGAAAGCTTAGGTTTGTAATCAGCAAGATTCGGTCCATATCCATCTGGATTGGGTTTTAACGTAAACTTTTGAATAGCTGTGACTGACTCACCATGTTTGTAAACAACATTTCGAAACTCTTTAAGTTTGTTTTGCAAGCCGATAATTTCTTCAAGATGGTCATCTATTCGTTTCGTTGAATGCTTTTTGTATGCAGAGAACTGTTTTTGACAATTTAACAACTCAGCTTAGCTTTTTGATTTTCCAAGGTAAGAGCGTTAATTTTCTGTTTATGTTCATGTTTCAGTTGTTCTATTTCAGACAACAAAACATTCTTCGAAGCGGCTAGATCACGCATCTGTCGTTCTAAATATTGTTTATTTTGATGAGATTTAGCAAAAGCGGCTTCAAAACCTTTTTCACGGTTTTCTTGAGTTTTGAAAAAATTGAGTTGTAGTTTTAAACATTCAAGATCCTTGGTTAACAGTGCATTTTTACTTTTTAATTGCTGATTTAATTCACGACATTCTTCCATTAGGGTTTGTTGGTCTTTAACTAACAGATCAACATCTGTACTAGGCAAAAGTTCGGCGTGTTCAACGTGAGTCACAACATGATCATTATTCAGATCCTCAAGTATAACTACGGAGTCAATTTGATTGTCAAAGGAAACCAGAAGGTCATCTTGATCGTCAAATGTAACTACGGGGTCTAGTTGAGAATCGTCGAAATGAGATGTGGATGACTCATTTTGAACATTCTGAGCCTTGCTGGATTCAGATGTTGGCGGAGATATTATATCAGAGATAAATATGGTATGTTCGGGTACCTGAGACAAGCCATCAGTGTCATACACTGGGCCTGTGTCACTCATATGTAGCTCATGCATATTAGCCATCAACATAACTGCTGAATTGGTCTGCAAATCCTCCATATCATCATCTGAGTCTGCATCTGCCATAAAGCTCTGTTCTTTGTCTGTGAGAGTTCCACCAGCTTCATCCTTAAGAGCCAAAAGTAGAGCCTCCTTGTGATAAGTACTGCCCCTAGTCCTTCGCTTTGGACATGCATTAGCCAGGTGTCCCTTCTCATTGCAGTTGTAGCATCGAAGATCATTCAACCCATTTTGAGCATTTCCCTGTTCAACCACTTGAGCTCTGTTGTTATTCCTACCCATAGTATTAAACCATGGACCACCGCCCATCTGACTACCATAACTACGATTCTGAACTTCAACTCGTCCATTGTTCACAACAGCCTGATTCCTTGTGTTAGATGCGGAACGAATATGATTGTTGGATTTGTTTGTATAACGGCCAAAAGCTTTAGCAATCATAACAAATCCTTGTTGCAATGCATCGAACAGATCAGAGTCCTCATTAGTTTCACTGACAAATGCTTGATCATTGTTGTTGTTGTATGGAACCAATTGAGTTTGTTGAGATTGTTGCTGTGAAGGATCATATGGTGTGATTGTGGCAGTTGGTTGAGTTGCTGGTTGATGAGGATAACTAGTTTGGGCCCACAAAGCAAGTTGTTGATTATCTGGAAGTGAAGGTGAAACAGTTTGAGCACGGAGAATCCTTTCCTTATCAACTTCCTTTTGATGAGGCTTCAAGTAATCGTACAACAATCCGTATGTAGCATGATGCATATTCTTCGCTTGACGGAGAAAAATTACATACTTCTCCCATTCAGAACCAAGACTACTCAGGAACTTAGTATTAACTGCAATTCTTGGCATGATGATGTTGTGTTTATCCAAATCATTTATGATGTCTGAGAATCGATGATGATAAGACTCTAGTATCTCTCCAGGTTCAATCATGAAGTGTTCATAAGCCAAGTAAATTTTGGATTCCATATCCTCCTGATTGAGTGCAGTCCCTTCCATAAGTAGATGAATATGTTCCCACATTGCCTTTGCAGTCTTTTGAGCATCAACACTTCGAAGAATTGGGTTTGGTAATCCTAAAAGGATATATTGCATAGCAAGCTCATCAGCTTCATAGTGTAGAAGTTCATATCCAGACAGTTGTGCAACAGTAGCAATGTTTGATTGATCATCTCTTGGTGGAACAGCATTTGGATCTGCTAGTGTAACGATAGTAGGCATCTGAAATGGACCTTCCATGATAACCTTCTTTAAGAACTTTCCATGTGGCTTCTTCAGATCACAAAACCTAAAGAACCTAATCATCCATTGATCGTAGTTTCCTGGAGTGAGCATTGGAGGTCTATCAAGTGATCCAGCCTCATGAAATGATTGTTGGCTGCTTAAAGCTTCACACATCTTTGCAAACCAAGTCGGTTCCTTCATAGTGTTCCTTGATGGATGTTGATTAAAATCGTTTGTGTAGGGTTGTACTTGAAGACTTGGTGGTGGTTGACCCATTTGAGGTTGTGGAATTGCTGCAAGTTGTGGAGTATGTTGTTGATTAAATTGTTGTTGATAAATTTGTTGTTGATGATTAAATTATTGATGTTGTGGACTTAGTTGTTGTTGTCGTTGAGTATAAGTGTAAGGGAAATACTTAGAGTATGGTGGTTGTGACATGTTGAAAACTTGTGTTGTTAAATGGATCTTTGTAGTCGAATGAACCGTTGTTGATGAAGAGTCCTTAGGCGTAGAAATCACAGAAAAGCCAAGTACCACTTATGCGTAAAAACACCAACGATACGCGTAACAGCAATAGTTACGCGTAGGATTAGTTTACGCGTAAGTAAGGAGAAAACACTAAATTTAGGCGTAAACAAGAAGTTAGGCGTAGAAAACTTAGGCGTAGGATTAACTTATGCGTAAGACAAAGCTTAGGCATAAGATGAATCTTATGCGTAAATAATTCTACGCGTAAGCTTATGCTTATGCGTAATTTTAGGGTTTTGCCCAAATGATCTTTTACACTATCACGCATGCAAAAGATATCCAAAGTCGAAGTGTTTTCAGGATTATCCAAGCAAGAAAAACACTGAGTAAGCCACGAAACTGAAGATCCAACCACGTAAGAGTTACGCGTAAGATTAGGGTTTCTCTTACACGTAGAAATTAGCCAAAAATGATTTCTGCCAAATGATGTTTCCAAACCAGATTTTTGTGATGAAATAGCTTCAATATCACCAAAATAACACAAAAGTGTGAAACTTGATGATCCAAAGCTTAGAAAACAGTTATGCGTAGAACAAGAACCACGTGCCAAATCTAGCTTAAAAACAATGATCCACGCGTAAAGTTTGAAACTTTTTGCCAAAAATAGATAGTTTAACACCTAAAAACGTTGAAAGGACAAGAATCTTGGATTAAAAGGTGTAAAAATCAATTTTTAAGCGTGACAAAGTTGAAACCTGTTTTACGCGTACGACCCAACACAAAAAACTTCAAAAACAAATATGTTCACCCAACTATTTGGCGAATGATACCACTGTTAGGTCACCATATTAGTAACACAAGCATCAATATGTAGAAATAGAGAAGAGAAGAGATCGGTTGAACAAATACACACACACACACACACACACACACGTATGATATGAAGAATGGTTATGCGTAGAGTGAGAAAGTGAATGAATTGAACAACCAACCCTCAAGTGAGGGTTATTACAAGGTATTTATAGGAGAGGGAGCTAGGGCAACACTCCTAGTCCCTTCCTTTCTTTTATGGGCTTGGACCTAGGCTTATGGGCCTTCTACATAAGCCTAAGGCTAAATAACAAACATAAAGGCCATATTAAGCTAACTATTACATATGAATCACTAACACTTGAATAAGGTTTAGGAGTGATTCCAACAGTGTTTATCTAAATCATTGATGATGTCTAAGAATCGATGATGATAAGACTCTAATGTCTCTCCTGGTTCAATCATGAAGTGTTCATAAGCCAAGTAAATTTTGGATTCCATATCCTCTTGATTGAGTGCAGTGCCTTCCATAAGAAGATGAATATGTTCCCACATTGCTTTTGCAGTCTTTTCAGCATCAACACTTTGAAGGATTGGATTGGGTAATCCTAAAAGGATATATTGCATTGCAAGCTCATCAGCCTCGTAGTGTAGAAGTTCATCACCGAAGGTCGAAAGTCAGTTGCAATGTTTGTGAGATCATCTCTTGGTGGAATAGCATTAGGATCTCCCGTGTAGTGACAATAGGAATCTGGAATGGACCTTCCAATATAACCTTCTTTAAGAATTTTCCATGTGGCTTCTTTAGATCACAAAACCTAAAGAACCTGATTACCCATTGATCATAGTTTTCGGGAGTGAGCATTGGAGGTCTATCAAGTGATCCTGCCTCATGAATGGATTGTTGGCTACTTAAAGCTTCACACATCTTTGCAAACCAAGTTGGTTCTTTCATAGTATTCCTGGATGGATGTTGATTGTAAACGTTTGTGTAAGGTTGTACTTGAAGACTAGGTGGTGGTTGAACCATTTGAGGTGGAATTGCTCCTTGTTGTGGATAATGTTGTTGATTAAATTGTTGTTGATAAATTTGTTGTTGTTGATTGAATTGTTGATGTTGTGGACTAAGTTGTTGTTGTTGTTGATTATATGTGTAAGGAAAGTAGTTAGAGTATGGAGGTTAAGACATGTTGAAAACTTGTGTTGTAAAATGGATCTTTGTAGTCGAATGAAATGTTGTTGATGAAGTATCCTTAGGCGTAGAAAACCAAGTTTAGGCAAAACAACACTTAGGCGTAAAAAAACCAAACTTACGCGTAAAAGTGATATTTACGCGTAGGATTAGCTTACGCGTAAGAATTGAGAAACACTAAGATTAGGCATAAACTGAAAATTAGGCGTAGAAAACTTATGCGTAAGACAATGCTTAGGCATAAGATTAAGCTTAGGCATAAAAGAGTTATACGCGTAAGATTGAGCTTATGCGTAAAATTAGGGTTTTGCCCAAAAAATCTTTTACACTATCACAGTGTAAAGGATATCCAAAGTCGAAGTGTTTTCAGGCTTATCCAAGCAAGAAAACACTGATTAAACCACGAAAACTGAAGATCGATCCAAGAAAAAGTTATGCGTAACTTTAGGGTTTAGTTACGCGTAAAACTTAACCAAAACTGATTTTTAGCCCAAAGTGATTCTAAACCAGATTTTTTGTGATGAAACAGCTTCAATATCACCAAAATAGCACAAAAGTGTGAAACTTGATGATCCAAAACTTAGAAGCACCTTACGCGTAGAAAAGCATACACGTATAAAAAGAAGCTTAAAATCAATGAAATACACATAAAGTTTAAAACTTTTTGCCAAAAACAGATATTTTAACACCTAAAAACGTTGAAAGTGCAAGAATCTTGGATTGAAAAGTGTAAAAAAATGAGTTTTTAAGCGTGACAAAGTTTGAGAACCGTAAGTTACGCGTAAGACTAAAACCAACTTCAAAAACAAAACCTTTTCACCCAACTATTTGGCGAATGATACCACTGTTAGGTTCCCATATTCATAACACAAGCATCAATAGAAGAAATGGAAGAGAAGTGATCGGACGAACAATACCAAACACACACGATATGAATTATAGAAAGGTTATGCGTAAAGTGTGAAGAGTGAATTGAACAACCAACCCTCAAGTGAGGGTTTAGAAGCATTATTTATAGGAAGGAACTAGGGCAACATACAGGTTCCCTTCCTTTCCTTTATGGGCTTGGGCCAAGGCTCATGGGCTTTCTACATAAGCCTTGGCATGATTACTAACATAAAAGCCATATTAAGCTAACTATTACATATTAATTACTAACACTTGAATTCTAGTTTAGGAGTGATTCCAACATAGCTTAGTATCATAAAGCCCGCCATGTGTGGCATTAGTATGAGGGCTTGTATCTTTTGGTTGTAAAAACAATGGAACAAAGATATTAATGTTGTAACATTTGGTTGTGAACTTATGCTATGTATCGATGTTTATCTATGTCATCGTGGTTATATTCTTATATTCTTGTGTGTTCTGATTGATCATTCATCGGTTGTACAAACCGAGCCAATCATTATGTTCTTATGTATGTTATGATTTTGTTGTGACAAATCATGATTGACTTATTCCTGCTTATAACGATACCATTCCATTGATTTAAAGTGGTGATCTTGACTATTATGATCTTTATATATGTAATCACTTGTATTATTATCGATGATTCTAAATTTTGGTGTTTATCTCTTGGTAATTTTAGAAAAATGGTCAAGAAGAAAGCTACATCATCCACCATTACTCCAACCGTTGTTCAAAAGATAGTCGCTGACAGTGTTAGCGCTGCCATTGCCAAACATGTTGCTGAAGCTGCTAAAGCTGAAGTAGTATTGTTATGTCTTATGTACTTGTGGTCATTTTTGGTAGTTCATTTTATTATGTTATCAGTAGGATATGTAAGTTATAAGAATGGGTTGTCATTCTTATATAGTGGTCGTTGTAAGTGTCCTAAGGGACTGAGGCGAGGGAACTTACCCTCGTCTTTTACTTCAATGTTTTTTGGTTAATATATTTTACCAAGGTATAGGATTACTCCCCTTTACCCAAAAAAAAGCTGCTAAAGCTGAAGCCGCACGCATCGCTAAAGCTGAACGTGTTGCCCAAGCGGTACGTGAAGCCGAAGTCGCTGCAAGAGAAGCTGAGATTGCTCGAGAAGCTGAAGTTGCACATGAAGCTGAGGCTGCTCGCCTTTCTGAAGCTGCATGAGTTGCTAAAGCAGCACGCGTCATTGAAGTGGCAAATTCCAATGACACTGACAACCAAACCAACCAAAGTGAGTCCCCCGTAGCACGCAAATGTAGCTACAAAGGATTCATGAACTGCAAGCCTAACTTTTTCAAAGGAACTGAAGGTGCTATTGGTCTTCTTCATTGGTTTGAGAGATCAAAAACTGTATTCCTATTAAGTGACTGCACGGATGATTTCAAGGTTAAGTTTGCAACTGGAACTTTGCTAGAAGATGCCTTGTCTTGGTGGAAAGGTCACGCTCAACCGATTGGAATGGAAGAAGCTTGCAAGATTTCCTGGTCCAATCTGAAGCAACTGTTGATGAAACAGTACTATTCGAGAACTGAGATTAAGAAACTAGAGGATGAATTTTACCCTTAAGGGCTTATGCTGCACCCACTGCTGGTAAAGGATATGCCAGACCTCATCCCTTTTGCAATAGATGCATGTTGCACCATTCAGGACCATGCACTGTGAAGTGTGACAAATGCAACAAAGTGGGTCATCAGGGTAGGAATTGCTGAAACCCTGCAAATGGGAACAACATGCCATTGGTAAATTTGAGTTGTTTTGGATGTGGAGAAAAAGGTCATTTCAAGAACCAGTGCCCGAAGAGGAACACCGCTCAAAACAACAATGCGCGTGCAAGGGCATATGTGCTAGGATATGGAGACGTTTCCTTGAACCCCGATGTTGTAATGGGTACGTTTTCACTTAACAATTATTCTGCAAAAATCTTATTTGATTCTGGAGCCGATAAGAGTTTTGATCTGCTACCTTTGCACCTTTACTTGATATCGCCCCAATTACCTTAGCCACAACTTATGAGATAGAGCTAGTCGATGGAAAGATAATAGGAACCAGCACCGTAATCTGTGATTGCCCTATGCTTTTGCAAGATCAACCATTACTCATAGATCTTTTGCCGATCAAGCTTGGTAGTTTTGACATTGTAATCGGCAAGGATTGGTTATCTAAACGCCGTGCTAGTATTGTATGCGACGAGAAAACTGTTCATATTCCAATTAATGGTGAAACCTTGGTTATCTACAGTTATCAAAGTAAGAAGTACTTGAGCATCATATCATATGTTAAGTCTATGAAGTACATGGAAAAAGGATCTTATGCCTTCTTAGCTCAGGTAACGGAAAAGAAGTCTGAAGAGAGATGACTAGAGGATGTGCCTGTAGTTAGAAAATTCCCTGAAGTATTCCCAGAAGATTTACCTGGTCTTCCACCTGCTCGATAAGTCGAATTTCAAATCGATCTAGTGCCTAGAGCTACACCCATAGCTCGAGAACCATACCGTCTAGCACCCTCTGAGATGCAAGAGTTGTCCAAACAACTGCAAGAGCTGTCTGACAAAGGATTCATTAGACCGAGTTCCTCGCCTTGGGGAGCACCGGTTTTGTTCGTCAAGAAGAAGGATGGATCTTTTCAGATGTGCATCGATTATATAGAATTGAACAAGCTCACAATAAAGAACATATATCCTTTTTCTAGAATCGATGATCTATTCGATCAGTGATGAGTGTCTAAATACTCATCATTTTTGTTCCTTCTACACTGCAAAAACAGTCAAAAAACACTTGAAAAGTCTTGAAAAGACAGAAAAAATATTTAGACTGTGTTTTATTCCTAAATTGGAAAATCTAGTCCCTGGTTATTCAAAACATGGTAATTTTTCATAAAAGGCCCTCAGGGATTTTCAAGTTGTCAAAATTAGCCTTATAAAGTTTAGTTTTGCAAAATGGCAACTTTAGTCCCTGAAATTTCAAAGATTGACAGAATCTACCCCTGGACATTTTAAATTGGAAAATTAGCATTTTTAGTCCTTTGGTAATTCTAACTTGTCAAAATTGGTCCTTTTGATAAAATTTTGGAAAGTTGCTAATTCAGTCCCTCAAGTTTGGATAAATTGCAAAAGTGATCCTTGGGCTTAATCCTACTACTAAAAACCGGACCACAAATAAGAAAAACATAAACCCAATACCCAAGCCCAATCTGCAGCCCAAAAACTTGACCCTTGAGCCAGGCCAAAACAACCCGTGACCCCCTTTTGTGAACCCTTTGCCTATTAATAAAACCCGGTCAAACACTCGGTCAAACCCAGCTCCTTTTTTCCTCCACTTCACCTCCTTCACCTACTCTCTGCAACCAACTCACCATCACCATATCTCCAGCTCACATACCACCACCCTTATCACTCCACCTCACCAAACGTCCAAAAGCATTTAATGCTTCCTCTTACCGTGCACTCAATCCAACCCCAGTTGCTATATCTTTTTGGTGCCAAAAAGCTCATCAACGGCTAAAAAGGGTTCCAAGCATCCAAAGGCCAGGATTATTGGTGGGAAATGATCAGAAGGGTACCACAAACCCTAATTTGAGCATATAAAAGAGAAGAGAGGGCTGAAGACATAAAGTAGTTTTTTTTTAGTTAAAATTATTGTCGTAGCTAGTGTAAACTCAAAATCAGTTGTAATCTTTTCTTTCTAAAACTTGTATTCTGTTACCTTGATGTAATTTGAACTCATTTCAATCTCAATTTCAAGTTTGTAGAATTAGTTCTCATGTTTTCAATTTTAAATTCGAAATTCCAAATTAAGCTTTGTTGATTTAAAGTTGTTACATTGGACTGATTAGGCTCACATAAGCTCCTAAATAGCTTAATATAGCTATTAGAAACCTTGAAACTTTGATTAGTATAAAAAGCAAAAAATACCAAAAATAGAAAAAATAGTGTAAAAATAAAAATCACAAGAAAAAGAAGAAGAAGTAAGGAGCATGGTGAAATGAAGATGGTTCTGGGTTATTGAACCTGTGGAGGTTCTATAGGAAGTGTTTCTTGATCCTAGTTCTTGGTTCTATGCATTCACTCTTAAAACTCTCATCACAACAAAGTCAAACTGATGTCAATGGAAGCTGCAATTGGGTAGGATTGCTAATCTGGTTTGGATTTGGTATTGGTTTAAGCTTATTGAGTGTGTTTTTAGTCAACTTGTGCAAGCCATAGTGGCTGGACCTCATGTGAGTACTAATTTACTTTAAATTCTGCTGTAATCTTTTGTACCTATTCATGTGTGTTCATTATAGCATAAATTAGTCTCAAATCAGTAGTTTAGTATTTAGTATATCTGTTTTAATCATTGTTTTAATTCTAAGCTTTTGCATATTTCTGTTCTGCATAATTAGTTAGATTTGCATAATTTTGCATCCAGAATTATAGAGTAGTTTGGACTGATCAGTTTGCTTCAAATAGGTTTTAGTGATTCATTCAAGTCAAGTTAGGAGTTAGTAGTTCTGCATTAGTAGATTTCAGATTTAATTCTCAATTCAGTTGCATATTATAGTGTTTGGCATAGTGTCATTAACTGAGATCTGTGATTGTTCTGAGGTTGATCTGAATTGGCTTAGTCTGTTTTAGGATAGTTAAGCTCATATTGGTCATTAGTTTGCATACTTAAACTGTAAAAGTCAATATCACATCAGTTCTATTCTAAATTTCATATCAAGTAAGTATATTAGAGTGTGATCTTGCAGTTTAGATTTATAAATATCGTAAACTAGCTTAATTTAGTCTCATTTCACCATAATTCGTCATAATCAGTTCATCAATTTGATTAAAATCTCACTAAAGTCAAAATATCATTTCTGTGTGTAACCACCCGCATTTTCAGGTTATTTTTCATTTTCGATAATTTACTATTCACTTTTACTATTCACATTTACTATTCATTTTCACTATTCATATCGTAAATATATTTTTTTATTTTACAAAAAGTAAATAAACTCGACAAGTCGTCCTGATATTCAGAACCGTTTTTGGGTTAAACATGGAACTTTGTGGATTTTTACATGAACTTAAGATAAGTTTTGCCTTGTCATTCATTAAAACTGACCTAAGGGTGGGAGTCACCATTTATGTGGCTTGATCCCAAGCAATCATGATACTTGGTTGGTTATTTCCTCAATGGAAGGTCTGATTTTGTTTAAGTGAAGTTTAAATTTAAATTTCAAAATAAGGCTCTGTCTTAATCAATCAAAGTGTCAATTATCTTTATTAGCCCATATCCTGACGTGCAACCATGGTTGTCAACGACGCTTTCCTTTAATAGCATTGAAGCTACCTTGAAAACAAATAGGCCAAAAATCTTTCAAAATCAGAACCGCCAGAAAATAGTCTCACAACTATACTTTTGTCACAACTAAAAACAAACCAAGAGGCCTAATGGCCATAAGCCAAGACCACGGTAAGGTCAAGGATGAGTCTCAAGACCATGGTAGTCAAGACCAAAGTCAACTAAAGCCTCGAGGCGTGTTTGAAACGACGAGAACTTGTAAAAACTAGATAGTTATTAAAACATGATAAACTTTATGTTATAACAATCTTCACTCAAAACATATGTTGTATTTACTAAGTGTTACAATAGTAGGGAGCTTCATGTGAGGGGTTTCATTTGAGTTTGGATTTATTTAATTAAAGTGTCCTAGCAACTCGAACGTTAATGCATGACCTCTCAATTATGATGGCTAACTAGTACGATATCTAGATCTTTCTATAAATATCAAATGATAATTGACTACATCATGATCAACATAGGAATATATATAGGATGGTTTACGTCTTCCATTTATAGGTTGCACGTAGAAGTCTTCCGACTTATCCATCACATCCGTTAGTACTTAACATCATCAACTCTTGGTGAGTTCATAGCCCCACTTTTTATTACTTAATTGTTTTACAAACCCTTGGGGAGATACATGCTTTATTTTAAACCGAACACATTGCTTTCAAACTGATGCTTAGATTGTTTTATTAGCACTAAGTTACCTGATTTGCCAAACATAAGTGAATCATTAATCACTATGTGAGAGTGGCGAATAAATAGATCTATTGGGATTGACGAATCCATATATTTGAGTAACATTAGGTAAAAATGGCAATTTTACCTATTAGGTCACGTACCAACAATTTCTCCAATTAAATTTGGAACACTTGTTGATTGCATGATGCTTAGTCTAATAATAATCTTTGTTTCAAAACCTTGGTGTAAGTCAAATTAACTCACACTACCAACATAATGTGTTCAACCATCAAACAAACTCTATGAATTTCACTCAACCTTTGCTTAAGCATGTATTTCGTCCATAAAGTAAGGGCAAGATCAAGAAGGCTATACATAAATATTTTATCATTCACAAAGCATCAAAACTTTATATTGGTGTTTTGTAATCAATGGAACCAATGGGACCTATTTTGTAAACTCGATATATTTGACTTTAGAGATCGCTTTCTATTATTATGATCAAGTGCCATCAAGTAATACCCATTGAATTCCGCTACATTCATGAATTGACACGTGTTTAAAGTCAAAAGTTTTAGTTTTTCATGGAACTTTGTGGATTTTTCATGAACTCTTTTGAGTTAAGATAATTGATACTTATTTTCTAGTTCAATTGGTCTTTAAGAATTTTAGTAATTTTCTATAAGGTCAATTGCCAAAGTGCCCCTGTGCACATACTCTGATACGAGTGCATTGTGTTTGTGCAGAGCTCTCAAAAAGCTCATGAGAGCTTGTCTTGGGCTAATATTTGGTTTATAAGCTCCTTGCTAGGTCCATAGCTTGGATTCCAACTAGGCTAGATTTATTTTAAGCTTGAAATAAGCTTGGACTAATTCACTTGTTTGATTATGTACTCATAAGCTTGTAGCTGGTTATCTAGAGGTGTAGACTAGTTGATTTAGGTTCTTTTCACTGAATTGTAGCTTAATCTAAGTAGAGGTAGCTTCGGTGCATTCTAAGCTTATTAGCTTATTATTTAAAGCTTATTTATTTGCACTATAGCTTCATAATCTTACACATAAGCCCTAGCTTTTATATTTTTCATAGATTTAGAATAATATTTTAGAATTTTCTTGAAATTTTCATAATTTTTCATCACTGTTTAGTATTTTTCCTATTTTAAAACAGTTTTTAGGACTATTTAATTAGCTTTTATTGCAATTAAATCGTAAAAGCTTAAAAAATAAGTTTTCATTTTTCATAACTTAAGATAAATATAAAAACAAAAAATAATTTTTCCATATTTTTTCTTGTTTAATTTGTAATTTTTAGAATTTAAATTAGTTTTAAATAGTTTTTAATTCATATAAAATAGCAAAATAATCAAAAAATAAAAAATTAGTTTTGAAAATTATCTTTAGTTATCTTAGATTTTTGAAAAATAGTTTCACAATTTTCCTCTTTAATTTTATAATTTTTAGTATTTTAGAATAGTTTTAAAAGTTTAAAATTAGTTTTTAATTCAAATTTATAAAAGAAAAATCAAGAAAATCCAACTTTAAAAATAGTGATAGCGTTTATTTAATATAATTTAGCTTTTTAATTTTCTTTTCAGCTTATTATTAAGTACTTGTATGTTTTTTTATATTTTTCTTAAGTTTCTGTCATATTAAAGTATTTTTAGGAATTTTCTCAGATTTTTCCTTTAGTATTATCATTAACCCCTTACCTGTTCAATATCACCCGATCACTACGCGTTTAGCTATTCAATCGCACAGCTCGTTGGGACTTAACGACCCGGGGAAACACTAGACTCTCCTGGATAATTGCATTGCGTTCTCAAGTGATTGACTCTTGTTGACCATTCACCTGGTTAATTTGGGTTAACCGTTTGGGACCAATCAATCAGTTACACAGATCGAGTGTATACTCGAAAATTGACTTAAGATCTGGATACCATCAGTTAAGGGTGAAAGAAGAAGATATTCCAAAAACCGCATTCCGAACTCGCTATGGTCATTATGAGTTCCAAGTGATGCCATTTGGTCTAACCAATGCGCCTGCTGTATTTATGGACCTCATGAATAGAGTCTGTAAACCTTACTTGGATAAATTTGTCATCGTTTTCATTGACGATATTCTCATCTACTCCAGTGATAAGGAAGAACATGCGGAACATCTAAGAACTGTCTTGAAATTACTCAAGGATGAAGAACTGTACGCTAAATTTTCCAAATGCGACTTTTGGATGGAGACATTACAATTTCTTGGTCACGTGATTGAAAGTAAAGGCATTCATGTGGATCCAGCAAAGATCGAGTTTATTAAGAACTGGGCCGTTCCAACCAACCCTACCGAGATCCGCCAATTTCTAGGTCTCGCTGGTTATTATCGGAGATTCATAGAAGGTTTCTCGAAGATAGCAAAACCATTGACGGAGCTAACCCAGAAAACGAAGAAGTTTGAATGGGAAACCGATCAAGAATCAGCTTTCCAACTCCCTTAAGCAAAAGCTTTACGAAGCACCCATCTTGCCTTTACTTGAAGGAGTAGAAGACTTTGTGGTATATTGTGACCCTTCACACTTGGGTCTAGGCGTTGTTCTAATGCAAAGGAACAAATTAATTGCTTACGCATCCCGTCAACTCAAGACTCATGAAAAGAACTATACCACTCACGATCTAGAACTAGGAGCAGTTGTATTTGCTCTCAAGTTATGGAGACACTATTTCTATGGAACCAAATGCATAGTGTGCACAGATCACAAAAGCCTTCAACACATCTTAGATCAAAAGGAACTGAACATGCATCAACACCGCTGGCTAGAATTGCTCAGTGATTATGACTGTGAGATCTGCTACCATCCCGGAAAGGCAAATGTCGTTGCAGATGCCTTGAGCAGAAAAGATCACCCTAAGCCACTTAGAGTAAGATCATTGGGAATGGTAATCAATTCACCCCTTCCATCAAAAATTCTTGAAGCTCAAATCGAAGCTCTTAAAGAACAGAACATGCAAAATGAGAAGATTTATGGCATGCCGGAGAACGAAAATGGATTTGTGAAGAGATCAGATGTAACGTTGTGTTTCAAGAATCGAAGTTGGATTCCACTTTATGGAGGTATCCGTGAGCTCATCATGCATGAATCTCATAAATCTAAGTACTTCATCCATCCCGGTCCCAACAAGATGTATCAAGATCTTAAACTTCTATACTGGTGGTCAAACATGAAGGTCGATATCACAGAGTATGCTAGTAAGTGTCTAACATGCTCAAGAGTCAAGGCAGAACATCAAAAACCATCTGCATTGTTAACTCAGCCAGATCTTCCCGTATAGAAATGGGAAAGGATCACAATGGACTTCATCACTAAACTGCCGAGAACTTCTAATAGTTTTGAAACCATATGGGTCATTGTTGAACGTCTCATGAAATCAGCTCATTTCTTGCCTATAAAAGAAAACGACGAGATGAGTACACTCACTCGGTTCTATCTTAAGGAGATTGTTTCTCGCCATAGGGTACCAATTTCTATCATATATGATTGTGATAGCCAATTTACGTCAAGATTTTGGCAAACACTCCAAAACGCTATGGGTACTAAACTGGATATGAGTACCACTTACCACCCTCAAACAGATGGACAAAGTGAAAGAACAACCCAAACTCTGGAAGACATGCTGAGAGCACGTGTGATCGATTTCGAAAAGGATGGGATAAGCACTTACCTCTGGCAGAATTCTCTTACAATAACAGCTACCATGCCAGCATCAAAGCAGCTCCCTTTGAAGCGGTTTATGGATGAAAATGTCAATCACCCGTTTGTTGGGCAGAATTTGGAGAGGTACAACTTACTGGCTCTGAAATTGTCCAAGAGACAACTGAGAAGATAATGCAAACCAAGCAACGTCTACAAGCAGCTCGAGATAGACAAAAGAGCTATGCTGATGTCAGAAGAAAACCAATGGATTTCCAATTAGGAGACCAAGTAATGCTAAAAGTATCTCCTTGGAAAGGAATGACAGATTTGGCAAAAGAGGAAAACTCAAACCTCAATACGTAGGACCGTTCAAAATTCTGCAAAGAGTTGGTCCAGTAGCATATAAGCTCGAGCTTTCGGAAGAGCTCAGTCGAGTACATGATACTTTTCATGTTTCAAACCTTAATAAGTGTATATCCGATGAAACCCTTGTTGTTCCTCTAAAGGACATACAACTCAATAATAAAATTAGCTTTTAGAAGAACCCGTTAAGATCATGGATAAGGAAGTCAAGAGGCTAAAGCAAAGTCACATTCCTATCGTTAAAGTTCAATGGAATCATAAGAAGAGAGGTGCTGAGTTCACCTGGGAGCGCGAGGATGTAATGCGTGCCAAATATCCCCACCTGTTCACCTAATCACCCACGACAACCTTTGCGAGTTAAACCGCGAGACGCGGTTCTCTTAAGGGGTAGGTACTGTAAGCTCCCAGAAAATTTCATAATTCATTAACAACTTAATCATGAATTGTGACAACCGGCAATTAGGGAGCCCTTTTAGGTAACGGCATTACGCTAAGTTAGACCGAGTAGTTTCCTTTATGAGCTATTCTTTTTTTGGGTAAAAGGGTTAATTCATCCTGTTAAAATTCATTACTCCAAAAAACGTTGAGATACAAAGGATGAGGGTCATTTCCCTCATCTCAGTCCCTTAGGACACTTACAGACTTAAATATAAGAATGACACACCATTCCTATAACTTACAAAAATGAACCTACAAATAATGACAAAAGTACATAAAACATTACAATACTACTCAAGAAATGAACTTGAGCCTTCTAAATCACTATGGCGGTCCACCTAAACTTCCATGAAGAAACCTCCAACTTACCCATATTTAGGAGCTATTTCAGTTGACCATGACTTGTTTTGATATTATTTATTGGTTTTTATGATTTATTTTATTATCATATAAGTTATAGTATGAGTTATAGCCCGTTACAATAGGCACTACTTGATTCGGCACAATAAAATACTATAACGAGAGAAAACGTAACTTTTAAACCGTAACACGAAACGTGATGCATAAATAACCAAATTTCATGGAAAAACATAAATAAAAAAATAGAATGATAAATAAAAGTTTTTGGACACTCGTAGGGTAAAATAGGAGCTCGGGAGAGGTAAAACGGGAAAGTTTACAAAAATTGCGGGTTTTGCCCATCCTTTTTCCCCTAGCCGGTCACCCCCCTCCCATTTCATTTATTTTTTGGTCCCTAGATCTCCTTATATATACCACCCTCCCTACACACATACACTTTCTTTCTCTTTAAAAACACTAAAACACACACTCTCTCTCTCTCTGTATTCTCTCTCTCTAAAACCCTAATCGGGGCCTCTGCCTTTTCGGACACTTTTTGGCTAAACGTCGGTGCGTCACCTCTCACCTTCACCACCATAACGTTGATCGTCTTCTCCTCTTTCCATTCATGTAGGGCATGCGCCCCTAGACCCCCGTTTGACCCCTCAAAATGCGTGTAAATGCGGCGTTTGTACTTGGTTTCACGTTATTTTTATAGATCGTGTTTAATAAAGGTAAATGGAGCCATGTAACGACTCGTTTGAGTCCTTGGGAGTCATGTACGAGACTTTATATCTCGTATACGTGGGTCTTGTGGTTGGGTTTTGATGGAAACGAACCTAAAATGAGTTTAAAACTAATAAAACATGAAAACTAGTGTGTTGGTATCATGTGTTGTGTCGTGTTCATGTGTTATTGCATTTTTGTCATTGTTATGAGGTCTTGGTTATAGGTAGTTGATGGGTTTTGTTGTTGATGGTGTTTGGATGTTGTTTGGTTGCATTTGGGAAATGAAAGAGCCATTTGGGTGCGTTTGGATGGAGTTGGGAAATGTGGAATGAGCCATATGGATCACTAGGGTCCATATTGGTGGTGTTAGGATGGGGAACGAGACCCTCAAGGACCCGTGGGTCCGGGTCGAGTCGTTGTTGTAACATATTGGGTGTTGTTGTTGGAGTTTGGATGAGACGCGGGGAGCCAAAGAGCTTCTAGAGCTCGTTTGGTTCACGTGGTCATTACTGGGACCGTGTCAAGACCATTAGGGTCATGACATTGGTTACGGGTGTGTTTGGTACTTTGTTTTGATGGCGGGATTGATATGAGATTGTTTGGAGGTTGATTGAAGTTTGTGGAGTTGTTTATTTTGGACTTAATAATATATATGTCAACTTTGCGTAACGTCGGTGTTATCGTGACTTTTTAGTCTCGATTGACCCCGACAACGCCGTAACATGGACTTTAGTATTTATTGGACTATATGACGTGTAAAAGCCGAGAGTCATGACTCGGACTTGTGAACTCGAAACGGATTATGACTCCAAACTTATATTGAAACTTGACGTAATGTATATATATAAACTTGTAAATAATACTAGAAAATATAGATAATAAAGGGTTTTTATATTAAATATTCGAAAACAAAACTCAACTTGTTATTCGATATTTAAAAAGGGAACTAACATCTAAAAATGGAAATATTTTGTAATTAATGAGTTCTTAAATGTTTCGAGGGTACGTTTACCGAATTGTGTCATTTATGATTATTTAATACCCATTATCTGTTATGCATGGGTTACGGATGACCTAACATTAATAGAGTCAATCCATGTGGATAGCGTACTTATTAGGTTGACGAGTCATAAGGATATCCCAAAAACTAGTCACGTTAGGACGTGACTAGTTTTTGTTGACTTATTAAACTATAAAGCTTATCGCTTAGACATCTCATTGTGTCATTATGAGTCGCATTGTTATAGATTTAGTGCATTCATGGTGTCTTGTCGGGTCGATACCACACACACAATGATACCAAATGCTTGTAACTATGAGACATTTTTGGAGAAAAGAATTGGAATATATTCGGGTTAGATAATATTGAAATTGGGAATATATATTAAGTATTGGTTTATATTAATAGGTTGTGCCGAGTCAGTAGTTGCTGAGCCGAGTTAGTTGTTATCTGTGTTGCTAGTGATTGTTTGTGCTTTGCTTATTTGAGGTGAGTTTCATAGCCCCACTTTTATCTCTATTTTTAACTAAATTGGAGTGAGAAATCATGCTACTCTTTTGGACCTTCTTAAACTCTTTTGATTTGCTTATGTGCTGACTAGTTTAGATAGATATGTGGTAGATGTTGCCTTAGTCTAGGGTAGCAATCATTTGCTATAACATTGTTGCGTAGCTAAGAACAAATATCTACTCCGACCTTGTCTAGGGTAGTATTTTTTCTAGGCCTTGCTACGACTGTGCTGGCTAGAGTCGCTTGGGGTCCTTCTGAGGTCTCGTTTGTATTGTTGGTGTGTGATTGGTATGTTTTATTATGTATCTATCTTAGTCTCGCATAGCAAATAAACTCTTACAGGTCCACTATTGAATTTATATTTAAACCTATGAACTCACCAGTGTTAGCTGACCTTTTAGCATGATTTTCTCAAGTAATTGAGTTGATGTTTGGAATGCTTGTTCCGTGGAGGCTTGGAAAAGAGGCATGGTTGAAGGATCATATTTAAACACTGATAATATTATGCGGACCTATTTTATAACCTATGTTGGGCCTTATATTTGACTATTTTGAGATGATTGTATTTGGATAATTAATTATGGGATTGGTTTTGAACTAATTTATGACTATCTTGTTTGCTATAATTGTGTGATGTACCAATCCAGTAACGCCCCGAAATCTTGTTTAAGTCTTCTGATGTACCGAGATTTAGGGGTGTTACATGAATAAATCATGGATTATAGCACCATGAAATTTTCTTGTCATCATTTGTGCATATCATTTGCCAAATGCATTGTAACACGCGAACCAAATACTCAAATTTGCACCGTTGTAATTCGATCAAAGTTCCCTCGATCCCGAAAATATTAATTATTTATACCATACAAATAAATTATATAAATAAATATAAAATAATTTTTTTATTTAACTCTAACCGGGCCTCAAAGCCCAATACCACCCTTATTCTTTTCGTTAGGCTCCCGATCCAACTCTTCCCTTGGGCCTCATTTGCGTCCAATCCAAACCCAACCCACCCATTTCCCTTCTCTTTGGACCTTGTTTTTTGCCCAGCCCAACGCAACCCAAGCCCAAACCTCACTTTAAATTTTGTACTCAAAAATGTGCTTGTAATATTTTTTTTGTTTGTGCCATTCACTTCCTGTGACTGGTCGGAACTAAAGAAACAAAACACAACAATAATAACACAAAGTAAAATACATCTCCCTTGGTCAATAGTGTTTGCGCGTGTGTGTGTAGAAAAGGGGAAACACAAAACAAGCTTAGCCACCCTAAATGAGTTTTATATTAAGCCTATTACCCTTTGACCTACACTTGACTTTGTGAACCTTTGGATAATCTGTTCCTCATGCAAATCTTGATTCGACTAGACCAACGTGTGCCTTATTTTTGTCTTTGAAAAATGAAGCATGCTCAAACCGAACACACACCCTCTTCTACATTCCTTGGAAACAAGAGAATCATGCTTAAAATAACCCAAAGAGCATACTTAGTTCTCCTATAAAACACTACCCTCAAAACACTTAGCATCTCTCAAGTTCACAACTCTCACAAGTTAACTCACAAACACTCACAACATCTTACAAACTAACTCACAAACTTACATCTCAAGCACATACAAAAATCGTCCAACTGTGGAGCTAGGGTCGAAGGAAAGGAGAAAGGAAAAACATAACGCTAAGGGTTTTGTTGATCGATTTGGGTTATAAGGAGAACAAGGGTTCTTTCTAAGTCTCGTTCAATCTCGATTCATCACCACTCTTTGGAGTGTTGTAAGTCTTCCTTTCAATCCATTTCTCTCGTTATTTCCTCATGTCACACGTAAACATGTTATAATGCACCTACATAGATTGAACATATGAATAACTCGTAATATTAACGAGATACTAGAACCTAACGAGCTTAGTCTCACACAATACTACCACTAAACTTATATCCTAACACGTTATAATGTTTTTTCTGTAAATAACTAATCTCGTTATCACTTTTGTTTGAGCACATGTCGCGTATATCAAAACCTTATAAACACTCACGACATGTATTTTGTTTTGCAAAGCCTAGACGCCATACAAATCACATTGCAACACTCATAATCAACTAATGAAACCCTTGAAACCCCCCTCCCCCCTTTTGTCTCGTTAATCCTAAACCAAGCGCACCCCGATTGGGCTTTAGGGCCCAAACCATTTCTAACCGAAGCCCAATATTCTTCTAATTCGGCCCAATCATAATAAAAATAAACTATAAGCTCCTAATAAGCTTCTAATAAGCTAGGAAAGAGTTTTATAAAAAGTTGATAAGTTCTTGGGTCGAAAATGTGTTTACGGGACTAGGTTTGCAAAACATGTAGTTTCCGGGTTGGAAATGTAAAGTTTAGAAAGTGAAAGGTTATTTTGTACGTAAAATAAATGTTTGGTAAAATTCTAAGGGGTGTTGTGTAAGTTTTTGAAAGTTGGAGGTCACTTTTATAGGTGGAAATACATGCATGGAAAGTCCGGGGTACATTTTGCAATTATGGCAAACTTATTTTATAAAGGAAATAAAAGTTTAGTGTTAAAATTTAACTTTGAAAATAGAGGGACCAAAAGCGCAAAACACAATTTTTGGGATACTTTTATAAAAATAGTTTTATATAGGGACTGAAACTGTCAAAACTGAAAACTTTGAGTATAAATTACTTTTAGGTATAAAATGTCATTTTTCCAAAGTTGAGGGACTAAACTTGTACATTTTGAAACTTGAGGGTAAAAAGTGTAAATTTGGGAAAAAGTTTAGAAAACTTGTAAACTTATCACGACTTCGTAAAAACGAGTATTTTGACGACCTAAAGACTATAACGAGTACTATTATATCGATAATTTACTAAACTTATATATATATATATATATATATATATATAAATAATTATAAGAATATAATTATATGAAACCGTTATTCGATATCAACGCACTTTGAAAGTAAATAAACTAAAACACATGATAACATCGTTATTTTCATAAATCCACAATGGGGAACATTTCACTTATGTATAAGTGTGAACTTTTGATAAATATCAAACTAAGTCGATAAAGCGCATGTTTTAACCTTAAAATAATAAGCACTATCCACACACACTATAACGCTCTATTGAATTGAATAATTCAATGCTCTATTGAATGGTATATTCAATGCTCTATCATTTTGGTCACGAACCAAAGGTTTATCATAATCTGAGACTTGCCATCTCGTTCTTAGGTTCCGGGTTGGAGCCTCCGCTATATCGTACTTGATCTCATTGTGGTTGTTCATTTCCGCTAAGGTGAGTTCATAGCCTCGCTTTTACTTTTATTTACAAATGGGGGATACATGCTCTAAACTAGAACACAAGGTTTTGCAAATTGTTTGCTACTTGATTATTGGAATTGCCTAAGTATTTAGCCGAAAGACCCCTGTATCATGATCCATTAGTCACTTCGAGTGAACGCAGATATCGTGAATAGTACTATGGGGAGTAACGACCCCATCTTGGATATCGGAAATAACCGGGGTGCACCATATTTGAATTGCATTAGATAATTGGCTATTACCTCCTTGGGGGCAAACTATTAACGTACACCAGTAATTCGGTGTATGCAGTTGAGTATTGGTTGCATGAGCTTAGCGCATAATAATCTGTGATTTTCTTTATGATAGGTTTTTAGTTTAAAATTATCATTTTCATGTTCTTGTGTTCAACTATTTAACTAAAACCTATGGATTTCACTCAACATTTTTGTTGACCTTTTTAAGCATGTTATCTCAGGTAATCATTGAAGATCATATTCATGGCATGGAGCGGGCAATGCAAGACCTTTATTTGTGGTGTAAAACATAATGTTATAATTTCTTACAAACTCATGATCAATATTTTGGTGTACCATCTAAAACAATTTGGAATATTTTGTAACAAACTATGAGTTTTTCTTGAATGATAACCACTTTTCTTAAAACGTGTCTTTTGAGTCGTTTTCTATGATTATTGAATGTGATCCCTATCCAAGTAACACCCCGATTAGTCTTCCGCTGTCATGTTGATCTTTGGAGGTGTTACATTACGAGTCAGGGACCAACGGAGTAATCAAATTTTGGACAAAAAAGCGTAAATACCCATGGTTTGAAAATCAAATAGGAGAGATAACGAGTCAACATAATGAAATTTACGTAAACAGGGATCAAAGGATCAAACAGGAACCAAAAAGCCCACCTTGGGGACCATTCTCACGGATCCTCTTATATGGGGACCAAATGCGCAATCCGCCTTAAGTTCAAGAACCAATGGTGTAATTTACCCTAAAAGCTAAATAAATATAATCCAAATTCATTTAATTACATATGTGAATCATAATGTCTTAATTATATAATATAGGGTAAATTGGAAAAATGGTCCCTAAAGTAGCCCAAATGTGCAAGGATGACACAGAGACAAAAAGTGTTGCAAAAACGACATTAATGCTTCAATTTTTTGAAAAATAGCCATCGAGACGCATTGTTCACTAACTTTCGTTAGTTTTCCTCATTAAGTGCCACATCACTGAGGGTATTATTGCCATTTCACTTGTTTTAATGGCTAAATTTGCAAAGGAAGACTTAACTTTTGAAACACTATTCATCATCTTCCCCTTTAATTTTCTAGTATTAAATTTATATTTAATTTTAAACAATTATCAAGAACATCAAGATGAAACCCATATTGACACCCAAAAAACACCATTTTCATTTTTCATCAGGTGTGTATTAGAAACAATGACTTCCCATAGCGAAATTTTAATGTAAGGTGATATGACCTCATTTTCCTATCAATTACATGACAGTTGACATTTTAGTAACTTTGATCGTGCTCACTTCTTTGTAAAACGGCGCCTCAAAATCATTTGTCTTATGACTTACCATATAACAACAATTTCTGATCTTGGATGGTTGTTTCTGGAGAAAAAAAACAATTGGTTACACTTTAGTACAAGTTTTTGTAAGTTATAACATTATCGTGTCAGTTTTTCCATTTCAACAAGCAGAAAACAATACCTCAACTACAATATACTACCGAACTTTTATATATCTACGAGAATTCAGTAGCAGATTCATGATTTCATCATATCATATCGTGCTACAAGACACTATAAAAAATTATTTCAGAACGTGTGTACATGCATTATACCGTCTTCTGCACAAATCGGCCCTTGCTTACAAGTTCCGTAAGCATTTCATCGATTAATCTGCTCAAAATTATCTTCTCCAAATCTAACACAACTTCTTCAACTTCGTTTATAGTACAACCATCTTTCCAACCTATCGTACTCCATGCTCTTCCATGTGTACTCAAATACAAATCTCTTTCCAACAATTCAGGAACTATACCTGCTGCATTAGAACTATCATTCAAAAATTTACTAAAATTTCTTAAGTTTTTGATTTTTTTCATAATGTCCTTTGTCGTTTGATCTTCAGAAATGCATACTCTTGATTGGAAAATGCATCTTAGAAAAGGTTTTCATGCTCTAAGAACTCGTTTATGGAGTCTTGAACAAGCTCGTCATTGCCCGGTTCAGAATCTTGAAAATTGCTTATGAGTTTCAAGATTTTAGCTTTCTATTCACTTAGATCAGAAACACTGCTCTCTTCATGATCGTCAGACTGATCCATGCTCGAAACAGCATCACTATCACGATTTACAGATTCATGTCTTACGTTGTCGCTTTCTGTACATAACAGAAACCAAACCATGTAAATAAACTTGACATAGTGCAATTTGAAAATTATGAATTAGGCGAAAACTTTTATACTACACCAATATCATTATAAATTGTTAACTACAAACATAAAGAATAAATCTTTACGATCAGTACGATTATTTACGTAATTACCTTTCATTGTAACTTCAAAATCATGACTTTCTTCCTGACTAGCCGAATCCTTGGGCAAATCTTCATTGATTTGCAGTAACATGTATCAAAATTAGACCCAAACTTCAGTATTAGCATCTTATTTTTGTCACACCCCCAAATTACCTGTTTTGCAGCGGAATGGAATACCTTGGGGATGACTGCCATAGCATCACAGTTACAGTTATATTGAACGACCTAAAGTGTTGTTTTGAAAATACATCGTTTGATTGAGTAAAATAATCAGAGTTTACAAAACATAGGTCCCAAAAGATTTCCAAAGTACCAATATAAGATCGTTACAATCAAACGATAGTTAAGTGCATAAAATATATGTGCGACGCGTCAGCTGAGCGACTCTATGCAAGCCATGATGATATGCTAATACCTGAGATAAACATGCTTAAAAGTGTCAACACAATGGTTGGTGAGTTCATAGAGTTTGTGTAATCATGAAAAACCTTTGAAGAACGTTCATGCAGCAAAGGCATTGCAAATCCACTCAGTTCCAAGTTCGGCCCATAAAAAACTTGCAACTTGTGTGTTTACAACCCATTACTCAAAATGTTATAGTTTATGTTCAAGCACACATCGTCAAATGAGTTCACATAATAGTACATAACTTAATGTATCAATAGTCAATTGATATAGCACATAATTCGACGTAGAACAATAGTACACGACTCGACGTATCAATAGTCAACTGATATAGCACATAACTTGACGTAGAACAATAGCACACAATCAAGAACAATAGATATAGTAAAACATTCGGTTTTGAAACAATTATGATCATGATAAAAGTTGTAGCATGTATCTCCCCCAAAAATAGTTCAAAACAATTGAAAATAGGGGCCATGAAACTCACCTGATGCAATGATTATGATGACAAAAGTGGATACACTGAATTGAGGTGCAATCTCTAACTGCAACCTATTATGAATGATATGATCTAATATAAGTCATGAAATAATATTGTGCATGCAAACTCATATGATATCCATACCACTTGTAAATTTTTGAAAATGAAGTGTATCGTCGAAATATACGTTTGTGTCATATTGTCAAGTTATAAAATACTTTACAAGTATTTGCGTTGAAACAACATCCTATGATAGTCGTTAAGTGATAAATCAAGAAAATATAGTTTATGAGTAATTTTCGGAAAAGGTTTGAGTGATCGTATATTATTCGTTATAACTTCGTTTGACGAACGGTTGAACATTTTGGAAAATAGGCTAGGTGAACTCACTTTTACTTATACACATTATTTTCTCAAAAGTACTCTATCGATAGGAAAAACGGTTCCAAACATGGTCACTTGCAATAACCATTTTGGTCTAGAAGAAAATATATGTGTTAATACTTGTGAAAATAGTTACGATAGTCATATTTCAAACGCGTGTAACTTAATCGTTATAGCTCGGTTTTCTACGTTCTATATATCCTCGGATTCGTGTTAGTATGTACTAATATATTTTTGATAAGTCGACTCTTCTATTTTATGTCAAATACTCGTTTTTGACCTTAGAAAAACCCTTGACCGCTTGTATTATTTCAGAAAATTAGTTTTCGTCGTTAAACTTAAAATTAACGTATCTTTTTCGTTATAAACCCCGTTTTAATCCATTCAAGCGGCCACGATTTCGTTTTTAAGTCTATTTTCTGAAAATATGACCCAAAATATCCCCTGGCCTACTGATGTTTCCAGATTTCCCAAAACGTGACAGCCAATAATTATTTTTCGTCGAAAATGACTTTTCTAGTTTGAAACTTGTTCTAAACCATTCCAATCAACACCGAAGCAATTCTAAACCTACCATACACCTTCTTAGGGTGTCATGGGTTCCTAGACTTCACCAAAATTGATAGGTATCATAAGAACACTAATAGTATATTTTAAATCCATAAATAGTATAATAACAAGTAAAAAGTGGTATTAATACATATGAATACTTGCATATCTCAAAATAATACATCAAATAACTCAATAATAAGCAAGTAAATTTATGAAAATATTTAGTAGCTTACTTGTGATGATTATGAGGATTGATGATAGAAAACTTAGTTAAACTTCAAGGTTTAATCCTAAACCTTACTAGAACACTAATAGGATCTTAATAATAGTTGATCTTGAAAAACAAATGATGAACTTCTTCTTGTTCTTATTTAGGCCGAACCACAAGGATGATGAGGAGGGAGTTCTTGCTTTGTTTCACCTTTTTGTATGTGTTACTATGTATTTTCATTAAGAAAAATAATACATGTATGAGATATTAATTGGTCAAAGTGTATAGGTGTAAGTTTAGTCAAGAAAATATCAAGAAGTGGTGACATGGGGGGGTGGTCGCCAATAAGAAGAAAAAAAAGACTTTGTTGCTTGATTTTGTATAAAAATGTATATATTTTTGATATTTAGTGTAGTTTAGTTTGGATATTTTGCTTTTAGGTACCAAGTTAGCTAGAAATCAATTTTAGCGGAACTAAATAAAATATATTGATGTCATAAAAATTATAAAATTACATTTCTCACAAGTATTGAGTGAATAAATAATTATCGAATAGAATTTACGAAAACCGTCGTAAGTATATATATATATATATATATATATATATATATATATATATATATATATATATATATATATATATATATATATATATATATATATATATATATATATATATATAACAATTTATATACCAAAATAAATTCAAAACATCGGGTAAACTAATAATATAATTTTTATAGTCTTAAAATAAGTATAAAAATATATCAGGATAATTGTTGGAAGTGTCGGATCAATTATTCAAAATAAATGATCGTGCGATAGCGTTTATTTAATAAAAAAATATACGTTAATGAAATATGCAAACCCATGCATGAACTAATATGAAAGTGATGTTACTGATAATATGTAGACTAACTCTAGTCTATATGAAATGTTTTCAATGATGTTCCATGAATACCCAACTTAACCCTCACGGTTATGCGAATTCGATACTCGTAAACCTAGTTTACGAAATGATGAATAATAATCATGAATAGAAATTTTTTCTCCGAAAATGAATAGTGTTTTGTGAATGGTAAATTTTTGAAATAACCTCTCAAAGTCTCAAACCGACTTCAAAAATGATGAATAGTAAAATGATGAATAGTAATCGGTGAATAGTAATTTCCCCAGATGAATAGTGAAATTTTCAAAGTTTGATAAATGACATGAAATTACGATTTGTCACATTCATCCACCCAAAAAGGAATTCAGTCCCTAAATTCAGTTCGTGTTGGTTTCTCAAGTTTAGGGTTTGTGATGAATAACGAGGAGAGAAGACATGAAGAAGTGTCGTTACGGCTATCTAGGATTAAGAGTGTATAAAACATCGCGATAGAGAAAATATTGGAAGAATCTCCCATGAGTATCACTTTGACTTTTAGGAACATGTGAAAATTTTATATGCACTAAGATTTATAAATAACTGCTCCCAACATAACATGATCCCTCCAGAATTAGACATAGTTAGCTAGGCTATGTATAATTAAGGACGATAATGTGACATTCAATTTAGTTGTTGTAACTCTCAATGTTTAAATAGATTTAAACCATGTCGTTAAAATGGCAGTTAAAGTAAAAGGAAGCAAAAATTTTGTAAGTGATAACAAATCAGAAAGGAAAATAAAGTACGATAGATGAGAATATTTCACATCGAGTGGTTTATTAAACAGTAAATAGTCTTAAGTCATAAAGATCCGAATACTAAGGAAGACATAGACTTAGTACGACATAGTGCATAAGGAAATAAGACTGTTAATTTCTAAACTTCTTCAGTCTACCATGTTGTTGATACCCTGGTGAGCTTCTCCTCCTTCTAACATGTATGCTCTCTCATGAGCACCCTCAACTTGTTGACCTTGGTTTTGGGGATATTGGTTCCGATAGTGTCCTCGCTCCCCATTTCCGAAACATGTGACTATGGCCTTGCCCTTGCAGTCCTTAGCAAGGTGTCCCACTTTGTGACAGCTAAAGCATATACCACATGGACCATCATGATGTAGCGTGCATTGGTGGCATCGTGGTAAGTTTCCAGTATAAGCTCTTCCCTTTGTTGGTGCAGCAAACATAAACCCTGGCGACTTCTTGTCTTCTATTATGTTTTTTATAATGGTTAGTGTTATGGTTTTAGTTGTCATAATTATAACCTCCCTGGTCATTTTCCCATTTCCTTTTGTTGTAGCTAGTTTGGTTGTTGTTGTTGTTGTTGTTGTTGTTGTTGTTGTTTTTGTTGTTGTTGTTGTTGTTGTTGTTGTTGTTGTTGTTGCGGTTATTGTTGATAATGTTTTCCCTCTTCACAACCTGAGCCATGATTTTTTGAGTTATCCTGATAGTCTCTTCAATCGTTTGTAGATCGAAAGAAGTTACATCTCCTTGAATACATTGTGGAAGTCCTCCAATGAAATTTTCCAGTAATTTCTCATTGTTCGAAACCATAGTTGGACAAAGAACAGCCAACTCTTGAAACCTTCTGATGTAGGTCTCGATGTCATAACCAATAGTCACTAACTCATAAAATTCCGTTTCCAGTTTCTACACTTCTGTGCGTGGACAATACTTCTTAGTCATCAGCCTCTTGAATTGATCCCATGTGAGCTTGTAAGCATCTTCCATACCAATGGGCTGTGCATAAGAATTCCACCATGACATTGCGTCATCTAAGAGTGTACCAGTGGCAAACTTCACCTTGCAGTCACCTCGGCAATTGCATAGAAGAAATACAAACTCTATCTTCTCAAACCAATGGATCATAGCAGTGGCTCCTTTTGTGCCTTTAAACTTTGTGGGATCACCGCTCTTAAAGTCCTTGTATGTACAATTTCGAACTCCAGACCCTCTTGTAGTAGTAGCAAGTCTGGCAGCTTCAGCAGCAGCAGCAGCTACCGTCGCTCGTTCTTGCTCTAGTGCCTGGGCTATACTATCCTTTACATACTATTGGATAGCAGCTTGTGTCATAGCAGGTGCAGCTTTCTTTGGTGCCATAATTCTTCAAAATAAGAGGGAAGATTGAGACGTAGCAAATACCTATGTTAAGAATAAACGCTCTAAAGATATGTGATAGGAGGTGATAAGTTTGAGGTTATTTTTCAAAATGATTGACGGTTTCTAGACGATACGTTATGAGGTGTCGTAAGTGCTTCAAATGTATGACGATTTAATGACTTAATGTGTGATTAATGTCTAACACGACAATTTGGTGGTGAAACAGAGGAGTGAGAACGACTTCACTGTGACAAATCGTAATTTCAGGTCATTTTACAAACTTTGAAATTTTTACTATTCATCTCGGGAATTTACTATTCACCGATTACTATTCTTCATTTTACTATTCATCATTTTTTAAGTCGGTTAGAGACTTTGAGAGGTTATTTCAAAATTTTACTATTCACAAAATACTATTCATTTCCGGAGAAATCATCATATTTCGTAAACTAGGTTTACGAGTATCAAATTCGCGTAACCGTAAGGGTTAAGTTGCGTATTCATGGAACATCATTAAGAACTTTTCATATAGACTAGAGTTAGTCTACATATCATCAGTAACATCATTTTCATATTAGTTCATGCATGGGTTTGCATATTTCATTAACGTATATTTATTTATTAAATAAACGCTATCGCATGATCACTTATTTTGAATAATTGATCCGACACTTCCGACAATTTTCCAGATATATTTTTATACTCACTTTAATACTATAAAAATTATATTATTAGTTTACCCGATGATTTGGATTTATTTTGTATATATATTGTTATATATATATATATTTACGACGGTTTACGAAATTTCTATACGACAATTATTTATTCACTCAATACTTGCGAGAAATGCATTTATATAATTTTTATGACTTTGATATATTTTATTTTGTTCCGTTAAAATCTATTTCTAGCTAACTCTATACCTAATAACTAAATATCTATACTTAAATTAACAAAACATCAAAGATATACATATATTTTATAAAACAAAAGGCACCAATTTCTTGCTTCTTATGCCATTTCCGACTTCCCTCTTAGTCACCATATGACTAACTTATTTTTACTACAAAAAAAATGCATTTAAGTCCTTTAGTCTAGATATTTTCCATACATGTGTTATTATTTACAAAAATTAAACATACATGATCATTTTATTTAGTGAAAATTAGAAACACTCTCTACTTCATCCTTAAGGTTCGGCCATGATCAAGAACAAGAGAAGATCATCTTAACTTTTCAAGCTCAAGTGTTTATCAAGTGTTATTAGTAATCTATTTTAAGGTTTTGAAAATAAAAACCTATAGATTAATAAGGTTTTCATCATCTTTTTCACATAATCATCCAAGTAAGCTTACATATTATTTTTCATAACTTTCATACTCATATTCTTGATCTATTACAATTGTCATATAGGTAGATGCAAGTATACCATGTGTTTATACCACTTTATATATATTTTTCAACATAAAATGGACTTACATGTTATAATTAATATTCCCATGAACCTTATCATTTTTTGTGAAGTTTAGGAACTCATGACACCCTAAGAGGGTGTATGATAGGTTTAGAATAGCTTTGGTGTTGATTGGAAGAGATTAGAACAAGTTACAAACTAGAAAATTCATTTTCGACGAAATATATTTAAAGGCTGTCACGTTTTGTAAAATCTGGAATTTTCAGTAGGTTGTGAGTTATTTTGGCTTATATTTTCAGAAAATAGATTTAAAAACGAAACCGTGGCCGCTTGAACGGGTTAAAACGGGTTTATAACGAATCAGATACGCTATTTTCAAG
Organism: Chrysanthemum makinoi; assembly: GCA_910596185.1. Taxonomy (NCBI): domain Eukaryota; kingdom Viridiplantae; phylum Streptophyta; class Magnoliopsida; order Asterales; family Asteraceae; genus Chrysanthemum; species Chrysanthemum makinoi. The sequence continues at coordinate 40,489,358 of OU343219.1, forward strand.
TTTAACGACGAAAACTATTTTCTGGAATAGTACTTGCTGTCAAGGGTTTTTCAAAGGTCAAAAACGAGTTTTAAACATAATCTAAATGAGTCGACTTATCAAAAATATATTAGTACATACTAACATGAATCCGAGGATATATAGAATGTAGAAAACGGAGCTATAACGACTAAGTTACACGCGTTTTAATTATGGCTATCGTAATTATTTTCACAAGTATTAACTCATATATTTTCTAATAAGCCGAAATGGTTATTGCGAAGGACCATGTTTGGAGCCGTTTTTCTTATCGATAGAGTACTTTTGAGAAAATAATGTCTATAAGTAAAAGTGAGTTTATCTATTCTATTTTTCAAAATGTTCAACCGTTCGTCAAACGAAGTTGTAACGAATAATATACGGTTACTCAAACTTTGCCGAAAACTAACCTTAAACAATATTTTTAGTCCGACTACCTTACTTCATCTATATTTTTCTCTATGATCGAGACTTCTATGATCAAAAGTTAAATGCTAATACTTTTAACTATCGCTACAAGCTTTCCAAAACCATTGAGTTTGTTTTCTAACATTCGATATTCACCAAGTTACGACTAGCTTCACGAGGCTACTTAGTCATTTTTACGAATTATCAAAGTACATTTTTTTGCGACGAAAAACTATAATTTCTTGATAAATCACTACACAACTATTGTAGGATGTTGTTTCAACGTAAGTACTTGTAAAGTATTTTATAACATGATGAGATGTCATAAACGTATATTTCGACGATAAATTTCATTTTCAAAAATGTACAAGTGGTATAGATTACATGTGAATTTGCATGTACGACATTGTTTCATGACTTACATTAGAACATATCATTCATATTAGCTTGCAGATAGAGATTGCACCTCATTTCAGTGTATCCACTTTTGTCATCATAATCATTGCATCAGGTGAGTTTTATAGCCCCAACTCTTGTTTAATTGTTTTATACTATTTTTGGGGGAGATACATGCTCAACTACTTGCTTTATTTTAACTTCTACATATTACTGTGAGTTTCATAGCCCCACTTTCTAGTACTTAATTGTTTATTACACTCTTTGGGGGAGATACATGCTCAACAACTTTTATGACAATCATGATTATTTGCAAACCATATGTTTATATGAACTGAATGTTTAGTCATACGAAGTAACATCATTGCCATACTTAGAGTTTCAATATCATAGACCATTGAGCTAACTGACTTGGTATGATCACGATCTAACGGACTTGGATAATGCTGAGCTAACGGACATGGTATAATGTTGAAGTAACGGACTTGGTACAATCATGAACTGACGGACTGGGAACTATTTTAAACTATACTATATTATGTGCTATATCAATTGACTATTGATACATTAAGTTATGTACTATTATGTGAATTCATTTGACGATGTTTGCTTGAACATAAACTATAACATTTTGAGTAATGGGTTGTAAACACACAAGTTGCAAGTTTTGTATGGGCGGAACTTGGAACTGAGTGGATTTGCAATGCCTTTGCTGCATGAACGTTCTTTAAAGGTTTTTCATGACAACACAAACTCTATGAACTCACTAAACCTTTGTGTTAACACTTTTAGCATGTTTTATCTCAGATATCTAAGGCATACACTTCATGGCATGCATGTGGACTTATCATAGAGTCGCGGTGACGACGCGTCTCACATAGATTTTATGCACTTAACTAACGTTTGATTGTAACAAACTCATGTTGGTACTTTTGAAAATCTTTTGGGACCTATGTTTTGTAAACACTGATTATTTTACTTAATCAAACGATATTTTCAAAACGACACTTTAGGTCGTTCAACATAACTGTAACTGTGATGTTATGGCAGTCACGCCCCAGGTATTCCATTCCGCTGCAAAATAGGTGTAACATATTGGATTTCACATACACATCAAACCATTAACACAAGAGGCGTACAAGATGAGTTTCTAGAGAGAGAAAGGGTTAGAGGTTTGGGAACTTTAGTGAGAGAAAGAAAAATCTTATTATGAGCTCCAACTCTCTACCTTGGAAGGTAGAGAGTATTTATAGTACTTACATAAATCGCCACCTACGGGCTGTGGATCAGGCATACAGTGGGTAAAGACCCGTCCGTCCTCAACGGTGTTACAAACTAAATACTACTTAACTTGTAATGATCTAAGACTACGAGCTTTCTAATGATTACATATACTTGAGGTGACCGACTCTTTAATAACTGGATTTACTAAATCCTAACAATATCCCCCTAAGGGAGGTCACCTCAAACACACATTAAAATTTACATTGAATACAAACAGATATTACATTACAAATTGTTCTTGCATTCTTGATGTAGGACTTTGCTCTGAAGCTCGTAGTCATCGATTCTTCATTATTGCATGTTTGGTTAATCCAAGTGGAGGTCTTTATCGATCCACGTGATAATGAGTTTTGAGCCAGCTTTGAGATCATCAGCAATCAAAAATCTCTAACTCATCCATTGTGGTGTTGGTATTAGGTGATGTTGTGACTTTTGGACCGACATGCTCACATTTTGGATCATGATTTCTTCTCATCGAGTAGCGGAAGCTTTCATTGATTCATGATATAGGCGCAGCCAGAAAGCATGGAGTGAGAATATCAGAGTCATTGATGCACTAATCATGATTTCTTTAGAAATGAGTGTATTGTATGAGCATGCGGCTATGGGTTGACCGCATCATTCGATCGGTACCGCAAACGTCGGCGTACTGCATACAACAGCTTAGCAATAAAGCGCAAGAAAGTGTCTTTGATCACTTTCATTGAATTGAGGTACACGGCCCACGGTTCCCGTTGATCAAGATACAAGTCTTTGTGCGGGTAAAATTTGAAGAATTTCCTTGACAGGGTTTCACGATGCTCTAGTTTCTCAAACCGGAACGTCTCAAAGAAGAAAACACGGAGTGAGTGAACCAGCGAATTGATATTCACTGATTGATGAAAAGATTTGTTGAAAAACAATCGTGTACCGCACAATAGAAATTTTTTTTGCAATACATCGAAGGTTTTAATGAAAATTAATTATCAATCATAAACACCTTTTAATTTGAAATATCTGCACAGAGTCGATTTGTTAAAGTAAAGAATTTTTAAGCACAACGACTGGTTTTTCAAAGGTATCCGTCAATCCATAACCTGAACCAGGATTGTTTCAAAAGATTGAATCGCCCCATTGTTTATGTTTAGTTGTCACATGGTTGATCTATTGAATAGGTCTCACATGCCACCTACCAGGAGCTTGTTTGATGTTGGCTCCAGAAGGCTTTCCATCTTCATTGTGAATATGTTTGCATATCACTCAGATGTTCTGGCAATACCACAAGGATAATGCGTAGGACTCATAAGATATAATCTCTCTTTCCACATTGTGTGAAACAGAGAGTCTTCATTGACATTGTCCTAAGGAGATTTATTTGATGATCTCGTGGCTCTAGACTCAATAGTGCACATTTGGTTCCTATGCCGGAGACTAGGGAGAGGGTCTCCTTCTTCAATATCAACAAACTCTAAGAGAAAGTCGATAGATAATGTCAGTTCCCCTTGAGAATGAAACAAATCCTTTTAATAGGAACTTGAGTAGCTTGAGAAGTTGTAGTGCAGTGCGTCACTGGGATGACATCTTGTCTTCAATACCGATGTTACCTTGGTAACCACCAGTAGCATATGGATTGAACCCGGTTTCTGCCCTAAGGTTGAATAAATGGAGGGCTATTTCTTTTCACCTTTTTCTCATTTCATTTCTTTTTCCTTCTTCAACCCCTTCAGTGCTTACCAAGACTTCATAACCAGAACCTTGTTGGGTTTATTCCAGATTCTAGCTCACCAATCCGCACTCTTCCCATTTATCACTTTTCTCCTTTTTTTTCTGATCAAACCTAAGGACTTCTTTACTATCTAGTGGATTGTCCCTGGGTAGATCCCTCCGGATCTGGCGGGATCGTGGGAATGAATACCTAACCTAACCATCCTTATAACTCCATACATAAAGTAAAATGGTTGGTCTATTTGGTATTGTTCATCTGCCATTGGTACCAATTGAAAACCATTTGAAAATCAATCCAGATACTTGTGATATATTATCAAAACATTTTGTACCTAAATTGTTTTTGATAATTTTAGAAACAGAGCTCCCCCTCAACATGTGCATCATACATCATTTTGTGATAGAAATAATTTTCATCTTTGAGGGGTTGGCTTGCATCTAAGAGTAGTTATATGAAGAATGTAGTTTTCAAAATAGTTGCTCCCCCTCAATATGTGCATGGAAATTTGAAAATGTTTTTCACATATTAGGAAAAGATTGCACATTGAAATAAATTGACCGCTTTCAAATCTTAGTGGTTTAAGATAGATGCTCCCCCTCAACATGTGCATGAAAATTTGAAATCGTTTGGCACATGTGGGAAGGAGAGCTTGTACATCCTTATAAAACCATTTACCGAATTATCGATTAAATCCAATTTAAATCACAAATTCTCCCCGATCACAATTATCAAATCATTTGAGATTTGTGATCTCTGTAGATTTAAATTGATTTTGAAAGCTTTAAGGAGAATTGTGACTTGATTATGAAAACGCTTTAACTGATAAGGATCGGATTTTGAGACTTTAAACTCCATTGATTAAACATGCATAATTATCTTTTGAAAAATAATTGTATGACAAATAACCTTTTGATTTAATTGAAATCATTCTCCCCCTCAATCAATGACATAAGCTGTTGATTGAGAGATAGATATTTTGACAAACGTTAAGTCCATATGATTTTCAAAAATAGAGTCCGAGTTATTTTTCAAAGCAATTAGTTTTCTTAAGATAGTAAGTAATTGTTTATAGAATCAGAGCATGAGATTTGAAAACCAAGATAAAGCATGGCTCTATTCTTTCTTTGAAAAACGGGTTATCATCAAAATGACAATAAACCATTGTTTCACTTTCTCCCAAAGATTTTTTTTTTTTTTTTAAGAAACGATCTTATGTATATTCGAAGAGCATCTAAAGACCCGTGACATTCTTTGAAAGTCAACACAAAGTCCGTAGATGATATCGAACAAGGAAAACATGACAAAATAACAATATTTTTGGAATTTTTCAAGATTTTCTAATTTTTATGGGTTTTTTGAAAGTTTTATATTTTTCTCTTTGCTTTTTGAAGGTTTTGCAATTTTGTATTTTGCTTTTTAAATAGATATTTACAAGAGATAGATGAAGGAAAACCTTTACTCCTCTTCTTCCTCTTGAAGACGTTTGAGTGTTTCCTGTAGGCTCTAAGACCAAGTCGGAAGGATAAACTCAAAACGTTCTCTAGGAAGAGCTTTGGTGAAGATGTCTGCTAACCGGTATTCAGTCCTTACAAAATAGAGTTCCACCACACCGTTTTCTATTTGCTCCCTGATGAAATGATGTCGTATGTCGATGTGCTTTGCTCTTGAGTGTTGTATGTTGTTGCATGAGAGAGCAATAGCACTTTTATTATCACAGATGATTTTGTTGAATTCAAAGCCATAGATAATTGGGATCTCATCCAAAGGATTTGAGCACAACAAGATGACATGGCTATGTATTCAACCTCTGTAGAGGAAATAGAAGTACTCATTTGCTTCTTTGAAGACCACCTCACAAGCTTATCACCCAAAAACGAGCACCTCCGCACGTATTTCGACGAGTATCTTGACATCCCGCATGATCGGCATCTGCATAGGCCGTTAGTGACATACCGGTGTCCTTCGGGTACCAAAGTCCCATATTGATGGTTCCTTGGAGATACCGAAGACCCGTTTAACCGCTTCAAGGTGCTTTTTGGTAGGCTTAGCCCGATATCTAGCACACATGCAAACAGCGAACAAGATGTCCGGTCTACTAGGCATGGAGGTACATCGGGGATCCAATCATACTACGATATTTCATTTGGTCTACCATGATCCCTAAGTGGTCCTCATCTAGTTTAGTACGCTCTATCATGGGAGTGTCAACAGGTCACTAGAATCAAATCCAAATTTCTTTAAATCTCATTTGCATATTTAGATTGATTTATAAAAATGCCTCCGGGACTTTGTGAAATTTGTAATCCTAAGAAAAATGACATTTGTCCCATCATTGACATTTGAAATTTAGAACCCATTTCATTAGAAAAATGATCACACTCATTGGGGTCAGTCGAGGCAAAGATAATATCATCAACATATATTTAAACGTGAATTAAATGTTTGCCTGACTTCCTGGTGAACAATGTCGGATCAAGCTGCTCCTTTTTTGAATCCGGTAGATAGAAGAAACTTTGATAGCGTATCATACCATGCCCTTGGAGCTTGCTTTAAACCGTAAAGAGCCTTCTTCAAACGATAGACGTGAGTAGGATGCTATGGATTCACAAAGCCTTCGTGTTGGCCGACGATACGACTTCTTTAAGATCTCCGTAAAGAAACGCCGTCTTTACATCCATTTGATAGACTACCATGTTCTTACTTGCAGAATTAGCCAAGAAGATTCTGATTGCCTCGATACGAGCAACAGGAGCAAATGATTCTTCAAAGTCAATACCCTCCTCTTGACTATATCCTTTTGCAACCAATCGAGCCTTGTTCTTTAAAACATCACCATGCTCATCAAGTTTCACTTTGAAGATCCACTTTAGAGCAATGATCATAGCACAATTTGGAGCATGTACTAATTCCCATACATCAAGTCGATCAAACTCATGAATTTCTTCTTGCATGGCATTGAACGTTAGTCTTCATTCATGGCGTTTTTGACATCTTTTGGTTCGACCTTAGAGAGTACGGAGTTGAAGAAGCACCATAAGGCATCGGTTGCAAGTTGTTTCCGTGTGGATACTGGACGAGAGGAGTTTCCAATGATGTTGTCCAATGGATGATCATGTGTCCATTTTCTGAGGTGTTCATGTGGTTGTTGTTGAGGAACTGATGTAGCAGAGTCGATATCTCCCGATGAAGATGGTTCTGATGATGATTCAGGAGCAAATATGTTTTCAAATGGAGCATCTTCGAGTAGCAAAGGGTTAACTTCATCATTGATGCCAGAACCAATTCCATGATGTACATTCGATGATTGATGATTTGTTGATGAGACAGAGTGATCAGCAGCAGCTGCTTCTTGACTTAATGATATTGAGACTAAAGGATTGACTTCATTCACAGGGATAGGAGCAACCTCTATTGATGGAATTGACATTTCATCAGCATTTGGTTCATAGTGTTCATCAAACATTGGATCAAACAATTTCTTTAAATCATCTTCTCGATGGAGGTACATAATGAGTTGCTGGAGAGGGATTAGAAACAAGAGTAGAACTGATAGGACTACTTGATGTAAATTGAGTTCTTGTCGAGAACTGGTTTGTCCGAAGCCATTTAACCGGTCAGCTCATCGAACGTAACGTGAATTGTTTCCATGATATTTCGGTTCTCTTGTTGTAGATTCGGTAACCCTTCTTGTTTGGTGCATAACCAACAAAACTCCAATATCCGCTTTTGCTCTTAATTTACCTAAATCTTGATCGTCATTCGTTGGATAGCACAAAGAACCAAACACACGAAGGTATGAGAGATCAGGTTTTCGTTTATGAACAAGTTCATATGGAGTTTTCCATGAGAGGTATGAATAAGGGAACGATTTTGGGTGTAGCAAGCAGTGGCAATGGCTTCACCCATAGAAACATTAGAACCTTTGAATAAATTAGCATTGTTCTTGCGGCTTCCACAAGAGTTCGATTTTGTCTTTCAACTACACCGCTCTGTTGAGGAGTTCGAGGAACACTTCTTTGATGACTGATTCCAACACTTTCATAAAATTGAATTAAGTCTTTGTTAACAAACTCTGTGCCATTGTCTGTTCGAACTATTCTAACAGAATTGTTGAGTCGAACTTGTAGCTGTTTGATAAGTTTGATGATGACATCCGGAGTTTCATCCTTTGTCCTCAAAAACTTTACCCAAGTAAATCGAGAGTAGTCATCCACAACGACTAAAATGTATTTCTTCCCATTTATAGTTTGTACTCTCATTGGTCCGCAGCATCCATATGAAGAGTATGAAGAACTTCCATTACTGAGTTTGTTGGTTTTGGTTTGTAGGCATATTTCGTGCTTTTACCCAATTGGAAGCTGAACAAAGATGATCTTTTTCATATTTTAATCTGGGTAAGCCTCTGACAAGATCCTTTCTAGAAAGGTTATTAATGGTGCCTAAGTTCAAGTGATTGAGATGACGATGCCATAACCATGAATTTGTTTTTGAAGCCTTTGACAGCAAGCAGATTGGAGAAGACTTCATCATGTCTTCGATAGAGATGGTGTATAGGTTAGAACCGCGAGTACCTCTTAATAATTCCACACCATCAAGTTCTCTAACGAAGCAAGTATGTTTTCTAAAGGCCACTTCTAGATTAGAATCACAGAATTGACCAACAGAGAACAAATTATGACCAAGACCTTCCACATAATATACCTGGAGATTACACTTTTGCCAACTACATAATCACCATAACCCATAATTGCTCCAAAATGGTCGTTCCCGAATCTAATAAATCCCGATGAATTTACTCACGAAGTTCATGAGCCGCGACCGGTCTCAGTATATGCTTGGAAAAGCCTGAGTCCAAGTATCCGCACGGCGATTTGAACGATCTGCAATTGAACACAGAATGGATAACTGGATAATTGGGATCCCCATGCAAGAATGGGTTCCACTTGGTTAGTAATGTGATGATTGGAACACCCAAATTAGAAGTAGAAACAATGGAATCATTAGAAATAGATGCAGTGCTAGTGTCCATATTTGACCTATTCAAAGTATGTTCATTTCTTAAGGGAATAGTTCTACCAATAGGCATCCATTTTCTAGTGGGCATTGATTTAGCAACTTTAGGGCAAAGCTCATTAATCTTACGGCCGGTAGGTATCCATTGATAACCTATATTACTAAATTTCCTTCCTGTAGGTTTCCACTGTTTTCTAACTTTCTTTCGCCTTTGCCTTTTAGCCTTCTTAGCTTGAATTTTAACATTAACAGCTTTTATCAAGGCATTTAACAGCATTAGACAAATCATTCACACCACATTCAAGATTAGTAATGAAACAACGCAATCATCATTACATGTTTTGCCAAAAGTAGCGTAATTCGCGATTAATTACAAGACGCTTAAAGCTAACACTAGAATCAACACGATTTGTTTTATTCAACTCAAACTTAATATTCCTAGGGTGATCTTCTACTCTCTTCCAATGCACATTCTTAGCTTGCGAGGTCCTATCTTGCTTGGTATTGCACAGGCTTTGACCCGCTTGCTTTAATGTCATGATTACTCGTAGAGGAATTATGGGAACATTAGTTGGTTGATCTACATTTTGCATTCCTGAACTAGATGTGCAGGGATCTAAACTACTTGAAGGCACATTAGTGTTCACTTTCTTAAAGCTAGGCATAGAATGATTTTTATGCTTGGCACTGGGCATGAAACAAGGCATCACAACTTTACCTTTCGCACCTAAGGATTTAGGACATGTTGCAATTAAACATTCTAGCAGCTCTTGAGATCGTTTGGCCTGAATGCAAGCAAACCTAATTTCTCTATCAAGAGGTTTATTAATGAAATCCTCTTCAACAATCTCACGGAGACATTCTAGACTATCCTTAAGGTGAGCACAATAGTTATGAAACACATGTTCATTATTCCTAAGATGAGGAGGAATATATTTAATAGTCACAGTATATTTGCAGTCTGAGGATGACTTTGATGCAACATTCTCATTAAAACAAGTGGCGGTTTCCTTTTTCCTCGACTCCTGATTCTCAATTTCCTTTTGTAAAGACATTATTTTTTCGTTGTTTTTGTCACGAGTGAATTTCATTGAATCATATAACTTTTTAAAGTGTCGTTTAACTTTTTCATTTTCTTCTAAAAACTCTCGCTTCTCCTTTTGTAAGGCACTAACTAAGTTTTGAAGATGAAAAGTTTGAGAATACTGAGAATCTAAAGGAGGAGGCATTTGGGATCCGTACATTGTTCTTTTCACCCTTTAATTGAGAGATTTGGGCTTTCAACCTTTCGATCGTGTTACAATGAGCTCGAATCTGTTCATCACGTTTGCTAATTTCAAAACTGCATCAAATTCAGGAACATCCAAGGATGTCTTGATATTTGAGGTTTTAACATTTTCTTTCAGATGTTGATATTTTAATTGCAAAGCAAGATGCTCAACTTCAATTTAGAAAAACTGTTTTACAAAGTTATAATGATCATCCTGTTCAACTTTATCATGCAGTTTAGAGTTAGTTTTTTCAAGCTCAATGACACGATCATGGGAGACTTTCGGAGCAACAGATAATTCATGAAATTGAGAAGCATTAATGGAACAATTTGTAGCAAGTGTAAAACACATCTTGAGCAATACATTGAGAAATAAGATTCTCATTCAAGGTATGCAAGTTCTTCCTCTCAATCTCATTATATTTTAATTCTCGCTCATAGTCACTAACCTCAACAATCATCACATCAAATTCCTTTTCCATTTCTTTAATATCTAAGTCCATCCCCTTTTTAAGACTCTCAAATTGACCTTTTAATTGTTTAAAGAAAGGCATGATCTCAGTTAAATAGCATTCTTTAGTTTGCTCAAAACCCCTTTCCCCTTCAGTTATCCCAGTGGGTGTGATCCTTTTCTTACAAGTTTTCTCAAAATCAACAAATAATTGAAAGATAACATATTGACTGATTAAGGTCTTGCTTTTAGTGGCAATAGTTCTAGGAACTAAATGCATTGGTGTATTTGGAGGATACCACGGTCGTGAAGGCATTTTCCTAAGGGGAGGGTTTGTTACAACAAGATTCTCTGCATTTTGCTTATCTAAATCCTTTTTCCAGAACACTTGTTCGGGTGTTAACAACGTTTGAGGCTTAAACTTGTACAAGGAGATCCAATTTTCCTTTTTGTAATCATGGGCTTTGATCGTTATGTTATTCTCTTTACATTCAGGATATTCTAGCTTCTTATTCATTTTCTCCCTAGATGCATCATCTAATTTTCTATCTTTCAAAGGTGCACTCAACGCAACTAGGTTTGTGTCTAGGTTTAAGAATCTCATTACCATCATAGATTACATTATGGGCAGCTCTAGCCTTTTTAACAACCTCAGGATTAGGTTCCACAACAAGGGGAATGCTATGCTTATCGCTTAAAACTCTATGCTTAGTGATCAAGTGAGGAGTCTGAATGGTATTCCTTTGTATGTACAACTTATTTTCTAGCTTGTTTTTCAAAGTTTTTAGATTGGAAAAATCATTCAAAAGTTTTGATTCCTTAGCATTGAATTCTTGCTTAAGCATTTTAACATTTTCTTGAAGTTCTTGTTTTTGCTTAGTAGTTTTAGAAAGCTTTTCTTGTAAGGAGTTTAACTCTTGTTTTAATACTTCTTCTCTAAAGTTACTTTTCTAATAATTTATGCATTTGGTCATTCATTTCCTGCTCACGGGTGGTCAACTCAAACTTAGCACGTTGTTCATAAATAGCAACTTGTTCTTTATAGGCATTCAGTTCAAAGATACAGAATCATCGGGGCACATGCGATTATGTATTCATCAAAGACATAGTCCTCATTGACTTCGGAAGATGCATTACTTGGTACAACCTCACTTTCACTTTGCTTCACATATTGATCATATGGGACAATATTGCTATTACCCTCATCATCAATATCTGATTCATAAGTTTCAAGATTATGTACTTTATTATGCATCTTTTGCTCATCAACATCATCATATAGTTTTAATACCTCTGAAATGATTTTGTCTTTGGATGGATTAGCCTGTTGAGGTGGAGAGACCATAGGTGAGATGCTAGCCATGAAGATTGTTTGGGCAATAGGTTCATCATCGACATCAGAGTCAAATGCATCACAGTCAACTACTTGAAATGCATTTTGATGATTATTACCTATCTCCTGAATTGGTTGTTCATCAATATCGCATCATAGGTTTGGCATTTCCCTCAGCAGGAACAACAACCTCTTCATCCAAATCGCTCCATTATCCTGAGCTTGCACAAGCAACATCTTGTCTCCAAGTATTCTCAGCGTGGTTTTGGAGATGTGCAGCCTAGCAATATGTCCCTCACCACCACACTTGTAGCACTTAATTGGCTTTGCTTGACCTTGATTCCCATTCCTTCCCTATTCTGATTTACCCCATATCCTCTACCAACTCCACTTCTTCCCTGTTCATGCTGCCTTTCTTGAAGTGGTTGTCCCATAATCTTTCCATCTCTCGACAAATGATGATTGTGTAGATTGGATGCGATCTCGATCTCATTGTTAGTGTGTTGTGGTATGTGGATCCAGGGTCGTTTTGTTTAACCATAAGAGCCAGTTGATTAATGAAGTTCCCATGATCGCAAGACATCGGCTTGCTTGAACCTCGGATCAGGAATGAGTTTGTGATTACCATTACCCGTGGGTATGACTTGAGATGCTTTGGTAGTAATACCAACATTGTGTAGAAGTGCACTCATTTGACGAACTGATTTCTCCCTGCTTAGATTTGAACTGCTCAAGAATCCTTTTTTCAAACATTGCATGTCTCTCATTCGGAAGAAGGAAGGCATATAGTTGCTCATAGTTTGTGTCCTTCAATCCTTTGGTTAGCTTCACAGAGGTGACAAACTTGTGCCATTCGGGATTCATGTTGTTCACAAACTTCGAGTTCAGCTGAATGTTTGGCATAGTCATTCTGATGTTCCGCATGTCATTCACAAGCTTGTGGAATCTCACGTAGTATTCATAGATACTCTCATATGGTTTCATCTTGAAGTGCTCAAACTCATCATACAGTTGTGATTCTCTGTCTTCTTTGGTTAATTGAACACGAGAGAAGCATCTTGACATTATCCCAAACTGCCTGGCTTCGTTGTTGTGATTAATAAGCTTGTAGATATCTTTTGGAAGACCTTGAAGTATAATGTTAGAAGCCCTGATATCAGCATCGAACCTCTTTTCTCCTTTTCATTGAGCTCATCATACGTCTTTGGTCTATCTATTCCATAGATCATTGTTCCATCTCGCGTTGTATCAATTAAGTCCCTTGTAGTCTCAATCTGATAAGGTCCTTCATCAATAGACTTGAGAATGTTGACTCCGTTTTCCTTTCCAAGACAATACAATCTGATTCATTGTGCCCAAGAGTCGTAGTGGGCGGTTCTGTCAAGCATGGGTGGATGAGTATCGAACCACGGTGCTTGAACATCTTCGACAAGATGGAGATAATTGTAGATACGTTGGTAGACATGTTTAAAGATTACACGGGATTTTATAACTCAATGATTAAACCGGAAATAGATTCTTTCACGGGATTTTACTAAATCAAGAGAAAACCGTAATACAAACAAAAATTCAACCAAGTCGCTAAAAAGCCATGAACCAAGTCGCTAAGCACCAAGTTGCTAAGTATTATGAAATCAAATCTCTATAATGCCAAGTCGCTAAAACACAGTAAGTTGCTAACTAACAACTCGCTAAGATCCAAGTCACGAGAATTATGACAACAAGTCGCTAAGTCACTAAATAGCAACTCGCTAAGGTCCAAGTCGCTAACACCAAGTCGCTAAGAAACTTAAGTACAAGTCGCTAACAAGATTGAAAGCAAGTCGCTACCCATAATGGAGAATCCACTAAGTGTACTGTTTGTCGGCTTGTCTCAAAAGACAAGTCGCTAGGACCAAGTCGCTACCAAAAAGCACTACAACTCGCTACTTTTTACTGAAGCAAGTCGTTAAGATGAAATTCACTACGAGAACCAAGTCGCTACCAAGAAAAACTTCAAAAACACACTTTTCAATCCAAAACAAGCTCAACCACAGTGATTCAAGCTTACCAAATCAAAACCCAAGCACATAAAATGATCCTCAACACAAAAGTACACCCAAAATTCAAACTTTAACATTAGAAATGAACCAAATGATGCAAAAACCACTAAACCTTTTCAAACTCAAAAACCATCTAAAAACCACTAGAAATCCAAGGATATGTAAGAGATGATCAAACCATGGCTCTTGATACCATTTGTAACATATTGGATTTCACATACACATCAAACCATTAACACAAGAGGCGTACAAGATGAGTTTCTAGAGAGAGAAAGGGTTAGAGGTTTGGGAACTTTAGTGAGAGAAAGAAAAATCTTATTATGAGCTCCAACTCTCTACCTTGGAAGGTAGAGAGTATTTATAGTACTTACATAAATCGCCACCTACGGGCTGTGGATCAGGCATACAGTGGGTAAAGACTCGTCCATCCTTCATGGTGTTACAAACTAAATACTACTTAACTTGTAATGATCTACGACTACAAGCTTTCTAACGATTACATATACTTGAGGTGACCGTCTCTTTAATAACTGGATTTACTAAATCCTAACAACAGGTATTTTGGGGGTGTGACATTCATCCTCCTTGAAGGTTTTGTCTCGTCCTTCGATGTTATCGGTGATTAGTCTGGTGCTGAATCGACTAGTGTTAATATTGTGGTAGAGAATGTCAAGATATTCTCCACATTGTTGTTTGAAGAAAGAATAATGGAATGGGTATCTGAAGACATCTTTGTGACAATCGATTTGAAATGAAAGTAAATAACTCGCATAATGTGCGTATAAAACTGCATGTATAATGAGTATGCACTTATAATGAAATGATGAGATGCTATGATGATGTAGTTATAGTCTAGGGTCAATGATGCAACCTAGTTCTCTATAACTCTTGCTCACTACTGTCTGTCCACCCCAAATTACCTTTTTCGATGGAATGAAATACCTTGGGATGACTGCCATAGCATCACACTTACAGTTATATTGAACGACCTAAAGTGTCGTTTTGAAAATACATCGTTTGATTGAGTAAAATAATCAGAGTTTACAAAACATAGGTCCCAAAAGATTTCCAAAGTACCAATATAAGTTTGTTACAATCAAACGATAGTTAAGTGCATAAAATATATGTGAGACGCGTCATTTCAGCGACTCAATGCAAGCCATGATGATATGCTAATACCTGAGATAAACATGCTTAAAAGTGTCAACACAATGGTTGGTGAGTTCATAGAGTTTGTGTAATCATGAAAAACCTTTGAAGAACGTTCATGCAGCAAAGGCATTGCAAATCCACTCAGTTCCAAGTTCGGCCCATACAAAACTTGCAACTTGTGTGTTTACAACCCATTACTCAAAATGTTATAGTTTATGTTCAAGCACACATCGTCAAATGAGTTCACATAATAGTACATAACTTAATGTATCAATAGTCAATTGATATAGCACATAATTCGACGTAGAACAATAGTACACGACTCGACGTATCAGTAGTCAACTGATATAGCACATAACTCGATGTAGAACAATAGCACACAATCAAGAACAATAGATATAGTACAACATTCGGTTTTAAAACAACTATGATCATGATAAAAGTTATAGCATGTATCTCCCCCAAAAATAGTTCAAAACAATTGAAAATAGGGGCCATGAAACGCACCTGATGTAATAATTATGATGACAAAAGTGGATACACTGAATTGAGGTGCAATCTCTAACTGCAACCTATTATGAATGATATGATCTAATATAAGTCATGAAATAATGTTGTGCATGCAAACTCATATGATATCCATACCACTTGTACATTTTTGAAAATGAAGTGTATCGTCGAAATATACGTTTGTGTCATATTGTCAAGTTATAAAATACTTTACAAGTATTTGCATTGAAACAACATCCTATGATAGTCGTTAAGTGATAAATCAAGAAAATATAGTTTATGAGTAATTTTCGGAAAAGTTTGAGTGATCGTATATTATTCGTTATAACTTCGTTTGACGAACGGTTGAACATTTTGGAAAATAGGATAGGTGAACTCACTTTTACTTATAGACATTATTTTCTCAAAAGTACTTTATCGATAGGAAAAATGGTTCCAAACATGGTCACTTGCAATAACCATTTTGGTCTAGAAGAAAATATATGTGTTAATACTTGTGAAAATAGTTACGATAGTCATATTTCAAACGCGTGTAAGTTAACCGTTATAGCTCGGTTTTCTACGTTCTATATATCCTCGGATTCGTGTTAGTATGTACTAATATATTTTTGATAAGTCGACTCTTCTAGTTTATGTCAAATACTCATTTTTGACCTTAGAAAAACCCTTGACAGCTTGTATTATTTCAGAAAATTAGTTTTCGTCGTTAAACTTAAAATTAACGTATCTGTTTCGTTATAAACCCGTTTTATTCCATTCAAGTGGCCACGATTTCGTTTTTAAGTCTATTTTCTGAAAATATAACCCAAAATATCCCCTGACCTACTGATGTTTCCAGATTTCACAAAACGTGACAGCCAATAATTATTTTTCGTCGCAAATGACTTTTCTAGTTTGAAACTTGTTCTAAACCATTCCAATCAACACCGAAGCTATTCTAAACCTAACATACACCTTCTTAAGGTGTCATGAGTTCCTAGAATTCACCAAAATTGATAGGTTTCATAAGAACACTAATAGTATACTTTAAATCCATAAATAGTATAAAAACAAGTAAAAAGTGGTATTAATACATATGAATACTTGCATATCTCAAAATAATACATCAAATAACTCAATAATAAGCAATTAAATTTATGAAAATAGTTAGTAGCTTAGTTGTGATGATTATGAGGATTGATGATAGAAAACTTAGTTAAACTTCAAGGTTTAATCCTAAACCTTATTAGAACACTAATAGGATCTTAATAATACTTGATCTTGAAAAAAATGATGAACTTCTTCTTGTTCTTATTTAGGCCGAACCACAAGGATGATGAGGAGGGAGTTCTTGCTTTGTTTCACCTTTTTGTATGTGTTACTATGTATTTTCATTAAGAAAAATAACACATGTATGAGATATTAATTGGTCAAAGTGTATAGGTGTAAGTTTAGTCAAGAAAATATCAAGAAGTGGTGACATGGGGGGGGGGGGGGGGAGGTCGGCAATAAGAAGAAAAACAAGACTTTGTTGCTTGATTTTGTATAAAAATGTATATATGTTTGATATTTAGCGTAGTTTAGTTTAGATATTTTGCTTTTAAGTACCAAGTTAGCTAGAAATCAATTTTAGCGGAACTAAATAAAATATATTGATGTCTTAAAATTTATAAAATTACATTTCTCACAAGTATCGGGTGAATAAATAATTATCGAATAGAATAAACGAAAACCGTAAATATATATATAAAAATTTATATACCAAAATAAATTCAAAACATCGGGTAAACTAATAATATAATTTTTATAGTCTTAAAATGAGTATAAAAATATATCAGGATAATTGTTGGAAGTGTCGGATCAATTATTCAAAATAAATGATCGTGCGATACCGTTTATTTAATAAATAAATATACGTTAATGAAATATGCAAACCCATGCATGAACTAATATGAAAGTGATGTTACTGATGATATGTAGACTAACTCTAGTCTATATGAAATGTTTTCAATGATGTTTCATGAATACGCAACTTAACCCTCACGGTTATGCGAATTCGATACTCGTAAACCTAGTTTACGAAATGATGAATAATAATCATGAATAGAAATTTTTTCTCTGGAAATGAATAGTGTTTCGTGAATAGTAAATTTTTGAAAATACCTCTCAAAGTCTCAAACCGACTTCAAAAATGATGAATAGTAAAATGATAAATAGTAATCGGTGAATAGTAATTTCCCGAGATGAATAGTGAAATTTTCAAAGTTTGATAAATGACCCGAAATTACGATTTGTCACAATTTTCAGTTTCTAGGATTATAAGATTCAAATAACTCACAATGGTAGGTACCGTAACTGGCTTTTAGACCTTCATATTCTTCTTTTGGTTACTTGACTTGTTGGTAGACAAAACTGAGGACGACGTTCGCTTTGGAACAGGATTCTGGATAATATTTCTTTGTGGTTGCACTTGCTTTGGAGAAGTAAATTTGGAAACTGAATTTGGCGATTTTGCGTTATCTACCGGTTTACTCTTAACGGGTGGTACGATTTTGGGACAACAGGAATAGAAGCTTTCTGCTTATCAGAAGGTGGTTTTAGCTTCCCTCTAATCCTAACACCTTTATCTTCGACTTTCACCTTTTCTTGATGGATGTTTCTCATCGAATTTTCATAACTTTATAACTCTGATTATCATGACCTAAACGTTGAGGGCTTATTAAAACAATCGGTGGTGTATCATCTATGAATTTATTGCTCATTGGTTTCATTTCGCGCTTGTTGTTTCTCAAAAGTCCTTTAGACTGCATCATGTCAATGATCTCATCTAATGACATATGTTCTCGATCCATCTTCGGGAGAAACAACTGTGGTTTCTTTGCCTTTGGTAAGTCAACATCGAAAATGGGACTCAACTTGCTACTAACATCCATCTGCTTTTGGGGACTAGGAGGGGGCGGTTTTGAGGGAAACTCTTATAATCCCATAAGTTTCGCAATCAAGTTTGAACCTTTTGACTTTTCCTCTGTAGCCCTCGATGAAAAAGATTCGGAAGAGGTGAATTCATGAGTCGAATACATCATTGAAGATGATCTGCTTGAGCTAGTTGAAGCTAGATCAGGAGATAAATGCAACTTCCTTTTACATGCAGAACCAGAAAACCAATTAACCGGGCTACATATGTTTTCAAATTTGCTTTATGCTTCAAAGTATTAATTTTTTCTACAAAAAATCGAGAGGACTACTACACCTGCTAACTCATCTGAGTCTCTACTTGCATAAGCATTTTCTTGATAAGACTTGTTGGGCAAAAGATTTTGTTTCGAAAGACCTTCTCTAATCACATCCCTGAGCTCTGCATAACAATCTCTTGATGACCCATTTGCTAATTTTCTTTCTTTTTCATAAACCGTAGCATAATCATAAACTCTTAAACTTTCAAACCGATCCGAACCAATCCTGCTAGAAAGTTCCTCAGTTGGCTTCTCCTTTTTCTTAATATACATACCTTCTTGCAATCTCCCAAGCATCATTAAAGACTCTTGAAGATCAAGAGCGCCTTTGAGCAAATCTTTCAGTTTCAAGAAGTTAACATGAAATGATAGCATTATATGTAAATGAAAATTTTATCTACAAATAAATACAATCGTTAATATAATCTGGGGTTTTTTTTATTAGATTGTTAATGTAGATTTATTAGATGATGTATTTCTTATGATTATAATTTGATGTTCATTCCAATTGTAAAAGATTTCGGTTTTCTTTTATGCTATGGGTTTTGTTCTTGATGTTTTTGATTTAGGAATAAAATTACATATAAATTCAAAAGAAATTCAAATGGGGAAGAAGACGAGGGTATATTAGTCATTTCACTGCACTTAACGAGGAAAACTAACGAAAGTTAGTGAACAGTGCGTCTCAGTGGCTATTTTGCAAAAAAATGAAACATTAATGTTGTTTTTGCAACACTTTTTGTTTTGGTGTCATCCTTGCACATTTGAACTACTTTAGGGACTATTTTTGCAATTTACCCTATAATATATATATACACTTAACAAATTACATAATTCTAAAATTAAATAAAGCTAACGGTCCGTTTGTTTTAGGAGATTTGATTAGGTTTGAGGGACACATTGAAGAAAACCAATGTTTGTTTAAAAATGTGACTTTTGAAATTTGGTGTGAGAGATATTGTAGCACCACTGTTATCAGTCGAAAGAAAAAGGTGGATTTTGATAAAAGTAGTGGGACCAAGGCTTTTATGTGAGTATTTATTTTTTTTTATTTTTTTAAAATTAATATATTTTATTTTAAAGCTTTATAAAATAATAATTTATTAATTTTATAATACATTTTCTCTATCCTATCTCAAATATAAATCCAAATCCTAAATCAAATTTAAATCCAAATCTAAATCTAAATCATAATCATAAACTCATCTACAAACCAAACGGGCCCTAAATGTCCTATATTGACCATGAAACATGGCACGTTAACCACAAAACTACATAAACCAAATCCCCAATACAAAGTAATATACAAATTGCGATATATGATGGTGTTTGAAAAGATACATCACGAATATTCAGTCTATAATGGCAAAACAGTTCTTGCCGTAATATACAAAGTAAACTGAATTATAGTCCATTGATATTTGATCATCAAAATAGTTGGGATGTTTCTTCTCAATATTCAAATAACACTTCAAACAGTTCAATGCAAACACTTCAACACCCTTGTTTTCTTATTATATCAAACAATCATTAAGTATCAATTTGGGTTTTCAAGGGGGTTGGAGGTTTTAGATTAAAAGTATAGATTTGGGTTTTTAGTTGAAATTAGATAATGATTAGGCACTTTCAAGAAAAAAGAGGCGGAGTGGTGGTGATGAAGAAGAAAAGAGGTATTATTGTCTTTTAATGTGAGAAAGATGAGTTAATTATGCATAATCAATAATGGTGATGATGTATAATGAGTGGTTTAAGAATTGAGAAATCATATGTATATATAGTATTTTTGGCTTTTACCTATTAATATTTTTTTGGTTTCAAATTTTGTCATAGAAACAAAATTTGTATTTGTTTCTTAACATAACCCAAAAAGGCTAGTTTTTTAGACAAATGATATATCAATTAATCTAATAACACAACTTTTATTTACTTGAATATAATTGTAAGAAATGATATAAACTACGCACAAGATTTTCTAATTTTCTTGCACTTCGTGTTACATTCAACTGGATCGTCGGTGCACGAATGTGTGTCGCCACAGCAACACCATATATCCTTTATTTTCTTACAAGTTGCGGGAGGAGCTGCTGAGATGGCTTCCGCTTTCATGTCACCGAGTTCATTTTTGTAACCTATTTAGAGCAAAAAATATAGGTATTGGTTATGATATTTAGAGCAAAAGAAGATGCAACATAGAAATATATATATATATATATATATATATATATATATATATATATATATATATATATATATATATATATATAGATTGTCAAACTTACACTCATGACAAACGAGCAACACAAGAAACT
>OU343219.1:40511762-40592882 GCA_910596185.1 Chrysanthemum makinoi
TTTGAGAAGCAGTACCTTCAGAAGCAGTACCCTGAGTATCAGTACCTTTCAGAGGCAATTACCTTCTCTATCTTCATCTCTGCAGCATCAGCTCGACAGCGGAACAACTTCCATCATAGAAGTAGCTACGGGGTGTCCCTTCCATGAATAAATCACTCTTCCTAGCCATGAAAGTGAAAATCTTGGCTTGTTGTACCACAACAGGTAAAAGACTTGTAGGCTTAGGTATATCTGACAGTTGTTTATTCAGGAACACTTGTATAAACCTTGGATAGATCAACCATTTAGAACCATGAGTGATGTGTGAAAGCATCCCATCTAAAATTAGCCTTGAAAAGTTGAAAATACGATCAGTAGCCAATCCTACTATAGCAGATGCTATATTAGACCCAAATTCCTCCCATGATGTACTTTTAGCACTAATACAATAAAGCAAGACATGCACTAAAAACTTCCAGTGAGGACAAAATAAGGGTTTCCTGAATGTTTGTTCAGTTAAAGACCCTTCATAACCAATGTGTCCAAAAGTATCCCAAATCAGTTGCTTATCAAAACGAACAGCCCCATCAGCATCATCAAACAATAAGTCTTCACGAATAGAGGCTTCAGTAACCTTGACAGTTCTCCCAGTAACCATAGCATGAATATATTCTTCATCATTCTCCATATGAACCCTAGCTGTTTCCCAAAATTGTTGAATCCAAGGCTCAATAACATCTGGTTCTACTAATAGCGCATAACTAATTGGCGACCCAATAAGAAAATCGATGATGTCATGAAAGATTACATTTGCTTCAGTCTTGTCTAAATTTGCCACCATGTTATGTTTGGAAACAGTAATGCGATTTAGCCATTGATGATTATATGATTACAGTAAGAAATATAACGAATAATATTTGTGAAAGTGAGAGAAATATGGAAAAGATTAGGAGATATCAATATGAGAGGGAAATTCGGAGAGTAGGTATTTATAGGTGAGATTTAAAAAATCACAGCCATAAATAACAAAGTTACCGTTAGTTGTAATTACCCTTAATATAACCGTTGGAACAGTACTTTAATAAACAAACGACTTTATATGCGGTACTTTCAAGTAGTACTTTCATAAAAGCAAAATCAAGACTTTTCCATTTTCTTCCTGACAACAGCATATACACGAATATCCTCCCCTCAAGCAATGCATAGGACTATACTTACACTAAATAGTCCTCCCTTAAATGTAGCTCAGTAATTAATCATGCCAATGCTTACCACCAAGTGAGTAAATCTTGAAACATCAAATCCTTTGGTGAGTAAATCAACACACACATTCATCATCATGTATGCACCTTGACAACATTAATGAGCCTATGCTCATAACAATCTCTGATGAAGTGGTGCCTAATCTGAATATGCTTGGTCTTGGAATGATAAACTGGATTCTTCACAATGCAAATAGTACTCTCATTATCAATATTGATAGGAGTATTCTTGAAGTTGAACCCATAATCCAAGTTGATTAAGCATCCACAACACTTGTCCACAACAGCTTGCAGTAGCCACATATTCTGTTTCAGTTGATGATGTTGCTGCAATTGTTTGCTTTTTACACTGCCATGAAACTAATCTTCTTCCAAGATATTGGCATCCAACTGTGGTTGATCTTCATCATAATTATCACTGCATAATCACTATCCGAAAAAGCTTCCAAGTGAAAAGGTGAATCCTTTGGATACCACAACCCCAACTTAGGTTGTTGTTTCAAATAACAAAAAATTCTCTTCACTGCATTTATGTGAGAGACCTTGGGTGAGACTTGATATCTTGCACATAAACAAACAGCAAACATGATATCAGGCCTTGATGCAGTAAGATACATAAGACAACCAATCATGGATCTGTATAACTTGACTTCAACTGGTTGTCCATCTTCATCCTTGCCCAATGAGTTGATTGATTTAATAGGTGTAGTAACAGGTTTCATGTCATCAAAATTGAACTTCTTAAGTATGTCAGTTACATACTTGTCTTGACTTATGAAAATTCCTTCCTTTGACTGCTTAACTTGAAGTCCCAAAAAGAAAGTTAACTCGCCCATTGAACTCATTTGAAATTCATTCTGCATCAACTTCTCAAACTCCTTGACCATAGATTGTTTGGTAGCTCCAAAGATGATATCATCTACATACACTTGAACTAGCATGATATCCTTCTTATCTCTCTTGATAAACAAGGTCTTATCAATAGCTCCTCTCCTATAACCATGTTGCAATAAAAATGTAGAGAGCCTTTCATACCAAGCTCTAGGTGATTGATGTAAGCCATACAGAGCTTTGACAACTTTGTAGACTTTGTTTGGATGTTTAGGATCTTCAAAACCAGGAGGTTGTTTGACAAAAACTTCCTCTGTAATTACATATATAAAAGGCACTCTTGACATCCATTTGATAACACGAAATCCCATATAAGAAGCAAAAGCAAGAAAGATTCGAATTGCTTCTATCCTTGCTACAGGAACAAACACTTCATCATAATCAACTCCTTCTTCTTGTCTGTAGCCTTGTGCAACTAACCTTGCTTTGTTTTTGATAGCATTCCCTCTTTCATCTCTCTTGACTCCGAACACCCATCTTGTACCAATGACCTTCTTACCATCAGG
Organism: Chrysanthemum makinoi; assembly: GCA_910596185.1. NCBI lineage: Eukaryota > Viridiplantae > Streptophyta > Magnoliopsida > Asterales > Asteraceae > Chrysanthemum > Chrysanthemum makinoi. Next base: position 40,514,401 of record OU343219.1, read on the forward strand.
AAGATCACATAATACCCAAATGTCTTGAAGTCTGAATTGTAGCAGTTCTTCTTGCATAGCTTCAACCCAACTTTCTTTAGTCAATGCTTGAGCAATATTCTTGGGTTCCTCTTGAGAGATAAAACAAGTAAACCGACATGTTTGATGGTCCTTATGATTTAGTCTGTTTTGTTTATAAACAAAGCTAAGTAAAGCATTATGTGGTTTAGTAAAACTCTTAGCTTTGTGTCTAGTCATCACTCCAGAAGTAGAAGGACCAATGATTTGATCAGCAGGATGATTCTTATGAATTCTTAAGTTTGGAGAATGTGGAACTCCATAAGTATCTGCCAAATTAGTAAAATCAGCATCTTCATTGGAATCTGAGAAAATACCTTCATCTTCAAACTCATCATTAGTATCTTCTAATCCAGGCATGGTAGGATCATCCAAATCATCCAAAGTTGCAGTGGCGGTGCATGATACTTTGGTCAAAAATCTGTCCAAAGTCTTTGTGAGGTACTCTATGTCTTGTTCTTCTTCTTTGCCTCTTCATAAGCTCTTCTTTGGTCATCAGTATAAGAATGTGCTAAAAACATCTTGAAGAAGCTCGATTAAGTTCTTCTTGAATAGATTGATCCTCAGCAGACAATGAGGATTTTGGCTCATCAGAACTTTTCTCTGTCTCCATAGATTTAGGTTCTTCATCATGAACAACATCTGGTCTAATATGGACTCCATGAACAACATATTGTAAATCTTCTCCATTGTGCACAGGTTGATTTTCTTCTCTAACAGGTACATAGTTCATAGAAGGAGTTAAAACTTCAAGATCAAACATTCAATCAAGACCTTTACCCTTCTCATTGTCTTGATCTTCTAAAAACTCAACATGAAGACAATATTGAACCTTCTTAGTGACTCTGTTGTACACTCTAAAGCCCTTATTGTTGGTACAATAACCCAATAAATAACCTTCTTCTGACTTGCCATCAAAATTACCCAGATTATCAATTGTATTCAAAATAGTAAGAGGGCATCCAAAAGGCTTCATAAATCGAATGTTGGGTTTGTTGCCCATCAGCAACTCATAAGGTGTCTTCATCTGTGGCTTAGTAACTGATACTCTGTTAAGTATATAGCAAGCAGTACTACACTTGACCTAGAATTGAATAGGTAGTTGTGAATCTGCTAGCATTGTTCTGGCTGCTTCAATCAAAGTCCTATTCTTTCTCTCTGCAACACCATTCTGATGTGGTGTTCTTGCAATACTGAACTCCCTCTTGATTCCTTTGTTTGCACAAAATTCATCCATAAGCTTGTTCTTGAATTCAGTTCCATTGTCACATCTAATACCTCTAACCTTGAGTCTCAATTGGTTTTTGATCTGTGCAAAACCGTCAAGCTACCTCACACAAGCCAGCCACTTGTGAATGACTGACCGTAAGAAGCTTAAAACAGCTCAGACACAAATACAATGAAGATCAGAGAATACAATGAATTCCCGGGTCGTTATGTCCCACGGAGACTCAATGGTGTGTAAAACACTTGATCAGACGATAGAATGATCACTAAGGATAGTGATCGGAAAAGATTTGGATTGAATATTACACTCTTGAAAAAAGGTTATAAATCAAAGCGACTTAAATACAAATTAAGAAAATTAAAAAGATAAAATATATTAAATAAACACTATCACTATATTTAAAGTGATGAACGTTTAAAACCTAAGACGTACGTTTAAATTAAAAACTACATTAACGTACAAAATAAAACGTGAAAATAAAAAGAGGAAAATACCTACGGATATGAAAAATACATTTTTACAATCCTAATTATATAAGAAAATTATTAGAAAAATAAAATTATTTTTAAAACTATTTATTTAATTATTACTAATTAAAAACTATTTTTAACTAATAAATAATAACTTATAATACAAGAAAATATGAAATAAAGCTAGAAAAATAAAATTAAGACTTAGAAAAATCTAAAATATCATAAAACTAATTTTAAAACTGAAAATATATTTTTTAGACTTTTTATGTATTTATTATTAATTTAAAACTATTTAAAACTAATTAAAATGCTAGAAAATACTATTTAAGCTAAGAAAATTATGGAAAAATACATTTTAGGCTTTTTATATTTATCTAAACTTAAGAAAAATGAAAAATTATTTTTTTTTACCTTTTCTTAATTATTTTGTTTAAAAGCTAATTAAAAATGCTTAAAACTAATTTAAATTAAAAAAAAATAGCAAATCAACTTGGAAAATCTGAAAATTTCAGGAAAAGCTTAAAATAATATTTAGAACCTAGGAAAAATATAAAAAACAGGGGTTGTGTACAAGAATCAGAGGCTGCAGTGCAATGTGAAAGTGAAATAAGCACTTGAATAAGCAATTGCACACAGATGATGAAAAACTGAGACAGAAGCTTCAATAAGCTAAATTAACTCTACAGCAACTAGAAACAACAACCCATAACCTCACGGATGGCAAGCTTAACATTTGAGGATATGAGCTTATGGGCTAAAAACATTGAATAGGGGTCTACTTTGAAATTTGAATAATAATACTGAGATAAGCTAAGAGTTGAAACAACCACTTGAACTAACTAGCTAACCAACTGAAATCTCTAATAAGTTAATTTACAAAGTTTAGCTTCCACTATTAAGCTTTTGAGAAGCTCTTGAAAAAGTTGGAAATCACGTACTGCAGGGGCATATTTGAGAAAAAGGGGTCAAAACAAGCTTAAAAATAAGCACTTTACAAGCTAATTAAAACTGAACTATTATTTTTCTAATTTTCTTAAGCAACTAAAGTTTAATGTCCTAAAGCATAAGCTGAATCTTAATATTAAGCACACAGTGAAATTCTAAGTTTTATTCAAAAACGACCCAATGAAAATTTGACTTTTCAGTTTAAACTAAAGGTTTGACTTTTATGAACTTGTAAGTGATTCTAATGCTTGCATATGTTATATTAAGCTATGTTCAGGTGATTTTAAGCTAGAGTATCAAGTTTAAAGCTAATGTGATGAGATATTCAATCTAGACCCTTAACAGTTAAATGACAAGGATGAAATCAATACGAATTTGACTTTTTAATTAATGAGAACTGATTTTATTGATTTACCTTGACTATTTAGAACCTAAGTGACTCTGCACAACAACAATTAACAACATAACAAACTGCAAAACACAGGGTATCATGCAGAACCAAACACCCTTTAATGAAACTGTTTTGCAAATAGAGAGATCTAAACACTAAACCAACTTGTAATAAGGATCAAACTAAGTTAAACTAACCTACATACAACTTAAGAAACAGGTTTTAACAGTTTATGACTACCAATACAAACACAATCAAAATATGCAAACTTATGTGAAAATATAAATAAGGCAACTACTCACAGATGTCACCTTGACTTAGGACTAAAACCAAACCAAATCCTACTCTGGCCTAATCTATTTCAACCCAAATCCACTCACTGCATCATCCATATAGCATAACAAACTGCTAGAACCACACTTTCACCAAACAGTTGACTTTTGTTGACTATTTAACAAATTCGTTTGAAAATGATTTTTGAGCTTTCAAAAAGCTGTAAATAGCTTGTATAAGCTTAGTTGAATTTAGAAATAAGCCTCAAGAGCTTACATAAGACTTGTAAACTGAAATTTGCACAGTTAGCTTAGAATTTGAAACTTATAACAAAACTTGGAATTACTTATTCAAAACACATTACACTGAAGGTTTAACTTAAATATGGTTCATAGAAACTGAAATTACATCATTTAGATATAAACTACAACATTTATGAAAAAAAACGACATTAAGGTAAAAATACAAAACTAACTAACTACCCTCCTCTATCTCCACTTGCTTCCATTTTATATTCCAAACTTCTTTCACATGTACTCTGAATCTATCCCACCAACTCTGAGCCATTGGATTGGCCAAAATAATCAGAACCATACAAGTGGTGTTTTGGCGCCAAAATAGTCAAAAGTAGATTTGAGCAGGTTTTAGATATTAATGGTTTTTGGGTGCATGTGGAGGTGGAGGGGGACAAGGGGGATGGATAGGTGAGGAGGGGGGTTGAAAATGTTGGAAAACCATGTCTGGTTTTGAGTTTACAGGGGTGGAGAGGGAGATGTACAGTAGTAGTGGTTTTGCGCGGGGTTGTCTGTTTTATTTGACCATGGGATGGGTTGGTTGACCGGGTTGGGATAATAGACCGGGTTATGGATTGGGTGTGGGCTTAATTTGGGCTTAGGCTTAGATATAAAACCAATTAGTAGTTTAGGGGTTAAATGTGTACAATTCGAATCTCCAGGGACCAAAACTGTAACTTCTGAAAATGTAGCCCAAGGATTGGTTTTGACAATCTCAAATAATATAAGGACCATATTTGCCATTTTTGAAAAGTCCAAGGACTAAACATGACATTTTTCAAACTTTAGGGACTAAAGTTGTAATTTTACAAATTTTAAACTTTGAAGGGTTTGATTTTAACAACTTTTGAATCCCATGGACCTTAAATGACATTTTTCTTTATTTTGATATACCAGGGACTGATTTTGACAACTTTTGAAACTTAGGGGACTAAAACGCCAATTTGCAAACTTGATACGTTTTTCATCAGATTTTGATAGTTTTGCATTTAAAACACATAAAACACTGATTTGTGATATTTTCATCATTTTGATGCATTTTGAGTGTTTTCAGATGATTTTGCAGTTTATATTGTACAAAAATTATGAGTATTTAGACACTCATCAATCCCCCACACTGAGATATTGCTAGTCCCTAGCAATGTTTTGAAGCTTTAATGGATTTTAAAGACTCTTTTAAAAGCCATTACTTCACGGGAAGTAAATGTTTTAGTTCAAGTAAGAACCTTGGCACAATGATAACCAAATGATTTTTAGCAAATCATAAGCTCCAACGATTTGATTTTGTCTTTACCAGAAGCCGTACCCATCGGACTAGCCAACTCTTAGATAAAATATCAGAATTATCTTTGGTGAGTGAATACCAATTATGGATTTCCACCGCCTTTACCACAACACAACCATAACCTTGCGGGCTAGCCAACTCTTCACTTTTTAGGATATGGTGAGTTGAGAACCATACAATTTTGGACAAATGCAAGCCATATAAACGGTTGAAATCTTTACCAAGAGCCGTTTGCTCCTGGAATAGCCAATCCTTTTGTCTTACAGACATGGCGGACTGATAACCAAATGAGTAAGTGTAAAACACTTACTCCAAAAAAAAAAAATTGGCCAAAAACGGTGGAATTGGTATAATTATATGATAAAATTCGTGAGAATTCCCCACACTTAGAAATGAATATTGCCCTCAATATTCAAAGTACCGGCGGTTATGCCAAAACAAAGAACGTGAAAGGGAAATACTACGGCCATTATTTAGAAAGAAGATTTTTTTTTTTTTTTTTTATACTTATATATATACACAACATGTGGGGCAACCCCCCCCCCCCACACTAGGGTGGTAGAAAGTAGAAAGAAGTCAGAAATATGGGTGAAAACCCATATTGTGTGCTATTGTTTTTGATTACCGAGTCGCTAGCTTGACTCACCCCGTTAATTGGTTCATGGGGAAGCAAAGTGGAAAACAATCTCCATCGGACTTTCATTCAAGATGTTTGGACAAACATAGAAGTACGTGAAAGTTCCACGTGATTATAGAGAGAAAGAGACGGACCGGCTCACAGATGGTACATGAAAATGCCGGGTCAAGATAATGTCTTCACTCCCGAAGGAGTTAAGACATGGAGAAGTCACACCATATGTGAAGAAAAGAAGGAGAATCATGATGATGATCATGACTAACTCCTCATTATCAGAAGGAGAATACCAAACACCCTTTAATGAAACTGTTTTGCAAATAAGATGATCTAAACACTAAACCAACTTGTAATAAGGATCAAACTAAGTTAAACTAACCTACATACAACTTAAGAAACAGGTTTTAACAGTTTATGACTACCAATACAAACACAATCAAAATATGCAAACTTATGTGAAAATATAAATAAGGCAACTACTCACAGATGTCCACCTTGACTTGCAGGCTAAAACCAAACCAAATCCTACTCTGGCCTAATCTATTTCAACCCAAATCCACTCACTGCATCATCCATAGCATAACCAAACTGCTAGAACCACACTTTCACCAAACAGTTGACTTTTGTTGACTATTTAACAAATTCGTTTGAAAATGATTTTTGAGCTTTCAAAAAGCTGTAAATAGCTTGTATAAGCTTAGTTGAATTTAGAAATAAGCCTCTAAGAGCTTACACATAAGACTTGTAAACTGAAATTTGCACAGTTAGCTTAGAATTTGAAACTTATAACAAAACTTGGAATTACTTATTCAAAACACATTACACTGAAGGTTTAACTTAAATATGGTTCATAGAAACTGAAATTACATCATTTAGATATAAACTACAACATTTATGAAAAAAAACGACATTAAGGTAAAAATACAAAACTAACTAACTACCCTCCTCTATCTCCACTTGCTTCCATTTTATATTCCAAACTTCTTTCACATGTACTCTGAATCTATCCCACCAACTCAGAGCCATTGGATTGGCCAATATAATCAGAACCATACAAGTGGTGTTTTGGCGCCAAAATAGTCAAAAGTAGATTTGAGCAGGTGTTAGATATTAATGGTTTTGGGTGCGTGTGGAGGTGGGAAGGGACAGGGGGATGGATAGGTGAGGAGGGGGGTTGAAAATGTTGGAAAACCATGTCTGGTTTTGAGTTTACAGGGGTGGAGAGGGAGATGTACAGTAGTAGTGGTTTTGCGCGGGGCTGTCTGTTTTATTTGACCATGGGATGGGTTGGTTGACCGGGTTGGGATAATAGACCGGGTTATGGATTGGGTGTGGGCTTAATTTGGGCTTAGGCTTAGATATAAAACCAATTAGTAGTTTAGGGGTTAAATGTGTACAATTCGAATCTCCAGGGACCAAAACTGTAACTTCTAAAATGTAGCCCAAAGATTGGTTTTGACAATCTCAAATAATATAAGGACCATATTTGCCATTTTTGAAAAGTCCAAGGACTAAACATGACAATTTTCAAACTTTAGGGACTAAAGTTGTAATTTTGCAAATTTTAAACTTTGAAGGGTTTGTTTTAACAACTTTTGAATCCCATGGACCTTAAATGACATTTTTCTTTATTTTGATATACCAGGGACTGTTTTTGACAATTTTTGAAACTTAGGGGACTAAAACTGCCAATTTTGCAAACTTGATACGTTTTTCATCTGATTTTGATAGTTTTGCATTTAAAACACATAAAACACTGATTTGTGATATTTTCATCATTTTGATGCATTTTTGAGTGTTTTCAGATGATTTTGCAGTTTATATTGTACAAAAATGATGAGTATTTAGACACTCATCAATCCCCCACACTGAGATATTGCTAGTCCCTAGCAATGTTTTGAAGCTTTAATGGATTTTAAAGACTCTTTACCAAATGCCATTACTTCTGGAGTAGCCAAATGTTTTAGTTCAAGTAAGAACCTTGGTACACTGATAACCAAATGATTTTGAGCAAATCATAAGCTGTCAACAGATTTGATTTTGTCTTTACCAAGCCGTACCCTTCGGACTAGCCAACTCTTAGATAAATTATCAGAATTATCTTTGGTGAGCTGAATACCAATTATGGATTTTCCACCGCCTTTACCACAAGCCATAACCTTGCGGGCTAGCCAACTCTTCACTTTTTAGGATATGGTGAGTTGAGAACCATACAATTTTGGGCAAATTGCAAGCCATATAAACGGATTTGAGAAATCTTTACCAAGAGTCGTTTGCTCCTGGATTAGCCAATCCTTTAGTCTTACAGACATGGCGGACTGATAACCAAATGAGTAAGTGTAAAACACTTACTCCCAAAAAAAAATTTTGGCCAAAAACGGGGGGATTGGTATAATTATATGATAAAATTCGTGAGAATTCCCCCCCACACTTAGAAATGAATATTGCCCTCAATATTCAAAGTACCGGCGGTTATGCCAAAACAAAGAACGTAAAAGGGAAATACTACGGCCATTATTTAGAAAGAAGAGATTTTTTTTTTTTTTTTTTTTTTTTTTACTTATATATATACACAACATGTGGGGCAACCCCCCCACACTAGGGTGGTAGAAAGTAGAAAGAAGTCAGAAATATGGGTGAAAACCCATATTGTGTGCTATTGTTTTTGATTCCCGAGTCGCTAGCTTGACTCGACCCCGCATTAATTGGTTCATGGGGAAGCAAAGTGGAAGAAACAATCTCCATCGGACTTTCATTCAAGATGTTTGGACAAACATTTGAAGCACGTGAAAGTTCCACACCGACGAGATATAGAGAGAAAGAGACAGACCCGGCTCACAGATGGTACATGAAAATGCCGGGGTCAAAGATAATGTCTTCACTCCCGAAGGAGTTAAGACATGGAGAAGTCACACCGTATGTGAAGAAAAGAAGGAGAATCATGATGATGATCATGACTAACTCCTCATTATCAGAAGGAGAATTCATGATTTTTGGATCATGAATCTCATCAGTGAGGATAGAATCATCATCACATGATGGAAGAGATAAGATAGAATACAGAGGTGGGACAAGTGGTGTGCTCTGAGAGCTAGCAATTTCCACCACTTGTGATGGTCTCTGCTCGGCCTCAGACATTTCATCGAAAAGAGGATTTACTTTCCCAAAAGTGTAGTCATTATTAAATTCAAAAAGAGGATTTGAGAAAATCTCGGAAGTAACCTCAGAAATGTCAAGAGAATCACAAAAAGGCAAATCACATTCACTATCGGATATATCCTCAAACTCACTTGGGATTGGGACAAGATCCTCAACACTAGATGATTCCGTTTCGAAATAGTGCTTGAGATGATCATCCTCCATTATGAGAGAGTCTTTGGAAGCAATAATAGGTAAGATAGGTGTGATAGCAATAGACTGAGGGAGTTGAGAAATAAGATCGTTCAATTGAGTAACACTCTCCTCATCGTAATCATAGTATTCCTTCATTTGAATACTATCCTCATCATCATCGTCATCATATCTGATTCTTATATTCATCTGCTGAAGCTTACATACCATTCTTTTCATTTTGGCTTAACTTCTTTCGAATGCGTATTTCTTCAGAACTTTGAGGAAGATTACACTCCTCGTAATCATTGAAATGAGGTGAAGGCTCGGAAGTCGGATGACGATGGATCTTGTGGGGTTGGAAATTGTCAAAACCGGGAGAATTGGAATTTTGAAAATTTTGATTCATCGGTTGACATTCAAAAGTCGCATGAGAACCCCCGCAATTCTCACAACAGAGATAAATGGGAAAATAACTTTCACCAAAGTTCTGATTGTAACATGGTTCTGGCTCATAGACAAGCGGAACCCGTGGTGGACAATCAAAACCGTAATGAGAATCATTCCCACAAAACTCACATGAGTAGGATTCGTATTGGGGTTGTGGAGGTAGGTAGGAAAAATCGGGTGTTTCATTATTTGAAATGGGATCGGGATTACCGACAAACTTGTCTCCGAAACCCACATTGGTACATCGCCGACAATTTCCATCGTTAAATGGACCTCCACACCAGGAACATGTCAAATACCATGACATAAAGAATTAAACGGATAAGAGGATAAGAGATGAAGAATTAAACGGTTATAGAGGATAAGGAATGGAGAATTAAACAGATTAGAGGGTAAGGGAAATGTAGAATCAAAAGATGCGAGAGGGTAAAGATGGATTTTTTTTTTTTTTTTTTTTTTACAAAAAACTTTTTACAAAGGATGGGATATGTGCAAGAATGGGTCTGAAAATGGCTAAACACACGCTAAAGCTTCCCCGGCAGCGGCGCCAAAATTTGATCTGTGCAAAACCGTCAAGCTACCTCACACAAGCCAGCCACTTGTGAATGACTGACCGTAAGAAGCTTAAACCTCAGACACAAATACAATGAAGATCAGAGAATACAATGAATTCCCGGGTCGTTATGTCCCACGGAGACTCAATGGTGTGTAAAACACTTGATCAGACGATAGAATGATCACTAAGGATAGTGATCGGAAAAGATTTGGATTGAATATTACACTACTGAAAAAGGTTATAAATCAAAGCGACTTAAATACAAATTAAGAAAATTAAAAAGATAAAATATATTAAATAAACGCTATCACTATATTTAAAGTGATGAACGTTTAAAACCTAAGACGTACGTTTAAATTAAAAACTACATTAACGTACAAAATAAAACGTGAAAATAAAGAAGGAAAATACCTACGGATATGAAAAATACATTTTTACAATCCTAATTATATAAGAAAATTATTAGAAAAATAAAATTATTTTTAAAACTATTTATTTAATTATTACTAATTAAAAACTATTTTTAACTAATAAATAATAACTTATAATACAAGAAAATATGAAATAAAGCTAGAAAAATAAAATTAAGACTTAGAAAAATCTAAAATATCATAAAACTAATTTTAAAACTGAAAATATATTTTTTAGACTTTTTATGTATTTATTATTAATTTAAAACTATTTAAAACTAATTAAAATGCTAGAAAATACTTTTTAAGCTAAGAAAATTATGGAAAAATACTTTTTAGGCTTTTTATATTTATCTAAACTTAAGAAAAATGAAAAATTATTTTTTTTGAACCTTTTCTTAATTATTTGTATTAAAAGCTAATTAAAAATGCTTAAAAACTAATTTAAATTAAGAAAAATAGCAAATCAACTTGGAAAAATCTGAAAATTTCAGGAAAACTCTAAAATAATATTTAGAACCTAGGAAAAATATAAAAAACAGGGGTTGTGTACAAGAATCAGAGGCTGCAGTGCAATGTGAAAGTGAAATAAGCACTTGAATAAGCAATTGCACACAACAGATGATCAAACTGAGAGAGAAGCTTCAATAAGCTAAATCAACTCTACAGCAACTAGAAACAACAACCCATAACCTCTGGATGGCAAGCTTAACAGATTTGAGGATATGAGCTTATGGGCTAAAAACAGTGAATAGGGGTCTACTTTGAGCTGAATAATAAGCACTGAGATAAGCTAAGAATTGAAAACAACCACTTGAACTAACTAGCTAACCAACTGAAATCTCTAATAAGTTAATTTACAAAGTTTAGCTTCCACTATTAAGCTTTTGAGAAGCTCTTGAAAAAGTTGGAAATCACGTATACGACAGGGCATATTTCAGAAAAAGGGGGTCAAAACAAGCTTAAAAATAAGCACTTTACAAGCTAATTAAAACTGAACTATTATTTTTCTAATTTTCTTAAGCAACTAAAGTTTAATGTCCTAGAAGCTTATAAGCTGAATCTTAATATTAAGCACACAGTGAAATTCTAAGTTTTATTCAAAAACGACCCAATGAAAATTTGACTTTTCAGTTTAAACTAAAGGTTTGACTTTTATGAACTTGTAAGTGATTCTAATGCTTGCATATGTTATATTAAGCTATGTTCAGGTGATTTTAAGCTAGAGTATCAAGTTTAAAGCTAATGTGATGAGATATTCAATCTAGACCCTTAACAGTTAAATGACAAGGATGAAATCAATACGAATTTGACTTTTTAATTAATGAGAACTGATTTTATTGATTTACCTTGACTATTTAGAACCTAAGTGACTCTGCACAACAACAATTAACAACATAACAAGCTGCAAACACAGGGTATCATGCAGAACCAAACACCCTTTAATGAAACTGTTTTGCAAATAAGATGATCTAAACACTAAACCAACTTGTAATAAGGATCAAACTAAGTTAAACTAACCTACATACAACTTAAGAAACAGGTTTTAACAGTTTATGACTACCAATACAAACACAATCAAAATATGCAAACTTATGTGAAAATATAAATAAGGCAACTACTCACAGATGTCCACCTTGACTTGCAGGCTAAAACCAAACCAAATCCTACTCTGGCCTAATCTATTTCAACCCAAATCCACTCACTACATCATCCATAGCATAACCAAACTGCTAGAACCACACTTTCACCAAACAGTTGACTTTTGTTGACTATTTAACAAATTCGTTTGAAAATCATTTTTGAGCTTTCAAAAAGCTGTAAATAGCTTGTATAAGCTTAGTTGAATTTAGAAATAAGCCTCTAAGAGCTTACACATAAGACTTGTAAACTGAAATTTGCACAGTTAGCTTAGAATTTGAAACTTATAACAAAACTTGGAATTACTTATTCAAAACACATTACACTGAAGGTTTAACTTAAATATGGTTCATAGAAACTGAAATTACATCATTTAGATATAAACTACAACATTTATGAAAAAAAACGACATTAAGGTAAAAATACAAAACTAACTAACTACCCTCCTCTATCTCCACTTGCTTCCATTTTATATTCCAAACTTCTTTCACATGTACTCTGAATCTATCCCACCAACTCTGAGCCATTGGATTGGCCAAAATAATCAGAACCATACAAGTGGTGTTTTGGCGCCAAAATAGTCAAAAGTAGATTTGAGCAGGTTTTAGATATTAATGGTTTTTGGGTGCATGTGGAGGTGGAGGGGGACAAGGGGGATGGATAGGTGAGGAGGGGGGTTGAAAATGTTGGAAAACCATGTCTGGTTTTGAGTTCTGGTTCCGGGTGTGGGTTTACAGGTGGAGAGGGAGATGTACAGTAGTAGTGGTTTTGCGCGGGGTTGTCTGTTTTATTTGACCATGGGATGGGTTGGTTGACCGGGTTGGGATAATAGACCGGGTTATGGATTGGGTGTGGGCTTAATTTGGGCTTAGGCTTAGATATAAAACCAATTAGTAGTTTAGGGGTTAAATGTGTACAATTCGAATCTCCAGGGACCAAAACTGTAACTTCTGAAAATGTAGCCCAAGGATTGGTTTTGACAATCTCAAATAATATAAGGACCATATTTGCCATTTTTGAAAAGTCCAAGGACTAAACATGACATTTTTCAAACTTTAGGGACTAAAGTTGTAATTTTGCAAATTTTAAACTTTGAAGGGTTTGTTTTAACAACTTTTGAATCCCATGGACCTTAAATGACATTTTTTCTTTATTTTGATATACCAGGGACTGTTTTTGACAACTTTTGAAACTTAGGGGACTATGCCAATTTTGCAAACTTGATCACGTTTTTCATCCGATTTTGATAGTTTTGCATTTAAAACACATAAAACACTGATTTGTGATATTTTCATCATTTTGATGCATTTTTGAGTGTTTTCAGATGATTTTGCAGTTTATATTGTACAAAAATGATGAGTATTTAGACACTCATCAGTTTTCAAGTGCTATTATGAGAGTCTGAATAGCATCAAAATTATCATCTTTAAATCCCAAGAAAAATACCCAACTGAATCTACTGCAATCATCTGTTACAACTAAGCAGTACTTTTTCTTGTTTAAACTTGCCACAAAAACAGGTCCAAACAAATCCATGTGTACTTGACTCTAAAGGTTCTCTAATAGTCCTCTCCTCAAGCTTCTTGCATGAAGCTTTGTGTTGTTTACCCTTCTTGCACGCCAAACATGAGTGATCATTCTTGTAAGTCTTTGAAGGTAAACCTCTAACTAAATTTCCTTTGACCAGTTTGTTGATATTCTTGAAATTGACATGGCCCATTCTTCTATGCCACTGATGTGCTTCTTCAGATGTTGCTTTTACCACCAAACATGTGGCTCTCCCATAAGAATGAAGACTCTTCATATCTAGACTATACACATCATTGGTTCTTGGTACTCTAAGGACTACCAAGTTATCATCAACAGGCTTGAATTCAGGAGAAAGGATGAGACATTCGTGTCAGTGAATAACACGGATCTTTGTTTATCACAGATTTGAGAGACTGACAATAAGTTAAACTTGAGCTCCTTCACATATCTAACATTCTCAAAATCTATACGTCCTGCTTTGATGGTTCCTTTTCTTGTAATTCTTCCTCCATTGGGATCATTCCCAAATGCAACTCTTCCTCCACTAATAGATCTAAAATCAGACAGAATCTCCTTATCTCCTGTCATACTTCCAGAGCAACCACTATCTACAATCAAATGATCTTTAAGCTCCTCTTCTGGGTTGCCCTGCACAAAGATTTAGAGAGTTAGTTTCTTTTAGGAACCCAAGCAATTACTGACTTGTGTTCCCCTTGTGGAGTTACAAACTCAAATTCTTTGAGTATGTAATTCCCACTATTTTTTAAAACATGATCCAGAATTATCTTTTGATTTTTAGCATGTGGATTTTCAACAAAACTCTCTTTTACAAGTTCATTCTCTTTTTCTTGTATCACAAAAACATCTGCTTCACTTTTTGTTGAAAGTACTATTTGTCCCTCAGCAGTACTTTCTCTCTTAACCCATTCGGTTTTAACACTTGGTTCCTGTGATCTAGATCCCCTATGTGAATTGTAATACCTTCTAGGTTGATAGTAATGAGATCTCCTAGGATACCTGTTCCAAGAAGTGTTAGCAGTACCTTGTTTTGATGGAGCAGTACTTTGGGAAGGTACTGGTGGTTTAGAAAAAGGTCTTCTCTGGTGAGGGTACCTATGGTCTAGTGAGAAATTGCTGTGATTGACCCTATTTGAATTATTCCAGACTGGTTTGTGCTCTCTAGGTTGCTGATTGGCATACCTATGCTTTGGAAATTTTCTAAGGTATTCTGAATGAAATTCACAATCCTTGATTAAATGAGTAGAACTAAAGCACACAAAACACAGTTTTTGACCCATACTCCCAAAGTGACTTCTTCTATGTCTATGACCAAAACTAATTTGCCTTCTAGGTGAATGATTAAACCTGTTTTGACCAAAGTTATCCCAAAAAGGTTTAGCAATACTGTTTTGAAAAGGTTTTCTTGAAGGTACTGCTTGTGGAGCAGTACTTTGAGTTGAAGGTACTGCTTGTCTTTGAACATTGTTTTCAACAGTTTCTTTTGGGGTTTCAGACCTAGATTGACCAACTAGTTTTTTCCTAAATTCTAGACTGTCTACTCCAAAACGAGAAACATCAGGCCTAGGGGGTTGATGAAATCCAGTGGGATGGGGGACTGAATGATAACCATTGTCTTTCTTATACTCAGGAGGTGTTTCAATAATTGAATCCTTATTACTAGATGTGTCTACATAATTAATGAGTTCATCATCACTAGTGGTTATATCCTCTAGGTCATCACCAGATTGATTCTCTTCTATGTTATCAAAGTCCATACCAAAACCTAAGCCAGTTCTAATGTAAGCTCTTCTCTGTTTTTGGACATAAGTAACATATGACCAGATTCTTTCCAGGCATCAAACTTTGCTAACAAATCATCTCTTTCCTTAGTCAATTTCTCAATTTCAGCAATTTTACAATTTAGTTTCCATTCACTTAGTTTTAACTGGTAATCTTGTTGTTCATACTTTTCAGCCCAAGCCATTTCATTATTTTCATGTGTTAAGATTTTGGCTTCCATTGAATCTAAGGTTATTTGATAACCGGACTACCTCAGACCTAGCCCTAACATAATTATCTCTTTCAATCACATAACTGCCAAGTAATTTTTGATAAACATCATGACAATTTGAGCATACCTCAAAGATAGGGGGTGAACTTGGTGAAGTAGCCACCATTGCAAGTAGAACAGGATCATCTTCACTCTCCATGCTCCAATCAAATCCTCCAAAACCATCTACAGATTCCAAAGCAGCATGATCAAATTCCTCATCAAAGGCAGTGCTCCAGTCCAATTCTTCTACTGAATCTTCAACTGCTTCTTCCACTGCTACCATACAATAGGTTACTGGTTCATCATCAAACTCAGCACTCCAGTCAACCTAACTTTCTTGAGCAACCAAGGCTTTTGTTTCTTAATAGAATTTCTTTGAGCTCCAGCTTTGGTTTCTCATCATCTGTTTGCTTGATACTTAGCAAACCTGCACTCCCCTGCAAAGTGTCCAGTCTTTTGACAATTGAAGCATTCAATTTTGGATTTGTCAAAAGTGATTCCCTGTTTTGGTTTGAAGTCAATGTTCTTTCCTGTTTTCTTCATGTACTTCTTGATCCTTGCAGTGATCATTGCAACTTGCCACCTAATATCAATTTCTTCTAAAGTATCCTCTTCAATCTGTGAGAGATCTTCTTCATAAGTTATAGGTAAAGAAGCTTGCTGTGCTAAGAAAGAGCATATAACTTCATCTGAGTGCATGGTAGTAGTTGGTGGGGAATTTGGCGAGCATAGGTGGGGGTAGTATACTGAACAGTACTTTGAGCCACAGTACTTTGAGTAGGAGAAGCAGTACTTTTGATGGAAGTACTGCCCCTCTTTTCAGATGACAGAAAAGCAATACTGTGTGATTTGGAACTGGTTTGGCCATTCATCTCATGCTCATACACCTTCAGATGATTGTAGAGATCATCAAAGTCCATGACATCCAAACCTTGTTGTCCTCTGATCATAGTAGCAATCACATGCCATGTGGATGGCAAACTCCTTAAGAACTTCAGATTGGCATCTTCAACAGATACTTCTGCCTTGTATAACTCCAACATGTTGAGGAGATTTTGAAATCTATCATATGCAGCATCAAGACTCTCTCTTTCACCAACAGTGAAAGTTTCAAACTGTTGCTTCAACAGATTTCTGTGCATCTTCTTAGAAGCTTCATTCCCTCCAAATCTTGTCTTGAGAGCAGCCCAGAGCTGCTTTGCATCTTTAGCATCATGAAACTTCAGTAGATGTCCATCAGGTATAGCAGATAAGAGTATGTTAAGAGCCTTCTCGTGATTCCTTATGGTAGCTGCTGGTAAGACTGGTTTGGGTGGTTTAGGTTGTCCAGGAATCTCCACAGGTTCTGGAACTACTTCATTACCATTGACAATTACATTCCATAGTGCATGGTCTGTAATGGCAATGTACTGCCTCATCTTCATACACCATAGGTCGTATTCTCCCTTCTTGATGGTTGGAATTCGAGTGAGGTGATTGATGGTGGTGGAACAACTTCAGTCGACATCTTTAGGTTTTGTTGTAGTAGGGTTTTAGGGTTTCTTCCTAGTCAGAGTTTCCACACAAGCTCTGATACCACTTGTTAGATCGATTTACTCTAACCAAACTAACTTAAATATCTTGTTAAGGTTTAATAACCTCGGATAAATCCTAAGTTATTAACAATGAAACACTGAGCAAACTCTATTAAGTATGCGGAATTTACTTAACAAAACTAAGAATAATAACTTTAACTTTGAACGATTTTATTAATAACACTAACTCTGCTTATTATGCAGACTCTTTAACAACTCTAATAATATCGAACTTTTCTAAAACTCTAATAATGTCACGTACGTCTAATGCCAATCTAGGGATCCTTTTATAGACTCAAGGATAACCCTAGTCGGTTTACAATTTGTATCCTTGTATGACAAGTAATCTAATAAAGAATATTCTAGAATTACAAAGCTTTCCATAAACGAATATAACAGTTCTTTTAGCCTTGCAGTACTTTGACTTCTTCTTTAGCAGTACTTTGACTTTTTCAGTACTTTGTCATTCTTCAGCACTTTAACTTTCTATATCCCAACACAAAATGCTTGCATACTCATCACTCTCAACCTCATAAACAAACATCATCATGTCTTCCAACATAGATGAATCACCTAGTGCAAACAATCCCTTTCAAGAAATCTAAAATTTTGTCATCCCACCTTCCAAAGTACCACAACCAAAATCTAGAAAATCCGCACGGATTAGCATCCGACCTTGTTGCTTAACAAAACCATCATCAAATGGTTCTTTACCAACCACTCATTCACCACAAAATGCTTCCATTATAGCACCTCCTTCATCTCCAACAAGTACACCAACTTCATCACCCATCAATTCCCCACCTAAGGTCACTCTTTTGGAACTCCTTAAGACTCCAACAAGATCTCAACACACCAAGCAAAAAGAACTAGTCTTTTTGACACCTCTCACTTCTCCAAACACAATCTTCAAAGACCTTGAAACCTCACCACCTTTAGCTCCCATTGTGCTACAAGAACATCTAGGTTCTTTTCAACCACCACTTCCAAACATTCCGAACTTTGATCCGTATTTTCCAACTTTTCCGCCACAACTTCCGCATCTCACAAATCAAAATAACCCAGAAAACTTCCACACTCATTACCCATATCACTTACACTATGAACATTGCCAATCCACTAGGGATCTTGCAATAGAAATTAGGGAAGAAATGTCAGTCATACTTAACCTCTTCCTTGATCGCATCAACATCATTACTCACCAAAACTTCCATCCATAACCTTATGCAAGCATGGAAGGAATCACTTTATTATTTTTAGTATTTTCTTTTGAGTTATTTTTAGAACAAGTCTTGTTCTTAGTTTTACATGCTTGTATGTGGCATAAATACCACAACACTTTGTTATTTTATTACAAGGCTTTGTTTACATACCTTGACTCCCAATCTTGATTCTCGTCAATCACAAGATTATTTATGCATGTTACTACTAACCTTTCTTTGTAGGTAATTTTATTTTCTCACTTGATGCCCCATTCTAGGGGGAGCTACCGTCAAGGGGGAGTTAGAGATTCGTGGACTATTTTTCCACATTTTTATTTCTTCATTGGGCTCACTTTTTGTTTCGACAAAAAGGGGGAGAAGAAGTAAAACTTATGCTTTCAAAACATACATTTAATCTTAAGTTTACTCATCATAACATTATGTTTTGTCATCAACAAAAAGGGGGAGATTGTTAATAAAAATAAACCGTAAAAACGTTTATTAATATTTAGCGATCTCTTTGTGTTTTGTTGATAACAAATATAATGTTATCATAAGTAAAACTATAAGGATACATGTTATTTTTGTAAAACATCTACATATAGTCATTTAATACAAATTATTGTAATAATTCATTTGTTGTAATATTTTATTAGAATGGGTATAAACCACAACCGATGACCCATACCCATGGAGCATATCCATAACTTATGGAGTTAACCCATACCCATTTGACTTTCTCTTAGAGATTGTTGATATTGAAGAAGGAGACCATCTCCCTTGTCTCCGGCATAGGAAACCAAAAGTGCACTATTGAGTCTAGAGCCAAGAGATCATCAATAAATCTCATTAGGACACAATTAATAAAGGCTCACAGTTTCACACAATGTGGAATGTGAGAATATATTTTAAAGAGTCCAACACATTATCCTTGTGGTATTTTCAGAACATCCGGGTGATATGTAAAAATATTCACAAATGAAGATGGAAATCCTTCTAGAGCCAACATCAAACAAGCTCTTGGTGGGTGACATGTGAGATCTTCTCAAAAGATCAAACCTGTGACAACTGGATACAAACAATGGGGAGATTCACTATTGAATCAACCTTGGTCCAGGAAATGGATTGACGGATACCTTTGAAAAACCGGTCGTTGTGCTCAAAAACTCTTTTCTATAGCACATCGACTGTGCATTATGCTTTCAAAATTAAAAGGGTATTTATGATTGAAAATTGATTTTTCTTATAAAACCTTCGTTGTACTGCAAAACTCTTTCCATTAAGCAGTACACGATTGTTTGTCAAATCATTTTTTCCATCAATCAGTGAATCTCAATTCGCTGGTTCACTCACTCCGTGCTGTCTTCTTTTAAACGTTCCGGTTTGAGAACGGCTTGATTAGCTGCGAAACACTGTCAAGGAGGTTCTTTGGAATTCTACCTGATCACATGCAGTACTTGTACTGATCAACGGGGAACCGTAGTTCTTGTAACCCCATTCAACGAAAGTGATCAAAGACACCTTCGTGCGCTTTATTGCTAACTGTTGTTTGCAGGGACACCCGACGGTTGCAGCTGATCTGAGTTGAGGAGTCAATCCATAACCGCATGCTCACACATCACATTCACTTCTAAAGAAATCATGATAAGCACATATCATCATCAACTGGCTCTGGTATTTACAATCCATGCTTCTGCTACGCTGCTGCAAATATCATGAATCAACGAAGCTTTCGCTACTCTGATAAGAATATATCATGATCCAAAATGTGAGCATGTCGGTTCAAAAGTCACAACCTCGCATAATGGCGATACAACAAATGATGAGTCAGAGATTTACTGTGGCTGATGATCTCATTGCTGGCTCAAAGAATCACCAACACGTGGATCAGTTAAAGACCTCCACTTGAAATAACCAAACATGCAGAACATGAAGAATCAAAGATTACTGGCTACAAAGCAAAGAACTTAATCAAGAATCCAAGAACACCAAAATGTAATATCTGTTTGTAATTGATGTAATTGAGGTGACCTCCCTTAGGGGGAGATTGTTAGGATTTAGAAAATTCGGTAGTTAAAGAGTCGGTCACCTCAAGTATATGTATTCGTTAGAAAGCTCATAGTCGTTGTCATTTAGTGTTTAGTGAGTAATTTGTTAAGTAACACCGTGGAGGACGGATGGGTCTTTACCCACTGTATGCCTGATCCACAGCCCGTCGGAGGTGTGTCATGTATGAACCTATAAATACCCTTTGACTAGCAAGGCAAAGGGTTGGAGCTTTCATAATACATTTTTCTTTATCTCACTAAAGTTCCCAACTCTCTTCCATTTTCTCTCTCTAGACCTAAACCATTCGACCTATATATTTGTTGTATTATGTGATTGTGAAAACCAATATATTACATGGTGATCATTTAGGTCATGTTGCCTGCACTTGAAAAGTAAATCACTATACCTTTACCATGCTTGGTACAATGTTTCATCCATATCCTGCTTGAAGTTATGAATTTCCTCCGTCTGCTTAGCAGTCTTTAAGGGAGGACAATATATTTGAAGAAAAGCCCTCTCCAAAAGCTCCCATGTGTTGATTGACCTTGCAGGAATATGGTATTTCCACCTTTTTACTAGTCCAGTATGTGTCATAGGGAACACCCTAAGCATGACTGCATCTTTAGTAACATTTAGGGTGTTGAATAGGTCGGCTATCTCCAAAACTTTATCAATTAGCCCTTAATCTCAAAAACTACATTATTCCCAAATTCTTGTCTAACCACGCTTGGTGCATGGGTTCCTTAGGACATGCCCATATACTCTTCCATAGTGAGTCTATTGATATCCACTCCAGCTATATCTTCAGATTCTGTATCCGAAGCTTTTGATTCATAAAATGAGAAGATGTTGTGAAGTGAAACCAGTGTCACTTCTTTTCTCGATCTGAACTGTTTTCCTCGATTGGCAAATGGCATGTACAACTTTGAATAGGAGCTCCTAATCATGCACCTGTACATTCACCAAAGAAAATCAGTAGATAACGAATCTTTTTCAAGAATAAAAGAAAAATTAACAAATAACTTGAAGAAAAAAAAACTAAACTAAAAGGAATAAAGAAAACTAAAAACTCAAATTTCAAAACCTAATTAGCTCTCTGGCAGCTGCTCCAAAAACTTTATACACGTTGATCAGGTCTTAGATTTATAAAGTCTCATCTACCTAATTGGATCAACACTTATACTAACGGGCAATATATCCGATCGACGAGTGAGGCAACGGTAATATGAGGTCATCCCAAGAGCTATGAGGTAGTCTTTTTATTTGAGTCTTAAACTAATCAACTTAATCATCACTATTAAATTGAAGAAATATAGTAAATACTAAAATGAAAGGCGAGTGTATACTAATCAAGGAGAGAAAATGGGTCAACCTAGTTAATCCATAATCCATGTTATGTCTATGTTTCTAGTGCAATATCTATTTACTGCTTTTGTTAGTGATTCTTATTCCAATAGTCATAGATGGTAATTATGACTAAGCCTATAGTTCCTAGTCCAAATATGATAGTCATTACATCAATCACTATTCCCTAGTCATTACGCATCAACTACCTATGTGACTTGTCCACATGCTAACTTATGGTCATTTTAGTATTTAGAAGCCTAAGTGTATCATTTAAGCAACTAATTTAATATTGTTTAAGTATTCTTATTTATTTAGGTGATGACTTGGTCTGTCCCTATACAACCAAAGGGTCGTGAGTCCCTTGATCACCCCGATTTCCTAAGGAATATAGTCAATTATCCTAGTGATCGGGAACTAAATAATTCTAAATACTATTACAATGCAAGGATCTAATAACAAGCACATAAATATCCAATGAATTCAATAAATAAAAGACAAAACAATGAACATGACAAATGATTACTTTATAACTAGGCTAACACCAAAAGTGTTTAGCCGGATATGTTGTAAAATACAGCAAAGTCTATGATTAAAACTGAAAAAGTAAAAAACATAGCTTTTATATGAATACTCTATGCCGATCTATCTTCAATGGTGTTTGCTTCGTGATTCTCCCTTGAGAAGGTCTTCAATGATGCTGGAAAATGGCTTGGAATGAAACCCTAGTCGTAGTATTCAACTGAGAGGTGGAATGGGTGGTTCTTTTCTGAGTGAATTAGGGTTTGTATTTATAGTTTTCCTTAGCTCGACATGTATAGGCGTAACCCTAAGTTAGGTGTTACGCCACATATCACCAAAAGATAGAAACCTTCCAGATCTCTTTGTCATTATGGCGTAGAGGTTAAGTACGCGTTACGTAGCATCACATCTCGTTAAATTTCATGTACTTGGTTACGGCGTATCTCATAAGGATGAGTTACGCCATATGGATCTTGTGATATGGATAATTCTTGAGTCTTCACTGGCGATATGGCATATTCCGTACGAAGGAGTTACGCCGTATGTATCTGTTGACTTTACTTGGGTTGACTGCCTTGATAAGGGATACGACATATATATGTTGTTGCATTTACGCCTCATATGTGGACTACTTCAGCTTGCACATTTCCAAGCGATTAACCTCTCAATTCCGCATCTCGTTGCACAATGCTCAAATAAATCATATTAAACAAAATAGGAATCCATTAAGTATTAAATCTTATAATAATACAAGAAATATGAGCATAATATAAGGGAATTTGACATATAAAAGTAAATACTATTTGATGTTATCAACTCTATACAACTACATTTGAAGGAACCATTTGGGAGTTTCCAACATTTTCATCAACATTATTTTTATTAATTACACTTTCTTGAAATAACCTTTTAGCCTTCAAATTAACCTTACCCTTGCAGCTCAATTGTCTTACATCCTCCTAATCTGGATTTATTACCTCATCATCATTACGTTTAAGTGAACGACATACAATTTTAGGTAAAGATGGTGACTGAAGGCATGGTGACCTGGCTTCTTCCTCTATCCATGATGCAAGCTCGGCAAATGACATATTTTCGGCATCTTTATTTATTTTTTCATGAACCCTCCTTTTTGAAGGACGTTACATATAATTAGACAAGTGACAAGTATAATACATTTTTGGACAATTAGCCTTTAAATATTTTAAGTTTGTTTTTTTACGTTTAACTATGTTTCGTTTAGTGTCTTAATGAACGAACATGAACAACTTCGTATCTTAATCAACAAACGTGAAAAAGAAAATTCGTTTGTTTAAACGTTCGTTTGTCTGTTCATTTTTCCGACTAAAATTAAACGAATGAACCTAAACAAGGCTTTGTCCTGTTCATTTATACCCCTAAACACGTGTTAGCAAAACTTATATTTTATAGGTTATTACTTAATCATAAACAAATACTTTTTAGTTAACTTTTATGATATAGACTTGCTCCTGTCATATAAATACAAAAAATTTATCCTTCACTTTTGTAAAGTGATATAAATAAAATATTAGAAATTATTTCTAAAAATAAGCTTTTATTAATAAAAAATGACTTGCCAATTTATAAAGTACTAGACGAATATACGTGTAAAGTGACGGTGTATAGCAACAAATAAATATATTTACGGATTTATGGTTCTAGTGCGAAATGCAACATTTACAGGTTCAATTTTTAGTCCTTGTAAAGAAAGAAAAAAAGTGTATTGGTTAGAAATGAAAAATGATAAAAGTTTGAAGATGAAACAATATTTAAACTAGAGTAAATTACACCATTCGTCCATATGGTTTGCCGAAAATAACACCGCAAGTCCCTTTGTTTTTATTTTTGCGTCATAAGTCCTTTTGGTTTGCCCAAAAATAACACCATAAGTCCTTATCTCTAACGATCGTTAGCTTTTTCCGTTAACTCCCACATGTGCCTTACATGTGCCGTCAATTTCTAACGATCGTTAGCGTTTACGCACGTTTTCGTCCGTTTTTGCACGTTTTCATCCGTATTTGCTCGTTTTTGTCCGTGTTTACACGGTTTTGTCCGTTTTTACCCGTTTGTGTTCGTTTTTGCACATTTTCATTCGTTTTTGCACGTTTTCGTCCGTTTTTGCACGTTCTCATCCTTTTTTACACGCTTTCGTTCGTTTTTGCATACTTTTGTTTGTTTTTTCAGGTTTTCGTCCTTACACATTTTCGTCCGTTTTTGCATGTTTTCATATGTTTTTTTCGCACTTTTTTGTCCGTTTTACATGTTTTCCTCTGTTGCCGCGTTTTGTACGTTTTCGTTTGTTTTCACGTTTTCGTCTATTTTTTCATGTTTCCTCAGTTTTTGCATGTTTTCGTTCGTTTTTCACATTTTTGCTCCTTTTTTTACGTTGTCGTCCATTTTTGCACGTTTTCGTTTGTTTCTTCACGTTTTTGTTCGTTTTTTCACGTTTTGGTTTATATGCACGAAAAACGGACAAAAACGTGAAGAAACAAACGAAAACGTGCAAAAACAGACGAAAACGTAAAAAATGAACATGAAACGCGGAAAAACACGAAAACATGCAAAACGGACGAAAACATGAAAAACTAGACGAAAACGTGAAAAATGAAGAAAACGAAAATGAACAAAACGCAAAACGATGAAAACATGTAAAATGGACGAAAAAGTCCAAAACGGACATAAACGTGCAAAAACGGATGAATACATGCAAGCGGGGACGAAAACATGTAAAACGGACGAAACGGTAAAACGGACGAAACGTATAAACGGACGAAAGTATGCAAAAACGAACGAAAACATGTAAAAACGGACGAGAACGGCAAAACGGATGAAAACGTCAAAGCGACAAAAACGGCAAACACGACGACAACGAGCAAACACGGATGAAAACATGCAAAAATCGGACGAAAACGGCGAAAAAGCGCTAACGATCGTTAGAAATGGACGGCACATGTGCGAGTTAACGAAGAAAACTAACGATCGTTAGAGGTACTTATGGTGTTATTGGGCAAACCATAAGGACTCATGACGCAAAAAATAAAACAAAGACTCTTGTGTTATTTTGGGCAAACCATA
This sequence comes from Chrysanthemum makinoi, assembly GCA_910596185.1. Lineage (NCBI taxonomy): Eukaryota > Viridiplantae > Streptophyta > Magnoliopsida > Asterales > Asteraceae > Chrysanthemum > Chrysanthemum makinoi. The sequence continues at coordinate 40,539,737 of OU343219.1, forward strand.
AGGACAAATGGTGTAATTTACTCTTTAAACTATTAATTTATTGGTAGATTTTGTTTTCATTTTAAATCAATAGTAAATTGGGTATAATACATTACTCATTTTAAATTTTAAAGAAAAGTTATTCATACTGTATAGATATTTCTTCCATCCCAAAATAATTGTATACAGAAGGAAAAAAAAACAATTTGAAATGTATCAACATTAAAGTTTTTTTTTTTTTTTTTTTTTTTTTTTAGAATGTCAGTTTTACGTTTAACTAATTAATTTAAAACTTTTTTAATGTTTATAATAACAATCTCAAATGAGGGTAAATGGTAAATTCGAACTAAATTCCTTATGTATTAGTAGACAATTAATTTGGGGCAACTCAAAATGAAAATGTAAATAATAAATATGAGAAAGAGGGTAATATCTAGATAAATGAGGTGAAGTTATAAGCGTGTATATACATCTCAATTTTTTTAAACCATACCCATTTAGTCGTATTAGTTTATTTGTGTCAATTAGATTTTATCTGTATACATACTTTTTGGGTAAATGAGATTTTTAACCATAATAAAATGCATTACACCAAAAAACATTAAAGTACAAAGAATGAGGGTGATTCCCTCATCTCAGTCCCAAAAAACACTTATGTATCCACAATATAAAAATGATAGGTCATTCTTATAACTTAGCAAAATAAACAAACAAACTACATCGATCACTAGCCTTAAATGGCTGTAAAATAAAGGTAATGCATATCTACAAGACTACAAGTAGTTATGTTGAAATTATTTGGGAGGATTTTGTTAAAGCGTATCTTTAGTTAAGGGAGTGAATATCATTTTGTGATAAATTAAAGTACCATTTTCGTCACTTGCTATAAAAATAAAGAGTAAATTACACCATTCGTCCTTGTGGTTTGCGTTAACCGCATGGTTTCATCCTTTGATCAAAAAAGTTGCACCGTTCGTCCTTAAGTGTGAAACGTTATGCACCGTTCGTCCCTCCGTCCATCTGGGCCCACCAAATCCCACTAACGTCAGTTAAGTCACTTAACCCATGAGGGTAAAATAGTAATTTAAGTATTTTCTTCCACATCCCCACAAACCCAGATTTTTTTTTTCACTCTCTTCCATAAGAAAGAGAAACAACAACATAACACAAAACTAACTTTCATCCATTCATTGATTTTAGTGAGAGAAACAAAAAACAAAACACAAACACAAACATCAAAACACAAACACAAAAACATCATCAAAAAATGGCAACAACAATAAACTATCCAGATGACTTTAAATGTCCAATTTCATTAGAACTCATGTCTGAACCAGTGATCATATCCTCTGGTCACACCTTTGACCGTCGCTCAATCCAACGTTGGCTTGATGCTGGTCATCGTGCTTGTCCTATTACCAACTTACCTTTATCAGATTCACCCATTTTAATCCCTAACCATGCCTTGAAATCCCTCATCTCTTCTTTCAAGATTCTTCACCATCAAATCACCAACTTAATCCCCAAGTCACTCTCGTTTGATTTTCTTGTTATAACCGAATGGTTATTGACTTGTGTCTTTTTTGTGGGTTCATGTTTGTCTCGTCTAAAAACAACCGAAGCAAAACCCTAGACCAACCCTACTCACACAACTCCGATTGGAACCAATTTGACACAATTAAACTCTTGCACAACGTTCCTTATGCTTCCAATTGCAAAACCCATTTGGAAATTTTGAAAACCCCTTTACTTCTTGAAACCCTAATTTTCGAATTAATTGGAAACTGATGAACAACCTTCTTATGGATTCAGATTTAGGACTGGTTATGGTGGTGACTGGTTGGGATTCGGGATTGGTTGTTGGCGTGAAGATGGACAGGATGGTGGTGGAGGTAGAGGTGTTGTAGATCTTGGATGAAATGGAGCAACACACCTTTATGTGGGTTTGGTCTTGTATTCATTTAAGAGTTTGATCAGTTGATTGTTGTGACTTGTATTTAATTTAATAGTTGGGCAAGATAATGATTTAGCTTATTTTTTAGTTTTACAATATGGTAGTGATGGTGTTTCTGTGTTACTTTTAGAAAAATGGTGGTGAGGATAGACAAGAAACCTTGCGTTGAAATGATGGTGGTAATGGTTAAGAGAAGAAGATAATGAGGGTATTTTAGTATTTTTACCCGAGTTTAACAGTCAAACTTAATGTCGTTTGGTCAAGGGACGACGGCGGCATAACGCTTCACACTTAAGGACGAACGGTCTGCAACTTTTTGGTCAAAGTATTTAAACCCTCGGTCCAACGCCCAAAACCACAAGGACGAACGGTGTAATTTACTCAAAAATAAATAAAGAAATGATATGATATTGAGACAACTGTATCCCAATACCATTATTTTTATTGCAATAAAACCGTATATATCTTAAGTTCAAAAAAAAAAAAAAAACCGTATATATCTCTTTTGTCTTTGTCAACACCTCACTATGTGTAATAATAAAAAGAGTAAACTGCAAAAATCATCCCTGTGGTTTGTGTAAATTCGCAAGAATCATCCCTATCTCAAACGTTCAACATTAATCATCCCCAAGTCCACAAACGTTTAGCAATAATCATCCCTGAGCACTAACGTCGTTAGTTTTTCCCGTTAAATGTTAAATAATATTTTCCCGTTAGTCCCTCCGTTAACATTTGTTGCACCGTTAGTTCATTTTCATCACTTTTCACGTTTTTGTCCGATTTTTCTCGTTTTAGTCGGTTTGTCCGTTTTTCTCGAGTTTTTATCCGTTTTCGACCGTTTTTTACGTTTTATGCCGTTTTCGTCCGTTTTATCGTTTTACCGCTTTTTACGTTGTTGTCCGTTTTGTCAGTTTTTATCCGTTTTCGGTAGTTTTTCACGTTTTATCCGTTTTCGTCCCTTTTTACGTTGAAGCGGTTTTTACGTTGTTGCGTTTTATCCGTTTTTGTCGGTTTTATTTTCGACCGTTTTTATCGTTTTTTTTTTTTTTGGAAAAAAAATATTTTCAAAAAATAAAATTCTGAATAAAAAAATATATTTTCAAATATTTTTTTAAAAATCTTATAATTTTTCAAAATTTTCAATATCGAAATTTGAATATTGTAAAATATTTTTCAAATATTTTTTATTAAAAAAATCTAAATTTTTTTTTTTCCAATATTTTTCAATTTGGACATATGTAAAAAATTTCCTAAAAATATTGACAAAAACGGACATTTATTTTTCCAATATGTTTAAATAGTACAAAACGAAAAAACGGACAAAATCGTAAAAAAAAAAACGACAAAAACGTAAAAAACTGGCGAAAAAGATTAAAAACCACGGTAAATCACGTCAAAAAAACGCCGAAAACGGATAAAAAAAAACTGGTCGAAAACGGCGATAAAACGAAAACGGATAAAACGTAAAAACGGTCGAAAACGGATAAAAACGGACAAAAATGGCATCGACGTAAAAACGGAAAACGGAGCGGTTAAAACGCGATACGGTAAAAAATAGGAACGGATACAACGTAAAAAGGGTCGAAAACGGATAAAAAAACTGACAAAAGGGTCTAACAACGGTAAAAACGGCGAAAACGTAAAAACGCGGATCAAAACGGATAAAACGTAAAAACAAAACGGATAAAAACTGACAAAAACGGATAAAAACGGACAACAACGTAAAAAAACTGGCGAAAACGTAAAAAAACGGATAAAAACGTAAAAAACGGTCGAAAACGGATAAAAAACGGATAAAACGGACAACAACGTAAAAAATAGGCGAAAACGTAAAAAACGGAATGGATAAAAACGTAAAAAAAGGGTCGCGGAAACGGATAAAAAACGAGGACAAAACAGAAAATGTAAGAAAACCGACAAAAACGTAATAAAAACTGGTGAAAAAATTAAAAAAAAGTCAAACGAAGGCTAAAACGTCAAAAAAAATCGGCAAATGGACAAAACAAAAAACGGATAAAAAAACGTGAAAATGGATATCCGAAAAAATGGACAAAAACGGATAAAACGACAACACGAAAAAAACTGCGAAAACGTAAAAAAGCGAACGAAAACTGGATAAAACGTGAAAAAGCGAAACGGATAAAAACTGACAAAACGGATAAAAACGACAACAACTTAAAAAACTGGCGAAAAGATTAAAAAAAAGGCTAAAACGTCAAAATGCGAAAACGTAAAAAAACGAAAACGGATAAAAACGTAAAAATAGGGAACGGAAAAAAAACAAAACGGATAAAAGCGGATCAACAACGTAAAAAACGGCGAAAACGTAAAACGGATAAAACGGATAAAAACTGACAAAAACGGATAAAAACCCGACAACAACGAAAACTCGCGAACGTAAACGACGAAAACGGATAAAACGTAAAAACGGTCGCAACGGATAAAAACTGATAAAAACGGACAACAACGTAAAAAATAGGCGAAAACGTAAAAAAACGGACGAAAACGGATAAAAACGTAAAAAAACGGTCGAAAACGGATAAAAAACTGACAAAAACGGACAAAAACTGACGAAAACGAGTAAAAACGGACGAAAACGTAAAATGAGGACTAACGGTGCAACAAATGTTAACGGAGGGACTAACGGGAAAATATTATTTAATACTTAACGGGTAAAACTAACGACGTTAGTGCTCAGGGATGATTATTGCTAAACGTTTGTGGACTTGGGGATGATTAATGCTGAACGTTTGAGATAGGGATGATTCTTGCGAATTTACACAAACCACAGGGATGATTTTTGCAGTTTACTCTAATAAAAATTCCACCATATCTTTTCCTTTTTCCATCTTTCCAATCTCCTCCTTCATCACCGCCGTATATTAAAAGCTTCCTTTTTCTCAAATTTTCAGCCCATTCATCAATCAAAACCCTAAAATCAACCCCCAATCTGAATCGTTACTTCCTCTCCAAAAATGACCAAACCCTTTCTGGGTTTTGCAATTCACCCTTGGTTTAGCAAAACCCTTCTGGCAATTACCTTAATTTTGAGTATTTGCTGTTTTTGTGAAGCACAGTCAAGTGAAAATGATGCTACTGTTATGTTAGCTTTGAAGAAGAATTTAAGTCCACCTAAATCACTAGATTGGTCTGATTCAAACCCATGTAACTGGCAACAAGTCCAATGCTCAAAAGATAACCGGGTCACCCGGATCCAAGCGGGTAATCAAGGCCTTAAAGGGTCATTGCCTAATAACTTAAACAATCTTACTGAGTTACAAGTACTCGAGTTTCAAAACAATCAACTCACTGGGTCATTACCGAGTTTATCTGGGTTAACTCAGTTGCAGAATATTTTGTTAAGTAATAATAGTTTTAGTACCATACCTAATGATTTCTTCAATGGTATGTCATCTTTACAGCATGTTTATCTTGATTATAATACTTTTGAATCATGGGGTTTTCCTGAGAGTTTGAAACAAGCATCTACTTTACAAGTGTTTTCAGCAACTGGTACTAATTTGACTGGACCATTGCCTGCTTTTATATCTGGTGAAACTTTTGCTGGACTTACTACTTTGCATTTGGCTTTTAATTGTCTAGAAGGGGGTTTGCCGAACTCGTTTTCGGGTTCTTCGATACAAAGTTTGTGGTTAAATGGTCAGAGTAGTAGGAGTAAGCTGAATGGTACAATTGATGTGTTGCAAAATATGACTCAATTGACTGAAGTTTGGCTTCATGGAAACTCGTTTTCAGGGCCTATACCTGATTTATCGGGTTTGAATGAACTGCAGAATTTGAGTTTGAGGGATAATAGTTTGACGGTGTTGTACGGATTCGTTGATGGGGTTAAGTTCTTTGAAAGTTGTGAATTTGACTAACAATTTGTTGCAGGGAAATGCACGCCAAGTTTTGGTAAATCTGTTGCGGTTGATATAGCAGGGGTTAATAGCTTTTGTCTACCTGATCCTGGTGTTGCTTGTGATGATCGTGTTGATAAGTTGCTTTTGATTGCAAAATCGTTTGGTTATCCGCATAATTTTGCTGATAATTGGAAGGGGAATGATCCGTGTAAAAATTCGTGGTTAGGGATAACGTGTTCGAGTGTTGGAAATATTACTGTTATTAATTGGAAGGGTATGGGGCTTACGGGTAGTATTTCGCCTAGTTTTGTGGCGGTTACGTCTTTGCAAAGGTTGATTCTTGCTGGTAATAATCTTTCCGGAGAAATACCTAAAGAGTTTACAGATTTGCCTAACTTGATCGAGATTGATGTTTCGAATAATCATCTTTATGGTGACGTTCCAAAGTTTAAGATGGGTGTTACGGTGAAATATGATGGGAATGCTGATATTGGGAAAATTGGTCCGACACCGGATGCACCTTCTGGAAGTTCACCTCATGGTGGAAGCAAGTCTAATGGTGGTGGTGGGAAGAGTTCGAATACTGGTGTGGTCGTAGGTTCAGTTGTTGGTGGTGTTTGTGCGGTGTTTTTTGTGGGTTTGTTAGGTGTTTGTGTGTATAGAGGTAAACGAAAGCGTTCTAGTAGTGCACCTTATCAGAACACAATGGTGATTCATCCTCGTCATTCAGATTCAGATGGCGATGGGGTGAAAATTACTATTGCTGGTTCGAGTACCAATGGTGGACCGAGTGAAAACTTTAGTCACTCAAGTAGTGGCCCTAGTGATATTCACATTGTTGAGGCGGGCAGTATGGTAATATCCATCCAAGTTTTGAAAACTGTGACTAATAATTTCAGCAAAGATAACATACTTGGAAGAGGAGGGTTTGGGACGGTTTACAAAGGTGAATTACATGATGGAACCAAGATTGCGGTTAAGAGAATGGAATCAGGAGTCATGAGTGAGAAGGGGCTTGATGAGTTTAAGTCTGAGATTGCGGTTTTAACTAAGGTTAGACATAGGCATTTGGTAGCACTTCTTGGGTACTGTTTGGATGGAAATGAGAGGCTGCTTGTTTACGAGTACATGCCTCAAGGGACACTTAGTCGGTTTTTATTTGATTGGAAAGAAGAAGATTTGAAGCCGCTTGAATGGACTAAAAGACTGATTATCGCTTTAGATGTTGCTAGAGGTGTCGAGTATTTACATGGTTTAGCACAGCAAAGTTTTATTCATAGAGATCTTAAACCGTCCAACATTCTACTTGGGGATGATATGCGGGCGAAAGTTGCAGACTTTGGACTTGTTCGCTCGCTTCCTGACGGTAAGCGTGCGCTTGTCACAAGATTAGCCGGAACTTTCGGCTATCTTGCACCTGAGTATGCAGGTATTTATGGTCTTCATTCTTATTTCGTTTTTTTCTTGAATTTAACATAGGTTTTGTGTCCTCATGACTTTTGGCTTCTGGTTTTCCTGGACCACTGTCACATCAGTGGCCATTATATATTTAACTGTAGCTGTGTTGCTTGCTCGATTTTAACCAGTGACTTGAGCAAAGAAAGGGTTCGGTCCACATAGGGCTGTTTGGAAGTTGCCTGTGTGTTATATAAACACTCATTGCAACTTGAAGTCTTAAATTCTTCATAATAAAGTGATATTGGTTACAATTATTTCATTACTTTAGGGGAGCGAATTCCAAGCTTTTTACATCAACATTGATATTACAAAAATTTATCAGGGAACTCTTATCAACAATATATTTATAAAATTTCAGTATTTTATATTTAAGTAAATACTTCAACAATCTATAGAATTTCAGCTTCGATAACTTTAGGTCGTTACACGGTTGCTCTTGTTTGTTTAGTTGAAATTAGCTTTGCTCTTGTTTGTCGATCTAAATTTTTTAGATGTGATTCTAGTGACCGGGCGAGTAACAACGAAGATCGACGTGTTCAGCTTTGGGGTAATCCTAATGGAACTCATAACGGGCCGAAGAGCCCTAGACGAAACACAACAAGAAGACAGTGTCCACTTGGTACCATGGTTCCGCCGGATGCACATAAATAAAGAAACATTCCGAAAAGCCATCGACCAGACCATCGACCTTGATCACGATGAAGAAGCTCTAGCAAGTGTAAGTACAGTAGCAGAGCTAGCCGGCCATTGTTGTGCCCGTGAACCGCACCAAAGACCTGACATGAGCCATGCGGTCAATGTTCTATCCTCCCTAGCCGAGCTTTGGAAACCATCCGAACCCACAGACCCTGATGACGTTTATGGAATTGACCTTGACATGACTTTACCTCAAGCAGTCAAGAAATGGCAAGCATTGGAGGGTTTTAGCGGGTACGACACTTCTTCGGTCATGGGAAGCAATGATAATACACAAACGAGCATACCCACTCGCCCATCAGGATTTGCGGAATCCTTTACCTCAATTGACGGACGGTGATCTATCTTCTAGAAAAGCTTTTAGGTTTCGTGAGTTGGGATTGGTTTGTTCATTCTTTCTGATGCTTGTTTATCTGCTACTTTTGTTAAATTATCAGATGGTTAATTTTGTGTTATTGTATTTTGGATAGTTTTCTTTGACCTTACATGGGTCAATGTTTAGAACTTATGAAAATGCAAAAGATAAATTCTTGCACTTCAAAGAGAAATTAGAGTTAGAGAAATAATTGAGATTACTAAAAGCACGCATAATTTATGTTTAAACTGCTCAAAAGACAAAAGTGTTGCAAAAACAACATTAATGTTTCATATTTTTGCAAAAAGCCATCGAGCTACTACTTTATGCCAATCCTCATTATATTTCGTTAAGTGCTCTCGCATCGAGAGGTGTTATTGTCATTTCACTCGTCTTATTGCCTCACGCCAATTATACTCCAAAGACAATATTTGCAAAGATAACTTAATGTCATTAAATCAACTAGAGTAGGCTTGTGCATAAAACATGAAATCGGCACAACCGTAAATAAATTAACTTTATTTAACATACTTTCAAGTCAAATCGATAATCAATAGTCTAACCCTAGCTTTGAAAAAACCAAAAATCGGCACAACCAAACCCAAACTATGGCAAATAATGATAAGGGAAAGTCTTTGTTAATTGCGGGGGAGGAATCATCGGAAAAGTCCTTGGGGAAAGTTTTGTTAAATGATGAAGTCTTTGAGGAAGTTATGGCTAGATTTGGTGATGGTAAAGTATGTGATTAGTATAACGATAACATGGAAAGGAGATGATGAAGTCATTCTTCAATTGTCACAAACTTACGAACCAAATACGAGTGGTAGTGGTGCGATATCTATTCCTACCAAAAACTTCTCTCTCTAGGGGGTTTCCCAGCCGCCACCCTATGCAAAAAAAAAAAATCACAAATCTCCGTCCTCTCTTCCTATTCGTGGGGTATGCAATACGAGTAGATCCGTGGTTTTACTTTTAAGGGTGGTGGCTGTTCGTTTTTTCATGATTCATATTTATTAATCTCCTTTTTTGATGTCGTTTATACATCTGAGAGTACATAGTTTTAAAATGGTCATCTATAGGTGTCAATTTATTTTAACTATTTAAATTTACGTGACCAGCATATCTTCCCATTCCTACTCTTGTGTTGTCTTTGATCCCAGAGTTCCGATTTTACTTAACCGGGAATTACGGAACATCTTTTTCTAAAATAATGCATAATTTCCTTTTTTTTTAAGGTTGGTTAATTATTAATTCAATTTATGGGTTGTCCAGCTCATTTTCCAACTTAATACTACCTAATTAATCTTTTATATAATAAAAGAATTACATCATTTCGAGATATTTTTTGCAAAACTCATTGAAAAAAATTGGACAAAATAGGAGAGCTCGATTTTGCCGTTAAATTGAAATTGGCGTGTGATTTCAATAAAAGTCAAAATTGAATTGATTTTGGTCAAACTTTAATATATTTTGTGGAGAAATTTAGTTGAGAAAAAAACATAAAAATATGATTATAGGATTTGAAAACAAAAACTTAAAAAGGAGGAGGTAACTAATAAAACTTTAGTGGTTAAATGATAAATAAATTATATAAAATTTAGTGTAAATTTATAAATTTCCATGTTTTCTAATAATTTTACAAAATAAACAAATAACCCCTTACACTTTATATTCGGCTATTTTATTTTAAAAGTTTAATCTATGCGTACACATGTTTGAATATTCGGCTAAATTATTATTAATGAGAATATAAGTATCAAATGGTTTGCACGGGTGTTGTGACATGAAAATAAATATACGTGATAAATTTATAACTACGATTCATGTAATTCTTAATTAAAGTTTATATACGGATATCCAAAAACATTTTAGAAATCTTTTACTTAAGTATATTATAACTTCATCAACGCTTATTATGTTCTACTAAATTCACACATTTTGTACAACATGATATCAAAAGTTAAAGTTAAACAACAACCTCGACCTCAACCTCAACATATATGTTAGTTAAAAAAGTTAAATCTTTCATCCATAGAATTTTCACAAAATATTAATAGATATTAATACATACTAAAAAACTTGTGCATAAATCTTAGTTATACTTATATCACAATTGACATGTAAGCAAAATAGTCCAATATCATTGGTCGATAAAAAGTCAAAATGAATTGAATTTGGTCAAAATTGAAAAATTTCGTGTAGAAAGAAAAATACACCACAAAACACATGTGTCTAAAATGTAAAAAAAATAAACTTCTAAAAAGCGGAGTAGACATTATAAACTTAAAGGATCTGAATGTAAACACCACAAATCCTAACTTCTACCCATCAGACAGACCTCACCCAATCGAATCGTGTGCAACTTAAAACCCGAAAAATTATATTGCGACCAAAACACCCGCCACACAACCAATGTAAATTCTAAAAGGAAACGATGCACAGCGACATACATTCCTCTTCATTCTCGCACGGCATAGACAAAACCTAACCCTTCCGTAAAATTAACTAATTGCAGCTCTAAAACCCATCACAATTCGACCAACTAAAACAATTGGCCTCTAATCGAGAGTCAGTTAATGAAAAGGTATGTTAATGAACAACTAACACAATATATAATTTTGAAACAGGTATCATACGTGAATTTTTGTTATTTTGGTTGGATTAATGATCTTTGTAAGGTTAGTTAATCATGTGTTTGTGTTAAATTATTATTTATGTGTAAAGTCAAAAGGTTTATGTTAGATTCTTAATTTAATACGTGTAAAGAAAAAATAAAATTTAAATCATTAAACCCTAATCTCATCAAAACAAGATCAATTAATCAGTTGATTATTATCATGCTTCTATAACCCTCATGACACAAATATTTTTACAAACAATACATAATTAAGTTTAGTCCAAGGGTTTTAACTATGGCTACTGAGTAAAATTTTATTCATTCAATTAGGACTTATAAATTGTTTATTGGGTTAATCATATTGTTTGTGCAAAATTGCAATATATCAATTGGCTACTATTAAAATTGAGAAGGTAATTCAAGTTTGTTTGTATTAATGGGTTTGAATATGGATGAAAAAGGTAATGATGTAGGTGATGTTTAAGGTTTTCAATAGCTGCAAAGTGAAAAAGATGTTGGTAACCTAAGCCTATTTTAAAAAAGTTGATATAGTTATGTGTTAGAGTGAATTCAAAGTAAGATAATTTTGATCTATGTTTATGAATTTAAGCTTTATCAATCTTTAAATAGTGTAGTACTTGAATGATAAGTTCGCCGTGATTAGTTTTAAATGCTATTTCTATTATTATCTTTGTGTTTGATGGTTATAATTCGATAAATAGTATAATTATAATGATGATATTCGATGATTGAATCTTTGGTTGTGTGTTTCTTTAGTCAGTTAGGTAACATTTTGCCAAGCAAGTTTGTGAAAGAGCGGGTTCCCGGCAAATCATATTCGAGTTTTCCAAGCATGGCGAGTCATGGCCAAGAAAGTTAGAAAGTGATTTAAGTATTGCCAAAAAATCGATCCACGACAATGGTGGTTCCCTCAATAGTTTAAGATAAGATGTCTTTTGAGCAACGATTTTCCATCTCTTGGAACACATGAAGAACACATGCATATCATGAAACAACAATTGCTTACCACCTATTTAACCATATTTAATCTCTGCAACTACAAGCATGGGAAATCACAATTGGGGTAAACTTAGCTTATGGACCTCCGCAAACTCAGACTGTTTACTAGGTAGCTTTACGTTATTTACTTTTGTTGTACAATGATTTAGTATATGGAGTTTATTAGATGTGTTTGGGTAAACTTATTTAGACAATTGTGCCTAATAGAAGTATCAATTATGAGCACTTAGGTAGGCTTTGAGGCAAGAGGTAGCTATATATGACATTACAAACGCATAATAAATTTATGTCTAAGCCTCGCTCGTGGGATGGGCATTGAAAGCATTAGTGCAAGTACTTCAATAGTAGTTAATAGAGAAAAGTATTTTGTATGAACGACACCATAAAAAAGGGTTTTTGGTACGTAATGCATAGGCTAATATAGGTTTTGTTGAAGTGAGCCATCTTTAGAATCGGTATATATGCGGTATGCTTTTGGACAAAATGTAAATTCTTTTATAACCATTTTCTCTTGCACTTACGAGTTCAGGTACAAACTCAAACATCTAGGTCTCTATGTGTAATGCATAGGAATAAAGAGGTATATTACCGTGTATCGATTTTGTGGGTGGTTTGTTCTACATTATCAAATAACAAATAGTAATTTATATAGGAGAGTCAAACAATTTTATGATATGTCGATAGAATAAGAATAAAATGAACTGTTAGGGTATGGGGAATAGGAATATAGAGGTGGAAGACATCAACTTTTTTGACACCACCGAGGACGTAACTTAATTGAAATAGAGAAGTAAGAATAGAGAAGAGAAAATATTTAGGTCTGATAAAGTCCTACATTGTCTTGACATTGCTATTATGGGACATGAATGTGAAATATCACTTCAACACTGTTACTCAAGCTTTAAAGGGGCCAACACCGTCCCTTAGAAGCTCTGCCTTTGCACACAATCTTCATGCTCCTACTGATACACTAACTAATTGACAAAATAATGAATCGCTTTTATAGGAGTAAACATTTTTCTTCAGTTTTACTCATTCTCCATTATAATTTCTTTAATTGTTCTCTTCATTTGCATGGTTGCAGATTAGGGAGGCAAGAGCCAAGGAACGTGAGCGAGTCGGTGCTGGATGAAGAATTTTGGGAAACCGGAATGGATCCAAAAACGCTAAGAATCTGTCGTTGGAAAAATTGAAAGCCAAGCGGCGAATGTTGGTTCATCAATATAATACAACACACACAAGCCGAAAAATGCACATCCTACTATCCATTGAAGACTATGGCGTCCCTTAACTGACGAACAAATAAAGAACCCACATCGTTCTTCCAATATTACACATTGTTGCCATCCCGGAGTTCCTAATATTTGGACGAAACTTTTTTTGGCTTACATTGTTTGAGCAACAGATACTACCGGCGAGTAAACAATGGTAAAAAGACTTGAAAACAACACCTATAATATATTTGTATTACATATAACTAAGCATTATTATAGCACAAAAAATGTTAGTCTTTTTTATAAACATTGTTAAATCTCGATAAGTTCTTGAGTTCAAGATCAGCAGTTGGGACAAGCTTGAGTTGATAGTGAGGAAATATGTCTTTGAGGTTATCAATATAGCTCATGTAGGAATAGATTTTTAATAGTTGTGTATATTCTTTTGATCTTATTTTTAATCAACCAAGTAAACCTACTTAAGAGATGTTAAGTTTTTTAATATCTAATCGATAATAATACATAATTAAACTTTTATGAAAAACCCCAACCTAAGAGATGTTAAGTTTTTTGCTTTATAATCGATAATAACACATAATTAAATTTTTATGAAAAAACTCGTGCAGACGGTATTATAACTAGTTTGTATTACAAGAAAAAGCTTGGCAGTTAAAGAATAATTAATATTAAACAATAAAATAAGAGGCAAATGACATAAAAAGATATCAAATTTAGGTTCCATTTCCAATTAAGGTACTCTTCTTTTTTTTTCTTAATAAAAGTTCCCAACAATTTTTTGACGGATTGGGTTTTACTAACGTTAGTTAACTTCGTTAGTAAATTACATGTTTGGTCCTCGAATTCGTATAATCATTTCATGCAACATTTAAAAAAATTTTCAATTTTTTTTTACAAGTTTAGTGCTCGAATTCATGTAATAATTTCATGCAACATCCAAAACAAAATTTTCAAAAAATAACTTTTTTTAAACTATTAAAACTTTTTAGAAATATTTTCTTAAAATATTAAAAAAATAAAATTCTTTTCGAAAACTTTTTTTAAAAACTTTTTTTTTGTCAAAAACCTTTTTTTTCAATTTTTTTTCTAATAACTATTTTGTGAAATTTTATTTTCTAAATTTTTTTTGCGAAAATTTTTTTTCAAAAAAGAAATTTTGAATTTTTTTTTTAAAAATTAAAAAAAAAATTCTTAAAATATCTAAAAAATAAAAATCTTTTCGATCTTTTTTCAAAAACTTTTTTTTCAAAAAAAATATTTTTTTGAATTTTTTTTTCTGTGACTCCTTTTTCCAGATTTGAAACAAAAAATTGAATTTTTTAAGATTTTTTTTTTTCAAATTTAGAAAAAGAAGTCATAGAAAAAAAATTCAAATTTTATTTTTACATGTTTGGTCCTCGAATTCATGTAATAATTTCATGCAACATCAAAAAAAAAATTCAAATTTTTTTTTCAAAAATAATTATCAAAAAAATATTTTCTTAAAATATTAAAAAAATAAAATTCTTTTCGAAAACTTTTTTTGTCAAAAACTTTTTTTTCAAATACAAACAATATTAATCGATTATATTAAACTTTTATAACGGATTACAATAAGATGGCATGCAAACGGGCAACAAGCTGTGCCCGTTTGTTGAAAAATTTCAAATTTATTTCTAATTGTTTTTTTTGAAAAAATATTTTCGAAAAAAAACTTTAGAAGTAATTATAAAAAAATTCTTAAAACATTTAAGAAATAAAATTAATTTCCTTTTTTTTTTAAAAAAAATTGAATTTTTTTCTATGACTTCTTTTTCGAATTTGGAAAAAGAAGTCACATAAAAAAATTTAAATTTTTATTTTTTTGAAAAAAAAAATCGAAATTTTTTTAATTTTTAAATATTTTATGAACTTTTTTTTATAATTATTTTTAATTATTTTTTCAAAATTTCTTTTTTCGATGATATTTTTTTCGAAAAAAAATTAGAAAATAAAATTTCAAAAAAAGTTATTAGAAAAATTTCAAAAAAATTTGAAAAAAAGTTTTGGCAAAAAAAACTTTTTGAAAAAAGTTTTCGAAATGATTTTTTTTTTAATATTTTAAGAAAATATTTTTTCAATAATTATTTTCATTTTTTTGAATTTTTTTAGATGTTGCATGTAATTATTACATGAGTTCGAGGACCAAACATGTAAAAATAAAATAAAATTTGAAATTTTGTTGGATGTTGCATGAAATGTGTATGCATATTCGAGGACCAAACATGTAATTTACTAACGAAGTGAGTTAACGAACATTAATAAAAAACCCAAATCCGCACAAAAATTTGTTGGAACCTTTTTATGCAGAAAAAGAAGAGTACCTAATTGGAAATGGAAACTAAGTTTCGTACCGTTTTATGCCATTTGCCCTAAAATAAGATAAATTTTTGTTATTTTACATGGTGTCCGAGCTTTAGGTAAGATACACCCTCAAAAATTTGATATCCTTCGATCATCACTATGCCAAGAATCAAGAGGGATCACGGGATATTTATTTTTGCTTAAAAATATTTTTTTTCTTTTTTATTTTTTCTTTTCTTTTATGTTTGCCATTTCATTTCAACATATAACCTCTATCACACAAAACCATAGGCGTGTCAGACTATCTTCATCGCCATCGGATATCATTGTTGTCAACGCAAAGAGTTAACCACCAAATTGACGTCACTCCTAACGGGACAAAAAAGGGAGAAACCGGCAAGATACAACTTTTTCGTTAAATACAAGTCTATATCAGTGCAAACCAACAACAAAGAAGAAAAGAAGGAAAGCAAAGGAAGAAACGAATTTAATATTTGTGCTAGTTTATCCGTTCGAAAGCTTTCCGTTCAAACTACGAGGGAATATTAGACAATAAAATATGTATAGAATTTATATTATCTTTATTATGTTTATTTAGTAACCTAATAGGATTAGGTATCTTGTTTATCAAGATTATGTTAGCATATAAATATAATTTATTTTAATCTCAGCTGATCACACAATCAATAAGATATATCTTCACTATTTTACAATCAACACTTAGAGCTCAGATATAACAAAGTTATATGCTAAGTCTTGTTACAACTGTAAAACCCTAAAATTTAGATTCCTAATTTTACGTCTAATTTTGAATTTTTCTAAAGTTTTGTAATAATTTATTTTGAACCCTAAACTATATGTTAAGTATATTAATTCATTTGATAATTAATTAACCTAAGTATTACACCCTATGTAAATAATTGGTACACATTTAAAAACCCTCCTAAATATTAGGTCCATATCACGCCCATATGTTACACGTACTAGAACCTATTCCTTTTTATTATCATGTACAAATTTTGAATCAAGATAGATACATCAAATTTGGAAAAGATTAAGAGGAGATTGGGTCTCCTTAATGATCGGCACAATTAACCCATATTTCTCCTATAATACATAACCGAACCTCACTTTTGACTCACCTTCATAAACCCTCAAATCATAACAACGACTTCTCTCATTTTCGACCAAGATCCAGGAGGTTCAAAAAGTGTATTGGTGATCAGGTTGTAAAGGAACATTGGTTGGTCGTGGATCCATCCGAAGGGTTTCGTTTGGTTATTTTATGCTTGTTCCATTCGCCTAGGTCGACTCGAGAGGTACTCCTATATCGTCCCACATTGTCCTTGATTTGTATTTATATACATATGAACATAAAACTAATCTGTTAATACAAATAAGCCGTAAAAACGTTTATTTATATTTACGATCTTCTAATGTTTGTCGATAACAAACGTAAAATCATTTTAATGAAACAAATAAAATACGTAAATAATTTGAGCCAATAGTTTTCTAACACACTTAACGTTTTCACATAAAACACTAAAACAAGTATAAGTGATTTTATGATTTGGTAATACATATGTACAACAACTAGTGTTTACATATTGGGTAAATATATACATAACTAGTATGTATTATAATGGGTAAAACTACAACCCATGGATCACATCCATAACCCATGGTATTGACCCATACCCATTTGACTAGGTGCATTGCACTCATAAGATATATTGTATCTAATAAAAGAACCATGGATCAACCCATAACCCATGACCCATGACCAAAATACCCATGGGCAAAGAGGAGCGTCCCACGGATCCCTAGTTTTACACTAGACGGATCCCTTCTGGGAGGGATCCGTGAGATCCGGGGAACAGTAAGCATTTCTCCTCTATAAATAGTGAGCCATTTCTTCCTTTTGCTTTGCCACTCTCACACATACTTTCCTCAAGTATTGTAACTCTCTAACCACGATCCTAGGGATCTCTTTGTAGTTTGTCTTTTGTTTTTATGTGATTCTCTAGGTTCCTCTTAAAGGCGAGATCACCACTTCTTGAAGTCGAGCAAGCTCAAGTCCATGAGTTGCCATGCTTTGTCATCATCAAGACTACTAAGGTTCTCTTGTTGATAGTTCTTTCTTTCTCCATAGAAGTGTTGTGTCGAAGGCATTAGTGAAGGATGCCGAAAGAGTCAAGACGAAAGCATTAGTGAAAGATGCTTAACATCCGTGTCAAGAGCATTAGTGAAGAATGCTAAAGGTGTCAAGAAGAAGGCATTAGTGAAAGGTGCCAAGCGTTGTGTCAAGGGCATTGGTGAAGGATGCCTAGAAAACAAATCAAGTGGTATTAGTTAAGAATGCCTAGGTCGTATAATCGATGAGGTGCATCGTTATACATATAGTGATTGTTTATATTCAAGGATGTTGATATCCTTGTTGGTGTTGTAATAAGGAGTTAGTCTCCTTTAGGATTAGGTGTTGTGTAGTGTTGGGTAGTAGTTCCTCCATTGTAATGGAACTCGGTACTTAGCCTAGTACCAAATAAAGGGTAGGCGACATTGTGGTAGGTGTGGTTCACCTTGGTGTGAAAGAACCCGGTGGTTAGCCTAGTACCGGAAAAAGAGTAGGCGACGTTGTGAAGGCTTCTCCGCCATAAGGAGTTGGTGTCATGTAGTGATTATGAACTCTCGAGTATGTGACTCGGGGAGTGGAGTAGGGTGATGAGTGCTTATTCACTCATCATTTTAGGTCAAATCTAAACTGCAAAACATCTAAAAACACTCCGATATGCATCAAAATCTGGAAAATATCTCAAAATTGTGTTTTATATGTTTCAGATGCAAAATTATTGAAAACAAATGAAAACGAACAAAGTTTGCATAATTGGCGTTTCTTCCCCCAACTTTCAAAAATGGCAACTTTAGTCCCTTTAATTTCAAAGATTGACAGAATTCACCCCTGGACATTTTAAATTGGAAAATAAACATTTTTAGTCCTTTGGTAATTCAAACTTGTCAAAATTGATCCTTTTGATAAATTTTGGAAAATTTCAAGTTTAGTCCTTTGAGTTTCACAAATGACAGATTTGGCCCTTGGATTTTTGGAGAGTGTCAATATCAGCCCTTGAAGTACTTTTCAGAATTACATGAATGGTCCCTGGATTTTCAGAATTACAATTTTGGTCCCTTAAATACTAAATGGATTCAATTCTAATCCTAAGTCTAAATCCTTAGTCCATTTACTACTTAAGCCCAATATCCAATTCCAAACCCAATAAACATCCCAAACCCGGTCAAACCCCACCCAACCCGGTCAAGTATTAACACCTTCATCTCCTTCCCCATTTCCCGCCCAAACAAACCCTGCGCCCAAGAACCCTAGAAACCTACTCTCTTTTTCCTTCTCCCCAAACACTCAACCTCCCTTCTCCTCTTTACCCAGCTTCACAATACCCCAAAACCACCTTCATCTCCTTTACCCAGTCCACCCCAAATCCCTATCCCACTCCCACAGCTTCTCCCCTTTCCATGGTTACCAAGCTGGCAATCCTTGTTAAAAAGAACCCAATGGACGGCTGTGATCATCTCAAGTGTACCTAATTCTATTCAAGGGCTTGGATTGGTTCAAGAAAAGCACAAAGGAATCTCTTGGCTGTTTTGCTCTCACAGAAGAAACACATCAAGAAGCCAAGACTTGAAGACTTAGTAGTAGTATAAAAGGAACATGTAGCCATTGTATAAGGCACCCTTTTTCTTATCTTAGTTTTAAAAATTAGTTTTTATTATTTTCGTATTGTATTGAAATTTTCAGTTAATGAAAAACATCTTTCTCATGATTGTTACTGTTTTAAGAATGCTTCTTTAACATAGTTAAGTTAGTTTTAGCTCCCAAGTTTCTGATATTAAACTTGTTTTAAGAAAAATCACACCATTAACGTGTGTTTGGGTCAAGAAGAAAAGGGGTCAAACCAACATGTTCTACCCGTTTGACTTCTTAAGTCAAACTCCTTGATGATTTTTGAATTGGTTTTATAAGTTAGAAATTGGTGAAATCAGTTCTACAAAGTTTGGGTATTCAATAAAAACTTGTTTTTGACTTACTGAAACTGCATAGGATAGCAGCTTATGCTGCTATTCATGGGCTATTTTCTGGTTCATTTGAAGTTCCAAATTGTGTAAATCTTGTTGCTCTTAAGTCTTGGTATGCCCAACTCATTCTAGTTTCAGTTTTATGCACCAAAGATATCTCTAACTTGGTTAAATTTGAAGTCCAAATCGTCCTATTTCATCTGTCATACCTCAGTATTCTTGAGCCTAACAAGAGCCATACCAAGTCTGATCTCAGCTTAATTTTAAGCTGTAAAAAGCTTTTTCTTGGATCCTATTGTTGTTTTTAACATCTATGCTAGCTTAGCTCTACTTTTGCAAAGATGACTTTGCCTTGGAAGCTCCTTTTGCAGCTTAAAAATAAGCTGAAACAGGTCCCCTTAGTCATGCGTACCAAGAATCCAGCTCACCAATGTGTCGAGTTTGGTTGGTGTCAAATTGAGCTTATTTAGGTAGTATTTAGCTTAATAGTTTAGTTAGCAATAGGTTAGAATAAACCTAGCCTAGTTTAGTTCTAGTAAATTCCCTTTATTGCTCATTCCCTCCTTTGTAGCTTTTAGGATTCCCCATTTTGCCAACTGCTTTCCCTTTTTCTCAGCTGCTATTAGCTTATTTTAGTTAGATGTAATACATGTTATAGCTTATTTCTGATTCCTAGACTGCTTATCAGTTGTTTTTGTGTTTATAAATTGTTTAAGAGGGTGTTTGGGTGTCCACTTATTGAGTTCTCAGGCTGCCCAAGGAGTGTTTGTTGAAATTTTTGCAAAGCTGTTGGGAATAAGCAGTCCTAACTGCTTATTCAATTGGTTAAGTTCAAAGAGTTTTCACAAAAATTGCTTATTTCTTTGTTCTTCATAAGCTCCAAAAGAAAATTTGAAAAAAAAAAAATGTTTTGCAAAAAGGGTGGGAGGCAGGCTCGAACCTGAGACCTCCCAGCCTTAGTAAGTGATAGTGAGTACCGTAAGTTCCATAGCGCCCTTGGGTCTTTTCTTGTCAAACTTTACAACTTCAAATCTCTTATATACATTTTTCAGTTTTAGCATTAATAGCTTATTTGGCTTTTTAGTTGCTTATTTCCAAAAGCAGTGTACTCCTTTTTCATTTTTCTTAAGATCAGTTAGGCTTAAAGTATTTTCTCGTGAAATTTTCGATTTTTCAAATTAATTTAGTATTTTTATAATTTAATTAGAGTAAAATAGTTTTTAATTCATAGAAATTAATTTAAAAGTCAAAAAATACCGGTCTTTTTCTAAAATTATTTTTAGTCAAATAGAACGTGAGGAAAATTGATTTCACACCGTAGTCCTTAATTTGCAAAATTTTAACGCTTATGGCTCGGGTTGTTTCCTGCTTTTACGTTTTTACGTTTTAGCACCCTAGGACTTAGTGTAGCTTCGTTTTATCATTCCTTAGGCTTAGTGACAGTTTATTTTTAGTTTATTAGGGTTCCCTTGCCTTAATTACCTTCCCGTTCATTAATTTGTAGTAATCGTAATTCAAATCAAACAAATCATTCTAATCCAATTCAAGTTCAAATCACAAAACTCAACGAATCCTTCCATTCACACCTCGTTGGGACACGACCCGGGGAAATCACTTTCCCGGTATCACTTTTATCACACCCGTGAGGTTTGGCACGTTGACCTTTTTCCTAAAGGGTTAATTTGTCGAATTTTACGGTTAATTTGATATATTGATATTGTGTTTGTTTTTCACCACTCACTTCACAACGAATCATAGGGCAAGGAAGGTGTCCTTGTAGCCGAACCACTATAAATATGTGTGTCGTGGTTATGTGCTTCTTACTCTTTATCTTTCATTACACTTTTATATATCTATCTATCAACATCCAACATACACATCCAAGTAGATTGACATAAGTCGATCTAAATATTTTAAAAGGAAGTTTTAAATTGGTAAAACTATTCAACCCCCCTTCTAGTTTTCCACAATTGGCATCAGAGCTTCGTTACCAAGTTTCTTAGAGTATGTTGTACTTTAAAAACTTGATACAATCCGTGTATGTTTAAAAACTACAAAGAAGGAAATATTTCAAAACATTTTTTTTTCTCTTTCATGTTGGACATTGATAGATCGTTCTAACATATCTGTGTCAAGAAATCTTCATGCTAGGATCTCTTCAAAACCTTCATTTCTATTCAAAGAATAATGAAGTCAACCTTCAAGAAAGGATCTAAAAGTAATCACAATCTACTTACTCTAAGTACAAAGGATTACTTTAAGAGCTCATGAAGTATTTTTGGTATTATGTCTTCATAAGCCAAACCAAGAAGCATAAAGGTATGTTTACTTTCTCATTAGCTAGATTACATGATTATGTTGATATCATAGTTCTTGTTTGTTTAATAATTGCTAGTCTCTTAAAAGTCTCTCTTTTGTCACTTTCCCGACTTACTCATCATCGGGAATAGTATTCCTCTTGATTTCGTCAAACTAACGCCGTCGTCACAAATGGATCCTTGATAATTAACTTATCAAATCCCGTCGACCAAAATATCTTTTTATTTGAAACCTTTAAACTATTTTTGTTCCGTAAGCTAGTTTATAGCCTACTACAAAAATAATGCCAAACAACCCTTTTTCTGTCCACGGTAGCCGGATCCCTCTAGTTGTACTAGTCGGATCCCAAATACACGGATCCGGGGAACCGTGGGACGTAAAACGCCTATATGATTTGAAAACCATTACTGATCATTTTCCCTCTCCCCACATAACACAAAAATGACTCAAGAACTGATTTCATCCTCATAGGACTCCATACCCTCAAGTATTCTTCTCTAGAACACCATTGTAAGTAATTACACTAACTTGTTCTAATTTTCATCATCCTCATTCTAGGGTTTATGGTTTCTCAATCTCTAATCAATTAAATCAATAAGGGTTTTCAAAATTAATCATTAAAAGGGGCTTTTAACACAATTAGGATTACATTGTGTTCACAACATTGTTAATACTAATAAAAACCATAAACCCATCTCAACTAATTTTACCTAATTAGAATATTTGTGTTTCTAGGACCAACCATGCCTAAAGCCACTCAAAAAGACCATCATGATACCGTCAATTACCTCACCAATTACTATCGAAAAGATGGATTATCAAAACCGATCGAAAAGTCTTCAAAAGACTCGAAAAACGACTTATCCACGAAGGTCGTGTAGTCAAGGAATGTTTCCTTCAAAATACCGACACTCGTCAAGTCTTCTCGGCAATCAACTTTGATTGTCTTCTTGACATAGATGAACAAATTTGTCCGGTTTTCATTTTTGAATTTTACAAAAGCATTAGGATCATCCGAAACACCGATGAAAGCATTTTAATCGCCTTCATCATCAACAAACAAAACTTCACGCTACCTCTCAACACATTCGCCAAATTCTTCGCATTCCTTGTGAAGGAATTTGTATGTACTCTCAAGATTGGGCGATATCTTGTCAATCCTTTGCTCTTGATCCCAACCCAATATACCATACTTCTTGATGAACCGAAACCGTCCGAGACACTATTTTCAAAGTAAGAGCCGACCAATCCCGTCTCAACCGAAACAAAAAGCTCATTCACCGTGATCCCTTTCAAATGGAACTTTTCGAAATGCACCCCATGTTTAGAAAATGGGAAGAAATTCTTAGGGAAAACGTCATTAGCCTAGTTGGTAACAAGGATCATCCAAATGCATGTCTCGTGCAAATGATCTATTGTCTTATCCACCAAAAGCCATTTAATCTCGCCTATTACATGGTGAAGAGAATGGCCGGGGTATTCAAAGTTTCCAACATGGTAGGGTACTTCCATATGGTATGCTCCTAACACGACTTTGTAAGTATGTTAGTGCATTGCAACCATCTCCTATCAACAAATCAACAATGATCACTTCTTTGCCGATCACGTCATGGTACCTCTTACCAAACAACCCCCTAAACGGTTCACGGTCAATGGAAGAAAACCTAAAGCTCTCTCAGATTCCTCGGATGGTGAAGTAAAAGATGAAGAAGAAGAAGAAGATGCTGACCCCATAGCTAACATCGAATTGGAACCCTTTGATTACTATCGACAACTTCCAACTATTCCAAACGAGACCGCGGAATTCAAACAATTGAGGGGTATGATTCAAAACCTAGCTTATCACTTCACAAAGTCGGGAAAGAGGAAAAGAAAGGATTGACGAAAGAGACTATAGGACTATGTTCAATTTGAGACATTTGATCAATATGTGAATGACTATGTTTTATCACTCTTGTTTATGTTAACTTGGATATTGTTATTTCTACCATTATCTATGAGATGTTTTATGTGATGACATGTTTATATTGTTGTTTAGTTTAATGGTTATTAGTGAATATTGCTAGGTGCAAAATCTGCACTTGATTCTGTGAATGACTCGACTGCAGATGCCGGATCCCTAGGATTAGCCTAGACGGATCCCTCCCTTAAGAGAACCGTGGGATCCGTGACAATAGATCAGCAATACAGTATCCCATACATCAAAATGGTTCACTAGATCACTTCACACTAGCTAAACATAAGATTATAGAACTCAACTAAGTCTTCTTCAAGAATGAGAAAGCCTTAAACCCACTCATTGCTTACATAAGATCTTATTCAAAGTACCTTTTGATTTATCAACTCATCAAAACTCACCATATTTTCGCCTCAATACTCACAAATTTCTTTTCATTTTTCAAAACACTTAGATGGACATATTGAACAATTTTAGGAGATTGTTTCTTGTCATATTTATCTCAAAACGGGTCAAAAATTAGTTTTTCAATTATTTTGATTTTTGAGGATTTTTCAAACTGCATCTCAAGCTAACATCTGATCTCTAGGATCATTTATTATGACTTGACACCGTCAAAACTCTTATTGTCATCCTTGAACATCCATTGGTAGTCATTTAGTCTCATTTTCCTTCCATAAAAAGCAATCATTAGCTATATTACTCATTGCTCTTGATCATTCAAGTACACCCTCATTTAAGATACTTAGGAGGACTGAAACACTCAAGATGGTATATATCTTAGACCTTAGAAACATCATTCTTATCCTTTCATAGCTCTTGAGCCGGATCCCTAAGATTAGCCTAGACGGATCCCTCAAAGGAGGGAACCGTGGGATCCGGGTGACAGATTATGTCAATTCTAGCCAAAACAATCATTTCAAGATCATGTTGCTAACTTGAACACTCCACCTCATTTTTATTAAGTCCCTAGATCAGTGGAACTCTGAACTTGAATCTTGTACATGTTAATCATCACATTTCCATGAATCTTAATGGCTTAAGTCTTAAATGCACTTGCCAAATTCTTCCCTTTATAAGTCATCTTGCTAGAACTCCTTAGTCATCAAACACAACATAATTCTCAGCAATTAGAAACATCTTCCTTATTCATTTCATCATGAGAAAAGCTCCTAGTGCTAACTCATCCACCCAAGAACCACCCAAGAAATACACGAAGTTTCCTCAACCAAATCATCTCCGGTTAAGTCTACAAATGCTAGGATATCCCCTACACCAAATAAACCAATCAAACTAATTCCGAAGAGGATTGTTCCCACAAGGATATCATCACCAAACTCTACTAAACCAAACACACCCTTTTCAACCCAACCAACATCATTGGTGCCTAGAGCCACATCATTTAACACCTCACAATCATCTCCACACTCTCACAACTTAGAGGACTTACCCCCTTGGCCATCTCATCCTCCACCATTACCAACAAATTCACTAGAAAAGGTTGTACAACAAAATCAAAGTGTTGAATCAACACTTGCACGAATGTCAATTTCTCCATTTCCCCCCAATAGTCCATTTTGGATTATGAGGAGACATCAAAGTCAACCACCCGGCCACATGGAAGTTGACACTTCTCTACCTCCACCCTCAAACATTGTTGAGCCACCACTTAATGAGCCTCCACCAATTCCTCCTTTATTTGAGGATCGTCAACCCACTTCACTTGAACCTCCGCTTCAAGAAGCTCAAAACCATGACAAGGATTGCTATCATTGTCAACATGTTGAAAGGTTGATACATGAACTATGTGAAGAGAAGCATTTCATGTTTTATCACCTCCTCGAACGTTTCGAAGAGGTCAACAAACCTAAACAACCATGAGCCTAAAACGGTGTCCTAGTCTCAAGCTCAACTTAGAACGTTTAGGAATCCCATTTCATGATTGATCATCCTTAAGCACGTTGTTGCTTCTTGAGTTTAGGTCACTCATTAGTATTAAGTGGAATATGTATTGCATGGCTAAATCATTCTCTTAGTTTTAGAGATTTCTTGATTATCTCTTTGTTTATTGAATGATAACTTATTTGACATATTGCTTTGAGTATATGTTTGTTGTTTGTATACATATCTCACTTCCATTTTTAGCATTGTTTGATATACCACCATTTCTGAAAAATCTATCACCAGACAGACGGATCCTTGGAAATTGCCTAGACGGATCCAACAAAAGAGGGAACCGTGGTACAGGAGAACTATTTTCTACTAACTTGAGTCTTATTTTCAGGAAATTATGCACTATACTCTTGTTTTCTAACCTCTATTTTGTAGATTTTCAAAATACACGTGAAGAACTTGACACCGAAGCTGGGAGCTTTGTGTCTAACCATATATTGAAAAACCATTTGCAACTTAATCCTTATTTGGATTACACTTCATGAAACCCCATTGCAAAGTTGCAATCTTCAAGGGAGCATTTTACGTCACACGGACTGAAACCATTTGCAAACAAAATTGCAATTCGTTAGCTCATTAGTTTATATTTACTTGACGCCCTCACAAAGGGATGGA
Source organism: Chrysanthemum makinoi (assembly GCA_910596185.1). Classification (NCBI taxonomy): domain Eukaryota; kingdom Viridiplantae; phylum Streptophyta; class Magnoliopsida; order Asterales; family Asteraceae; genus Chrysanthemum; species Chrysanthemum makinoi. Next base: position 40,566,166 of record OU343219.1, read on the forward strand.
CTCGTCAAGGGTGAGTTAAGACGAGAACCATTCCCGTCACTTGCTCTCTTTACATCTTTTCTTTCTACATGTTTTTCTTAAAACAATGCGTTGTTTCTTTTCGACGCTCTTTTTGTTTCGACAGAAAGGGGGAGAAGAGAGTAAAAACTCCAATTCGAACGTTTACGAATTTTAGTTTTTGCTTAAAATAATTTTATGTTTTGTCATCAACAAAAAGGGGGAGATTGTTAATACAAATAAGCCATAAAAACGTTTATTTATATTTTACGATCTTCTAATGTTTTGTCAATAACAAACGTAAAATCATTTTAACGAAACAAATAAAATACAAATAGTTTGAGCCAATAGTTTTCTAAAACACTTAACGTTTTCACATAAAACACTAAAACAAGTATAAGTGATTTTATGATTTAGTAATACATATGTACAACAACTAGTGTTTACATATTGGGTAAATATATACATAACTAGTATGTATTATAATGGGTAAAAACTACAACCCATGGATCACATCCATAACCCATGGTATTGACCAATACCCATTTGACTAGGTACATTGCACTCATAAGATACATTGTATCTAATAAAACAACCATGGATCAACCCATAACCTATGACCCATGACCCATAACCAAAATACCCATGGCAAAGAGGAGCGTCCCACGGATCCCTAGTTTTACACTAGACGGATCCCTTGTGGGAGGGATCCGTGGGATCCGGGGAACAGTAAGCATTTCTCCTCTATAAATAGTGAGCCATTTCTTCCTTTTGGCTTGCCACTCTCACAAATACTTTCTCCAAGTATTGTAACTCTCTAACCACTGATCCTAAGGGATCTCTCTATGTAGTTTGTCTTTTGTTTTTATGTGATTCTCTAGGTTCCTCTTAAAGGCGAGATCACCACTTCTTGAAGTCGAGCAAGCTCAAGTCCATGAGTTGCCATGCTTCATCATCATCAAGACTACTAAGGTTCTCTTGTTGATAGTTCTTTCTTTGTCCATAGAAGTGTTGTGTCGAAGGCATTAGTGAAGGATGCCGAAAGATTCAAGACGAAAGCATTAGTGAAAGATGCTTAACATCCGTGTCAAGAGCATTAGTGAAGAATGCTAAAGGTGTCAAGACGAAGGCATTAGTGAAAGGTGCCAAGCGTTGTGTCAAGGGCATTGGTGAAGGATGCCTAGAAAACAAATCAAGTGACATTAGTGAAGAATGCCTAGTTCGTATAATCGATGAGGTGCATCGTTATACATATAGTGATTGTTTATATTCAAGGATGTTGATATCTGATGAGTGTGTAAATACTCATCATTTTTGGTTAAATCTGAACTGTAAAACGTCTAAAAATGCTCAGAAATGCATCAAAATACTGAAAATATTCCAAAATTGCATTTTATATGTTTCGGATGCAAAATGTTCAAAATCAGATGAAAAATGAGCAAAGTTTGCATAATTGGCGATTCAGTCCCCAGTTTCAAAAATTGTCGAAACATCCCCGAGCACATAATTTCAAAAGAAAAATCACCAAAGGTCCTTTTAAATCATAACTTGTCAAATTTAGTCCTTTGGTGAAAAATATAAAAGTTTGAGAAAATTACAAGTTTGGTCCTCCAACTTTGAAATTTGGCAAAATGGTCCTGGAAAATTTGAAAATGGCAACTTTGGTCCTTATACTTTTGGAACTTGTCAATTTCAGCCCCTGAAACATCTTTGATGAATTGGCAGTTCTAGTCCTTGTATTTTCAGAAATGGCAAATGAAGTCCTTGATAATTAAAAACCTTTTGCACCTTAGACCCTTGTCACAAATACTTTGGACCCCTGCCATGTTATCCATTTGACCCTGCCTTTGGACCCCCTTTTTAATATCCCAGTCGAATCCCCTTTGACTCATCCCTTCCCTCCTTCACGAGATACCACATTCACCATCCTCACTTCCCTGCAACCCTTCTGCTCACACTCCACCATCATCACCAACCCTACCCTCTACCCCCTCCAAACACATAACTCCAAGGATTCATTAAATGCACCTTTAAAACCCTAACACTCAACCCACTGGCTTAAAGCTTTTGGCGCCAAAACCTTTTAAACGGCCAAGATCAAGTTTAGCAATCCAATGGCCCATATTAGTGCTGGAATATGTCCAGAGAGATGAGAGAGGAAGTTTGGAGCATATATAAAGGAAGAGGAAGCAACAAGAAAGGGTACTTAGTTAGTTTCTTAAAAATGTATGTCGTTTTATGATTTCTTAGTCTAAAATAGATTTTCGCTTGTATTTTAAAGCTTCATTGTATTCAAGTGAACCATTTCAGTGCATTTCAACTTTACTTAAGTATCAATTTTAGTTCAAGTTCAATCTCCATATTGTATGTCCACTGTTGAAATTTCCATTCTCAAAATCCTATGTCAAATCTCTTAGTCACTTGTTTTTAAGCTCAAACATACTCAATCAAGCTTGTTAAAGCTTTCTCTAAGCTTACATTGCAGTTTTAAATAATATTGGCGTTTGGTCAATAAAAGTCAAAAATGGGCAAAAATGTTGCAGAGTTGGAAATGGGTTGAAGCAGCCATGGATTTGGGTTGATTTTTAGTCATTGGGGTTGGTTTGAATAGGCTAGTGGTACTGTGTTCTTGTTTCACAGGATTCAAGCCATAGTGGCTTTGGACCATTTGTAAGTCATTTTAAAATTCATATGCATAATCTGTCTTTGTAGTATTCATAAGCTCAAACCTGTTCAAGTAGTATTAATTAAGTGAGTTTAACTCAGTTTGATAATAATTACAGGTTGGATCAGTAGTCGGTTCTGATTTTGCTTGCAAAACAGTTAATATAGGGTGTTTGGATCTGCTGCACTTTTTGTATTAGAAGCCTAATCAGTGGTAGATACCTGTGGTTTTATGTTTGTTAAGCATATTTGAGCTCATTCAAGTCTTAGTTTTGTGCTGCTAGATCGAAAGTCAACATCAATCTAAATCTGTCTCACTGTCTCAACTGTTGGAATTTTGGATTAGCAAAACCTTGTTTTGTGTTTAGAATTGTTAAACATAGCTGGCATTAGTGTCATTACATTATATTACTTCAATATCATTCATAAAATTGGATTCAAAGTTCAATAAAGTCAAACTTTTCAATATTGCTTCAAAAGTCAAATTTGGAAAATCTGTTTTGAGCCCAACTGAATGAATTTTCTTGGACTCATTTCTGAGTCAGTTGCAGTGAAACTTGTTGCTTTAAAAAGTTCAACTGGTCTTCTTTCTTATCACCATTTTATTAGATTTTTGCAAATTTTTTAGAAGCCTCAAAACTGCTTCTCTTTTAGGCCCCAAGTCCCCTGTTCACAGATAATCACTTATCTGAGTTTTCTCATTTTGTGCAGTTTATGCACAGAGCTCATAAGAGCTGGTCAAAGCCTGGTTTTTGGTTTATAAGGTCTCACCCAGGTCACCCAGGTCTACTTTAAGTTCCAATTTGTGTTTTTCATTTTCAGCTTAATTTAAAGCTTGTGCTTAAGCTCAAAGTCGGTACCCAAAACTGTTGTTGCATTTGAAATTCAAATAAGCCAATTCTGTGTAATAAGCTATTCAGTGGTTAAAAACAGTTAAGAATTGTTGCATTTGGTCATTTTTAGTAGTTTATAACTTCTGTTTCTGTTTGGTGCTTGTTTTTGCTCATTAGCTTATTTAAAGTGCTTATTCTAAAGCACTTGGTATAGCAGTCCCATTTTCTTGTACACAAGCACTTGTTTTTCCATTTTTCCTAGCTTCCTTATATAATTTTAGAGTTTTCCTGAAATTTTCAGATTTTTCTAAGTTGATTTGCTATTTTTCTTAATTTAAATTAGTTTTTAAGCATTTTTAATTAGTTTTAAATACAAAAAAAATTCGAAAAGGTTCAAAATAATTTTCATTTTTATTAGGTTTAGATAAATATAAAAAGTAAAAAAAGTAATTTTCCAGATTTTTCATAGTTTATTTTGTAATTTTAGTAATTTAATTAGTTTTTAATAGTTTAAAATTCTAAAAAATACAAAAATAATCAGAAAAATATAAAAATAGTTTTGAAAATTCTATTTTGATATTTTAGACTTTTCCAATTCATAATTTTGATTTTTCTAGCCTTATTTCATATTTTCTTGTATTTTAGGTTAGTAATTAACAAGAAAAAATAGTTTTTAATTAGATAATTAGTTATAAAAATAATTTTCTTTTTCTATAAATTTTATTTTATCATTAGGATTGTAAAAATATCATTTTCATATTTTTAGGGTTAATATTGTGTAAGTTTCACGTTTTCATTTGTACGTCGCGTAGATTTTAATTCAGTTTTATAAAAACATAAAAACAAAAACATCATTTTAAATATAGTGATAGCGTTTATTTAATATTTTTTATCTTTTTAACTTTCTTTAATTTGCATTTAAGCCGTTGTAATTTGTTGGCTTTTTCCGTAGTTATAATCATATCACAAATCCCTTTTTCGTTCAAATTTCTCGATCACTTCACGTTTGATAATCCATTGCATAGCTCGCTGGGACATAACGACCCGGGGAAACCCTATACTCCCCAGATCTTCATTGAGTTCGTTCCTGAGCCGTTTTAAGTTTGTTACGTCGCCATTCACAAGTGGCAGACTTGAGTGATAAAACTTGACAGTTCTGGAGCGGATCAAATTTTTGGCGCCACCGGGGATGTGCTGATTATCTTACGTCTAGAAGATTAGTGATTTGGATATTCACTCCTTGTTTATACCATCTCAGATGTTTATATTTTCTTTTAAAAATCAAAACCCAAAATATTTTCATTCTTTGTTTTTGCAAAATGTTTTTCAAAAATACCAAAAATATTCATCTTTACCCTCTTACCTTTTTGATTCTTTATCCCTTTACCCTCTATCCATTTGATTCTAACTTCTTCTATTCTCATGGGATCTCTCGAGGACGAATTCGGGACTAGTTGAAAAACTTCGTGACTTTATCGCAAATGTCAAGAATTATGTTGCTCGTGATGATCCATTAATTCTCGAGGAAATGGAACGAGAAACCGGGGTGACAAAGGACCAGGTGCTTCCCTCTGATAATGGAAGTGCTAAATACGTCCAACCTACGGTTATCCAAAGCTCTAAACCCTCAATTGCTCTTAAGCCGTCTAGAATTGATTCTAAACTTTCACGATTTACGGTTAAAAGCAAACATGCAGAATTTAGTCCGGTGACTAACCAGAATGACTTGCCTAATCTTCACGTTTCTCAAGAACCGAACCGAGACCATAACGGAAGTGGTGGAAATTGCTAGCTCGAGAGCACACCACTTGTCCCACCTCTTGATTTTTCAAAATGTTCTTCGAGACTTGATAGTCATTCGGATCACCATGTTGGTTTTAATGATTCTTTGAATAAATGCGATTCCTTTTCATAACTCTCAAATGCAATCGTTTATTCCTTGTGTCGGTTGCGGTGAGCCCCTTTTTGGTTCACCCTGTCGTTGGTGTACGTGTGTACAATGTGGTAATGATATTCATAACGGGAGTTGTTTGTTTTGTGGTTCGAGGAATTCATTTGATTATGATCCTAATCAGAACTCATTTAACGACTCCTCAAACTTTTCCAATTACCCACCACAACCCGACTTATCTTCATATAATCAATATTACTGCTGTGAATTTTGTGGAGGTCCTCACCAAGGATTTGAGTGTCAATCCGGAAACACGTTTATCTATGAACAGTTTTCCGGTAATGCTCAGAACTTTGGTTATAACCAAAATCCATATGATTCACCAGTCCAACGCACTCAACAGCTTTTACTGTTGTGAGTATCTGTGGAGGTCCCATTTCAGCTCGATTGTCAAATAGGGAACCTAGTTCCTTGTAACAATCATGACTCTTACATGTTTGACAATTTCCAACCTCCACAGCACCATACGGTTCAAACTCCACCTGAGCCGTTGTCTCATGAAATCTCCCAGGATTTTGAAACCACAATGAAAACACTTGATGATATGATTAGTAACTTTAAGAATCAAGTGAGTGGTGAAAAGACCATGGGAGAATTACTAGCCGAAGAACGAGAGGCCCGCTGATGAGTGTCTAAATACTCATCATTTTTACATAATCTAAACTGCAAAATCATCTGAAAACACTCAAAAACACATCAAAATGATCAAAATATCACAAATCAGTGTTTTGTGTGTTTTAAATTCAAAAATATCAAAATCAGATGAAAAATGTATCAAGTTTGCAAAATTGGCAGTTTTAGTCCCCCAAGTTTTAAAAGTTGTCAAATCTAGTCCCTGGAATTCAAAAATGTGAAAATTTATCATTCAAGGTCCCTGAATTATTCTAAGTTGTTTAAAATGATCCTTGAATGATTCTTTGGTCAATTGGCAAGAAAGGTCCTCAAACTTTGGAAATTTACAAAATTAATCCTTGGACCTTTAAAAATGGATTTTATGCAAAAAGGGCCTTTGTATTATCAATGTATGGCAAATTTAGTCCTTGTGAGAAGTTTGGAAACATGGCACTTTCAGTCCTTGAAGTTTGGCAAATTTGCATTTTTGGTCCTTGTTTATTACTTATACCAAACGGATCCATATATATCATAAATCCAATCCAAACCCAAAACAACCCAGCTGGCCCAATACTTAACCCGCCCCTTTTGTTATTAAAACCCGGTCAACCCAAAGTCAAACCAGAGAAAAAAAAACGCCCTTATACCGAACCTTTGTAGCTCCTCTCCTCCAAGTTCAGATACCCAAAACCATGGACTGGTTTTCACCACATTTTCAACCCCCTCCCATTCCATGTCCCCTCCAACTCCTCTACATTCCAAATTCTTTAATTACCTCAACCAAACCCAATTAAAGCAAAAACCTGCTAAATGGAAAAATGGCGCCAAAATGCAAGGTGGACGGTTATGATTAATTTGAGTGATCTAAGGGCTCAAGTGTGGTGGGAAGGATTCAGAGTACATCAAGGATGCAAGAAAGTCTATAAAGGGAGAGAGAAATGCATTGTAAAAAATATATCTAGTGTAATTTTATTTTTCTTAGTCGTTTTCTTTAATTTAAGCTTTTCAATGTATGTTTTTAATTTCAAGTACTTTATTTAAGTCTCTCAAGTGTATTTGAACCTCTTTTGATAAGTAATTCCAAGTTTTAAAGTGTATTTCAGTTTATGCAATTTCTCATATTTATGCAAAATCTTAAGTTGGATCAAATGTTGTTTTCAGTTGTTTGTATGGATTAGAATAAGTCACTTAAGCTCCTAGAAAGCTCATTGAAGCTTTTAGTTATCTTAAAATTCAGTTGAGAGTCAAAAATAGAAAAATCACAAAAATACCATTTAAATACTTGAAAAACAAAAAGAGTTCCGTGGAAGTGTTCACATTTGAGCAAGGTGTATTATGGATGGCCTTGGGATTAGTAGCTTAGTGGTAAGCTTATAGGGGTGCTCATTGATCTTGGTTCTCAGTTTGTTCCTTGGAAACTACTTGTAAGCATTTTTAACTAATTTGGTATTTTACTGTTGTAGTGCTTAAATAGCTTATATTTTTGTTTCTTTGAGTTCACTAATCATATTTAAGTGTGTTTAAACTTTTAAATCAGTAGCTAGAACTTCTCAAATTGTAGTTTACAAAAACTTGGATTTAACAGTTGAAATTGAATAATCATCATTTCTGAGTTTGGTGTTGTTTTGATTGTTGTTTTAAGCTTCATTAGTCATAATAAGTGATTATTAAAGGTCTGCAATCAAGCTTATGGTTTCTAATTGTGATTTGGTCTAAAAAATTTCATAACAGTCAACATAAAGGGGTGTTTGGTTGTTTGTGTTCAAAGGTTCTTTGTTCAGTGGTTTTGTTGGAAATCTGTCTAAATAAGTCTAAACCACTTAGTTCAGTCAAGAAATCAAGTTCTTATTAGCAAAAAGTCAAAATATCATATAATCTTGTATCTGCAGTCACTGTTGGAGCTTTTAAGATCCATGATCATCATTTTGTGTTCAAAAGTTGTTAACCTTGCTTAATTTAGTCTTATCTTACTTTATAACAACATATTCAGTGAATTAGATCAACTCAAATCTCATTTTGGTCAACTTTGCTTGTTCTAAAAAAAAAGTCAAAATCTCAATAGGTCGTTTTTGATTAAAACTTGGAATTTCACTGTGGGTTTATTAAAGAGATTCAGATTATAAGCTTTGGAGGTATTGTAGTCTAGTTGGTAAAGAAAAATATAAAAATGTTAGTTTTTGGTTTTTCAGCTTTCAGAGTGCTTATTTTATAGCTTTTCTTTGGTACCTGTTTTGATAAACTGCCCTGTGCACAGAAATTGAGCCCATATTGATAAGCTTGCATTAAGCTTGTTAGTGCTCCAAATCTTGTGTTCTCTAGTTCTTTGGAAAGCCAACCTAGTCCTCTTGGAGTATCAAGTCTTGTTTTTCACTTTTGAGCTTGTTAGCTAGGGCTGCTACTAGCTTGTAACTTGTCCCATTTTCTGTTTTTCATTACATAAGTCAAGTGCTTATTTGCCTATTCTTAGCTTATCAGTGTGCTTCTTTTCATTCTTTAGTTTCATTTCAGTAGCTTGTACCTTATTCCATCTTGTTCTAGCTTTGGTTTCAGTGTTCAAGCTTATTTGAGCTTATTTCACCCAAACAAGCTTATTTAAGCACTGTTGGGCTTTTTAGCCATCAAATCTGCTTATTTGTGTTTTGTAAATTTTTTGTCTTTATTAAAGTTTCATATTATTGGTATATAAGTAGTTTTCAAAAAGAAAAATCCAGAAAACATCAATATAAAAATAGTGATAGCGTTTATTTAAGATTTTTTAGCTTTTTGATTTTTCTTTTCATCTTATTAATAAGCAAATCTTGTTTTTCTCTTTTTCTTAAGTTTCTGTCATCATATAGGACTTTTAGAAAAAGTTTCAGATTTTTCTCTATCTTTTTAGTATTTATCATAATTATAAATAGTTATTAAATAATAAATAATTAGTAATAAATAATTAAAATGTCTAAAAAATATCTTTTCTGTTTTAAAATTAGTTTTATCATATTTTAGATTTTTCAAAGTTAAAATTTTATTTTTCCAAGTTTATTTTCTATTTTCTAGTATTTAAGTGTATTTTAAATAATAATTATTTAATAATAATTATATAAAAAGTGTGAAAAATATATTTTTAGTTTTAAAATTAGTTTTATAGTATTTTAGATTTTTCAGAATCATAAGTTTATTTTTCTAGCCTTATTTCTTATTTTCTTCTATTTTAGGGTATTTATTAAATAGTTAAAATAGTTTCTAATTAATAATAATTAATTAAATAGTGTTAAAAATAAGTTTCTTTTTCTAATAATTTTCTTTTATTCTTAGGATTCCAAAAATGTTATTTTCATATTTTTAGGCCTTTTATTTCTTAGTTTTCACTTTTTATTTTGTGCGTATACGTAGTTTTTAAATTTACGTTTACGTTTCTTTGATCTGGTTGTTGTGCTTTCCAATTCTGTGTCCAATTCTATTCCAATCAATCAGTAGTGTAATATTTCTAATCAAAACCTTTACAGATCACTATCCTTAGTGATCATTCGATCCTCTGAGTTTGTCTAACACACCATTGAGTCTCCTTGGGACTAAACGACCCGGGAATCCACTGTATTCTCTGATCTTCATTTGCATTTGTGTCTGAGCTGTTTTAAGTCTGTAAAGACTTGACGGTTTTGCACGAATCAAATTTTGGCGCCGCTGCCGGGGAGGCTTTAGCGTGTGTTTAGTCATTTTCAGATCCATTGTTGCACATACCCACCATTTGTAAAAAGTTTTTTGTAAAGTTATAAGAAAACCAAAAAGTTCATTAGCACTTTTCCTAAAGTGTTAAAACACCAAAAAAATATAAAACAACAAAACAATCGGAACGTTTTCTATTTTGTATTCTCTTTTAAGGTGATTCTTGAAGAGATACGATTTGGTTAAACGGGACGATAACAAAAATATTGTCCAAAAGTTTTTAACCCCATCTGCACAAATCTTACCTACGTCTTTTCAGTGGTACTTAATTGAATACATAAAATCAACCACCGCAAATCAAGGCAGTGCACTACCTAACTGGGGGTGCGACCATTAATAAGTTCCCGAACATCAGATTTAAAACTTGCCTTTGTGTCACTTGTGATTTGGTGTACCTTTTTCAAAGAAGCCATTTCATTTGTGATTATTGGTTAAGTTCACTTGTGTTTTGCCTCATTTGTTTTGAAAATTGATTTTTATACATAGTGCATGCGCACTCGTTCTTCCAGTTCTACAAGTCCACTTTCTGAACTTGGAAAGATTCCTCGTAGACGTAGAGGACGTTCAGCTCCTTCAGCCGTGACTGAGGAACGTCTACCACCACCACCTCCTGTCGAAATGGCAGACGAACGTACTATGGCGGAAATGCTCCAAGCACCCACCGAGGGTTATGGAGATGCCATCGTTTTACCCGTAATCAATTCTGATCACTTCGAATTGAAGACACATTTGATCCAACTTGTGTCTACAAATCAATTCCACGGGTTTGATCGTGAAGACCCGTATGCACACATCCGTTGGTTTAACAAATTGACTTCAACTATCAATTACAAGGATGTTCCACAAAAAGTCATCAAGTTGATGCTTTTTCCATTCTCTCTTGAGGGGACAGCCCGGATTTGGCTGGAAAAAGAACCCCCTCGATCTATCGAAACTTGGGAGGATCTTGTTCAAAAGTTTGTGAACTACTTCTTTCCTCCATCAAAGACGACTAATCTCAAAAATGAAATTTCTGGATTTCGTCAAAATTTCGATGAAAACTTTGGAGAGGCATGGGAGAGATTCAAAGATCTCCTCAGGAAATGCCCCCATCATGAATTCACAGAGCTTCAACAAGTCAATATCTTTTACAATGGGTTGAACGGTAATGATCAAGATTCCTTGAATGCAGCCGCAGGCGGCAATATCTTGAATCGTAGACCTAAAGATGTGATTGAGATTTGCGAGCAAAAATCAAAAGTCCCTATTTCTCGCAACAAAGTCAATACTCCTAACACTCCTGCTCCTTCATCCAGTAACTCTTCTGAGTTAGCAGCTCCGATAGCTGCTCTAACGGATGCCATCCGTTGTATGATTAAGGATGTTAAGGAAATCAAAAGCGAAATTCATAAGCCTGAGCCAGTCAAAGCCGTAAACAAGGTGTGTGAAACTTGTAGTGGTCCACACGCGTACTATGATTGTCAAGCAACCGATGCTTCCTTTTACCAAGCCCCCGTAGCTTCGGTAAACCATAATCAATACCGACCACATGCTGAACCACACTACCGTGCTAACACTAATCAGGCACCACCCGGTTTTAACCAAAATCACAACATGCACAACCGGAATCAAAATCAACCTAGAATGAACCAAGGTTATCAAAACCAAGGTAATTTCTATCCTGCACCCCATCAAGGTTTCCAACATCAGGGGAACCTTCATCAAAACAATTTCAATCGAGGGAATCAATTTCATGGGAATATGAATCCTAATCAAGGGAATTTTGGTCATAATCAAAACATACGACCTCAAATTGTCCCTCCAGCTCCTCCCGTCATTACTCCTCCAGGACCATCATCTGATGAGTTACTGAAGCAGTTCATGAAATCCCAAGATGAAATGAACAGGTTGTTGGTCAGTCAGATTGCTGATCTGAAGAAGTCTTTAAATGATCGACCCTCGGGCTCAGGTACTTTACCGAGCAACACGATCGCTAACCCGAGGGGCGATGCCAAGGCGATCACAACCCGAAGTGGTGTTTCATACACTGGACCTGCTGTTCCTACTACCTCTTCTTCTTCTTCTCTCCCTAAGGTAGTGGAAAGCGAACCGAGGACACACAATGGACCTACGACTCCAATGCCACCTCCACTAGTGCCAATGAGTCAAGTTACCAAGGATCCTAAGGACAAAGTGCATTATTCAAGCCCACGAAGTACAGCACACGTCCTACCTTCGGTAGTCCAACCTCAAGTTGTCCAGAAACCCCAGTCTAATCAAGGAGTTGTGTTTGAACCTCCTGTAGCTCCTGTTGAGAAACAGAAATCCAAATCATCTATTCCTTACCCATCGAGAATGCATGATGAGAAGCTTAAGGACAAAAACAAAGAGCAAATGGAAAAATTTTTCCAAATTTTCAATGAATTGCACTTTGATATAAGATTCGTTGATGCTCTCGTTCTCATGCCCAAATTTGCATCTTCTCTCAAAGGGTTACTAAGCAACAAAGATAAGTTATCCGAAATGGCTAAAACCCCTCTCAATGAGCAATGCTCAGCGATCCTTCTTAAAAAGCTTCCCGAAAAGCTTGAAGACCCTGGCAAGTTTTTAATCCCATGTGATTTCTTGGGGATGGTTCAATGCTCCGCCTTGGCCGATCTTGGTGCTAGTATTAACCTCATGCCACTCTCAGTGTGGAAGAAACTTTCTCTTCCGGAACTTACTCCTACTTGTATGACTCTCGAGCTAGCGGACTGTACCATAACTCGTCCACTTGGAATAGCCGAGGATGTCGTGGTTAAAGTAGGGAAGTTTCATTTTCCCACTGACTTTGTTGTAGTAAACTTTGATGCAGATCCTAGAGTTCCCCTTATCTTAGGGAGAGCTTTCTTGAGAACGAGCCGTGCTCTAATCGATGTATTTGCTGAAGAGTTGACTCTACGGGTTGATAACGAAGAGCTCACGTTGAATATCAAACAGAACTCCAAACCTCTGAACAAACATAGTGTTGCCACAATCGATCAAAAATCCAAAAGAATCGATGCAACACTCTCAAATTTCAAGGTTAAGAGTGTTCACCAAAAACGTACTGAGCTGAAAGCTATGAAAATCAAACCTGGTTCAAGCAAATGGTTTGAATGTTGTACCAAAGATGTCAGGAGTATTCTTGATGATGATGATCTTGATTCGGAGACTTCATCGGAAGTGGTGGAAACTGCTAGCTCTAAGAGCACACCACTTGTCCCATCTCCGGAATCAGTGTGTCGTATTGAGCTTGTTAACTCTGTGGATGAAGCTGAATTCTCTTCTAAGGATCCAATCATATTTGAAAACCAACCTATCATAGCCAATTCTACTCCTTCTATCACTCCTTTTGAGGGAAGTGACTCAATCTTGGAAGAGATTGATGCATACTTGGCTAGTGATTCTGTTCCTTGGGAGATTGATCACGCTCCAATTGATATCGAAGGGGACATTCTTCTCATTGAGAAGTTGCTTCATGGAGATCCTTCATCCATTTCATATCCTGATCCTGTTGTTTCAGACTTTTCCATTCCTTCCCTCAATCCGGATGAGGAAGATGATAATTTTTGGAAAGAAGTCGATGCTTTTCTAAGTGATGAATCAATCCCAACAGGGGTTGATGATAATTACTTTGATTCAGAGGGGGACATCCTTTTTCTTAACAGTTTATTAAACGAAGAATCGTCCCCAATCCTCCCTTCCGGAAACTCCTTTGATAATCACCATACAAGCTTAAAGTTTAAGCTTAAAAATGTAAAAAATGGTGATTTGCTTCTTTCGAATGAAGAATGGACATGCATTGTAATGCACATATTTATTCCATTCTTCACTAATGGTATGGTTGCCCTTTCCCTTTTCTCTTCCGGGAATGAGGACACCATTTTTGACCCCGGTATTATGCTTTATAGTTTCTACTATTAAAATACCGGTTATATCTCGTCGGAGTGGAACTTTCTGATGTTCATGTGTTTATTAACATTGTGAATGAAAGTCCGATTGAGATTGGTTGTCCACGTAACTTTCCCCATGAACCAATGAATGCGGGGATCGAGTCAAGCTAGTGACTCGGTAATCAAAAACATTAGCACGCACCATATGGGTTTTCACCCATAATTCTGTCTTCTTACCCCCTTTCTACCACCCTAGTGTGGGGGAGTTTTCCCCACACTGTTGTATATTCTCATTCTTTCTAAAAAAAATCATTCTAAATAATGGCCGTAGTATTTCCCTTTTACGTTCTTTGTTTCGGCATAACCGCCGGTACTTTGAATATTGAGGGCAATATTCATTTCTAAGTGTGGGGGGGAATTCTCACGAATTTCATGTATTATCTACCCAATTCCCCCGTTTTTGGCCAAAAAAAATTTTTTTTTTTTGGAGTAAGTGTTCTACACTTACTCATTCGGTTATCAGTCCGCCATGTCTGTAAGACAAAAGGATTGGCTAATCCAGGAGCAAACGGCTCTTGGTAAAGATTTATCAAATCCGTTTATATGGCTTGCAATTTGCCCAAAATTGTATGGTTTCTCAGCTCACCATATCCTAAAAAGTGAAGAGTTGGCTAGCCCGCAAGATTATGGCTTGTGGTAAAGGCAGTGGAAAATCCATAATTGGTATTCAGCTCACCAAAGATAATTTTGATAATTTATCTAAGAGTTGGCTAGTCCAGAAGGGTACGGCTTCTGGTAAAGACACATCAAATCCGTTATATGGTTTATGATTTGCCAATAAATCATCTGGTTATCGTTGTACCAAGATTCTTACTTGAATCAAAACAATTGGCTACTCCAGAAGTGATGGCTTTTGGTAAAGAGTTTTTCAAATCCATCAAGTTTTCTCAAATCATTGCTAGGGACTAGCAATATCTCAGTGTGGGGGATTGATGAGTGTCTAAATACTCATCATTTTTACATAATCTAAACTGCAAAATCATCTGAAAACACTCAAAAACACATCAAAATGATCAAAATATCACAAATCAGTGTTTTATGTGTTTTAAATTCAAAAATATCAAAATCAGATGAAAAATGTATCAAGTTTGCAAAATTGGCAGTTTTAGTCCCCCAAGTTTTAAAAGTTGTCAAATCTAGTCCCTGGAATTCAAAAATGTGAAAATTTATCATTCAAGGTCCCTGAATTATTCTAAGTTGTTTAAAATGATCCTTGAATGATTCTTTGGTCAATTGGCAAGAAAGGTCCTCAAACTTTGGAAATTTACAAAATTAATCCTTGGACCTTTAAAAATGGATTTTATGCAAAAAGGGCCTTTGTATTATCAATGTATGGCAAATTTAGTCCTTGTGAGAAGTTTGGAAACATGGCACTTTCAGTCCTTGAAGTTTGGCAAATTTGCATTTTTGGTCCTTGTTTATTACTTATACCAAACGGATCCAAATATATCATAAATCCAATCCAAACCCAAAACAACCCAGCTGGCCCAATACTTAACCCGCCCCTTTTGTTATTAAAACCCGGTCAACCCAAAGTCAAACCAGAGAAAAAACGCGCCCTTATACCAGGCACTGTAGCTCCCTCTCCTCCAAGTCTGTATACCCAAAACCATGACTGGTTTTCACCACATTTTCAACCCCCTCCCATTCCATGTCCCCTCCAACTCCTCTACATTCCAAATTCTTTAATTACCTCAACCAAACCCAATTAAAGCAAAAACCTGCTAAATGGAAAAATGGCGCCAAAATGCAAGGTGGACGGTTATGATTAATTTGAGTGATCCAAGGGCTCAAGTGTGGTGGGAAGGATTCAGAGTACATCAAGGATGCAAGAAAGTCTATAAAGGGAGAGAGAAATGCATTGTAAAAAATATATCTAGTGTAATTTTATTTTTCTTAGTCGTTTTCTTTAATTTAAGCTTTTCAATGTATGTTTTTAATTTCAAGTACTTTATTTAAGTCTCTCAAGTGTATTTGAACCTCTTTTGATAAGTAATTCCAAGTTTTAAAGTGTATTTCAGTTTATGCAATTTCTCATATTTATGCAAAATCTTAAGTTGGATCAAATGTTGTTTTCAGTTGTTTGTATGGATTAGAATAAGTCACTTAAGCTCCTAGAAAGCTCATTGAAGCTTTTAGTTATCTTAAAATTCAGTTGAGAGTCAAAAATAGAAAAATCACAAAAATACCATTTAAATACTTGAAAAATAAAAAAGAGTTCCGTGGAAGTGTTCACAGCTGGAGCAAGGTGTATTATGGATGGCCTTGGGATTAGTAGCTTAGTGGTAAGCTTATAGGGGTGCTCATTGATCTTGGTTCTCAGTTTGTTCCTTGGAAACTACTTGTAAGCATTTTTAACTAATTTGGTATTTTACTGTTGTAGTGCTTAAATAGCTTATATTTTTGTTTCTTTGAGTTCACTAATCATATTTAAGTGTGTTTAAACTTTTAAATCAGTAGCTAGAACTTCTCAAATTGTAGTTTACAAAAACTTGGATTTAACAGTTGAAATTGAATAATCATCATTTCTGAGTTTGGTGTTGTTTTGATTGTTGTTTTAAGCTTCATTAGTCATAATAAGTGATTATTAAAGGTCTGCAATCAAGCTTATGGTTTCTAATTGTGATTTGGTCTAAAAAATTTCATAACAGTCAACATAAAGGGGTGTTTGGTTGTTTGTGTTCAAAGGTTCTTTGTTCAGTGGTTTTGTTGGAAATCTGTCTAAATAAGTCTAAACCACTTAGTTCAGTCAAGAAATCAAGTTCTTATTAGCAAAAAGTCAAAATATCATATAATCTTGTATCTGCAGTCACTGTTGGAGCTTTTAAGATCCATGATCATCATTTTGTGTTCAAAAGTTGTTAACCTTGCTTAATTTAGTCTTATCTTACTTTATAACAACATATTCAGTGAATTAGATCAACTCAAATCTCATTTTGGTCAACTTTGCTTGTTCTAAAAAAAAGTCAAAATCTCAATAGGTCGTTTTTGATTAAAACTTGGAATTTCACTGTGGGTTTATTAAAGAGATTCAGATTATAAGCTTTGGAGGTATTGTAGTCTAGTTGGTAAAGAAAAATATAAAAATGTTAGTTTTTGGTTTTTCAGCTTTCAGAGTGCTTATTTTATAGCTTTTCTTTGGTACCTGTTTTGATAAACTGCCCTGTGCACAGAAATTGAGCCCATATTGATAAGCTTGCATTAAGCTTGTTAGTGCTCCAAATCTCTTGTTCTCTAGTTCTTTGGAAAGCCAACCTAGTCCTCTTGGAGTATCAAGTCTTGTTTTTCACTTTTGAGCTTGTTAGCTAGGGCTGCTACTAGCTTGTAACTTGTCCCATTTTCTGTTTTTCATTACATAAGTCAAGTGCTTATTTGCCTATTCTTAGCTTATCAGTGTGCTTCTTTTCATTCTTTAGTTTCATTTCAGTAGCTTGTACCTTATTCCATCTTGTTCTAGCTTTGGTTTCAGTGTTCAAGCTTATTTGAGCTTATTTCACCCAAACAAGCTTATTTAAGCACTGTTGGGCTTTTTAGCCATCAAATCTGCTTATTTGTGTTTTGTAAATTTTTTGTCTTTATTAAAGTTTCATATTATTGGTATATAAGTAGTTTTCAAAAAGAAAAATCCAGAAAACATCAATATAAAAATAGTGATAGCGTTTATTTAAGATTTTTTAGCTTTTTGATTTTTCTTTTCATCTTATTAATAAGCAAATCTTGTTTTTCTCTTTTTCTTAAGTTTCTGTCATCATATAGGACTTTTAGAAAAAGTTTCAGATTTTTCTCTATCTTTTTAGTATTTATCATAATTATAAATAGTTATTAAATAATAAATAATTAGTAATAAATAATTAAAAAGTCTAAAAAATATCTTTTCTGTTTTAAAATTAGTTTTATCATATTTTAGATTTTTCAAAGTTAAAATTTTATTTTTCCAAGTTTATTTTCTATTTTCTAGTATTTAAGTGTATTTTAAATAATAATTATTTAATAATAATTATATAAAAAGTGTGAAAAATATATTTTTAGTTTTAAAATTAGTTTTATAGTATTTTAGATTTTTCAGAATCATAAGTTTATTTTTCTAGCATTATTTCTTATTTTCTTCTATTTTAGGGTATTTATTAAATAGTTAAAATAGTTTCTAATTAATAATAATTAATTAAATAGTGTTAAAAATAAGTTTCTTTTTCTAATAATTTTCTTTTATTCTTAGGATTCCAAAAATGTTATTTTCATATTTTTAGGCCTTTTATTTCTTAGTTTTCACTTTTTATTTTGTGCGTATACGTAGTTTTTAAACTTACGTTTACGTTTCTTTGATCTGGTTGTTGTGCTTTCCAATTCTGTGTCCAATTCTATTCCAATCAATCAGTAGTGTAATATTTCTAATCAAAACCTTTACAGATCACTATCCTTAGTGATCATTCTATCCTCTGAGTTTGTCTAACACACCATTGAGTCTCCTTGGGACTAAACGACCCGGGAATCCACTGTATTCTCTGATCTTCATTTGCATTTGTGTCTGAGCTGTTTTAAGTCTGTAAAGACTTGACGGTTTTGCACGAATCACCCGCCAATCTAGGGAAGAATTATTAGTCCTAGAGCATGCAGCTCTAAGACGTTCCCAATTTCTTAAGGCATCTCTCTATGATGATGACGAGGAGAGTTTTTATCCTTTTAAAGATAATACTTCTCAACTCCCTCAGTCAGTTGATATCCCAGCAGTTGAGATTTCATCTCAAACAACTGCTATCACACCCGAAACTCCCACTCACTCTCTGAACATGGGGGATGAGCATCTTGACACTGTTCCTGAAAAGGAATCGGACGAATTCATAAAGTCTAGTGTTGAGAACCTTGTCCCAATCCCGAGAGAGTCACAGGGAACTTTTAATCATATGTGTGATTCTCTTTCCCCTCTTGAGTGTTCAAATGATCATTTGGAAACTTTCTCCGATTTTAGCGACGATTGTGCTTCCTTTGGAAACATCGAGTATGTTGAGGCATCACTCCCACAATCTGATGCTGATCCCCTTCTTGAGGAGTTCTCCGGTGAACTCACTCACATCAATCCACTCTTTGATTTCGAAGCCGATCTGGGAGAGACTGAAAGTCTCAATGATAATGATCGTTCACTCACATCTTATCCCAACAATCCAATAGAGAATGTTGATCACTTTGTTCCTGAAACATTCAAAGCTACCTTCACCAATCCTCTATTTGAATTCGACTCTGAATTCACTTTAATTTCTGAGAATCCACTCTTTGATACTCAGATTGAGGATAGTGATGAGCCCACAATGGAACAAGAGTTCACAATTTCACTCCATGTGAATGATTCTCTTCATGAAGAGTTCTCCGGTGAATTCTCTCATGACATATCTCCTCCGGAACATGATCATTTCTATTTTGATCTTGAGGATGATATTAGCTCGGAGGAAGGTGTACTCTATCATACGAGTTTGCTTATTAATGATACTACCTTCACCCTTCCTCCCGATACGTCTGCATTTGAGGATGAAGAATGGATCCTGATTGTCATCAAAACCTTTCTTCCTTTCCTCAAATATCTTGTGATTTCTCTTCATCTTCACTCCTTCGGGAATGAAGAAACTATCTTTGACCCCGGCATTTTCATTTATCATTTTTGAGCCGGTTTTATGTATATCTCATCGGAGTGGAACTTTCACGTGCTTCAAATGTTTGTCCAAACATCTTGAATGAAAGTCCGATGGAGATTGTTTCTTCCACTTTGCTTCCCCATGAACCAATGAATGCGGGGATCGAGTCAAGCTAGCGACTCGGGAATCAAAAACAGTAGCATGCCATATGGGTTGTCACCCATATTTCTGAGCTGTCTGAAGTTTGTTACGGTTAGCCATTCACAAGTGGCTAGCTTGTGTGATAAAACTTGACAGTTTAGCTTCTTCTTTCTACTTTCTACCACCCTAGTGTGGGTTTCCCACATGTTTTGTATATAAGTCTTAAAAAAAAAAAAAAAAAAAAAAAAAAAAAAAAAAAAAAAAAAAAAACCTTTTAAAATAATGGCCATAATATTTCCCTTTTTCGTTCTTTGTTTCGGCATAACCGCCGGTACTTTGAATATTGAGGGCAATATTCATTTCTAAGTGTGGGGGGGAATTCTCACGAATTTTATCATATAATTATACCGCCTAATTCCCCCGTTTTTGGCCAATTTTTTTTTTTTTTTTTTTTTTTTGGAGTAAGTGTTCTACACTTACTCAATTGGTTATCATTCCGCCTTGTCTAAAAAACTAAAGGATTGGCTAATCCAGGAGCAAACGGCTCTTGGTAAAGATATTTCAAATCCGTTGACGGCTTGCAATTTGCCCAAAATTGTATGGTATTCAGCTCACCATATCCTTAAAAGTGAAGAGTTGGCTAGCCCGCAAGTTTATGGCTTGTGGTAAAGGCAGTGGAAAAACCATAATTGGTAATCAGCTCACCAAAGATAATACCGATAATTTATCTAAGAGTTGGCTAGTCCAGAGCAAACGGCTTCTGGTAAAGACAAATCAAATCCGTTGGAAGCTGGTGGTTTGCTCAAAATCACATGGTTATCAGTGTACCATGGTTCTTACTTGAACTGAAACATTTGGCTACTACAGAAGTAATGGCTTTTGGTAAAGAGATTCAAATCCATTAAGTTTTTCTCAAAAGATTGCTAGGGACTAGCAATAGTTTAGTGTGGGGGATTGATGAGTGTGTAAATACTCATCATTTTTGGTTAAATCTGAACTGCAAAACGTCTAAAAATGCTCAAAAATGCATCAAAATACTAAAAATATTCCAAAATTGCATTTTATATGTTTCAGATGCAAAATGTTCAAAATCAGATGAAAAATGAGCAAAGTTTGCATAATTGGCAGTTTCAGTCCCCCAAGTTTCAAAAATTGTCAGAAACAGTCCCTGAGCACATAATTTCAAAAGAAAAATCACCAAAGGTCCTTTTTAAATCATAACTTGTCAAATTTAGTCCTTTGGTGAAAAATATAAAAAGTTTGAGAAAATTACAAGTTTGGTCCTCCAACTTTGAAATTTGGCAAAAATGGTCCCTAGAAAATTTGAAAATGGCAACTTTGGTCCTTGTACTTTTGGAACTTGTCAATTTCAGCCCCTGAAACATCTTTGATGAATTGGCAATTCTAGTCCTTGTATTTTCAGAAATGGCAAATGAAGTCCTTGATAATTAAAAACCTTTTGCACCTTAGACCCTTGTCACAAATACTTTGGACCCCTGCCATGTTATCCATTTGACCCTGCCTTTGGACCCCCCTTTTTAATATCCCAGTCAAATCCCCTTTGACTCATCCCTTCCCTCCTTCACGAGATACCACATTCACCATCATCACTTCCCTGCAACCCTTCTGCTCACACTCCACCATCATCACCAACCCTACCCTCTACCCCCCTCCAAACACATAACTCCAAGGATTCATTAAATGCACCTTTAAACCCTAACACTCAACCCAGCTGGCTTAAACAGCTTTTGGCGCCAAAACCTTTTAAACGGCCAAGATCAAGTTTAGCAATCCAATGGCCCATATTAGTGCTGGGATATGTCCAGAGAGATGAGAGAGGAAGTTTGGAGCATATATAAAGGAAGAGGAAGCAACAAGAAAGGGTACTTAGTTAATTTCTTAAAAAATGTATGTCGTTTTATGATTTCTTAGTCTAAAATAGATTTTCAGTTGTATTTTAAAGCTTCATTGTATTCAAGTGAACCATTTCAGTGCATTTCAACTTTACTTAAGTATCAATTTTAGTTCAAGTTCAATCTCCATATTGTATGTCCACTGTTGAAATTTCCATTCTCAAAATCCTATGTCAAATCTCTTAGTCACTTGTTTTTAAGCTCAAACATACTCAATCAAGCTTGTTAAAGCTTTCTCTAAGCTTACATTGCAGTTTTAAATAATATTGGAGTTTGGTCAATAAAAATAAAAAATGGGCAATAATGTTGCAGAGTTGGAAATGGGTTGAAGCAGCCATGGATTTGGGTTGATATTTAGTCATTGGGGTTGGTTTGAATAGGCTAGTGGTACTGTGTTCTTGTTTCATTCAGATTCAAGCCATAGTGGCTTTGGACCATTTGTAAGTTATTTTAAAGTTCATATGCATAATCTATCTTTGTAGTATTCATAAGCTCAAACCTGTTCAAGTAGTATTAATTAAGTGAGTTTAACTCAGTTTGATAATAATTACAGGTTGGATCAGTCGATTTTGATTTTGCTTGCAAAACAGTTAATATAGGGTGTTTGGATCTGCTGCACTTTTTGTATTAGAAGCCTAATCAGTGGTAGATACCTGTGGTTTTATGTTTGTTAAGCATATTTGAGCTCATTCAAGTCTTAGTTTTGTGCCTGCTAGATCAGAAAGTCAACATCAATCTAAATCTGTCTCACTGTCTCAACTGTTGGAATTTTGGATTAGCAAAACCTTGTTTTGTGTTTAGAATTGTTAAACATAGCTGGCATTAGTGTCATTACATTATATTACTTCAATATCATTCATAAAATTGGATTCAAAGTTCAATAAAGTCAAACTTTTCAATATTGCTTCAAAAGTCAAATTTGGAAAATCTGTTTTGAGCCCAACTGCAAAGATTTTTCTTGGACTCATTTCTAAGCCAATTTCAGTGAAACTTGTTGCTTTAAAAAGTTAAACTGGTCTTATTTCTTATCACCATTTTATTAGATTTTTGCAAATTTTTTAGAAGCCTCAAAACTGCTTCTCTTTTAGGCCCCAAGTCCCCTGTTCACAGATAATCAGCTTATGCTGAGTTTTCTCATTTTGTGCAGTTTATGCACAGAGCTCATAAGAGCTGGTCAAAGCCTGGTTTTTGGTTTATAAGGTCTCACCCAGGTCTACTTTAAGTTCCAATTTGTGTTTTTCATTTTCAGCTTAATTTAAAGCTTGTGCTTAAGCTCAAAGTTGGTACCCAAAACTGTTGTTGCATTTGAAATTCAAATAAGCCAATTCTGTGTAATAAGCTATTCAGTGGTTAAAAACAGTTAAGAATTGTTGCATTTGGTCATTTTTAGTAGTTTATAACTTCTGTTTCTGTTTGGTGCCTGTTTTTGCTCATTAGCTTATTTAAAGTGCTTATTCTAAAGCACTTGGTATAGCAGTCCCATTTTCTTGTACACAAGCCCTTGTTTTTCCATTTTTCCTAGCTTCCTTATATAATTTTAGAGTTTTCCTGAAATTTTCAGATTTTTCTAAGTTGATTTGCTATTTTTCTTAATTTAAATTAGTTTTTAAGCATTTTTAATTAGCTTTTAATACAAAAAAAATTCAGAAAAGGTTAAAAAAATAATTTTTCATTTTTCTTAGGTTTAGATAAATATAAAAAGTAAACAAAGTAATTTTCCAGATTTTTCATAGTTTATTTTGTAATTTTTAGTAATTTAATTAGTTTTTAATAGTTTAAAATTCATAAAAAATACAAAAAAAAATCAGAAAAATATAAAAATAGTTTTGAAAATTCTATTTTGATATTTTAGACTTTTCCAATTCATAATTTTATTTTTCTAGCCTTATTTCATATTTTCTTGTATTTTAGGTTAGTAATTAACAGTAAAAAAATAGTTTTTAATTAGATAATTAGTTATAAAAATAATTTTCTTTTTCTATAAATTTTCTTTTATGATTAGGATTGTAAAAATATCATTTTCATATTTTTAGGGTTAATATTGTGTAAGTTTCACGTTTTCATTTGTACGTCGCGTAGATTTTAATTCAGTTTTATAAAAACATAAAAACAAAAACATCATTTTAAATATAGTGATAGCGTTTATTTAATATTTTTTATCTTTTTAACTTTCTTTAATTTGCATTTAAGCCGTTGTAATTTGTTGGCTTTTTCCGTAGTTATAATCATATCACAAATCCCTTTTTCGTTCAAATTTCTCGATCACTTCACGTTTGATAATCCATTGCATAGCTCGCTGGGACATAACGACCCGGGGAAACCCTATACTCCCCAGATCTTCATTGAGTTCGTTCCTGAGCCGTTTTAAGTTTGTTACGGTCTGCCATTCACAAGTGGCAGACTTGAGTGATAAAACTTGACTGTTCTGGAGCGGATCAATATCCTTGATGGTGTTGTAATAAGGAGTTGGTCTCCTTTGGGATTAGGTGTTGTGTAGTGTTGGGTAGTAGTTCCTCCATTGTAATGGAACTCGGTACTTAGCCTAGTACCAAATAAAGGGTAGGCGACGTTGTGGTAGGTGTGGTTCACCTTGGTGTGAAAGAACCCGATGGTTAGCCTAGTACCGGAAAAAGAGTAGGCGACGTTGTGAAGGCTTCTCCGCCATAAGGAGTTGGTGTCATGTAGTGATTATGAACTCTCGAGTAGGTGACTCGGGGAGTGGAGTAGGGCAAGGAAGGTGTCCTTGTAGCCGAACCACTATAAATACGTGTGTCGTGGTTATGTGCTTCTTACTCTTTATCTTTCATTATATATCTATCTATCAACGTCCAACATACACATCCAAGTTGATTGACATAAGTCGATCTAAATATTTTAAAAGGAAGTTTTAAATTGGTAAAACTAGTCAACCCCCCCTTCTAGTTTTCCACATAATCTATTATACTCGAATAGACATAGATATATGCATATGATCAAAACTTGTTATGAATAAATATGATTATTATGGTTAGTATCGATGGGTCTAAAATACGTATTAAGAAAACGGTTAAGGAAATAGTGATCATGTATATGTGAAATATAAATCGAATGGCTACTCATGTATGATCAGGAATCGGGTCTAAGAATCTGTATAATATGAATCGTGTAGTGTATGTAAGCCTACTATAAAACAGATAAATCACATGCGATTGCAGTCGGCGGGTCTCTTCCTGTAATATTGTACATAAGGTCACATTCATACACCAACCCAAGTATTGTCTATAAGTATATCTTCTAAGGATAGCTATGATATCCAACTATAATCTCATCTGGATATACCAAAAAAGAGGGTGCTTATATTTTAGGAGTTAGGACGATTACATGATTTTACATGGGTGTTTGGGTGTCCAATAACAGAATCTGAAACACCTCCTAAGACCCGTTCCTACTTACAAGCGTTAACTAAGGTCAAGTATAGGAATGGTTTTTGTCTTGTATTACAGGCATGTGCCTCGTGTTTGTGTTTTGGAGTCGAGAGAGTATGGGGTGTGGCGTTGTGTTTTAGACGTAATATCATGCGTAAGTCATGGGTCTTTTGTTTTCTCTTCGAATTGAAAAGAACATATATGATAGGAATTGTAAAGCAGCCTCATTAATTATAAATCGTGTGAGTGCATGAATTAGTAATTTTTTTGTGCAAGTTATCTACTCATACTATACGCATACTGTTATTACAAAGAAAAGAGTATGAGCTTGGTCTTGTGGGGGGGTAAGTTCGAGGGTGATCACGGAGTTTATTTGTGGTCGTTTAGCGTTTTGAAGGTGTGTCAGGGGAGATGAGTCGGGGGTTAGTCATAAGGCATGATTCCTAAGTCATATATGTTAGTATTATGAGCCGCGAACAAGTATGAATATGTATCGAACAATAAATATAGAAAACGTATATTGTATCTCTAAAATTCTATATGTACACTATAAATGGGAGTTATATTGTATATTTTAGTTTAATTACCTTTTTAAATCTTAAACTTTGGGAAAGCGTCACATGTAAACCTTAGATTTTTATGAATTGACATATTATACCATAAACTATAATATTGATAATATTAAATTTTAAAGTTATTTAATTGTCACTTTTAACTCTAAACTATGATAACTTGTCACAATAAACCTTAAACTATGGTAAGTTTCATGTTTAACCCTAAACTTTGATAATTGTCATATTTGACCCTAGACTTTATGAATATGTTACTAAAGAACCTAAAATATGATATTTGTTATGTTAAACCCTTAAGTATATTTAATTGTCATTTATAACCCTGGAGTATTAAGTTACTTAAATATGAAAACCTGTTAAATAAGGAAGGTTACCTAATTCGGAAAGTTACTAATTTCGGAAAAAGAAACCTTAATTATGAAATATGAATAACTAAGAGCCCTAAAAATATGAAATAGCTTTCTAAATATTAAGCGATCAATATTCGTGTAGATCCGCGGAGGAAGGAGTAACCTTTGTTTTTCCTTGTGTGGTTCTGGTGACTTTCTTTACGGTTTGAGGTACAATTATTCTATCCCTTTTCAGTAGGGATTTCTCATGAATTTCCAATCCTTGACTTTGTTTCACTTACGACATTCCTTTGCTATAATTCTCTTTGATATGATCATTTGATATGATTCTATTCGCTATGACATTCGTTTGCTATGATTATGATTCCTTTCAGTTTGATATGTTTCATTTGATATGATATGATATGATATGTTATGATTATGCTTCATATGCTTTGTTTCTTATGTTGCCCGAGCTAACTAGTCATGGAGGTACCATGACCATGTCATTGATGGTACTAATGGTATGACACCATCTGTGGCGGTGTGATTAGTCCATAACGTCCCCATTATGATATGTATGATTATGTGA
This sequence comes from Chrysanthemum makinoi, assembly GCA_910596185.1. Lineage (NCBI taxonomy): Eukaryota > Viridiplantae > Streptophyta > Magnoliopsida > Asterales > Asteraceae > Chrysanthemum > Chrysanthemum makinoi. Next base: position 40,592,459 of record OU343219.1, read on the forward strand.
TCATTTGGCCATTATGATGTATGTGTATACCTGTCATGTGAGCAGGGTACATGTAACACCCCAACCCGGCAAGGGTAGAAGTATCACATTCTGGTGTCATATCAGAATATACAAATAAAATTTTGCAAGCGGAAGCCTTATAAAATAAAATACCAAGTCACATAAACAATTGACTTACAATGAAAAATACAAAATCCATTATATCAAAATGGAATGAAATATCAAAACAATAGTTCTCCAAAATAAGTCCAAAATAATAAGGGAACTAGGGTTGGATCACTCAAAAGCTCCTACTCTCAGCCCAATATAGCCCAACATCCTACTTGGTACCTGCCGCATGGAAAAGAAATGCGGCTGAGCTTAAAAACCCCAGTGAACAGATATAACAAAACATAAGCTAAAAAAAATCAGAAATACAAAATGA
>OU343219.1:40592982-40682476 GCA_910596185.1 Chrysanthemum makinoi
CACCACTTCCAAACATTCCGAACTTTGATCTGTATTTTCCAACTTTTCCACCACAACTTCCGCATCTCACAAATCAAAATAACCCAGAAAACTTCCACACTCATTACCCATATCACTTACACTATGAACATTGCCAATCCACTAGGGATCTTGCAATAGAAATTAGGGAAGAAATGTGAGTCATACTTAACCTCATCCTTGATCGCATCAACATCATTACTCACCAAAACTTCCATCCATAACCTTATGCAAGCATGGAAGGAATCACTTTATTATTTTTAGTATTTTCTTTTGAGTTATTTTTAGAACAAGTCTTGTTCTTAGTTTTACATGCTTGTATGTGGCATAAATACCACAACACTTTGTTATTTTATTACAAGGCTTTGTTTACATACCTTGACTCCCAATCTTGATTCTCGTCAATCACAAGATTATTTATGCATGTTACTACTAACCTTTCTTTGTAGGTAATTTTATTTTCTCACTTGATGCCCCATTCTAGGGGGAGCTACCGTCAAGGGGGAGTTAGAGATTCGTGGACTATTTTTCCACATTTTTATTTCTTCATTGGGGTTACTTTTTGTTTTCGACAAAAGGGGGAGAAGAAGTAAAACTTATGCTTTCAAAATATACATTTAATCTTAAGTTTACTCATCATAACATTATGTTTTGTCATCAACAAAAAGGGGGAGATTGTTAATAAAAATAAACCGTAAAAACGTTTATTAATATTTAGCGATCTCTTTGTGTTTGTTGATAACAAATATAATGTTATCATAAGTAAAATTATAAGGATACATGTAATTTTTGTAAAACATTTACATATAGTCATTTAATACAAATTATTGTAATAATTCATTTGTTGTAATATTTTATTAGGATGGGTATAAACCACAACCGATGACCCATACCCATGGAGCATATCCATAACTTATGGAGTTAACCCATACCCATTTGACTTTCTCTTAGAGATTGTTGATATTGAAGAAGGAGACCATCTCCCTTGTCTCCGGCATAGGAAACCAAAAGTGCACTATTGAGTCTAGAGCCAAGAGATCATCAATAAATCTCATTAGGACACAATTAATAAAGGCTCACAGTTTCACACAATTTGGAATGTGAGAATATATTTTAAAGAGTCCAACACATTATCTTGTGGTATTTCCGAACATCGGGTGATATGTAAAAATATTCACAAATGAAGATGGAAATCCTTCTAGAGCCAACATCAAACAAGCTCTTGGTGGGTGACATGTGAGATCTTCTCAAAAGATCAAACCTGTGACAACTGGATACAAACAATGGGGAGATTCACTATTGAATCAACCTTGGTCCAGGAAATGGATTGACGGATACCTTTGAAAAACCGGTCGTTGTGCTTAAAAACTCTTTTCTATAGCACATCGACTGTGCATTATGCTTTCAAAATTAAAAGGGTATTTATGATTGAAAATTGATTTTTCTTATAAAACCTTCGTTGTACTGCAAAACTCTTTCCATTAAGCAGTACACGATTGTTTGTCAAATCATTTTTTCCATCAATCAGTGAATCTCAATTCGCTGGTTCACTCACTCCGTGCTGTCTTCTTTTAAACGTTCCAGTTTGAGAACGGCTTGATTAGCTGCGAAACACTGTCAAGGAGGTTCTTTGGAATTCTACCTGATCACATGCAGTACTTGTACTGATCAACGGGGAACCGTAGTTCTTGTAACCCCATTCAACGAAAGTGATCAAAGACACCTTCGTGCGCTTTATTGCTAACTGTTGTTTGCAGGGACACCCGACGGTTGCAGCTGATCAGAGTTGAGGAGTCAATCCATAACCGCATGCTCACACATCACATTCACTTCTAAAGAAATCATGATAAGCACATATCATCATCAACTGGCTCTGGTATTTACAATCCATGCTTCTGCTACCCTGCTGCAAATATCATGAATCAACGAAGCTTTCGCTACTCTGATAAGAAGATATCATGATCCAAAATGTGAGCATGTCGGTCCAAAAGTCACAACCTCGCATAATGGCGACACAACAAAGGATGAGTCAGAGATTTATTGTGGCTGATGATCTCATTGCTGGCTCAAAGAATCACCAACACGTGGATCAGTTAAAGACCTCCACTTGAAATAACCAAACATGCAGAACATGAAGAATCAAAGACTACTGGCTACAAAGCAAAGAACTTAATCAAGAATCCAAGAACACCAAAATGTAATATCTATTTGTAATTGATGTAATTGAGGTGACCTCCCTTAGGGGGAGATTGTTAGGATTTAGAAAATTCGGTAGTTAAAGAGTCGGTCACCTCAAGTATATGTATTCGTTAGAAAGCTCATAGTCGTAGTCATTAGTGTTTAGTGAGTAATTTGTTAAGTAACACCGTGGGGACGGACGGGGTCTTTACCACTGTATGCCTGATCCACAGCACGGCGGAGGTGTGTCATGTATGAACCTATAAATACCCTTTGACTATCAAGGCAAAGGGTTGGAGCTTTCATAATACATTTTTCTTTATCTCACTAAAGTTCCCAACTCTCTTCCATTTTCTCTCTTAGACCTAAACCATCGACCTATATATTGTTGTATTATGTGATTGTGAAAACCAATATATTACATGGTGATCATTAGGTCATGTGCCTGCACTTGAAAAGTAAATCACTATACCTTTACCATGCTTGGTACAATGTTTCATCCATATCCTGCTTGAAGTTATGAATTTCCTCCGTCTGCTTAGCAGTCTTTAAGGGAGGACAATATATTGAAGAAAAATCCCTCTCCAAAAGCTCCCATGTGTTGATTGACCTTGCAGGAATATGGTATTTCCACCTTTTTACTAGTCTAGTATGTGTCATAGGGAACACCCTAAGCATGACTGCATCTTTAGTAACATTTAGGGTGTTGAATAGGTCGGCTATCTCCAAAACTTTATCAATTAGCCCTTAATATCAAAACTACATTATTCCCAAATTCTTGTCTAACCACGCTTGGTGCATGGGTTCCTTAGGACATGCCCATATACTCTTCCATAGTGAGTCTATTGATATCCACTCCAGCTATATCTTCAGATTCTGTATCCGAAGCTTTTGATTCATAAAATGAGAAGATGTTGTGAAGTGAAACCAGTGTCACTTCTTTTCTCGATCTGAACTGTTTTCCTCGATTGGCAAATGGCATGTACAACTTTGAATAGGAGCTCCTAATCATGCACCTGTACATTCACCAAAGAAAATCAGTAGATAACGAATCTTTTTCAAGAATAAAAGAAAAATTAACAAATAACTTGAAGAAAAAAAAACTAAACTAAAAGGAATAAAGAAAACTAAAAACTCAAATTTCAAAACCTAATTAGCTCTCTGGCAGCTGCTCCAAAAACTTTATACACGTTGATCAGGTCTTAGATTTATAAAGTCTCATCTACCTAATTGGATCAACACTTATACTAACGGGCAATATATCCGATCGTACGTGGTGAGGCAACGGTAATATGAGGTCATCCCAAGAGCTATGAGGTAGTCTTTTTATTTGAGTCTTAAACTAATCAACTTAATCATCACTATTAAATTGAAGAAATATAGTAAATACTAAAATGAAAGGCGAGTGTATACTAATCAAGGAGAGAAAATGGGTCAACCTAGTTAATCCATAATCCATGTTATGTCTATGTTTCTAGTGCAATGTCTATTTACTGCTTTTGTTAGTGATTCTTATTCCAATAGTCATAGATGGTAATTATGACTAAGCCTATAGTTCCTAGTCCAAATATGATAGTCATTACATCAATCACTATTCCCTAGTCATTACGCATCAACTACCTATGTGACTTGTCCACATGCTAACTTATGGTCATTTTAGTATTTAGAAGCCTAAGTGTATCATTTAAGCAACTAATTTAATATTGTTTAAGTATTCTTATTTATTTAGGTGATGACTTGGTCTGTCCCTATACAACCAAAGGGTCGTGAGTCCCTTGATCACCCCGATTTCCTAAGGAATATAGTCAATTATCCTAGTGATCGGGAACTAAATAATTCTAAATACTATCACAATGCAAGGATCTAATAACAAGCACATAAATATCCAACGAATTCAATAAATAAAGGACAAAACAATGAACATGACAAATGATTACTTTATAACTAGGCTAACACCAAAAGTGTTTAGCCGGATATGTTGTAAAATACAGCAAAGTCTATGATTAAAACTGAAAAAGTAAAAAAACATAGCGTTTATATGAATACTCTATGACGATCTATCTTCAATGGTGTTTGCTTCGTGATTCTCCCTTGAGAAGGTCTTCAATGATGTTGGAAAATGGCTTGGAATGAAACCCTAGTCGTAGTATTCAACTGAGAGGTGGAATGGGTGGTTCTTTTCTGAGTGAATTAGGGTTTGTATTTATAGTTTTCCTTAGCTCGACATGTATAGGCGTAACCCTAAGTTAGGTGTTACGCCACATATCACCAAAAGATAGAAACCTTCCAGATCTCTTTGTCATTATGGCGTAGAGGTTAAGTACGCGTTACGTAGCATCACATCTCGTTAAATTTCATGTACTTGGTTACGGCGTATCTCATAAGGATGAGTTACGCCATATGGATCTTGTGATATGGATAATTCTTGAGTCTTCACTGGCGATATGGCATATTCCGTACGAAGGAGTTACGCCGTATGTATCTGTTGACTTTACTTGGGTTGACTGCCTTGATAAGGGATACGACATATATATGTTGTTGCATTTACGCCTCATATGTGGACTGCTTCAGCTTGCACATTTCCAAGCGATTAACCTCTCAATTCCGCATCTCGTTGCACAATGCTCAAATAAATCATATTAAACAAAATAGGAATCCATTAAGTATTAAATCTTATAATAATACAAGAAATATGAGCATAATATAAGGGAATTTGACATATAAAAGTAAATACTATTTGATGTTATCAACTCTATACAACTACATTTGAAGGAACCATTTGGGAGTTTCCAACATTTTCATCAACATTATTTTTATTAATTACACTTTCTTGAAATAACCTTTTAGCCTTCAAATTAACCTTACCCTTGCAGCTCAATTGTCTTACATCCTCCTAATCTGGATTTATTACCTCATCATCATTACGTTTAAGTGAACGACATACAATTTTAGGTAAAGATGGTGACTGAAGGCATGGTGACCTGGCTTCTTCCTCTATCCATGATGCAAGCTCGGCAAATGACATATTTTCGGCATCTTTATTTATTTTTTCATGAACCCTCCTTTTTGAAGGACGTTACATATAATTAGACAAGTGACAAGTATAATACATTTTTGGACAATTAGCCTTTAAATATTTTAAGTTTGTTTTTTTACGTTTAACTATGTTTCGTTTAGTGTCTTAATGAACGAACATGAACAACTTCGTATCTTAATCAACAAACGTGAAAAAGAAAATTCGTTTGTTTAAACGTTCGTTTGTCTGTTCATTTTTCCGACTAAAATTAAACGAATGAACCTAAACAAGGCTTTGTCCTGTTCATTTATACCCCTAAACACGTGTTAGCAAAACTTATATTTTATAGGTTATTACTTAATCATAAACAAATACTTTTTAGTTAACTTTTATGATATAGACTTGCTCGTCATATAAATACAAAAAATTTATCCTTCACTTTTGTAAAGTGATATAAATAAAATATTAGAAATTATTTCTAAAAATAAGCTTTTATTAATAAAAAATGACTTGCCAATTTATAAAGTACTAGACGAATATACGTGTAAAGTGACGGTGTATAGCAACAAATAAATATATTTACGGATTTATGGTTCTAGTGCGAAATGCAACATTTACAGGTTCAATTTTTAGTCCTTGTAAAGAAAGAAAAAAAGTGTATTGGTTAGAAATGAAAAATGATAAAAGTTTGAAGATGAAACAATATTTAAACTAGAGTAAATTACACCATTCGTCCATATGGTTTGCCGAAAATAACACCGCAAGTCCCTTTGTTTTTATTTTTGCGTCATAAGTCCTTTTGGTTTGCCCAAAAATAACACCATAAGTCCTTATCTCTAACGATCGTTAGCTTTTTCCGTTAACTCCCACATGTGCCTTACATGTGCCGTCAATTTCTAACGATCGTTAGCGTTTACGCACGTTTTCGTCCGTTTTTGCACGTTTTCATCCGTATTTGCTCGTTTTTGTCCGTGTTTACACGGTTTTGTCCGTTTTTACCCGTTTGTGTTCGTTTTTGCACATTTTCATCCGTTTTTGCACGTTTTCGTCCGTTTTTGCACGTTCTCATCCTTTTTTACACGATTTCGTTCGTTTTTGCATACTTTTGTTTGTTTTTTCAGGTTTTCGTCCTTTTTTTACACATTTTCGTCTGTTTTTGCATGTTTTCATATGTTTTCGCACTTTTTTTGTCCGTTTTTACATGTTTTCCTCTGTTTTTGCACGTTTTTGTTCGTTTTCATCTGTTTTTCACGTTTTCGTCTATTTTTTCATGTTTTCGTTCATGTTTTCCTCTGTTTTTGCATGTTTTCGTTCGTTTTTCACGTTTTTGTTCTTTTTTTTTAAGTTTTCGTCCATTTTTGCACGTTTTTGTTTGTTTCTTCATGTTTTTGTTCCTTTTTTTCACTTTTTTGTTTATATGCACGAAAAACGGACAAAAACGTGAAAGGAAACAAACAAAATGGTGCAAAAACGGATGAAAACGTAAAAAATGAACAAAAACGTGAAAAAACAAACGAAAACATGCAAAAACGGACAAAAACATGAAAAACTAGACGAAAACGTGAAAAACAGAAGAAAACGTACAAAAATGAACAAAAACGTGCAAAAACGGATGAAAACATGTAAAAATGGACGAAAAAGTCCAAAAACGGACATAAACGTGCAAAAACGGATGAAAACATGCAAAAACGGACGAAAACATGTAAAAACGGACGAAAACGTGTAAAAACGGACGAAAACGTGTATAAACGGACGAAAGTATGCAAAAACGAACGAAAACATGTAAAAACGGACGAGAACGTGCAAAAACGGATGAAAACGTGCAAAAGCGGACAAAAACGTGCAAACACGGACGAAAACGAGCAAACACGGATGAAAACGTGCAAAAACGAACGAAAACGTGCAAAAACGCTAACGATCGTTAGAAATGGACGGCACATGTGCGAGTTAACGAAGAAAACTAACGATCGTTAGAGGTACTTATGGTGTTATTGGGCAAACCATAAGGACTCATGACGCAAAAATAAAAACAAAGAGACTTGCGGTGTTATTTTGGGCAAACCATAGGGGCAAATGGTGTAATTTACTCTTTAAACTATTAATTTATTGGTAGATTTTGTTTTCATTTTAAATCAATAGTAAATTGGGTATAATACATTACTCATTTTAAATTTTAAAGAAAAGTTATTCATACTGTATAGATATTTCTTCCATCCCAAAATAATTGTATACAGAAGGAAAAAAAAACAATTTGAAATGTATCAACATTAAAGTTTTTTTTAGAATGTCAGTTTTACGTTTAACTAATTAATTTAAAACTTTTTTAATGTTTATAATAACAATCTCAAATGAGGGTAAATGGTAAATTCGAACTAAATTCCTTATGTATTAGTAGACAATTAATTTGGGGCAACTCAAAATGAAAATGTAAATAATAAATATGAGAAAGAGGGTAATATCTAGATAAATGAGGTGAAGTTATAAGCGTGTATATACATCTCAATTTTTTTAAACCATACCCATTTAGTCGTATTAGTTTATTTGTGTCAATTAGATTTTATCTGTATACATACTTTTTGGGTAAATGAGATTTTTAACCATGATAAAATGCATTACACCAAAAAACATTAAAGTACAAAGAATGAGTGTGATTCCCTCATCTCAGTCCCAAAAAACACTTATGTATCCACAATATAAAAATGATAGGTCATTCTTATAACTTAGCAAAATAAACAAACAAACTACATCGATCACTAGCCTTAAATGGCTGTAAAATAAAGGTAATGCATATCTACAAGACTACAAGTAGTTATGTTGAAATTATTTGGGAGGATTTTGTTAAAGCGTATCTTTAGTTGAGGGAGTGAATATCATTTTGTGATAAATTACAGTACCATTTTCGTCACTTGCTATAAAAATAAAGAGTAAATTACACCATTCGTCCTTGTGGTTTGCGTTGACCGCAGGGTTTCGTCCTTTGACCAAAAAAGTTGCACCGTTCGTCCTTAAGTGTGAAACGTTATGCGCCGTTCGTCCCTCCATCCAACTGGGCCCACCAAATCCCACTAACGTCAGTTAACTCACTTAACCCATGAGGGTAAAATAGTAATTTAAGTCTTTTCTTCCACATCCCCACAAACCCAGATTTTTTTTCACTCTCTTCCATAAGAAAGAGAAACAACAACAAAACACAAAACTCACTTTCATCCATTCATTGATTTTAGTGAGAGAAACAAAAAACAAAACACAAACACAAACATCAAAACACAAACACAAAAACATCATCAAAAAATGGCAACAACAATAAACTATCCAAATGACTTTAAATGTCCAATTTCATTAGAACTCATGTCTGAACGAGTGATCATATCCTCTGGTCACACCTTTGACCGTCGCTCAATCCAACGTTGGCTTGATGCTGGTTATCGTACTTGTCCTATTACCAACTTACCTTTATCAGATTCACCCATTTTAATCCCTAACCATGCCTTGAAATCCCTCATCTCTTCTTTCAAGATTCTTCACCATCAAAAACCCATCTCAAATCACCAACTTAATCCCCAAGTCACTCTCGTTTGATTTTCTTGTTATAACCGAATGGTTATTGACTTGTGTCTTTTTTGTGGGTTCATGTTTGTCTCGTCTAAAAACAACCGAAGCAAAACCCTAGACCAACCCTACTCACACAACTCCGATTGGAACCAATTTGACACAATTAAACTCTTGCACAACCTTCCTTATGCTTCCAATTGCAAAACCCATTTGGAAATTTTGAAAACCCCTTTACTTCTTGAAACCCTAATTTTCGAATTAATTGGAAACTAATGAACAACCTTCCTTATGGATTCAGATTTAGGACTGGTTATGGTGGTGACTGGTTGGGATTCGGGATTGGTTGTTGGCGTGAAGATGGACAGGATGGTGGTGGAGGTAGAGGTGTTGTAGATCTTGGATGAAATGGAGCAACACACCTTTATGTGGGTTTGGTCTTGTATTCATTTAAGAGTTTGATCAGTTGATTGTTGTGACTTGTATTTAATTTAATAGTTGGGCAAGATAATGATTTAGCTTATTTTTTAGTTTTACAATATGGTAGTGATGGTGTTTCTGTGTTACTTTTAGAAAAATGGTGGTGAGGATAGACAAGAAACCTTGCGTTGAAATGATGGTGGTAATGGTTAAGAGAAGAAGATAATGAGGGTATTTTAGTATTTTTACCCGAGTTTAACAGTCAAACTTAACGTCGTTTGGTCAAGGGACGAACGGCGCATAACGTTTCACACTTAAGGACGAACGGTGCAACTTTTTTGGTCAAAGTACGAAACCCTGCGGTCAACGCAAACCACAAGGACGAACGGTGTAATTTACTCAAAAATAAATAAAGAAATGATATGATATTGAGACAACTGTATCCCAATACCATTATTTTCATTGCAATAAAACCGTATATATCTTAAGTTCAAAAAAAAAAAAAAAAACCGTATATATCTCTTTTGTCTTTGTCAACACCTCACTATGTGTAATAATAAAAATTCCACCATATCTTTTCCTTTTTCCATCTTTCCAATCTCCTCCTTCATCACCGCCGTATATTAAAAGCTTCCTTTTTCTCAAATTTTCAGCCCATTCATCAATCAAAACCCTAAAATCAACCCCCAATCTGAATCGTTACTTCCTCTCCAAAAATGACCAAACCCTTTCTGGGTTTTGCAATTCACCCTTGGTTTAGCAAAACCCTTCTGGCAATTACCTTAATTTTGAGCATTTGCTGTTTTTGTGAAGCACAGTCAAGTGAAAATGATGCTACTGTTATGTTAGCTTTGAAGAAGAATTTAAGTCCACCTAAATCACTAGATTGGTCTGATTCAAACCCATGTAACTGGCAACAAGTCCAATGCTCAAAAGATAACCGGGTCACCCGGATCCAAGCGGGTAATCAAGGCCTTAAAGGGTCATTGCCTAATAACTTAAACAATCTTACTGAGTTACAAGTACTCGAGTTTCAAAACAATCAACTCACTGGGTCATTACCGAGTTTATCTGGGTTAACTCAGTTGCAGAATATTTTGTTAAGTAATAATAGTTTTAGTACCATACCTAATGATTTCTTCAATGGTATGTCATCTTTACAGCATGTTTATCTTGATTATAATACTTTTGAATCATGGGGTTTTCCTGAGAGTTTGAAACAAGCATCTACTTTACAAGTGTTTTCAGCAACTGGTACTAATTTGACTGGACCATTGCCTGCTTTTATATCTGGTGAAACTTTTGCTGGACTTACTACTTTGCATTTGGCTTTTAATTGTCTAGAAGGGGGTTTGCCGAACTCGTTTTCGGGTTCTTCGATACAAAGTTTGTGGTTAAATGGTCAGAGTAGTAGGAGTAAGCTGAATGGTACAATTGATGTGTTGCAAAATATGACTCAATTGACTGAAGTTTGGCTTCATGGAAACTCGTTTTCAGGGCCTATACCTGATTTATCGGGTTTGAATGAACTGCAGAATTTGAGTTTGAGGGATAATAGTTTGACGGGTGTTGTACCGGATTCGTTGATGGGGTTAAGTTCTTTGAAAGTTGTGAATTTGACTAACAATTTGTTGCAGGGGCGTACGCCAAGTTTTGGTAAATCTGTTGCGGTTGATATAGCAGGGGTTAATAGCTTTTGTCTACCTGATCCTGGTGTTGCTTGTGATGATCGTGTTGATAAGTTGCTTTTGATTGCAAAATCGTTTGGTTATCCGCATAATTTTGCTGATAATTGGAAGGGGAATGATCCGTGTAAAAATTCGTGGTTAGGGATAACGTGTTCGAGTGTTGGAAATATTACTGTTATTAATTGGAAGGGTATGGGGCTTACGGGTAGTATTTCGCCTAGTTTTGTGGCGGTTACGTCTTTGCAAAGGTTGATTCTTGCTGGTAATAATCTTTCCGGAGAAATACCTAAAGAGTTTACAGATTTGCCTAACTTGATCGAGATTGATGTTTCGAATAATCATCTTTATGGTGACGTTCCAAAGTTTAAGATGGGTGTTACGGTGAAATATGATGGGAATGCTGATATTGGGAAAATTGGTCCGACACCGGATGCACCTTCTGGAAGTTCACCTCATGGTGGAAGCAAGTCTAATGGTGGTGGTGGGAAGAGTTCGAATACTGGTGTGGTCGTAGGTTCAGTTGTTGGTGGTGTTTGTGCGGTGTTTTTTGTGGGTTTGTTAGGTGTTTGTGTGTATAGAGGTAAACGAAAGCGTTCTAGTAGTGCACCTTATCAGAACACAATGGTGATTCATCCTCGTCATTCGAATTCAGATGGCGATGGGGTGAAAATTACTATTGCTGGTTCGAGTACCAATGGTGGACCGAGTGAAAACTTTAGTCACTCAAGTAGTGGCCCTAGTGATATTCACATTGTTGAGGCGGGCAGTATGGTAATATCCATCCAAGTTTTGAAAACTGTGACTAATAATTTCAGCAAAGATAACATACTTGGAAGAGGAGGGTTTGGGACGGTTTACAAAGGTGAATTACATGATGGAACCAAGATTGCGGTTAAGAGAATGGAATCAGGAGTCATGAGTGAGAAGGGGCTTGATGAGTTTAAGTCTGAGATTGCGGTTTTAACTAAGGTTAGACATAGGCATTTGGTAGCACTTCTTGGGTACTGTTTGGATGGAAATGAGAGGCTGCTTGTTTACGAGTACATGCCTCAAGGGACACTTAGTCGGTTTTTATTTGATTGGAAAGAAGAAGATTTGAAGCCGCTTGAATGGACTAAAAGACTGATTATCGCTTTGGATGTTGCTAGAGGTGTCGAGTATTTACATGGTTTAGCACAGCAAAGTTTTATTCATAGAGATCTTAAACCGTCCAACATTCTACTTGGGGATGATATGCGGGCGAAAGTTGCAGACTTTGGACTTGTTCGGCTCGCTCCTGACGGTAAAGCGTCGCTTGTCACAAGATTAGCCGGAACTTTCGGCTATCTTGCACCTGAGTATGCAGGTATTTATGGTCTTCATTCTTATTTCGTTTTTTTCTTGAATTTAACATAGGTTTTGTGTCCTCATGACTTTTGGCTTCTGGTTTTCCTGGACCACTGTCACATCAGTGGCCATTATATATTTAACTGTAGCTGTGTTGCTTGCTCGATTTTAACCAGTGACTTTAGCAAAGAAAGGGTTCGGTCCACATAGGGCTGTTTGGAAGTTGCCTGTGTGTTATATAAACACTCATTGCAACTTGAAGTCTTAAATTCTTCATAATAAAGTGATATTGGTTACAATTATTTCATTACTTTAGGGGAGCGAATTCCAAGCTTTTTACATCAACATTGATATTACAAAATAATATCAAGGAACTCTTATCAACAATATATTTATAAAATTTCAGTATTTTATATTTAAGTAAATACTTCAACAATCTATAGAATTTCAGCTTCGATAACTTTAGGTCGTTACACGGTTGCTCTTGTTTGTTTAGTTGAAATTAGCTTTGCTCTTGTTTGTCGATCTAAATTTTTTAGATGTGATTCTAGTGACCGGGCGAGTAACAACGAAGATCGACGTGTTCAGCTTTGGGGTAATCCTAATGGAACTCATAACGGGCCGAAGAGCCCTAGACGAAACACAACAAGAAGACAGTGTCCACTTGGTACCATGGTTCCGCCGGATGCACATAAATAAAGAAACATTCCGAAAAGCCATCGACCAGACCATCGACCTTGATCACGATGAAGAAGCTCTAGCAAGTGTAAGTACAGTAGCAGAGCTAGCCGGCCATTGTTGTGCCCGTGAACCGCACCAAAGACCTGACATGAGCCATGCGGTCAATGTTCTATCCTCCCTAGCCGAGCTTTGGAAACCATCCGAACCCACAGACCCTGATGACGTTTATGGAATTGACCTTGACATGACTTTACCTCAAGCAGTCAAGAAATGGCAAGCATTGGAGGGTTTTAGCGGGTACGACACTTCTTCGGTCATGGGAAGCAATGATAATACACAAACGAGCATACCCACTCGCCCATCAGGATTTGCGGAATCCTTTACCTCAATTGACGGACGGTGATCTATCTTCTAGAAAAGCTTTTAGGTTTCGTGAGTTGGGATTGGTTTGTTCATTCTTTCTGATGCTTGTTTATCTGCTACTTTTGTTAAATTATCAGATGGTTAATTTTGTGTTATTGTATTTTGGATAGTTTTCTTTGACCTTACATGGGTCAATGTTTAGAACTTATGAAAATGCAAAAGATAAATTCTTGCACTTCAAAGAGAAATTAGAGTTAGAGAAATAATTGAGATTACTAAAAGCACGCATAATTTATGTTTAAACTGCTCAAAAAGACAAAAAGTGTTGCAAAAACAACATTAATGTTTCATATTTTTGCAAAAAAGCCATCGAGAGCTACTTTATGCCAATCCTCATTATATTTCTCGTTAAGTGCCTCGTCACTGAGGGTGTTATTGTCATTTCACTCGTCTTATTGCCTCACGCCAATTATACTCCAAAGACAATATTTGCAAAGATAACTTAATGTCATTAAATCAACTAGAGTAGGCTTGTGCATAAAACATGAAATCGGCACAACCAGAAATAAATTAACTTTATTTAACATACTTTCAAGTCAAATCGATAATCAATAGTCTAACCCTAGCTTTGAAAAAACCAAAAATCGGCACAACCAAACCCAGCTATGGCAAATAATGATAAGGGAAAGTCTTTGTTAATTGCGGGGGAGGAATCATCGGAAAAGTCCTTGGGGAAAGTTTTGTTAAATGATGAAGTCTTTGAGGAAGTTATGGCTAGATTTGGTGATGAAGTAATTGCCAAGTATGATTCGTATAAGAACATAGGAAAGGAGATGATAGAAGTCATTCTTCAATGGCTGTGGAACAAAACTTACAACGAACCAAATACGAGTGGTAGTGGTGCGATATCTATTCCTACCAAAAACTTCTCTCTCTAGGGGGTTTCCCAGCCGCCACCCTATGCAAAAAAAAAAAATCACAAATCTCCGTCCTCTCTTCCTATTCGTGGGGTATGCAATACGAGTAGATCCGTGGTTTTACTTTTAAGGGTGGTGGCTGTTCGTTTTTTCATGATTCATATTTATTAATCTCCTTTTTTGATGTCGTTTATACATCTGAGAGTACATAGGAGGTGGCCGACGATTTGACTAAACCCTAACTATCATTGACGAGGCACTTAACGAGAAATATAACGAGGATTAACAGAAAGTAGCTCTCGGTGGCTTTTTTGCAAAAATATGAAACATTAATATCGTTTTTGCAATACCTTTTGTCTCGGTATATTTTTTGCACATTTCTCTTTATATACTAAAAACCGTACATGGTTCCTTTGCAAACACAAGCATTAATTGCAAACTTTCCTAACTTGGCAAATACAGTCCCTGAGGTTCAAGTGGCGCTGCAAAATAAGTCCTTAACATTAAATGCAAAGTTTCACAACTTGGCAAAAACAGTCCCTGAGGTTTAAGCGACGTTGCAAGGTAGGTCCTGTAGAATTAATTGCTAACTATAGCAACCTGGCAAAATTAGTCCCTAAGGTTTAAGTGTCGCTACAAAGTAAGTCCTTTTAAGCCAATCCCGCTGCATCGCGCGGGTTTCCACACTCGTTTGGACTATTTTAAGAACATTTTTGTAACTTACCTTAAAATTAATTAATTTTGTTTATACTAAATTGTTTTGTATGCATAGGGAGCTGTAACATGCTGTGTCACTGGATTTGGTCACCGTCAGCATGCTTAAATATTTTTAATTAGTTTTAAAATGGTCATCTATAGGTGTCAATTTATTTTAACTATTTAAATTTACGTGACCAGCATATCTTCCCATTCCTACTCTTGTGTTGTCTTTGATCCCAGAGTTCCGATTTTACTGAACCGGGAATTACGGAACATCTTTTTCTAAAATAATGCATAATTTCCTTTTTTTTTAAGGTTGGTTAATTATTAATTCAATTTATGGGTTGTCCAGCTCATTTTCCAACTTAATACTACCTAATTAATCTTTTATATAATAAAAGAATTACATCATTTCGGAGTATTTTTGCAAAACCCTTCTCATTAAAAAAAAATAGACGAATAGGAGAGCTCGATTTTGCCACGTAAGCGAAATTGAGCGATGTGATTGGTCAATAAAAAGTCAAAATTGAATTGATTTTGGTCAAACTTTAATATATTTTGTGGAGAAATTTAGTTGAGAAAAAAACACATAAAAATATAGGTGTCCAATTTGTGAAAACAAAAACTTAAAAAAGGAGGAGGTAACTAATAAAACTTTAGTGGTTAAATGATAAATAAATTATATAAAATTTAGTGCAAATTTATAAATTTCCATGTTTTCTAATAATTTTACAAAATAAACAAATAACCCCTTACACTTTATATTCGGCTATTTTATTTTAAAAGTTTAATCTATGCGTACACATGTTTGAATATTCGGCTAAATTATTATTAATGAGAATATAAGTATCAAATGGTTTGCACGGGTGTTGTGACATGAAAATAAATATACGTGATCGTACTTATAACAACGACTCATGTAATTCTTAATTAAAGTTTATATACGGATATCTGAAAAAACATTTTAGAAATCTTTACGAAGTATATTATAACTTCATCAACGCTTATTATGTTCTACTAAATTCACACATTTTGTACAACATGATATCAAAAGTTAAAGTTAAACAACAGCCTCGACCTCAACCTCAACATATATGTTAGTTAAAAAAAGTTAAATCTTTCATCCATAGAATTTTCACAAAATATTAATAGATATTAATACATAATAAAAAACTTGTGCATAAATCTTAGTTATACTTATATCACAATTGACATGTAAGCAAAATAGTCCAATATCATTGGTCGATAAAAAGTCAAAAATGAATTGAATTTGGTCAAAATTGAAAAATTTCGTGTAGAAAGAAAAATACACCACAAAACACATGTGTCTAAAATGTAAAAAAAATAAACTTCTAAAAAGCGGAGTAGACATTATAAACTTAAAGGATCTGAATGTAAACACCACAAATCCTACCTTCTACCCATCAGAAGACCCGACCTCACCCAATCGAATCGTGTGCACCAGAAAACCCGAAAAATTATATTGCGACCAAAACACCCGCCCACCACCAATCGTAAATTCTAAAAAGGAAACGATGCACACTGACATACATTCCTCTTCATTCTGGCACATAGACAAAACCTAACCCTTCCAGAAAATTAACTAATTGCAGCTCTAAAACCCATCACAATTCGACCAACTAAAACAATTGGCCTCTAATCAGGAGTCGTTAATGAAAAGGTATGTTCATGAACAACTAACACAATATATAATTTTGAAACAGGTATCATACGTGAATTTTTGTTATTTTGGTTGGATTAATGATCTTTGTAAGGTTAGTTAATCATGTGTTTGTGTTAAATTATTATTTATGTGTAAAGTCAAAAGGTTTATGTTAGATTCTTAATTTAATACGTGTAAAGAAAAAATAAAATTTAAATCATTAAACCCTAATCTCATCAAAACAAGATCAATTTATCAGTTGATTATTATCATGCTTCTATAACCCTCATGACACAAATATTTTTACAAACAATACATAATTAAGTTTAGTCCAAGGGTTTTAACTATGGCTACTGAGTAAAATTTTATTCATTCAATTAGGACTTATAAATTGTTTATTGGGTTAATCATATTGTTTGTGCAAAATTGCAATATATCAATTGGCTACTATTAAAATTGAGAAGGTAATTCAAGTTTGTTTGTATTAATGGGTTTGAATATGGATGATGTTAGCCTTAATAGTTTTTATTAGAAGTGATGAGTGTCTAAATACTTATCATTTTTGTACTGTTTAAACTGCAAAAACATCTGAAAACACTTAGAAATGCATCAAAATGATCAAAATATCACAAATCAGTGTTTTATGTGTTTTAAATGCAAAAATATCAAAATCTGGTGAAAAACGTATAAAGTTTGAAAAAATTGCAGTTTTAGTCCCCCAAGTTTCTAAAATTGTCAAAAATAGTCCCTGAGTCCAAATTTCAAAAGAAAAGTCACCAAAGATCCTTTTAAAATCATAACTTGTCAAATTTAGTCCTTTGGTGAAAAATATAAAAAGTTTTGAGAAAATTACAAATTGGTCCTTCAAGTTTAAGAATTGGCAGAAATGGTCCCTGGAAAATCTGAAAATGGCAACTTTGGTCCTTGTAATATTAACACTTGTCAATTTCAGTCCTTGGAGCAACTTTGTGATTTGGCAGAACAGGTCCCTACAATTTCAGAGTTTACAACATTGGTCCTTGATTATTTAAGCCTTTTATACAAATTGGACCAAGTCAAAAGCCAAATTGGACCCTGCCTTTTCCCTTTTGACCCTTTCTCTCTTTGGACCCCTGTAAACAAAACCAAACAAACCTGTTTCGCGCCACCTCCTTCTTCCTCTCCCCACTTGCCTGACTTCTCTGCAACTTCTCCCACACTTATCCTGCACCCTTATCCCTTCCAACCCCTCACCCTCATCATCATACCTATCTCACCCCCCCTAGTTGCTAGCTCAGAAGGCCCAAAAGTCAAAATCTGCTTTTCCCGCCAAAATGAGATAAGGCTCAAGACTCAACCATTGGCCAAACAAAGAGGTGGGATTTGCTTAAGAGGACACGTGGAAGCATTGGAAGCTATAAAAGAGGAAGAAAGACAGAGAAGAAACCACTTTTGGACTAGCCATTAGTCAAGTAGAATAGCTTTTTAAAGCTTTCTTTAATTTCAATGTCTTTTACAGTTTTCATGTTGTACTTTTCTTCAAATTAGTGTAATGAATCTTTAATTTCAGTTTAAATTCAGTTTAATCTCAGTTTCAAGTTTTTGCTTATTTCCTTTAAATTTTCAAGTTATTGTAATTCCATGTTAAATAGTTGTTTTGTGGATTCTTTAAGCTCCATAAGCTCTTGACAAAGTCTTAAGTTTTTTTTAGATTCATTAAACAGCTATAGTCTTTTAAATTCAGAAAATATAAAAAAAAATCAAGAAAAATAGTTGAATAATCAAAAATCAGAATTATGAAGAAGGTGATGAAGCAGGGTTGGATTTGGAATGCTATGGGGTATTAGGAGCTTATTGGGAAGCTAATAGGTGTAACCTTGTCCTTGGTTTCTATGTCTCAGTCCATTTTCTCATTTGTAAGCATTTTTCTAATTTTTGCATATTACTGTTTTAGTCCTTTAGATGCTATGATTTTCATGTTTCTGTGTTTAATTGTTGTTATTTAGTCATGTTAGAGCTTTATATTTAGTTGCTATGTCTTGGATTGGATTGTGGTTTGATATGGCATGTTAACTGTTAATATTTCAATTTTTGAAAATCCTAGATCTGGACTGGTTTGACATCTGGTTTAGGTTGAATATGGTCCATTTTGACACTTTGGTATCTCTGGATTGGATGGAATTGGGTTAGGCAGTCATTTGCTTTGAAAACTTCAAAACAGTTTCTATTGAAGGTTGTTTGGAATTGCTAGTTTAAACTGTTCTAGATATGGTTTGAGTTGTTGTTTGTGCTTGCTCTGTGTTTCTTTAGTGTCTATAAACTCATTTCAGTCAAGATAACAAGTCCTTGTTAGCTCAAAAGTCAAAATCTCATATTATTGCTTCTTGTGTGTTCACTGTTAGTTTTTTAATGAATCATGACCATGGATTTGTGTTTACAAGTTGTTCAAATTACTCAAATCAGTCTTATACTACCTTAACATAACATAATCAGTGCTTAAAATCAGATTAAAGTTCATCTTGGTCAACTCTTTTGGTTTTTATAAAGTCAAATTTTTACTTGGGTCGTTTTTGAATAAAATAGATCTTTTTACTGTGTGTTTGATATTAAGATTTAGCTTAAAAGCTCTTAGGGTATTAATATTTAGTTGCTTAACAAAATTACAAAAATATTAGTTTACCATTTCTCAGCTTTTTAAGTGCTTATTTTCTAGCTTATTTTCTGTCTTTGTCTGTTTATATGCCCTGCACCACAGCTTTAGGGTCAAGTTCATGAGCTTGCATAAGCTTCATCACTTGACCCTAGCTTGTGTACTTGGCTTATTTGTGAAGTCTTTATGGTCTTTTCATTATTTGTATTCATGTTTTTACATTTCCAGCATATTTAGGTAGCTTAATCATCCAATCTTTTTGTCCCATCTCAGCCACTTCACTGAAGCAAACAGTGAAGTGGAGTTGTTATTAAAAGCCTATAAAAAGTTCCTCCTTAAGCTTGAGCTTGTGATTTTTAGTTTCATGTTAGGCTAAGTAGTCATACTCAATGTTTCTGTGTAAGTTGAGCTCTTATTAGCTTATTTGATAAGTCTTGTGAGCTTGTGTTTGCCCATTCCTACAGTTCAAACCATGAACTTGCACCATTTCCACAAGCTCACACCAAGCTCCTTAGTGATCACTAGTCTTTGTGGCTTGGCTTTTTAGGAAGCCAAGCTACCCAGATTTATGATCATGTGCTTATATCTCACCTTGCAGCTTATTAACCAGGGCTGCAAGTAGTTTTTTGTGTGTCCCATTTTACTCAGCATTCACTAAGTCAAAACAGTGAAATGGGAGACTTTTAATAAGCTTCCTACAAGCTCACTAGTGGAACCCACTAGGTGAGCTTGGGCTTTTTGGAAAGCCAACCAGCACTTCTTGCAACCTCAACTTTTATTTTAACCTTTGAAGCTTATTTCATCAGCTTAATTGTGCCAAACAAAAGACTGCAGGAGTGGTTGGATCTGTATGAAACTGAGAAGATCTTATGAGCTTATTAGAGCTTATTAGTGATTCTCAGTTCACATGCTTGTTTATATGTATATTGGACTTGTATATATCTTACTTTTTCTTTTATTTACACTTTATAGCTTTTTCAAGCTTATTGTGAGCCTATGAGTCTACTGTGAGCCCATAAGCTCAACTGAATGACTAATAAGCTCATAATACGCTTATTTCTAGGTTTGTAGCTTTCCATTTTCCTTAAACTTGTTCTTATTACATGTACATACATATCTTTTTCCTTTTGTTTGCTTTGTTAAGCTTATTCAAAGCTTATAAGCCAAACAGTGAGTTAAAAGCTCACTGCATAAGCTTATAAGCCAAGAATTGCTTATTTCTTTGTTTGTAAAGCTTTTAATTCATTACATGTACTTAATATCTGTATATATTTATGTTCTAAAAACAGAAAAGCCCAAAAACAAGCTTTTGCTACAAGTCCTAGCTTCTATGTGGAAGCTTATGGCTTATTTAGCATCTGTCATGGAAATAAGCTCCCACAGAACTTATTTCCAAGTTTTACAAAAGTTGGTTTTGTTAAAGTTTCTTATATTTAGCTTATTATTAGTTTTGCAAAAAGAAAAATCAAAAATAAAAATGTTTTTACAAAAGGGTGGAGGCAGGCTCGAACCTGAGACCTCCACCCCTTTAAGAGTGATTGTGGGGGTACCTGTAACCATAAGCGCCCTTGGGTCTTTCTTGTTATGGAATGCAAAATCAAATATATAAGGGTGTTTGGCAGTTATGGTTATAAGCTCTTTTGAGCTTATTTCCAGCTTATTTTCCACAGTAACCCACAGCTTTCTTATTTTTCTTAGATTAAAAATAGATTATAGTATTTTCTGTAAAAAGTTGAGATTTTTCTAATTAGTTTTACTATTTTTAAACATTTAATTAGTGTTTTATAGTATTTAATTCATAATAAATAAAATAATTATCTAAAAAATATAATTCTTTTTTGTAAAATTTTCTTTTATAAAATAGTATGTAATAAAATTAGTTTTATACTCATAGGCCTTTTATTTCATAAATTTTACGTTTTGTCTTGCGCTCCAGCGTCATTTTTGTAAATAACGCTCGTTTTCAGTTTAAGTAACGTTTTTAGGTAATTTGAGTTTACGTTTTAGTTAAGATAGTTTATTTAAGTCATTTTGTTTTATAAAATCATAATAAACGTTCATCATTTTAAAAATAGTGATAGCGTTTATTTAATAGATTTTAACTTTTTAATTCTATTTAATTTGCATTTAAGTCGCTAAGACATGCAAATTCCTACTATAGTTATAATCGTTTTTAGGTTTCTGATTGTACTTTTTTTGACATAGCTGTGACAGAGCTATTACTATTCACATTTCTAGTGTTAGTCAATCAGATTCCTGTTTTTGTACATTCTATATCATTTCAGCATTCACAAGTCATTGTATGTGGATTATCACGCCTCACCAGGACATAAACGATCCAAGGATATTTTTAATCCTTGGTAAACTTGCATTCTCTCCCGGGCTGTCGCCCTTTTATCATCTGTTACGGTTGACCGTTCGCAAGCGGTTGACGAGTGTGACGGAGAAATAAAAGATGGGTGGTTCGGGAGGAATCAAATTTTGGCGCCGCTGCCGGGGAGGCTAGCTGCGTATTATGACTTGTATTTTGTGCTTTGTTGAAATACCTATCCTTATATGTAAATTACATATACTTCATTTCATATAAACAATATAAAATACAAAAAGATTTTTATGGTTGAAATCTATCTGTGCTTTGATTTGCATTTGACTGTCAATTTTCCTAATCTTGATATTCCTAGGTCTAAATTTTGGCTAAACACCATGTTTACACTAAAAAAGGATTTACTGTGCTTAGTATAATTCCTGGAATGTGATAGATTAGGTTTAAATCAGTATCATGTATTAAAAATCTCATTTAGGTTTCCTTTTTAGCCATTTCTTTATATATATATATAAAAGTTATAAAATTACAAAAACATTTTTCGTTTCTGTTTATATTATATCAAAAACCCAAAAAGATTCTCCCTACCTTTATCTTCATAATTCTGTGAGTGAACCCCACTCCAATTTCTCGTCAAATCATTTTCACCTTTCTTACCCATTTCTACCACCTAAGTGTGGGGGTAATACCCCACCTGTTGTATATATATATAAAAACTTTGAAAATTGTAAATACAGAAAAATAAAATAATTGTTGTGTTACCCCATTTAGTTTTGAATATTGAGGACAATATTCATTTCTAAGTGTGGGGGGGAAATTCTGGCGAATTTGATCATAAATGTACCCTTTTAGTCCCTTTTTCCCCCAAAATGGCCAAAATTTAAATTTTTTTTTTTTTTTTAGTGGAAGTACTATGTACTAAACACAACAAATGGTAATCAGTCCACCATGTCTAACCCACATAAGGATTGGCTAATCCAGGAGCAAACGGCTCTTGGTAAAGATATATCAAATCCGTTTATATGGCTTACAATTTGCCCAAAATTGTATGGTATTCAGCTCACCATATCCTTAAAAGTGAAGAGTTGGCTAGCCCGCAAGGTTATGGCTTGTGGTAAAGGCAGTGGAAAAACCATAATTGGTAATCAGCTCACCAAAGATAATACTGATAATTTATCTAAGAGTTGGCTAGTCCAGAGCAAACGGCTTCTGGTAAAGACAAATCAAATCCGTTGAAAGCTGATGATTTGCTCAAAATCATTTGGTTATCAGTGTACCAAGGTTCTTACTTGAACTGAAACATTTGGCTACTCCAGAAGTAATGGCTTTTGGTAAAGAGATAAAATCCATTAATTTTTCTCAAAACATTGCTAGGGACTAGCAATATCTTAGTGTGGGGGATTGATGAGTGTCTAAATACTCATCATTTTTGTACTGTTTAAACTGCAAAAACATCTGAAAACACTTAGAAATGCATCAAAATGATCAAAATATCACAAATCAGTGTTTTATGTGTTTTAAATGCAAAAATATCAAAATCTGGTGAAAAACGTATAAAGTTTGCAAAAATTGCAGTTTTAGTCCCCCAAGTTTCTAAAATTGTCAAAAATAGTCCCTGAGTCCAAATTTCAAAAGAAAAGTCACCAAAGATCCTTTTAAAATCATAACTTGTCAAATTTAGTCCTTTGGTGAAAAATATAAAAAGTTTTGAGAAAATTACAAATTGGTCCTTCAAGTTTAAGAATTGGCAGAAATGGTCCCTGAAAAATCTGAAAATGGCAACTTTGGTCCTTGTAATATTAACACTTGTCAATTTCAGTCCTTGGAGCAACTTTGTGATTTGGCAGAACAGGTCCCTACAATTTCAGAGTTTACAACATTGGTCCTTGATTATTTAAGCCTTTTATACAAATTGGACCAAGTCAAAAGCCAAATTGGACCCTGCCTTTTCCCTTTTGACCCTTTCTCTCTTTTGGACCCCTGGTAAACAAAACCAAACAAACCTGTTTCGCGCCACCTCCTTCTTCCTCTCCCCACTTGCCTGACTTCTCTGCAACTTCTCCCAACACTTATCCCTGCACCCTTATCCCTTCCAACCCCTCACCCTCATCATCATACCTATCTCACCCCCCTAGTTGCTAGCTCAGAAGGCCCAAAAGTCAAAATCTGCTTTTCCCGCCAAAATGAGATAAGGCTCAAGACTCAACCATTGGCCAAACAAAGAGGTGGGATTTGCTTAAGAGGACACGTGGAAGCATTGGAAGCTATAAAAGAGGAAGAAAGACAGAGAAGAAACCACTTTTGGACTAGCCATTAGTCAAGTAGTATAGTTTCTTAAAGCTTTCTTTAATTTCAATGTCTTTTACAGTTTTCATGTTGTATTTTTCTTCAAATTAGTGTAATGAATCTTTAATTTCAGTTTAAATTCAGTTTAATCTCAGTTTCAAGTTTTTGCTTATTTCCTTTAAATTTTCAAGTTATTGTAATTCCATGTTAAATAGTTGTTTTGTGGATTCTTTAAGCTCCATAAGCTCTTGACAAAGTCTTAAGGTTTTTTAGATTCATTAAACAGCTATAGTCTTTTAAATTCAGAAAATATAAAAAAAAAATCAAGAAAAATAGTTGAATAATCAAAAATCAGAATTATGAAGAAGGTGATGAAGCAGGGTTGGATTTGGAATGCTATGGGGTATTAGGAGCTTATTGGGAAGCTAATAGGTGTAACCTTGTCCTTGGTTTCTATGTCTCAGTCCATTTTCTCATTTGTAAGCATTTTTCTAATTTTTGCATATTACTGTTTTAGTCCTTTAGATGCTATGATTTTCATGTTTCTGTGTTTAATTGTTGTTATTTAGTCATGTTAGAACTTTATATTTAGTTGCTATGTCTTGGATTGGATTGTGGTTTGATATGGCATGTTAACTGTTAATATTTCAATTTTTGAAAATCCTAGACCTGGACTGGTTTGACATCTGGTTTAGGTTGAATATGGTCCATTTTGACACTTTGGTATCTCTGGATTGGATGGAATTGGGTTAGGCAGTCATTTGCTTTGAAAACTTCAAAACAGTTTCTATTGAAGGTTGTTTGGAATTGCTAGTTTAAACTGTTCTAGATATGGTTTGAGTTGTTGTTTGTGCTTGCTCTGTGTTTCTTTAGTGTCTATAAACTCATTTCAGTCAAGATAACAAGTCCTTGTTAGCTCAAAAGTCAAAATCTCATATTATTGCTTCTTGTGTGTTCACTGTTAGTTTTTTAATGAATCATGACCATGGATTTGTGTTTACAAGTTGTTCAAATTACTCAAATCAGTCTTATACTACCTTAACATAACATAATCAGTGCTTAAAATCAGATTAAAGTTCATCTTGGTCAACTCTTTTGGTTTTTATAAAGTCAAATTTTTACTTGGGTCGTTTTTGAATAAAATAGATCTTTTTACTGTGTGTTTGATATTAAGATTTAGCTTAAAAGCTCTTAGGGTATTAATATTTAGTTGCTTAACAAAATTACAAAAATATTAGTTTGTCATTTCTCAGCTTTTTAAGTACTTAATTTCTAGCTTATTTTCTGTCTTTGTCTGTTTATATGCCCTGCACCAC
This sequence comes from Chrysanthemum makinoi, assembly GCA_910596185.1. Taxonomy (NCBI): domain Eukaryota; kingdom Viridiplantae; phylum Streptophyta; class Magnoliopsida; order Asterales; family Asteraceae; genus Chrysanthemum; species Chrysanthemum makinoi. The sequence goes on from OU343219.1 coordinate 40,618,055, forward strand.
AGCTTTAGGGTCAAGTTCATGAGCTTGCATAAGCTTCATCACTTGACCCTAGCTTGTGTACTTGGCTTATTTGTGAAGTCTTTATGGTCTTTTCATTATTTGTATTCATGTTTTTACATTTCTAGCATATTTAGGTAGCTTAATCATCCAATCTTTTTTGTCCCATCTCAGCCACTTCACTGAAGCAAACAGTGAAGTGGAGTTGTTATTAAAAGCCTATAAAAAGTTCCTCCTTAAGCTTGAGCTTGTGATTTTTAGTTTCATGTTAGGCTAAGTAGTCATACTCAATGTTTCTGTGTAAGTTGAGCTCTTATTAGCTTATTTGATAAGTCTTGTGAGCTTGTGTTTGCCCATTCCTACAGTTCAAACCATGAACTTGCACCATTTCCACAAGCTCACACCAAGCTCCTTAGTGATCACTAGTCTTTGTGGCTTGGCTTTTTAGGAAGCCAAGCTACCCAGATTTATGATCATGTGCTTATATCTCACCTTGCAGCTTATTAACCAGGGCTGCAAGTAGTTTTTTGTGTGTCCCATTTTACTCAGCATTCACTAAGTCAAAACAGTGAAATGGGAGACTTTTAATAAGCTTCCTACAAGCTCACTAGTGGAACCCACTAGGTGAGCTTGGGCTTTTTGGAAAGCCAACCAGCACTTCTTGCAACCTCAACTTTTATTTTAACCTTTGAAGCTTATTTCATCAGCTTAATTGTGCCAAACAAAAGACTGCAGGAGTGGTTGGATCTGTATGAAACTGAGAAGATCTTATGAGCTTATTAGAGCTTATTAGTGATTCTCAGTTCACATGCTTGTTTATATGTATATTGGACTTGTATATATCTTACTTTTTCTTTTATTTACACTTTATAGCTTTTTCAAGCTTATTGTGAGCCTATGAGTCTACTGTGAGCCCATAAGCTCAACTGAATGACTAATAAGCTCATAATATGCTTATTTCTAGGTTTGTAGCTTTCCATTTTCCTTAAACTTGTTCTTATTACATGTACATACATATCTTTTTCCTTTTGTTTGCTTTGTTAAGCTTATTCAAAGCTTATAAGCCAAACAGTGAGTTAAAAGCTCACTGCATAAGCTTATAAGCCAAGAATTGCTTATTTCTTTGTTTGTAAAGCTTTTAATTCATTACATGTACTTAATATCTGTATATATTTATGTTCTAAAAACAGAAAAGCCCAAAAACAAGCTTTTGCTACAAGTCCTAGCTTCTATGTGGAAGCTTATGGCTTATTTAGCATCTGTCATGGAAATAAGCTCCCACAGAGCTTATTTCCAAGTTTTACAAAAGTTGGTTTTGTTAAAGTTTCTTATATTTAGCTTATTATTAGTTTTGCAAAAAGAAAAATCAAAAATAAAAATGTTTTTACAAAAAGGGTGGAGGCGGGCTCGAACACTGAGACCTCCACCCCTTTAAGAGTGATAGTGGGGGTACTTGTAACCATAAGCCCTTGGGTCTTTCTTGTTATGGAATGCAAAATCAAATATATAAGGGTGTTTGGCAGTTATGGTTATAAGCTCTTTTGAGCTTATTTCCAGCTTATTTTCCACATAACCCACGCTTTCTTATTTTTCTTAGATTAAAAATAGATTATAGTATTTCTGTAAAAAGTTGAGATTTTTCTAATTAGTTTTACTATTTTTAAACATTTAATTAGTGTTTTATAGTATTTAATTCATAATAAATAAAATAATTATCTAAAAAATATAATTCTTTTTTGTAAAATTTTCTTTTATAAAATAGTATGTAATAAAATTAGTTTTATACTCATAGGCCTTTTATTTCATAAATTTTACGTTTTGTCTTGCGCTCCAGCGTCATTTTTGTAAATAACGCTTCGTTTTAGTTTAAGTAACGTTTTTAGGTAATTTGAGTTTACGTTTTAGTTAAGATAGTTTATTTAAGTCATTTTGTTTTATAAAATCATAATAAACGTTCATCATTTTAAAAATAGTGATAGCGTTTATTTAATAGATTTTAACTTTTTAATTCTATTTAATTTGCATTTAAGTCGCTAAGACATGCAAATTCCTACTATAGTTATAATCGTTTTTAGGTTTCTGATTGTACTTTTTTTGACATAGGCTGTGTGAGCTATTACTATTCACATTTCTAGTGTTAGTCAATCGATTCCTTTTTTTGTACATTCTATATCATTTCAGCATTCACAAGTCATTGTATGTGGATTATCGCCTCACCGGACATAAACGATCCAAGGGTATTTTTAATCCTTGGTAAACTTGCATTCTCTCCCGGGCTGTCGCCCTTTTATCATCTGTTACGGTTGACCGTTCGCAAGCGGTTGACGAGTGTGACGGAGAAATAAAAGATGGGTGGTTCGGGAGGAATCAAGAAGTGATGGTCATTCACATTTAGGAACTTTGTAACGTGTGTTAGATATCGTGCTAGAATAGTCAACGGGCTCGTGGATTGGACTAAGCTAAATGGGTATTAGTTTAGTTAAGCTAGCCTTATATCAATCCATGTCCAATCCAATCCATACGAAGCCCATACAAGGCCCATGGCCAAGCCTTAGGGCATCTTCTACTTGTACTATAAATACCCTTCAAGTATGTCATTTGAGGGGTGTGCTTGAGTGTGTGTGTGTGTGTTTTCCCTTGAAGCAATATAACATATTATTGTTTTCATCTTTCTTCTCTCTACCTCTCTAAACATATACACGAATATACATCAAGTCACCATATCTTCATCTTAATCTTTCTTATCTACGTTTGTGTTTGTATAACGTGGGTGTTTGTGTGAGACGTGTTCTTGTTGTGATAAGGTATAAGTGATAAAGGGGTATAACAATTGGTATCAATCGCCTAACAATGGTTTAGGAGTGTTTGTGTTTGGTTTGAAGGTGTTACGCGTAAAGGCTCTCGTTATACGTTTTTTGTCAAGCTTAAAGCTTTAATTTTTGCACTTTAAAATTCAAGATTCTTGTGGTTTAAGGTTTATTTGGTGCTAAAGTTTCAGTTTTTTTCAAAAAGTTCGTAGCTTTTAATACGTGTTTTTTCTTCATTTTAAGCTCATTATTTGGTTATTGGTCATTTCTACGCGTAACTTTTCTAAGCACTTTGGGTGAAAAAGGTCAACATTTTTGGGTTATTCGAGTGTTTTTAAGGCTTTATGTGCAAAAGAAATCATTTGAATCGTTGGAAATTTCTTATGAGTAGAAGTCAAAAGGTCAAAACCCTAGTTTTCTACTCGTAACATTTTGGTGAAGAATCTTCGTGCTATAACTGTTACTCAGTGCTTCCCTCACTTGGATAAGTGTGGAACACTTCGACTTGTGGATATCCCTTACTGTGTGACGGTGTAAAGGATTTTTGGTTCTTAACCATAGTTTACGCATAAGCTAAAAGCTTACGAGTAACTCAACGCATAACTTCACAATTACGCGGAAGGTTTACGAGTAACTTTTTGTCTACGCATAAGCTTAAGGTTATGCGTAAGATAAGCTTTTTACGCATAAGATCCTACGCCTAAGGAATCCTACGCCTAAGCTTCCTACGCATAAGATCCTACTCGTAACTACATCCTACTCGTAACCATATCCTACTCGTAACTTCTTTGGTCTACTTTAAGCTCTTCTACGCCTAAAGGTTTAAAAAAGTTTTTGGAAAACTTGAGTAAATTTTAAATTTTTGAGGAGACTAAACGTTCAATTTTTACGCGAGATTCAAATTTTGGTTTAACTGTGAAAATTTTGGTCAAAATTCAAATTTTTTGGCCTAAATTCAAATTTTTCGGTCAAATTTGGCGTCAAAATTGTCATAACTCAAATTTTTCATACGACCTTAGAATTGATTTTTATAGTGAATTTCAAATTTTGGGCTAAAATTTTTTGAACCAAGGTTACGATGCGACTTTCGAAACACCTCAACCGAGCTTAATCGTCATCAACCACAACTCCTTTATCGTTGAATCGATCCTACATCAACTTTATCATACATACCTTCATCAATGGCAACCCGGAAAGATCGTCTCATGCTGCTTTCTTAAAAGGATTCTTCAATGAAGTTAACATTAGTCCAACTACACCAAATAACAACAACCAATGGATTTCATCGTATAATCCGCAGTTTGCTCAACCGAGTATTCATATGGGTCAAGAAGGACAAATGGTTGATGTTATTGGGAATCAAAATGGATTTGCTACGGGTATACAAATGGGGAATCGGATGCAATATGAGGCGGTTTGTTGGACATCAAAGGGGTCGAATTGTGAATCAGAATATGGGATATCAACATGGGAATAAGCGTTATATGACTTCGGTTCAGAATACTACCTCCGAACCTCAAAGCCAAAATTCAGGTTATTTTAGTTCAGAATCTTGTGTCAAACGGTGAAGCTTGAAAGGCTCCAGTACATGTTGATGTTAGCCTTACGAAAGAAGAGTCGGGAATTGAATTGACTGATGCGAATACGCATTCATGAATCCAAAACGAGGCGAGATAAAGCAAAAAATCACGCAACCTCGGTCATAGAATCAATCCGCAGGACACAACATCAAGTTGTACTTTTGATACACCTCCAGTCTATGACACAGATACACTCAATGAGGTACCAAATTATCGTAATGTTTCTAGTCAGTTTACTCATGATGAACAGCATTCTGTGACATCAGCACCTACTTATGATACATACGTGGACAATCCGAGTTGTAGCAATACTAACTCTGAAACTCCAGATGTGGATCCTAATGGAGGCTGTGTGGCACAAAATACTGAGGCTGATGAGGAAACCGCTTATTTGAAAAAAATTAATTAATAATTGTGGTATTGAAATCGAGAAAGTTAGTAAGGTCAATCGCGAAGTTAAGGCCGCGAATGTTAAATTGACACGGTGAGCTTGAAGTTACAAGGAGCACGCCAAAGCCTATGAATTTCATACAAACAAAATGTACGAATTAGAAATTGGTTATCGAGATTCTGTTTTAAGAGAAAAGAATGCAAATCAAGTATAACATACTTGATGTGAATTCTCACTTGAAAATTAAATCTTTAAACAAGGAAATTTAAGATCTAAATGACCAACTTTCTAAACAAAAAGCACTGTTTTCTGATCTTGAAAAAGAGAAGAAAAAGTTGATTGCTGATTTTTCAAAACGAGAAGATTCATGTTAGGCTAAGTAGTCATACTCAATGTTTCTGTGTAAGTTGAGCTCTTATTAGCTTATTTGATAAGTCTTGTGAGCTTGTGTTTGCCCATTCCTCTGAGTTCAAACCATGAACTTGCACCATTTCCACAAGCTCACACCAAGCTCCTTAGTGATCACTAGTCTTTGTGGCTTGGCTTTTTAGGAAGCCAAGCTACCCAGATTTATGATCATGTGCTTATATCTCACCTTGCACTTATTAACCGGTACGCAAGTAGTTTTTGTGTGTCCCATTTTACTCAGCATTCACTAAGTCAAAACAGTGAAATGGGAGACTTTTAATAAGCTTCCTACAAGCTCACTAGTGGAACCCACTAGGTGAGCTTGGGCTTTTTGGAAAGCCAACCAGCACTTCTTGCAACCTCAACTTTTATTTTAACCTTTGAAGCTTATTTCATCAGCTTAATTGTGCCAAACAAAAGACTGCAGGAGTGGTTGGATCTGTATGAAACTGAGAAGAGCTTATGAGCTTATTAGAGCTTATTAGTGATTCTCAGTTCACATGCTTGTTTATATGTATATTGGACTTGTATATATCTTACTTTTTCTTTTATTTACACTTTATAGCTTTTTCAAGCTTATTGTGAGCCTATGAGTCTCTTGTGAGCCCATAAGCACAACTGAATGACTAATAAGCTCATAATATGCTTATTTCTAGGTTTGTAGCTTTCCATTTTCCTTAAACTTGTTCTTATTACATGTACATACATATCTTTTTCCTTTTGTTTGCTTTGTTAAGCTTATTCAAAGCTTATAAGCCAAACAGTGAGTTAAAAGCTCATTTGCATAAGCTTATAAGCCAAGAATTGCTTATTTCTTTGTTTGTAAAGCTTTTAATTCATTACATGTACTTAATATCTGTATATATTTATGTTCTAAAAAGCAGAAAAGCCAAAAACAAGCTTTTGCTACAAGTCCTAGCTTCTATATGGAAGCTTATGGCTTATTTAGCATCTGTCATGGAAATAAGCTCCCACAGAGCTTATTTCCAAGTTTTACAAAAGTTGGTTTTGTTAAAGTTTCTTATATTTAGCTTATTATTAGTTTTGCAAAAAGAAAAATCAAAAATAAAAATGTTTTTACAAAAGGGTGGAGGCAAAGCTTCGAACACGAGACCTCCACCCCTTTAAGAGTGATAGTGGGGGTACACAGAACCATAAGCGCCTTGGGTCTTTCTTGTTATGGAATGCAAAATCAAATATATAAGGGTGTTTGGCAGTTATGGTTATAAGCTCTTTTGAGCTTATTTCCAGCTTATTTTCCACAGTAACCCACAGCTTTCTTATTTTTCTTAGATTAAAAATAGATTATAGTATTTCTGTAAAAAGTTGAGATTTTTCTAATTAGTTTTACTATTTTTAAACATTTAATTAGTGTTTTATAGTATTTAATTCATAATAAATAAAATAATTATCTAAAAAATATAATTCTTTTTTGTAAAATTTTCTTTTATAAAATAGTATGTAATAAAATTAGTTTTATACTCATAGGCCTTTTATTTCATAAATTTTACGTTTTGTCTTGCGCTCCAGCGTCATTTTTGTAAATATCGCTCGTTTTCAGTTTAAGTAACGTTTTTAGGTAATTTGAGTTTACGTTTTAGTTAAGATAGTTTATTTAAGTCATTTTGTTTTATAAAATCATAATAAACGTTCATCATTTTAAAAATAGTGATAGCGTTTATTTAATAGATTTTAACTTTTTAATTCTATTTAATTTGCATTTAAGTCGCTAAGACATGCAAATTCCTACTATAGTTATAATCGTTTTTAGGTTTCGATTGTACTTTTTTGACATAGGCTGTGACAGAGCTATTACTATTCACATTTCTAGTGTTAGTCAATCAGATTCTGTTTTGTACATTCTATATCATTTCAGCATTCACAAGTCATTGTATGTGGATTATCACGCCTCACCAGGACATAAACGATCCAAGGATATTTTTAATCCTTGGTAAACTTGCATTTCTCTCGGTACATGCGCCTTTTATCATCTATTACGGTTGACCGTTACGTGGCGGTTGACGAGTGTGACGGAGAAATAAAAGATGGGTGGTTCGGGAGGAATCAAGAAGTGATGGTCATTCACATTTAGGAACTTTGTAACGTGTGTTAGATATCGTGCTAGAATAGTCAACGGGCTCGTGGATTGGACTAAGCTAAATGGGTATTAGTTTAGTTAAGCTAGCCTTATATCAATCCATGTCCAATCCAATCCATACGAAGCCCATACAAGGCCCATGGCCAAGCCTTAGGGCATCTTCTACTTGTACTATAAATACCCCTCAAGTATGTCATTTGAGGGGTGTGCTTGAGTGTGTGTGTGTGTGTTTTCCTTGAAGCAATATAACATATTATTGTTTTCATCTTTCTTCTCTCTACCTCTCTAAACATATACACGAATATACATCAAGTCACCATATCTTCATCTTAATCTTTCTTATCTACGTTTGTGTTTGTATAACGTGGGTGTTTGTGTGAGACGTGTTCTTGTTGTGATAAGGTATAAGTGATAAAGGGGTATAACAATTGGTATCAATCGCCTAACAATGGTTTAGGAGTGTTTGTGTTTGGTTTGAAGGTGTTAGCGTAAAGCTCGTTATACGTTTTTTGTCAAGCTTAAAGCTTTGATTTTGCACTTTAAAATTCAAGATTCTTGTGGTTTAAGGTTTATTTGGTGCTAAAGTTTCAGTTTTTCAAAAAGTTCGTAGCTTCGTGTTTTTCTTCATTTTAAGCTAGTATTTGGTTATTGGTCATTTCTACTCGTAACTTTTCTAAGCACTTTGGGTGAAAAGGTCAACATTTTTGGGTTATTCGAGTGTTTTTAAGGCTTCGTGCAAAAGAAATCATCTGAATCGTTGGAAATTTCTTATGAGTAGAAGTCAAAAAGTCAAAACCCTAGTTTTCTACTCGTAACTTTTGGTGAAGAATCTTCGCGGCTATAAGCATTTTCGATTAGCTTCCCTCACTTGGATAAGTGTGTGGAACACTTTACTTATATGGATATCCCTACTGCGGATGTAAAGGATTTTTGGTTTCTTAACCATAGTTTACGCATAAGCTAAAAGCTTACGAGTAACTCTAAGCATAACTTCACAATTACGCCGTAAAGGTTCACGGTAACTTTTTGTCTACGCTATAAGCTTAAGGTTATGCGTAGATAAACACCTGCTTTCGCATAAGATCCTACTAAGGAATCCTCGCTTAAGCTTCCTACGCCATAAGATCCTACTGAACTACATCCTACTCGTAACCATATCCTACTCGTAACTTCTTTGGTCTACGCCTAAGCTCTTTACGCCCTAAGGTTTAAAAAGTTTTTGGAAAACTTGAGTAAAATTTAAATTTTGAGGAGACTAAGCGTTCAATTTTTCAGCGAGATTCAAATTTTGGTTTTAAGCTGTGAAAATTTTGGTCAAAAATTCAAATTTTTGGGCCTAAATTCAAATTTTTAGGGTCAAATTTGGCGTCAAAATTGTCATAACTCAAATTTTTCATACGACCTTAGAATTGATTTTATAGTGAAATTCAAATTTTGGCGAAAATTTTTGAACCAAGGTTCTGATGCGACTTTGTAAACACCTCAACCGAACTTAATCGTCATCAACCACAACTCCTTTATCGTTGAATCGATCCTACATCAACTTTATCATACATACCTTCATCAATGGCAACTTGAAAGATCGTCTCATAGCGCTTTCTTAAAAGGATTCTTCAATGAAGTTAACATTAGTCCAACTACACCAAATAACAACAACCAATGGATTTCATCGTATAATCCGCAGTTTGCTCAACCGAGTATTCATATGGGTCAAGAAGGACAAATGGTTGATGTTATTGGGAATCAGAATGGATTTGCTACGGGTATACAAATGGGGAATCGGATGCAATATGCGAGGGCGGTTTGTTGGACATCAAGGGGTCAGTTGTGAATCGAGAATATGGGATATCAACATGGGAATAATTATATGACTTGGTTCGAATACTACCTCGAACCTCAAAGCCAAAATTCAGGTTATTTTAGTTGAATCTTGTGTCAAACGCATAGCCGAAGCTTGAAAGGCTCCAAGGTACATGTTGATGTTGCCTACGAAGAAGAGTGAGGAATTGGTGATGCGAAATACGCATTCATGAATCCAAAAGCGAGATAAAGCAAAAATACTGCAACCTCGGTCATAGAATCAATCCGCGGACACAACATCAAGTTGTACTTTTGATACACCTCCGTCCTATGACCAGATACACTCAATGAGGTACCAAATTATCGTAATGTTTCTAGTCGGTTTACTCATGATGAACGGCGATTCGTGACATCGGCACCTACTTATGATACATACATGGACAATCCGAGTTGTAGCAATACGAACTCTGAAACTCCAGATGTGGATCCTAATGGAGGTTGTGGCACAAAATAAGGCTGATGAGGAAACCCGTGCTTATTTTGAAAAATTAATTAATAATTGTGGTATTGAAATCGAAAGTTAGTAAGGTCAATCGAAGTTAAGGCGAATGTTAAATTGACCGCTTTGACTTGAGAGTTACAAGAGACACGCCAAAGCCTATGAATTTCATACAAACAAAGTGTCAGAATTAGAAATTGGTTATCGAGATTACGTTTTAAGAGAAAAAGATTTGCAAATCAAGTATAACACACTTGATGTGAATTCTCACTTGAAAATTAAATCTTTAAACAAGGAAATTTGGATCTAAATGACCAACTTTCTAAACAAAAGCAATCTTTTTTTACGATCTTGAAAAAGAGAAGAAAAGTTGATTCTTGATTTTTCAACGAGAAGATTCATGTTAGGCTAAGTAGTCATACTCAATGTTTCTGTGTAAGTTGAGCTCTTATTAGCTTATTTGATAAGTCTTGTGAGCTTGTGTTTGCCCATTCCTACAGTTCAAACCATGAACTTGCACCATTTCCACAAGCTCACACCAAGCTCCTTAGTGATCACTAGTCTTTGTGGCTTGGCTTTTTAGGAAGCCAAGCTACCCAGATTTATGATCATGTGCTTATATCTCACCTGCAGCTTATTAACGGTGCCAGTAGTTTTTTTGTGTCCCATTTTACTCGGCATTCACTAAGTCAAAAGCAGGTGAAATGGGAGACTTTTAATAAGCTTCCTACAAGCTCACTAGTGGAACCCACTAGGTGAGCTTGGGCTTTTTGGAAAGCCAACCAGCACTTCTTGCAACCTCAACTTTTATTTTAACCTTTGAAGCTTATTTCATCAGCTTAATTGTGCCAAACAAAAGACTGCAGGAGTGGTTGGATCTGTATGGCTGAGAAGATCTTATGAGCTTATTAGAGCTTATTAGTGATTCTCAGTTCACATGCTTGTTTATATGTATATTGGACTTGTATATATCTTACTTTTTCTTTTATTTACACTTTATAGCTTTTTCAAGCTTATTGTGAGCCTATGAGTCTACTGTGAGCCCATAAGCTCAACTGAATGACTAATAAGCTCATAATATGCTTATTTCTAGGTTTGTAGCTTTCCATTTTCCTTAAACTTGTTCTTATTACATGTACATACATATCTTTTTCCTTTTGTTTGCTTTGTTAAGCTTATTCAAAGCTTATAAGCCAAACTGATGAGTTAAAAGCTCCTTCGCATAAGCTTATAAGCCAAGAATTGCTTATTTCTTTGTTTGTAAAGCTTTTAATTCATTACATGTACTTAATATCTGTATATATTTATGTTCTAAAAGCACGAAAAGCCCAAAAACAAGCTTTTGCTACAAGTCCTAGCTTCTATGTGGAAGCTTATGGCTTATTAGCATGTCATGGAAATAAGCTCCCCTGAACTTATTTCCAAGTTTTACAAAAGTTGGTTTTGTTAAAGTTTCTTATATTTAGCTTATTATTAGTTTTGCAAAAAGAAAAATCAAAAATAAAAATGTTTTTACAAAAAGGGTGGAGGCGAGCTCGAACCTGAGACCTCCACCCCTTTAAGAGTGATAGTGGGGATTTTGTAACCATAAGCGCCCTTGGGTCTTTCTTGTTATGGAATGCAAAATCAAATATATAAGGGTGTTTGGCAGTTATGGTTATAAGCTCTTTTGAGCTTATTTCCAGCTTATTTTCCACAGTAACCCACAGCTTTCTTATTTTTCTTAGATTAAAAATAGATTATAGTATTTCTGTAAAAAGTTGAGATTTTTCTAATTAGTTTTACTATTTTTAAACATTTAATTAGTGTTTTATAGTATTTAATTCATAATAAATAAAATAATTATCTAAAAAATATAATTCTTTTTTGTAAAATTTTCTTTTATAAAATAGTATGTAATAAAATTAGTTTTATACTCATAGGCCTTTTATTTCATAAATTTTCACGTTTTGTCTTGCTCAGTCATTTTGTAAATACGCTTCGTTTTCAGTTTAAGTAACGCGTTTTAGGTAATTTGAGTTTACGTTTTAGTTAAGATAGTTTATTTAAGTCATTTTGTTTTATAAAATCATAATAAACGTTCATCATTTTAAAAATAGTGATAGCGTTTATTTAATAGATTTTAACTTTTTAATTCTATTTAATTTGCATTTAAGTCGCTAAGACATGCAAATTCCTACTATAGTTATAATCGTTTTTAGGTTTCTGATTGTACTTTTTTTTGACATAGCGCTGTGAAGCTATTACTATTCATATTCATAGTGTTAGTCAATCAGATTCCTGTTTTTGTACATTCTATATCATTTCAGCATTCACAAGTCATTGTATGTGGATTATCACGCCTCACCAGGACATAAACGATCCAAGGATATTTTTAATCCTTGGTAAACTTGCATTTCTCTCCGTACATTCAGCCCTTTTATCATCTGTCACGGTTGACCGTTCGCAAGCGGTTGACGAGTGTGACGGAGAAATAAAAGATGGGTGGTTCGGGAGGAATCAAGAAGTGATGGTCATTCACATTTAGGAACTTTGTAACGTGTGTTAGATATCGTGCTAGAATAGTCAACGGGCTCGTGGATTGGACTAAGCTAAATGGGTATTAGTTTAGTTAAGCTAGCCTTATATCAATCCATGTCCAATCCAATCCATACGAAGCCCATACAAGGCCCATGGCCAAGCCTTAGGGCATCTTCTACTTGTACTATAAATACCCCTCAAGTATGTCATTTGAGGGGTGTGCTTGAGTGTGTGTGTGTGTGTTTTCCCTTGAAGCAATATAACATATTATTGTTTTCATCTTTCTTCTCTCTACCTCTCTAAACATATACACGAATATACATCAAGTCACCATATCTTCATCTTAATCTTTCTTATCTACGTTTGTGTTTGTATAACGTGGGTGTTTGTGTGAGACGTGTTCTTGTTGTGATAAGGTATAAGTGATAAAGGGGTATAACAATTGGTATCAATCGCCTAACAATGGTTTAGGAGTGTTTGTGTTTGGTTTGAAGGTGTTACGCGTAAAGGCTCTCGTTATACGTTTTTGTCAAGCTTAAAGCTTTAATTTTTGCACTTTAAAATTCAAGATTCTTGTGGTTTAAGGTTTATTTGGTGCTAAAGTTTCAGTTTTTTTCAAAAAGTTCGTAGCTTTACGTGTTTTTCTTCATTTTTAAGCTCGTATTTGGTTATTGGTCATTTCTACTGATAACTTTTCTAAGCACTTTGGGTGAAAAAGGTCAACATTTTTGTGTTATTCGAGTGTTTTAAGGCTTTACGTGCAAAAGAAATCATCTGAATCGTTGGAAATTTCTTATGAGTAGAAGTCAAAAAGTCAAAACCCTAGTTTTCTACTCGTAACTTTTGGGTGAAGAATCTTCGTGCTATAAGCTGTTACTCGGTGCTTCCCTCACTTGGATAAGTGTGTGGAACACTTCGACTTGTGGATATCCCTACTGTGGACGGTGTAAAGGATTTTTAGTTCTTAACCATAGTTTACGCATAAGCTAAAAGCTTACGAGTAACTCTACGCATAACTTCACAATTACGCGTAAGGTTTACGAGTAACTTTTTGTCTACGCATAAGCTTAAGGTTATGCGTAAGATAAGCTTTTTACGCATAAGATCCTATGCCTAAGGAATCCTACGCCTAAGCTTCCTACGCATAAGATCCTACTCGTAACTACATCCTACTCGTAACCATATCCTACTCGTAACTTCTTTGGTCTACGCCAAGCTCTTTCTACGCCTAAGGTTTAAAAAAGAGTTTTTTGGCGGGAAAACTTGAGTAAAATTTAAATTTTTGAGGAGACTAAACGTTCAATTTTTACGAGAGATTCAAATTTTGGTTTAATTGTGAAAATTTTGGTCAAAAATTCAAAATTTTTGGCCTAAATTCAAATTTTTCGGGTCAAATTTGGCGTCAAAATTGTCATAACTCAAATTTTTCATACGACCTTAGAATTGATTTTTATAGTGAAATTCAAATTTTGGGCGAAAATTTTTTGAACCAAGGTTCGATGCGACTTTCGAAACACCTCAACCGAGCTTAATCGTCATCAACCACAACTCCTTTATCGTTGAATCGATCCTACATCAACTTTATCATACATACCTTCATCAATGGCAACCGGAAAGATCGTCTCATAAGCTGCTTTTTAAAAGGATTCTTCAATGAAGTTAACATTAGTCCAACTACACCAAATAACAACAACCAATGGATTTCATCGTATAATCCGCAGTTTGCTCAACCGAGTATTCATATGGGTCAAGAAGGACAAATGGTTGATGTTATTGGGAATCAGAATGGATTTGCTACGGGTATACAAATGGGGAATCGGATGCAATATGCGAGGCGCTTTGTTGGACATCAAGGGGTCAGATTGTGAATCGAATATGGGATATCAACATGGGAATAACGTTATATGACTTCGTTCGAGAATACTACCTCCGAACCTCAAAGCCAAAATTCAGGTTATTTTAGTTCGAAATCTTGTGTCAAACGACGAAGCTTGAAAGGCTCCAGTACATGTTGATGTTAGCACGAGAAAGAAGAGTCGGAATTGAATTGGCCGATGCAATACGCATTCATGAATCCAAAACCGGCAGATAAAGCAAAAAATACTGCAACCTCCAGTCATAGAATCAATCCGCAGGACACAACATCAAGTTGTACTTTTGATACACCTCCAGCTATGACACGATACACTCAATGAGGTACCAAATTATCGTAATGTTTCTAGTCGGTTTACTCATGATGAACAAGATTCGTGACATCGGCACCTACTTATGATACATACGGACAATCGAGGTTGTAGCAATACGAACTCAAAACTCCGGATGTGGATCCTAATGGAGGCTGTGTGGCACAAAATACTGAGACTGATGAGGAAACCCGTGCTTATTTTGAAAAATTAATTAATAATTGTGGTATTGAAATCGAGAAAGTTAGTAAGGTCAATCGAAGTTAAGGCGCGAATGTTAAATTGACCACTGAGCTTGAGAGTTACAAGGAGCACGCCAAAGCCTATGAATTTCATACAAACAAAATGTCCGAATTAGAAATTGGTTATCGAGATTCTGTTTTAAGAGAAAAATAATTGCAAATCAAGTATAACACACTTGATGTGAATTCTCACTTGAAAATTAAATCTTTAAACAAGGAAATTTCAGATCTAAATGACCAACTTTCTAAACAAAAGCACTGTTTTCTGATCTTGAAAAAGAGAAGAAACAGTTGATTGTTGATTTTTCAAAACGAGAAGATTCTCTTCTTGATGAAATTCTGGATAAAAATGAGAAAATTAAAGCTTTGGACAATTTGCTTCTCACAACGGGTCATTCAAATAAAACAAACAAGATGCTTTCAAACCAAGTAAATCAGCGTTTTCATACTTCACATAAAATGGCACTTGGTAACGACCCTTCGTTCCTCAAGCTCAGAAATCTCGAAATCTCGAATGTGTTAAACGATGGACAACCTTTGCATGAACCCATAATTGTTCGTGATTCTCTTGAAATGTTGGAACTATCTGAGGAGAGTAGATCAAAAATGAAACAAAAGAATCCAGATCTTAAACCGATTGATTATAACAAATGGAACAAAATTAATGGAATTACTTTTGTTAATCAAAAAGAACAATCAACGTTTTCCACCACACCAAGTGTTTCAAATAAAGTGTCAACACTAGTTTCAAAACCAGTTGCAACTCCTGTAGTTGTCTCAAAATCCTTTTCGAAAATCGAACAAATGTCTTCAAACAATCCTTTTAACACAAGTGATGCAAGAAGCATTTTAGATGATGTTAAAACTAGAATTGGGTACCTTCAAGAGACTGTCAAATCTAAAACCAATATTACTACTAACATCTGGTTTACTCGTCATGATGACGAAACGAAAAGTTTTTTGAAACTCAAATTGCCCCTCGGTGACGGCATCGGTGCGAGGGTAATTCATTGAACAAGCGTTTTGAAAGAAACAGCTGACTTTGTCAAGGACCATAAATACCTGGTAAAGCAAGCTAATGAAAGTGTTGAACACATCAAAGTTTTGGAAAATTTGAATGATTCTCTCTTCGAAGATGTTCTGACTACTGATATCATGTCCATTATTTTGCAAACATATTCTGTTGAAGATCATGAAAGACTCCCGAGACCTCCATAATTGTTTCAAAATATGCAAATGCTCTTGAAAAACTTGAAAAAGAAAACGTGTCCTATTTTAAACAACTTGATCGAAAAACCGAGGAATGCAAGTATGACAAACTGTCGTATGAGCGTGCCTACAAGGACATGAAAGAGCAAAATGATCTTTTGAGAGCTCAGCTGGGATGTCAAAAAGGAAAGGCTGTGGATACTAAGTTTGCAAAACCATTGAGTGAGGAGAAAACAAATGTTCCCAAACCGGTTTTAAACCAAAATGTCAATTTCTCAGCCTCCTCCGAAAGTCAATGAGAAAAATGATTTGTCAAAACCAGTCACTCCACAGTCCCTGCCTATTAAAAAGAGAATTTTAAAAGTTTTTGAAAAAGAAAAAGCGGTTTTTGAAAAACCAAAAGTGATTACACCTGGCATTTCTAGGAATAGTACATGGAAAGTGACCAAAAATCCAGTTAAAGAATCTGTTGGTTCTAACGACATGGTCAACAATCACTATCTAGAAGAAGCTAGGAAAAAGGCACAGACTCGAAAAGACGGAATTCTAGGTGCAACATCTAGGGTGATGAATTCTACAAGATTTCAAGGCACTGCTAGTAGTAGTAAACCATTACCTAGGAACACTCTACAAAAGACTAGGAATTGGCTTACATCTAAGAGTAGTTGCGCAAAAGAAAATGCTATGCCCTTAGAAAACATCACTAGGAATTCTAAGTCTTTTTCGAACAAGAATCAATTTCCAAAAGACTGTAGTGACAAAGTTAAAGCTGATGTTTTAAACAAGAATATTGAATTTGTCTGTACTACATGTAAAAAATGTGTCTTTTCAGCTAATCATGATGCATGTGCCTTACAATATCTCAAGAAACATAATTCTCGTGCCAAGGCACAATCCACTAAGACACCAAATAGAAACAAACCCGGTGACAAGATGAACATCAAAAGGAAACCTAATAGGTGGATCTCTTCAGGACGTAGTTCTTCTAAAAAAGAGTCTTCCGCTGCATCTGATAAGAAAACAACTCCTAGATCTTACCTTAGGTGGATACCCACGGGCAAAGTTTTCAACAAAATAGGTCTTAGATGGATTCCCACAGGAAAGATTTTTGATACTTGCACCAACACAGATAATAGTGACAATCATTCGGATAAGGAAGTCAGATCCACTACAACCGTTGATAGTGATCACCCTCACCGTGAGGAATCATGTACTTCTAACACTGTTATTTGTGAAAATTCTTCTTCTGTGGATGCAGGTACTTGTAAAAGTGTTGAAGGTTCATATACCTCATGTGGTAAAGAAGAACTTTATGCCAATTTCGCATGTGGAAATCCTTTTCTAGTTCCACTCTTAACTCCACTTTTACATGACATGACTTAATCTTCTTTCTTCAAATCTTCTTTGTAAATATTTTTTGAAAAACAAAATACAAAATTTGAAAAACCAACAAAAGCAAAATACAAAAATAGAAAACTTTCAAAAATACAAAAACATTTTAAAATTTCACAAAATCCAAAAATATTCTTCTCACGACATGTCTCTCGTATAGTCGATATTCTGTACGTTTCTAGAAATGTCATTCAACAATGATACGGGCATGTACAGATGCTTGAGCGAGAGTTCTTTAAATGTTTCCTAAAACATGTCGTTTCTCAAAATTTTCTAAATGATGGCTTTCGTATACTTCAGTACGAAACCCGGACTTCAACATAATGGCTTCTGGACACATCAGTTCAGGACCCGCGCTTCAAAGAAAGGAAAGTGCTTCTCAAAATCAAAGGTTTTAAATATTTTTTCAAGCACTATTCCTTAAAACATAATGGCTTGTAAGTATTTCAGCTTGCAACCCGATCTTTAAAGAAAGGAAAGTGCTACGCAAAATCGATTTTCATAAATATCGAGCACTTATCCTAAAACAAATGAAGATAACTCTTCTCTAATTATCTTCAAAAGATTTTCAAAATCTTCATCATCTTGAGTACCATTGATTCTAAATTTTTCAAAAAGATTTTTCAAAATCTCTCACATTTGGTACCAAGATAACTCCCTCTAGACCCTTAATTGATTCTAAATTTTTTGTATGAAAAATATGCTTTCGTTAAGGGGGAGTATAAAACCAAAATTGTTCCAAAATTCATGCTAAATCAGTTTCTCTCCAAATACTTTCCGAAAAACATATCTTTTAATCATTTTGTTTCAAAAACATCATAGATATGCTATTTTTGAGGGGGAGAAACGTGATTAAAAGGTGATCAAAAATGTTTTATGATCGGTTTTTGAATCTCAAATGAGCTTGACTCAATCGTAACCAATGAATTGACGATAATATAAAGTCAGTACTCGAAAAGACTTGTTCCTGGATGGGTAATAATTTCAAACTGGTCTAACCAGTGATGTAAGCATGTCTCGAATAGGACTTGTCTAAGTAGAATGTACCATTTCGAGAAACTTTCTTTGGACTTGACCAGGCCGGGTAATAATTTCAAGCTAGTTCACTAGTGATGTAAACGTGTCTCGAATCGGTCTTGTCTATTAAAAGTTGATCAATTCAAAAGTGCGAACTCTACCCTCTATGTGCAGATTTCTGTCAAAACTCATAAGCACATGTGAAGGGGGAGTGTTTCTGAAAATATAAAACTCGCGGAGTGTCTCAAACATGTTTTCTATCATAAACACTCTGTGAGATTTTCAAGAAAAATGGTTTTATGGCAACAATAGGACAGTCATGGAGTTATAAGGTGACTAAGGATAGGAAATCCGTCCTATGATCCGCCAGAGCCGGAGGGATCTACCCAAGGACATCAAAAATAGTTAGTATTAGAAGTCCTTAGGTATGATTGAAAAAAGGAGTAATGTGAGAAAGGAGAAAGAAGGGGTTGAAGAATTAAAAGAAATGTAATGAAAAGGGTGAAAAGAAATAGCCCTCCATATTCAACCTTAGAGGGAAACCGGGTTCAATTCAACTACTACTGGTTGTCACTAAGTTGACACTGGTATTGAAGACAAAGACGTCATGGACCCGTGACGCGCACTAAACCTTCCAGCCACTCAATTCCTCTTAAAAGGGATTTGTTTCATTCTCACTGGGAACCTTACATAATCTATCGACTTTCTCTTAGAGATCGTTGGTATTGAAGAAGGAGACCCTCTCCCTAGTCTCCGCTTAGGAAACCAAAATGCACTATTGAGTCTAGAGCCACGAGATTCATCAAAAGATCTCATAGGAACACATGACATGACATCGCTTGTTGTTCATCAATAAGGACACAAGTGATATATTATAGAGTCCTACGCAGATCTTAGCAATCTGCCAGAACATTTATGAGAAGTTTCACTTCGTGATCTTCAGTGATTGAATGGAAATTCTGCCGGGGTCAACATCAAGCAGCCACGACAGCAGGAGTCACTTCGGTAATTCTCATGGATTACGCTTAGTGTGTCTCAAACGGTCTACAGTCGTGGGGTGATGCTTCGGTGTACCTCGCGACTCATCGAACTGTAGATGTACCGGTATATCGCGTTATCTCACTTGTGGGACTCGGTTCAGAACGGCCTCTGTGAGAATTAGAGATGTGTTTTCACACTATGCTGTTAACACCCTCGAAATTCAAACTTGTAAGTGCCGGAATCCGCTTATTACTAACTGTTTTTATGTTTTCTTCTTATGGAAGCTCCGGAGCGGATGGATCGTGCAGACTCGCCACATGCTCATACCAAAAACACATGAAAGTTCTCATCATAATCAAAGGCTACACAAAGTCAAAGATGATTCTTCGTCAATGAATCTAAAGACTCGAGAACTACATCATTGGTAACCAAAAGACAAATAGAAGTGTGAGCATGGTGGAGAAAGACGTGGAGACACCTAACCAACGAAGTTGACAATGGCAGACAACCACATTATCTGATCACAAAGCATGAAGGAACAAAGATTCAAGACTATTCTATATCTACACACAAAGTTCAAGCTCAAGAAAAATAAAGACCTAATCAAGTGGAGCATCATTTGAATGACCACCCCTTAGGGGGAGATTGTTAGCCTTAATAGTTTTTATTAGAAGTGATGGTCATTCACATTTAGGAACTTTGTAACGTGTGTTAGATATCGTGCTAGAATAGTCAACGGGCTCGTGGATTGGACTAAGCTAAATGGGTATTAGTTTAGTTAAGCTAGCCTTATATCAATCCATGTCCAATCCAATCCATACGAAGCCCATACAAGGCCCATGGCCAAGCCTTAGGGCATCTTCTACTTGTACTATAAATACCCCTCAAGTATGTCATTTGAGGGGTGTGCTTGAGTGTGTGTGTGTGTGTGTTTTCCCTTGAAGCAATATAACATATTATTGTTTTCATCTTTCTTCTCTCTACCTCTCTAAACATATACACGAATATACATCAAGTCACCATATCTTCATCTTAATCTTTCTTATCTACGTTTGTGTTTGTATAACGTGGGTGTTTGTGTGAGACGTGTTCTTGTTGTGATAAGGTATAAGTGATAAAGGGGTATAACAGATGAAAAAGGTAATGATGTAGGTGATGTTTAAGGTTTTCAATAGCTGCAAAGTGAAAAAGATGTTGGTAACCTAAGCCTATTTTAAAAAAGTTGATATAGTTATGTGTTAGAGTGAATTCAAAGTAAGATAATTTTGATCTATGTTTATGAATTTAAGCTTTATCAATCTTTAAATAGTGTAGTACTTGAATGATAAGTTCGCCGTGATTAGTTTTAAATGCTATTTCTATTATTATCTTTGTGTTTGATGGTTATAATTCGATAAATAGTATAATTATAATGATCGTATACTTCCGATGATTGAATCTTTGGTTGTGTGTTTCTTTA
The DNA here is from genome assembly GCA_910596185.1 of Chrysanthemum makinoi. Lineage (NCBI taxonomy): Eukaryota > Viridiplantae > Streptophyta > Magnoliopsida > Asterales > Asteraceae > Chrysanthemum > Chrysanthemum makinoi. The sequence continues at coordinate 40,638,638 of OU343219.1, forward strand.
GTCGGTTAGGTAACATTTGCCAAGCAAGTTTGTGAAAGACGGGTTCCTGGCAGTCATATTCGAGTTTTTCTGCAAAGCATGGCGAGTCATGGCCAAGAAAGTTAGAAAGTGATTTAAGTATTGCCAAAAAAATCAGTCACGACAATGGTGGTTCCCTCAATAGTTTAAGATAAGATGTCTTTTGAGCAACGATTTTCCATTTCTTGGAACACATGAAGAACACATGCATATCATGAAACAACAATTCTGCTTTACCACCTATTTAACCATATTTAATCTCTGCAACTACAAGCATGGGAAATCACAATTGGGGTAAACTTAGCTTATGGACCTCTGCAAACTCAGACTGTTTACTAGGTAGCTTTACGTTATTTACTTTTGTTGTACAATGATTTAGTATATGGAGTTTATTAGATGTGTTTGGGTAAACTTATTTAGACAATTGTGCCTAATAGAAGTATCAATTATGAGCACTTAGGTAGGCTTTGAGGCAAGAGGTAGCTATATATGACATTACAAACGCATAATAAATTTATGTCTAAGCACCGCGCGTGGGATGGGCATTGAAAGCATTAGTGCAAGTACTTCAATAGTAGTTAATAGAGAAAAGTATTTTGTATGAACGACGCCATAAAAAAGGGTTTTTGGTACGTAATGCATAGGCTAATATAGGTTTTGTTGAAGTGAGCCATCTTTAGAATCGGTATATATGCGGTATGCTTTTGGACAAAATGTAAATTCTTTTATAACCATTTTCTCTTGCACTTACGAGTTCAGGTACAAACTCAAACATCTAGGTCTCTATGTGTAATGCATAGGAATAAAGAGGTATATTACCGTGTATCAGTTTTGTGGGTGGTTTGTCTACAGCTATCAAATAACAAATAGTAATTTATATAGGAGAGTCAAACAATTTTATGATATGTCGACAGAATAAGAATAAAATGAACTGTTAGGGTATGGGGAATAGGAATATAGAGGTGGAAGACACTGAACGCCTTTTTTTTACACCACCGAGGACGTAACTTAATTGAAATAGAGAAGTAAGAATAGAGAAGAGAAAATATTTAGGTCTGATAAAGTCCTACATTGTCTTGACATTCTTTGTATGGGACATGAATGTGGAATATCACTTCAACACTGTTACTCAAGCTTTAAAGGGGCCAACACCGTCCCTTAGAAGCTCTGCCTTTGCACACAATCTTCATGCTCCTACTGATACACTAACTAATCGACAAAATAATGAATCTGCTTTTTATAGGAGTAAACATTTTTTCTTCAGTTTTACTCATTCTCCATTATAATTTCTTTAATTGTTCTCTTCATTTGCAGGGTTGCAGATTAGGGAGGCAAGAGCCAAGGAACGTGAGCGAGTCGGTGCTGGATGAAGAATTTTGGGAAACCGGAATGGATCCAAAAACGCTAAGAATCTGTCGTTGGAAAAATTGAAAGCCAAAGCGACGAATGTTCGGTTCATCAATATAATACAACACACACAAGCCAGAAAAAATGCACATCCTACTATCCATTGAAGACTATGGCGTCCCTTAACTGACGAACAAATAAAGAACCCACATCGTTCTTCCAATATTACACATTGTTGCCATCCCGGAGTTCCTAATATTTGGACGAAACTTTTTTTGGCTTACATTGTTTGAGCAACAGATACTACCGGCGAGTAAACAATGGTAAAAAGACTTGAAAACAACACCTATAATATATTTGTATTACATATAACTAAGCATTATTATAGCACAAAAAATGTTAGTCTTTTTTATAAACATTGTTAAATCTCGATAAGTTCTTGAGTTCAAGATCAGCAGTTGGGACAAGCTTGAGTTGATAGTTGTGTATATTCTTTTGATCTTATTTTTAATCAACCAAGTAAACCTACTTAAGAGATGTTAAGTTTTTTAATTTCTAATCGATAATAAAACATAATTAAACTTTTATGCAAAACCCCAACCTAAGAGATGTTAAGTTTTTTGCTTTATAATCGATAATAACACATAATTAAATTTTTATGAAAAAAACTCGTGCGTGCACGAGTATTATAACTAGTTTGTATTACAAGAAAAAGCTTGGCAGTTAAAGAATAATTAATATTAAACAATAAAATAAGAGGCAAATGACATAAAAAGATATCAAATTTAGGTTCCATTTCCAATTAAGGTACTCTTCTTTTTTTCTTGCATAAAAAAGTTCTCAACAAATTTTTTTGACGGATTTGGGTTTTTACTAACGTTAGTTAACTAACTTCGTTAGTAAATTACATGTTTGGTCATCGAATTCGTATAATCATTTCATGCAACATAAAAAAAATTTCAAATTTTATTTTTACATGTTTGCTCCTCAAATTCATGTAATAATTTCATGCAACATCCAAAACAAAATTTTCAAAAAATAACTTTTTTTAAACTATTAAAAACTTTTTTAGAAATATTTTCTTAAAATATTAAAAAAATAAAATTCTTTTCGAAAACTTTTTTTAAAAACTTTTTTTTTGTCAAAAACCTTTTTTTTCAATTTTTTTTCTAATAACTATTTTGTAAAATTTTATTTTCTAAATTTTTTTGCGAAAAATTTTTTTCAAAAAAGAAATTTTGAAAAAAAAAATTTAAAAAAATTTAAAAAAAAATCTTAAAATATCTAAAAAATAAAAAGCTTTTCGATTTTTTTTCAAAAAAAATATTTTTTTGAATTTTTTTTTCTGTGACTCCTTTTTCCAGATTTGAAACAAAAAATTGAATTTTTAAGATTTTTTTTTTATTCAAATTTCGAAAAAGAAGTCATAGAAAAAAAAAATCCAAATTTTATTTTTACATGTTTGGTCCTCGAATTCATGTAATAATTTCATGCAACATCAAAAAAAAAATTCAAATTTTTTTTTCAAAAATAATTATCAAAAAAATATTTTCTTAAAATATTAAAAAAATAAAATTCTTTTCGAAAACTTTTATTGTCAAAAACTTTTTTTTCAAATACAAACAATATTAATCGATTATATTAAACTTTTATAACGGATTAGAATAAGATGGCATGCAAACGGGCAACAAGCTGTGCCCGTTTGTTGAAAAATTTCAAATTTATTTCTAATTGTTTTTTTTGAAAAAATATTTTCGAAAAAAAACTTTAGAAGTAATTATAAAAAAATTCTTAAAACATTTAAGAAATAAAATTAATTTCCTTTTTTTTTAAAAAAAAATTGAATTTTTTTCTATGACTTCTTTTTCGAATTTGGAAAAAGAAGTCACATAAAAAAATTTAAATTTTTATTTTTTTGAAAAAAAAAATCGAAATTTTTTTAATTTTTAAATATTTTATGAACTTTTTTTTATAATTATTTTTAATTATTTTTTCAAAATTTCTTTTTTCGATGATATTTTTTTCGAAAAAAAATTAGAAAATAAAATTTCAAAAAAAGTTATTAGAAAAAAATTTCAAAAAAAAAATTTGAAGAAAAAAAGTTTTTGGCAAAAAAAACTTTTTGAAAAAAGTTTTCGAAATGATTTTTTTTTTAATATTTTAAGAAAATATTTTTTCAATAATTATTTTCATTTTTTTTTTGAATTTTTTTTTAGATGTTGCATGTAATTATTACATGAGTTCGAGGACCAAACATGTAAAAATAAAATTTGAAATTTTGTTGGATGTTGCATGAAATGTGTATACATATTCGAGGACCAAACATGTAATTTACTAACGAAGTGAGTTAACGAACATTAATAAAAAACCCAAATCCGCCAAAAAAATTTGTTGGAACCTTTTTATGCAAGAAAAAAGAAGAGTACCTTAATTGGAAATGGAAACTAAGTTTCGTACCGTTTTATGCCATTTGCCCTAAAATAAGATAAATTTTTGTTATTTTACATGGTGTCCGAGCTTTAGGTAAGATACATCCTCAAAAATTTGATATCCTTCGATCATCAGCTATGCGCCAGTAATCAAGAGGGATCACGGGATATTTATTTTTGCTTAAAAATATTTTTTTTCTTTTTTATTTTTTCTTTTCTTTTATGTTTGCCATTTCATTTCAACATATAACCTCTATCACACAAAACCATAGGCGTGTCAGTACTATCTTCATCGTCATCGGATATCATTGTTGTCAACGCAAAGAGTTAACCACCAAATTGACGTCACTCCTAACGGGACAAAAAAGGGAGAAACCGTCAAGCAGTATACAACTTTTTCGTTAAATACAAGTCTATATCAGTGCAAACCAACAACAAAGAAGAAAAGAAGGAAAGCAAAGGAAGAAACGAATTTAATATTTGTGCTAGTTTATCCGTTCGAAAGCTTTCTGTTCAAACTACGAGGGAATATTAGACAATAAAATATGTATAGAATTTATATTATCTTTATTATGTTTATTTAGTAACCTAATAGGATTAGGTATCTTGTTTATCAAGATTATGTTAGCATATAAATATAAGTTATTTTAATCTCAGCTGATCACACAATCAATAAGATATATCTTCACTATTTTACAATCAACACTTAGAGCTCAGATATAACAAAGTTATATGCTAAGTCTTGTTACAACTGTAAAACCCTAAAATTTAGATTCCTAATTTTACGTCTAATTTTGAATTTTTCTAAAGTTTTGTAATAATTTATTTTGAACCCTAAACTATATGTTAAGTATATTAATTCATTTGATAATTAATTAACCTAAGTATTACACCCTATGTAAATAATTGGTACACATTTAAAAACCCTCCTAAATATTAGGTCCATATCACGCCCATATGTTACATGTACTAGAACCTATTCCTTTTTATTATCATGTACAAATTTTGAATCAAGATAGATACATCAAATTTGGAAAAGATTAAGAGGAGATTGGGTCTCCTTAATGATCGGCACAATTAACCCATATTTCTCCTATAATACATAACCGAACCTCACTTTTGACTCACCTTCATAAACCCTCAAATCATAACAACGACTTCTCTCATTTTCGACCAAGAACCAGGAGGTTCAAAAAGTGTATTGGTGATCAGGTTGTAAAGGAACATTGGTTGGTCGTGGATCTGATCCGAGAAGGGTTTCGTTTGGTTATTGTATGCTTGTTCCATTCGCCTAGGTCGACTCGAGAGGTACTCCTATATCGTCCCACATTGTCCTTGATTTGTATTTATATACATATGAACATAAAACTAATCTGTTAATACAAATAAGCCGTAAAAACGTTTATTTATATTTTACGATATTCTAATGTTTGTCGATAACAAACGTAAAATCATTTTAACGAAACAAATAAAATACGTAAATAATTTGAGCCAATAGTTTTCTAACAAACTTAACGTTTTCACATAAAACACTAAAACAAGTATAAGTGATTTTATGATTTGGTAATACATATGTACAACAACTAGTGTTTACATATTGGGTAAATATATACATAACTAGTATGTATTATAATGGGTAAAACTACAACCCATGGATCACATCCATAACCCATGGTATTGACCCATACCCATTTGACTAGGTGCATTGCACTCATAAGATACATTGTATCTAATAAAAGAACCATGGATCAACCCATAACCCATGACCCATAACCAAAATACCCATGGGCAAAGAGGAGCGTCCCACGGATCCCTAGTTTTACACTAGACGGATCCCTTGTGGGAGGGATCCGTGGGATCCGGGGAACAGTAAGCATTTCTCCTCTATAAATAGTGAGCCATTTCTTCCTTTTGGCTTGCCACTCTCACACATACTTTCCCCAAGTATTGTAACTCTCTAACCACTGATCCTAAGGGATCTCTCTTTGTAGTTTGTCTTTTGTTTTTATGTGATTCTCTAGGTTCCTCTTAAAGGCGAGATCACCACTTCTTGAAGTCGAGCAAGCTCAAGTCCATGAGTTGCCATGCTTTGTCATCATCAAGACTACTAAGGTTATCTTGTTGATAGTTCTTTCTTTCTCCATAGAAGTGTTGTGTCGAAGGCATTAGTGAAGGATGCCGAAAGAGTCAAGACGAAAGCATTAGTGAAAGATGCTTATGTCACACCCCCAAATTACCTGTTTTGCAGCGGAATGGAATTCCTGGGGATTGACTGTCATAGCATCACAATCGCAGTTATATTGAACGACCTAAAGTGTCGTTTGGAAAACACATCGTTTGATTTAATAAAACAATCAGAGTTTACAAAATGTAGGTCCCAAATGAAAATCAACTTGTGCGGAAATAAGTTTGTTACAATTCAAACGATGTTTTAAAGTGCATAAATCCAGGAGAGACGCGTCGTCACCACGACTCTTATGATAAGTCCACATGCATGCCATGAAGTGTATGCCTTAGATACCTGAGATAAAACATGCTAAAAAGTGTCAACACAAAGGTTGAGTGAGTTCATAGAGTTTGTGTTGAAATGTGAAGCCTGTCAAAATCGTTTATGCAGCAAAGGCATTGTAAATCCACTCAGTTCCAAGTTCCGCCCATACAAAACTTGCAACCTGTGTGTTTACAACCCACTGCCAAAATATGTATAATTTATGTTCAAACACATGATGTCAAATGAATTCACATTATAGTGCATGACTTAATGTATCAATAGTTCAATGAAAATCCCAAGACATTCAGCTCAATGATGTTCCCAAGACATTTAGCTCAATAATAATCCCAAGACATTCAGCTCAATGATAATCCCAAGACATTCAGCTCAATGATAATCCCAAGACATTCAGCTCAATGATAATCCCAAGACATTCAGTTCCATGATTTATGATATAGGATATGACTAAACATTCATTCAGTTAAGCAGGTAATTTCAAATAATCATGATAGTCATAAAAATAGTTGAGCATGTATCTCCCCCAAAAGTAATTCATAACAGTTAAAAGAGTAGGGGCTATGACTCACAGTAATATATAAATAATTAAGCATGTATCTCCCCCAAAAATAGTGCAAAACAATTGAAAATAGGGGCCATGAACTCACTTGGTAAAATGAGGCGATGACAAAAGTGAGTACACCGAGATGTAGTGTGATACTTTAACCTTGACCTATTATGAATGTTATGATACGTAATGAGTTATGATGTAATGTTATGCATGCATTTCGTATGTTATTTATACCATTTGTGAGTTTTGAAAATAATACATATCGTCGAAAAATACTCTTTTGACGTCTTGACCATTCTTAAATTACTTTACAAGTATTTACGTCAAAATGTCATCCTACAATAGTTTCTTAATGATTTATTGTGAAATTTTAACTTTTCGTCGTAAAATAATGTCGTTGGAAATTTCATGAAAGTGACAAAAATGGCCTCGAAAAACTAGTCGTAAAATGGTGTACGTCGAACGTTAGGAAACGAACTCAACGGTTTTGGAAAGCTTGTATCAAAATCTAGAAGTTTTAGTACATGAGTTTTCGTCATAGAGGTCTCGAACATAAAGATAATAGAGGTTAAATATAGTGATTTTGTCCAAATGTGGTTTAAAAAGTGAGTTTCGGCAAAGTTTAAGCAACCGTAAATAATTTATTACAACTCCGCTATACAAACGGTTGGTCGTTTTGAAAAATATGCTTGGTGATCTCGATTTTATTAGAAGACATCTCGTTACAAAAAGTTCTACGTCATCGTTAAAAATAGCCTTCAATATGGTCGTTTTGTTTACCGTAACACTTGTCAACTAAAATAATATAGTTTTTCGTAAATAATAAAGTTACGGCAATTTTATGAAAACGTGTATATTTTAGTCGTTTCAAATCCGTTTTCTACGTATTATACGTCCTTAGCTTCGTATCAAAGTATACTAATATATTTTTGATAAGTCGAAATAATTTATAAAGCTTAGGACTCGTTTTTGACTCGTACAAAATAAAAATAGGTTGCTGAAATTACAGAAAATATATATTTCGTCGTCAAACTTGAAAAATTCATAACTTCTTCGTTATAACTCCGTTTTAATCCGTTCAAGCGGCCACGGATTCGTTTTAAAGTATATTTTCTAATTATCTAGGCCAAAAACTCATGTCTACTGTCGGATTTTCCAGAAAAACAAAATAAGATCAGACCACTTTATATACTTGTCGAAAATAGTTTTTCTCGTACTAAACCTATTCCAATCCTTTCAAATCAACTCCAAAGCTATACTAATCCTACCATACACCTTCTTAGGGCGTCATGGGTTCCTAAACATCATCAAGACCAATATATAACAAGGGATAGATTATAGGATGACCTTTATATATATAAAACTCTAAAAACAATGTAAAAATGGTATAAATAAACATAAGTCTTGCATGCTTGCTAAGAAAATAATGAAATACATATGAAATGAAAATGAAAGATATAAAATGAAAGTAATATGCTTACTAGCTACTTTGATGAGGTGATTAGAACAAGGATTGACCTAAACACCCTAGGTTTTTATTTCAAAACCTAAACAAGAGTGTATACTAGATTGTTTTAAACACTTGACTTGGAAAAACTTGGGATGATCTCCTTGGATCCTTGTGGCTGCCGTTTTCTTTGGAGAGGAAGACAAGAGAGAATGAAAAACTAGACTAACTTTAATAATTGTTGAGAATGAAATGAAGTATATGTATAATAATGTATATGTATAAGAGATATTTGCAAGACAAGATCCACCATTTAGGGGAGTTGATGGATCTTGTCTAGTTCCTTTATTTATTATGTAATTGAATGTGTAAGAAAAATGAGGTCATATAAACATAATTTGTAACTAGTACATATATATATATGTGCAATTAGAGTAGTGTTGTCTAAAATAATTTTTTAATGGGTCAAAGCAAAATGTATTGTAGTCATAAAAATTGTAAAAATACATTTCTTGAAAGATTTGAGTGAATAAATATTTATCGGGTTGAATTTAAAGAAACCGTCGTAATTATATAAATTTAACGATTTATATACAAAATAAATTTAAAACACTAGGTAACTCAAAATATTATTTTTATAAACTAAATGTAAGTATAAAAATATATCGGGATCATTTTTGGAAGTATCGGATTAAATGTTCAAAATAATAACTTACGCGGTAACGTTTATTTAATATGAAATTTATGCGTTTAAGGTGAAATGCAAAATCATGAATGAACTAACATGATGCAAATGATGTTAATGAAATGTAGACTAAACTTAGTCTATATGAAATGTTCGTGATGATATGATCATGAATTCGCCGCTAAACCATTAAGGTTACGCGAATTTGGAACACGTAAACCTAGTTTACGATAAATGATGAAATTGTGAAGCATGAATTGTTTTGAGAAATGACCTGAAAGTACGAGTTGTCACATTCGCCCAACCAAAAAGGAATTCAGTCCCTGAATTCAGTCCATGTTGTTCTCTACGGTTTAGGGTTTGATGTGGCAAACTTTCCCATTCTCGAGCAAAACCTTCAAAAGACTTTTAGGTAACCGATTTTTACTTAATCTCACAACTCATCAAACAAGAACTGTCATGAGATTAGGCTAAATCGGTTTGAGTAACGGGTCTTTTGAAAATTTGGCTCGGTCATGGAATTGCTTACACATATAAGCCTACTACTCCCTTCATTGCATGATTCTTCCTGAATTAGACATAGGTGATCAGGCTATGTATAATTTAGGAGTAACTATGCAATGCTTGGACTAATCGACTCATATGATGTTTGGTGTTGAGTCAACCGATGTTAAAATTGTGATAGGGAATGACAGGGCATTCTTCACATTGGAGTATGAAGAAAGAATAATGGAATGGGTATTTGAAGGCATCTATGTGACAATCGATTTGAAATGAAAATAAATAACTCGAAAAATGTACGTATAAATCGCATGCAATTGAACATGCACTTATGATGAAATGATGAGATGCTATGATGATGTAGTTATAGTCTAGGGTCAATGATGCAACCTAGTTCTCTATAACCGAAGCTCTGATGCCAATCTGTCACACCCCCAAATTACTTGTTTTGCAGCGGAATGGAATTCCTGGGGATTGACTGTCATAGCATCACAATCGCAGTTATATTGAACGACCTAAAGTGTCGTTTGGAAAACACATCGTTTGATTTAATAAAACAATCAGAGTTTACAAAATGTAGGTCCCAAATGAAAATCAACTTGTGCGGAAATAAGTTTGTTACAATTCAAACGATGTTTTAAAGTGCATAAATCCAGGAGAGACGCGTCGTCACCACGACTCTTATGATAAGTCCACATGCATGACATGAAGTGTATGCCTTAGATACCTGAGATAAAACATGCTAAAAAGTGTCAACACAAAGGTTGAGTGAGTTCATAGAGTTTGTGTTGAAATGTGAAGCCTGTCAAAATCGTTTATGCAGCAAAGGCATTGTAAATCCACTCAGTTCCAAGTTCCGCCCATACAAAACTTGCAACCTGTGTGTTTACAACCCACTGCCAAAATATGTATAATTTATGTTCAAACACATGATGTCAAATGAATTCACATAATAGTGCATGACTTAATGTATCAATAGTTCAATGAAAATCCCAAGACATTCAGCTCAATGATGTTCCCAAGACATTTAGCTCAATAATAATCCCAAGACATTCAGCTCAATGATAATCCCAAGACATTCAGCTCAATGATAATCCCAAGACATTCACCTCAATGATAATCCCAAGACATTCAGCTCAATGATAATCCCAAGACATTCAGTTCCATGATTTATGATATAGGATATGACTAAACATTCAGTTCAGTTAAGCAGGTAGTTTCAAATAATCATGATAGTCATAAAAATAGTTGAGCATGTATCTCCCCCAAAAGTAATTCATAACAGTTAAAAGAGTAGGGGCTATGACTCACAGTAATATATAAATAATTAAGCATGTATCTCCCCCAAAAATAGTGCAAAACAATTGAAAATAGGGGCCATGAACTCACTTGGTAAAATGAGGCGATGACAAAAGTGAGTACACCGAGATGTAGTGTGATACTTTAACCTTGACCTATTATGAATGTTATGATACGTAATGAGTTATGATGTAATGTTATGCATGCATTTCGTATGTTATTTATACCATTTGTGAGTTTTGAAAATAACACATATCGTCGAAAAATACTCTTTTGACGTCTTGACCATTCTTAAATTACTTTACAAGTATTTACGTCAAAATGTCATCCTACAATAGTTTCTTAATGATTTATTGTGAAATTTTAACTTTTCGTCGTAAAATAATGTCGTTGGAAATTTCATGAAAGTGACAAAAATGGTCTCGAAAAACTAGTCGTAAAATGGTGTACGTCGAACGTTAGGAAACGAACTCAACGGTTTTGGAAAGCTTGTATCAAAATCTAGAAGTTTTAGTACATGAGTTTTCGTCATAGAGGTCTCGAACATAAAGATAATAGAGGTTAAATATGGTGATTTTGTCCAAATGTGGTTTAAAAGTGAGTTTCGGCAAAGTTTAAGCAACCGTAAATAATTTATTACAACTCCGCTATACAAACGGTTGGTCGTTTTGAAAAATATGCTTGGTGATCTCGATTTTATTAGAAGACATCTCGTTACAAAAAGTTCTACGTCATCGTTAAAAATAGCCTTCAATATGGTCGTTTTGTTTACCGTAACACTTGTCAACTAAAATAATATAGTTTTTCGTAAATAATAAAGTTACGGCAATTTTATGAAAACGTGTATATTTTAGTCGTTTCAAATCCGTTTTCTACGTATTATACGTCCTTAGCTTCGTATCAAAGTATACTAATATATTTTTGATAAGTCGAAATAATTTATAAAGCTTAGGACTCGTTTTTGACTCGTACAAAATAAAAATAGGTTGCTGAAATTACAGAAAATATATATTTCGTCGTCAAACTTGAAAAATTCATAACTTCTTCGTTATAACTCCGTTTTAATCCGTTCAAGCGGCCACGGATTCGTTTTAAAGTATATTTTCTAATTATCTAGGCCAAAAACTCATGTCTACTGTCGGATTTTCCAGAAAAACAAAATAAGATCAGACCACTTTATATACTTGTCGAAAATAGTTTTTCTCGTACTAAACCTATTCCAATCCCTTCAAATCAACTCCAAAGCTATACTAATCCTACCATACACCTTCTTAGGGCGTCATGGGTTCCTAAACATCATCAAGACCAATATATAACAAGGGATAGATTATAGGATGACCTTTATATATATAAAACTCTAAAAACAATGTAAAAATGGTATAAATAAACATAAGTCTTGCATGCTTGCTAAGAAAATAATGAAATACATATGAAATGAAAATGAAAGATATAAAATGAAAGTAATATGCTTACTAGCTACTTTGATGAGGTGATTAGAACAAGGATTGACCTAAACACCCTAGGTTTTTATTTCAAAACCTAAACAAGAGTGTATACTAGATTGTTTTAAACACTTGACTTGGAAAAACTTGGGATGATCTCCTTGGATCCTTGTGGCTGCCGTTTTCTTTGGAGAGGAAGACAAGAGAGAATGAAAAACTAGACTAACTTTAATAATTGTTGAGAATGAAATGAAGTATATGTATAATAATGTATATGTATAAGAGATATTTGCAAGACAAGATCCACCATTTAGGGGAGTTGATGGATCTTGTCTAGTTCCTTTGTTTATTATGTAATTGAATGTGTAAGAAAAATGAGGTCATATAAACATAATTTGTAACTAGTACATATATATATATGTGCAATTAGAGTAGTGTTGTCTAAAAATAATTTTTTTAATGGATCAAAGTAAAATATATTGAGGTCATAAAAATTGTAAAAAATACATTTCTTGAAAGATTTGAGTGAATAAATATTTATCGGGTTGAATTTAAAGAAACCGTCGTAATTATATAAATTTAACGATTTATATACAAAATAAATTTAAAACACTAGGTAACTCAAAATATTATTTTTATAAACTAAATGTAAGTATAAAAATATATCGGGATCATTTTTGGAAGTATCGGATTAAATGTTCAAAATAATAACTTACGCGGTAACGTTTATTTAATATGAAATTTATGCGTTTAAGGTGAAATGCAAAATCATGAATGAACTAACATGATGCAAATGATGTTAATGAAATGTAGACTAAACTTAGTCTATATGAAATGTTCATGATGATATGATCATGAATTCGCCGCTAAACCATTAAGGTTACGCGAATTTGGAACACGTAAACCTAGTTTACGATAAATGATGAAATTGTGAAGCATGAATTGTTTTGAGAAATGACCTGAAAGTACGAGTTGTCACAGCTTAACATCCGTGTCAAGAGCATTAGTGAAGAATGCTAAAGGTGTCAAGACGAAGGCATTAGTGAAAGGTGCCAAGCGTTGTGTCAAGGGCATTGGTGAAGGATGCCTAGAAAACAAATCAAGTGGCATTAGTTAAGAATGCCTAGGTCGTATAATCGATGAGGTGCATCGTTATACATATAGTGATTGTTTATATTCAAGGATGTTGATATCCTTGATGGTGTTGTAATAAGGAGTTGGTCTCCTTTGGGATTAGGTGTTGTGTAGTGTTGGGTAGTAGTTCCTCCATTGTAATGGAACTCGGTACTTAGCCTAGTACCAAATAAAGGGTAGGCGACGTTGTGGTAGGTGTGGTTCACCTTGGTGTGAAAGAACCCGGTGGTTAGCCTAGTACCGGAAAAAGAGTAGGCGACGTTGTGAAGGCTTCTCCGCCATAAGGAGTTGGTGTCATGTAATGATTATGAACTCTCGAGTAGGTGACTCGGGGAGTGGAGTAGGGCAAGGAAGGTGTCCTTGTAGCCGAACCACTATAAATACGTGTGTCGTGGTTATGTGCTTCTTACTCTTTATCTTTCATTACACTTTTATATATCTATCTATCAACGTCCAACATACACATCCAAGTAGATTGACATAAGTCGATCTAAATATTTTAAAAGGAAGTTTTAAATTGGTAAAACTATTCAACCCCCCTTCTAGTTTTCCACAATTGGCATCAGAGCTTCGTTACCAAGTTTCTTAGAGTATGTTGTACTTTAAAAACTTGATACAATCCGTGTATGTTTAAAAACTACAAAGAAGGAAATATTTCAAAACATTTTTTTTTCTCTTTCATGTTGGACATTGATAGATCGTTCTAACATATCTGTGTCAAGAAATCTTCATGCTAGGATCTCTTCAAAACCTTCATTTCTATTCAAAGAATAATGAAGTCAACCTTCAAGAAAGGATCGAAAAGTAATCACAACCTACTTACTCTAAGTACAAAGGATTACTTTAAGAGCTCTTGAAGTATTTTTGGTATTATGTCTTCATAAGCCAAACCAAGAAGCATAAAGGTATGTTTACTTTCTCATTAGCTAGATTACATGATTATGTTGATATCATAGTTCTTGTTTGTTTAATAATTGCTAGTCTCTTAAAAGTCTCTCTTTTGTCACTTTCCCGACTTACTCATCATCGGGAATAGTATTCCTCTTGATTTCGTCAAACTAACGCCGTCGTCACAAATGGATCCTTGATAATTAACTTATCAAATCCCGTCGACCAAAATATCTTTTTATTTGAAACCTTTAAACTAGTTTTGTTCCGTAAGCTAGTTTATAGCCTACTACAAAAATAATGCCAAACAACCCTTTTTCTGTCCACATTAGCCGGATCCCTCTAGTTGTACTAGCCGGATCCCAAATACACAGGATCCGGGGGGAACCGTGGGACAGAAAACAGCTATACGCATTTGAAAACCATCACTGATCATTTTCCCTCTCCCCACATAACACAAAAATGACTCAAGAACTGATTTCATCCTCATAGGACTCCATACCCTCAAGTATTCTTCTCTAGAACACCATTGTAAGTAATTACACTAACTTGTTCTAATTTTCATCATCCTCATCCTAGGGTTTATGGTTTCTCAATCTCTAATCAATTAATTCAATTAGGGTTTTCAAAATTAATCATTAAAAGGGGCTTTTAACACAATTAGGATTACATTGTGTTCACAACATTGTTAATACTAATAAAAACCATAAACCCATCTCAACTAATTTTACCTAATTAGAATATTTGTGTTTCTAGGACCAACCATGCCTAAAGCCACTCAAAAAGACCATCATGATACCGTCCATTACCTCACCAATTACTATCGAAAAGATGGATTATCAAAAACCGACCGAAAAGTCTTCAAAAGACTCGAAAAAAGACTTATCCACGAAGGTCGTGTAGTCAAGGAATGTTTCCTTCAAAATACCGACACTCGTCAAGTCTTCTCGGCAATCAACTTTGATTGTCTTCTTGACATAGATGAAAAAATTTGTCCGGTTTTCATTTTTGAATTTTACAAAAGCATTAGGATCATCCGAAACACCGATGAAATCATTTTAATCGCCTTCATCATCAACAAACAAAACTTCACGCTACCTCTCAACACATTCGCTCAAATTCTTCGCACTCCTTGTGAAGGAATTTGTATGTACTCTCAAGATTGGGCGATATCTTGTCAATCCTTTGCTCTTGATCCCAACCCAATATACCATACTCCTCTTGATGAACCCGAAACTGTCCGAGACACCATTTTCAAAGTAAGAGCCGACCAATCCCGTCTCAACCGAAACAAAAAGTGTAAGATATAACTTTTCACATACACATCATAACATTAACACAAGGTAGCATATAGATGGAATTCTAGAGAGAGAAAGTTAGAGGTTTAGGGAACTTAGTGAGAGAAAGTGAAAGATATTATTATGAGCTCCAACTCTCTACCTTGGGAGGTAGAGAGTATTTATAGTCTTACATAAAACGCCACACATCGGGCGGTGGATCAGGCATACAGTGGGTAAAGACCCGTCCGTCCTCCACGGTGTTACTTAACTAAATACTACTTAACTTAATATTACTATGACTACGAACTTTCTAACGATTACATATACTTGAGGTGACCGACTCTTTAATACCTGAAATTTCTAATTCCTAACAATCTCCCCCTAAGGGAGGTCACCTCAATCATGCACTAAAATTACATTGAATACAAACAGATATGACATTAACAATTGTTCTTTCATTCTTGATGTAGTCCTTTGTTCCTAAGCTCGTAGTCATTGATTCTTCACATTGCATGTTTGGTTACTTCAAGTGGAGGTCTATTACTGATCCACGCGATAATAATTTTGAGCCAGCTTTTGGGATCATCAGCTAGTAGAAAATCTCTGACACATCCATTGTGGTGTTGGTATTATGTGATGTTGTGACATTCGGACCGACATGCTCACATTCTGGATCATGATATATTCTCATCAAGTAGCGGAAGCATTTGTTGATTCATGATATTGGCAGCAGAGCAAGCATGGAGTAAAATTATCAGAGTCATTGATGCACTAATCATGATTTCTTTTGAGATGAATGTGTTAGGTGAGCATGCGGCTATGGATTGATCGCTTCATTCTGATCACCAAACGTCGGGTGTACCGCATAAGACAGTTAGAAATAAAGAGCACGAAAGTGTCTTTGATCACTTTCGATGAATTGAGGTACACGGCCCACGGTTCCCGTTGATCGACAAGTACTGCCGTGATCGGTATAATTCGAGGAATTTCCTTGACAGGGTTTCGCAATGCTCTAGCTGTTCTCAAACCAGAACGTCTCAAAGAAGACAACACGGAGTGAGTGAACCAGCGAATTTTCGTCCACTGATTGATGAAAAGAGATTTGAAAACAATCGTGTATTGCTCAATAGAAATTGTTTTTGCAATATAACGAAGGTTTTAATGAAAATCAATTATCAATCATAAAACACCTTTTGATTTGAAAAATTAGTACACGGTCGACGTGCTTAATGAAAAGAGTTTTAAAGCACAAAGACCGGTTTTTCAAAGGTATCCGTCAATCCATAACTGAACCGGGATTGATTCAAAAGAATGAATCGCCCCATTGTTTCTGTTCGGTTGTCACATGGTTGATCTGTATAATAGATCTCACATGCCACCTACCAGGAGCTTGTTAGATGTTGGCTCGAGAAGGCTTTCCATCTTCATTGTGAGTATGTTTGCATATCACTCAGATGTTCCGGCAATACCACAAGGATAATGCGTAGGACTCAAGATATAATCTCTCTTTCCACATTGTGTGAAACAGAGAGTCTTCATTGAAAAGTGTCCTAATGAGATTTATTGATGATCTCGTGGCTCTAGACTCAATTTGTGCATATTTGGATCCTGTGGGGAGACTAGGGAGAGGGTCTCCTTCTTCAATATCAACAATCTCTAAGAGAAAGTCGATAGATAATGTCGGTTCCCCGTGAGAATGAAACAAGTCCTTTTAAGAGGAACTTGAGTGGTTTGGGAAGTTGAAGTGCAGTGCGTCACTGGGTCCATGACGTCTTGTCTTCAATACCGATGTTACCATCAGTAGCATATGAATTGAACCCTGTTTCTGCCCTAAGGTTGAATAAATGGAGGGCTATTTGTTTTCACCCTTTTCTCATTCAATTCTTTTTAATTCTTCAACCCCTTCAGTGCTTACCGAGACTTCATAGCTAGAACCTTGTTGGTTTTATTCCAGTACTAGCTCAGTCTCAGTCTGCACTCTTCCCATTCCTCATTTTCTCCTTTTATTATCATACCTGAGAACTCTACACTAACTAGTGGATAGTTCCTGGGTAGATCCCTCCGGTTCTGGCGGATCTTGGGAACAAAAACCTAACCTTATCATCCTTATATCACCGTACATAAAGTAAAGTTGGTCGGTCTATTTGGTATTGTTCATATGCCGTTGGAACCAATTGAAAACCATTTGAAAATCAATTCAGATACTTGTGATATATTATCAAAGCATTTTGTACCTGAATTGTTTTTGATATTTTTAGAACGAGAACACCCCCTCAACATGTGCATCAAGTATTTGAAGATGTTTTGCACACGGAGGCAAGAGAAAGAATTAACTTCTTTGATTACCATTTTCTAAAAGATATCAACATCACTTCCCAAATCGAATCAAGTAGATAAAGCATTTGGGGGAAGGATGAGATTTTCATGATTTTGCTCCCCTCAATATGTGCTTCTAGGTTTGAAAGGAGTTTTACACATACTAGAGGGAACCTACACATTGAGATAAATGAGCACGTTTCAAATTATAGATGCTCCCCCTCAATGTGTGCATGGAAAATTTGAAATCGCTTGTCACTTACGGGGAGGCAAACATGCTAATCACTTAAGAAACCATTTATCGAATTATCAGTTTAAATCTTATTTAAATCACAACTTCTCCCCCGATCACAATAATTAAAACATTTGAGATTTGTGATCTCTGTAGATTTAAATTGATTTTGAAAGCTTTTAAGGAGAATTGTGACTTGATTATGAAAGCGCGATAAGGATCTGATGATGAGATTTTAAACTCCATTGGTTAAACATGCATGTACATCTTTTGAAAACAATTTAATGCCAAATAACTTTTTAATTTAATTGAAATCATTCTCCCTCAATCAATGACATAGGTTGTTGATTGAGCGATAGAGATTTTGACAGATAAGTCCCGATGATTATCAAAAATAGAGACCGAGTTATTTTTCAAAGCATTTAGTTTTCAGCAGATAAATGTTATAGAATCGGAGCATGGAATTTGAAAACATGGTAAAACATGGCTCTGTTCTTTCTTTTAAAACCGGTTATTGCCTGAAAATGACAATAAACCATTGTTTCTCTTTCTCCCAAAAATATTTTTGATTTTTTTTTATGAAAATTCGAACAACATCTAAAGTCCCGTGTCATTCTTTGAATGACAGCACAAAGACCGTAGATATAATCGAACCGAGAAAAACATGACAAATTGACAATATTTTTTGAAGATTTTTCGATTTTTTTTCAGATTTTTATGGATTTTGAAAGTTTTATATTTTTTCTATTTGGTTTTATAGGGTTTTATAATTTTGTATTTTGCTTTTTGGATAAATATATACAAAGATATAGATGAAGGAAAGACCTTTACTCCTCGTCTTCCTCCTGAAGACGCTTTGAGTGTTTCGGTTGAAGGCTTTTCATGCCAAGTCGAGGAAGAATAAACTCAAAACGTTCTCTTGGAAGAGCTTTGGTGAAGATGTCCGCTAACCGGTATTGACTTAACAAAATAGAGTTCCACCACACCGTTTTCCACTTGCTCCTGATGAAATGATGTCGGATGTCAATGTGCTTTGCTCTTGAGTGTTGTAAGTTGTTGCATGAGAGAGCAATAGCACTTTTATTATCACAGTACAGAGGGATTATGTAGAATTCAAAGCCATAGTCAGATAATTAGGATCTCATCCAAAGGATTTGAGCACAACAAGATGACATGGCTATGTATTCACCTCTGTAGAGGAAATAGAAGTACTCATTTGCTTCTTTGAAGACCCGCTCACAAGCTTATCACCCAAAAACTGAGCACCTCCCGATGTACTTCGACGTGTATCTTGACAACCTGCATGATCAGCATCTGCATAGGCCGTTAGTGACATACCGTGTCCTTCGGGTACCATAGTCCCATATTGATGGTTCCTTGGAGATACCGAAAGACCCGCTTAACTGCTTCAAGGTGCTTTTAGTAGGCTTAGCACGGTGGTATCTAGCACACATGCAAACAACAAGATGTCCGGTCTACTAGCCGTGAGGAACATCAAGGACCCAATCATACTACGATATTTCGTTTGGTCAATCATGATCCCTGAGTGGTCCTCATCTAGTTTGGTTCTCAATCATGGGGGTCAACAGGTCACTTGAATCAAATCCAAATTTCTTTAAAATCTCATGCATATTAAGATTGATCAATGAAAATGCCTCCGGGACTTTGTGAAATTTGTAATCCCAAGAAAAATGACATTTGTCCCATCATTGACATTTGAAATTTGGAACCCATTTCTTTGAAAAACGATCACATTCATTGGGGTCGGTCGAGGCAAAGATAATATCATCAACATAAATTTGAACGTGAATTAAATGTTTGCCGACTTTCGGTGAACAATGTTGGATCAACTGATCCTTTGCTAAATCCGGTTGATAGAAGAAACTTTGACAGTGTATCATACCATGCCCATGGAGCTTGCTTTAAACCGTAAAGGGCCTTCTTCAAACGATAAACGTGAGTAGGATGCTCTTGATTTACAAATCCTTCAGGTTGGTCGGCGTAGACGACTTCTTTAAGATCTCCGCTCAGAATGCCGTTCACGTCCATCTCATATACTACCATGTTCTTACTAGCAGCATTAGCCAAAAAGATTCTGATAACCTCGATTCGAGCAACAGGAGAAAAAGATTCTTCAAAGTCTATACCTCCTCTTGACGGTATCCTTTAGCAACTAATCGAGCCTTGTTCTTTAACACATCACCATGCTCATCAAGTTTCACTTTGAAGATCCACTTTAGAGCAATGATCATATCACAATCTGGAGCAGGTACTAATTCCCATACATCAAGTCGATCAAACTCATGAATTTCTTCTTGCATGGCATTGAACCAGTTGTC
Source organism: Chrysanthemum makinoi (assembly GCA_910596185.1). NCBI lineage: Eukaryota > Viridiplantae > Streptophyta > Magnoliopsida > Asterales > Asteraceae > Chrysanthemum > Chrysanthemum makinoi. The sequence goes on from OU343219.1 coordinate 40,659,054, forward strand.
TTCATCCATGGCGGTTTTAACATCTTTTGGTTCGATCTTAGAGAGTACGGAGTTGAAGAAGCACCATAAGGCATCTTTTGCAAGTTGTTTCCGTGTGGATACAGGATGAGAGGGATTTCCAATGATGTTGTCCAATGGATGATCGTGAGTCCATTTACTGAGGTGTTCATGTGGCGGTGGTTGAGGGACTAAAGTAGCAGAGTCGATGTCTCCGAAGAAGATGGTTCATGAAGATTCGGAGCAAATACATTTACAAATGGAGCATCTTCAGGAGTAGCAAAGGGATTAACTTCATCATTGATGCTAGAAACAGTTCCATGATGTACATTTGAAGATAGATGATTTGATGATGAGACAGAGTGATCAGCAGCAGCCTCTTGACTTAATGAGATTAAGACTGAAGGGTTGACTTCATTCATAGGGATAGGAGCAGCCTCTGTTGATGGATTTGACATTTCATCAGCATTTGTTTCATAGTGTTCATCAAACATTGGATCAAACAATTTCTTTAAATCATCTTCGAATGGAGGTACATATGGAGTTGTTGGAGAGAGATATGGTACAAGGGATGAACCAATGGGACTGTTTTGAAGTGCGGGTCCGAACTGGATTGTCCAGAGCCATAGGACCATCTGATAGAAACTCTCTCTAACTATCTTTATCAACCCATAAGTAGACAATTTGAACCGGAACAAATGATTTCTCGACATTAATGCATTCTTCCTAAAGATATACATGTAGAGACCGATCCGGAAGATTCACCACAAATGTCTTGGCGAATAAGGTAGTCATTTTCCTTAATGTTCATGTGGTTGATTTATAGCGCACAATGAGAGAACAATAATCCGTAAAGATTTGGCAAAGGAATACCAAAGAGTGGATCATTATCCATGAACAACAATCCGTGAAGATTTGGCAAAGGAATACCAAAGAGCGGATCATTATTCATGAGTGCAACTGCAATATTATGATAATCATTATCAACGCCTTGAGGAATAACCGGAGATAGGGCTTTTGAGTAGTCCGAGTTGTACTTCTTGATGATGAACCGTTGAGTCAATAGAAATCGGAGCATGAGCTTCAGAAGCTGGATGATCAACATTCGTCGAAGGTTGAAGGTACTCATCAAACATATCTTTGAAAACAATGAATCCCAAACATTGATTCCCAATTATCCTTAGTAAGTGAAGCATTAGGCGTTGGAGGAGAGTCATCAAAATTCAAAACAATGAATCCCAGTTATCCTTAGTATATTCACTCATAATCAAAAGGAATATACACTCATCATCATCAAAAATAAAGTCGTATAACCATTATTCAAACATCCATCATCATGTAGTATATTCACTTTTCTCCCCCTCAAAAATTGCATCCGAAGTTGCCATTTTTGATTTAACAAGTGAATAAGAGTATACACCAATGATCATAGATCCACTTGATGATTGAATGAGCGTGGAAAAACATGAAGCTTGTTGATGAATAATGTAGATGAGTATGGCCATTCATGAGAGAATTTCTCTTTAGTCGAAGATAAAGCGCATGTAAGAAGGCGTACCTTTTCTTTTCTTTGAAGAACGGGCCCGAGTGATATCTGCAGACACCATAATGATGAAGTACGAGGCCCAATGATGTGAACAGACGTCATTGTTTAGAGCCCAGTTATATGTTTAGAGCCGCCAGAATCCAAATACCAAGGGACGACTTGTACGACTGCTTTGGATAATGTATCGAAGACATAGAATTGGAAACATTGGATCCCCACGTGCTCATGGGGTCCTTTTGGTTACCACAAACAATCTTTGAATCACAAAACCCTAGGTGCAATGTCATTGTCACTAGGAGCTAAACTAGTAGAAGCATCGACTTAGTCGAGGACATTTTGTGCTTAATGGGATTGTTCTACCGCTTGGCTTCCAAACCTTTACAGGCACTACTCTAGGCATAGTGGATCTAGTTAAGGGGCAAGGTTTGCCATTCGTGAATATTCGACTGTTGGCTTCCTGAAATCCTACATTGGTAAAAACCTTCCCTGTAGGTTTCCAGGATTGCTTAACTGCTTTCGCTCTCCAAACTTTCTTAACTGGGTTATGAATCTTAGACCTCTGAAATAACACATCACATTTATCATGATTACCAGAAATTAAACATTTTTGCATGTTTTGCAGACAGCATAAGGCCTCGAATTAATTTTAGTAAGCTTAGAGCTAATACTAGAACTAACACGATTCTTTTTGTTCAAATCAAACTTTGTGTCCCTATGGTGTTCTTTCACTTCCTTATCATGAACACTTTTAGTTTGCGTAATCATATCCTTCTTTGCATAGCTTCTAGGTTTTGACCCGCTAACTTTAGTGTCAATCTTACCATCTGTAGAAGTAACGATGGGAACATTACATGGCTTCACTACTTTCTGCATTCCCGATCTAGAAGTCTTTGGGATCTGAAATTCTAGGAGGCACATCACAAGTTGCTTGCTTGAATTTAGATATGGAACAAGGCATATCAAGGGTCACATGCTTGGCTTTAGGCATAGAACGGATTTCTTGTTTGGTACTAGGCATAGAACAAGGCTTCACAGCTTTGCCTTTTTCACCTAAGGGTTTTGGACATGTTGCAATTACACATTCAAGCAGCTCTTGAGATCGTTTGGCTTGGAGGCAAGCAAACCTAATTTCACTATCAAGAGGTTTGTTAATGAAATCCTCTTCGACAATCTCACGGAGACATTCTAGACTATCCTTAAGGTGAGCAGTGTAGTCATGAAAAGCATGTTCATTATTCCTAAGATGAGGAGGAATATATTTAACACCACAGTGTATTTGCAGTCTAAGGGTGATTTTGAGACAACATTCTTATTGAAGACAAGTGGCAGTTTCCCATTTCCCTGACTTCTCAGATTCTCAATTTCCTTTTGTAAAGACGTTATTTTTTCGTTGTTTTGGTCACGGGTGACGTTTATTGAATCATATAACTCTTTAAAATGTCGTTTAACCTTTTCATTTTCTTCTAGAAAACTTTCGTTTTCCTTTTGTAAAGCATTTACTAGGTTTTGAAGATGAAACGTTTGAGAATTCTGAGAATCTAAAGGAGGAGGCATTTGGGAGCCTGTCATATTGTTCGTTTGACCCTTTAATTGAGAGATTTGGGCTTTCAACTTTCTGATCGTGTTGCACTGAGCTTGAATCGGTTCATCACGTTTGTTAATTTGAAAACTGCATCAAACTCTGGAGCATCTGAAGATGTCTTGATATTTGAAGTTTTGACATTTTCTTTGAGATGTTGATATTTGAGTTGTAAATTAAAATGCTCAACTTCTAGTTTAGAAAAATGTTTAACCAAATTGTCGTGATCATCCAGTTCAATTTTCTCGTTTAGTTTAGAATTAGTTTTTTCAAGCTCAATGACACGATCATGGGAGACTTTCAGGGCCACAGATAGTTCATGAAATTTGGAAGCATTAATAGAGCAATTTGAAGCAGATGAAAAGATATCTTGAGAAACACATTCAGTAATAAGAGTCTCATTTAAGGTATGCAAGTTCTTCCTCTCAATCTCATTATATTTTAGTGCACGCTCATAATCACTAACTTCAACTACCATTGCATCAAATTCCTTTTCCATTTCTTTAATATCTGATTTTATCCCCTTTTAAGACTCTCAAAATGATCTTTTAGTTGTTTAAAGAAAGGCATGACCTCGGTTAAATAACATTCTTTCATTTGCTCAAAACCCCTTTCCCTTCAGTTATCCCAGTGGGTGTGATCCTTTTCTTACAAGTTTTCTCAAAATCGGTAAATAGTTGAAGAATAACATATTGGTTGATTAAGGTCTTGCTCTTAGTGGCAATAGTTCTAGGAACTAAATGCATTGGTGTATTTGGAGGATACACGCGCTTTAGGAATTTCCTACAAGGGGGATTCTTTTCAACAAGATTTTCAGCTTTTTGCAAGTCCATATCCTTTTTCCAGAACACTTGTTCAGGGGTCAACAGAGTCTGAGGCTTAAACATGTTTAAGGATATCCAATTTTCCTTAGTGTAATCATGGGGTTTTATCGTTATCTTGTTCTTTTACACTCAGGATCTTCTAGCTTTATTCATTTTCTCCTAGTGACTTCATCTGATTTCTTATCTTCCTGCACTCAGCAGAACTAGGTTTCTGTCTAGGTTTAAGGATCTCATTACCATCATACAATACCTTATGAGCATTTCTAGCCTTTTAATTACCTCTGGATTAGGTTCCTCAACAAGGGGAATGCTATGCTTATCGCTTAAGACTCTATGCTTAGTGATCATGTGATCAATGGTATTCCCTTGTACGTACAACTTATTTTCAAGCTTGTTTTTCAAAGTTTTAGATTGGAAAAATCATTCAAAAGTTTTGATTCCTTAGCCTTGAATTCTTGCTTAAGCATTTTAACATTTTCTTGAAGTTCGTGTTTTGCTTAGCAGTTTTAGAAAGCTTTTCTTGTAAGGAGTTTAACTCTTGTTTTAATACTTCTCTCTAAACCTACTTTTCTAATAGTTTATGTAATGTATTTGGACATCCATTTCCCTCACGGTGGGTGGTCAACTCAAATTTAGCACGCTGTTCATAAATAGCAACCTGATCCTTATATATGTTAAGCTCAGTGGTAAGGGAATCATCAGCACAAATGCAGCGTACTCATGCAGTTCATAATCATCATTTTGAGTAGAAGATGCACAACTAGGTACAGTAGAAACATCCATGCAACTTACCTGAGCATTGACATGCACATGTGTGGACGGGTGCATCTCTAACTTGGGTACATCCGAAGCTTCCATGGAGCGTTCCTTTGCATTAACTTGCACAGGTTGTGTCTGGTGCACCTCTCTCTTGTGAATTTGAGCACGAAGATTCCATTTTTCCATTATCCGACTCATCATTTTTGTTGTCACTGACATTCTGCATTCAGCAACACCCGATTCTTCAACATATACATTACCCAACTTATCACAACAATCTTTCAACCGCACCCACACTCATTCACGTTTTAATTCTTTTGAGCAGATTCTTCAATGTACTTTTTCACATTATCCATGAGTTGGATAAATGTCTCAATGAATTCTTGAATTTCCATTCCAGTATGTTTTTGAAGGAAATTCCAGTCAAGTGTTGATCGTAATCTGCTGAATATTCCCCATTGATGAATGGCTGAAATTGTTTGTAGATTACTTGAAGAGCTGCACTTGAACCATCCTTTTGAACCTCTTTATTGGTAAGTTGCAGCTTTAAGTGTTCTAAGTTCAACAGAAAGCTTCTTGTCAATGTAGGTAAGTCCTGGCGGAAAAGAGCACTACATGTTCGATCCCCTATGGATAACAATTGTATGAGGTGCAGATGAAGTAGCTGATAGGGCTCAATGCTGCATTCCATTTGCATGGCATTCTGTAGCAGGTGCAATTCATTCTCATTGTACTTAGAACATGAAGATTTCACATCCTCATTGTTTAATTCAAACATCTTTAATCGTTCAGTGTAGCAATCATTAACATTATTGTCCACATCATCATACAATTTAAGCACTTCTCAAATCAGGTCGTAGAGTAAGTAGAGTAAGACATGATGTGGTGGAATGCACGGGATTTTACAAGTCTATGATTTAAACCGAAATAGAATCTTTCCCGGGATTTTACTAAAATCAAGACCAAACCGTTAAGCAATGACCAATGGAATGTGTTAAGATGACTGATGGATCGACACAATGATAGACAATTGTGTGTTAGGACTTATGATTGTTTGTGGGATAAGTAGAGATGTTGTTTGGTTGTGATTTGGGTTGGTTGTTGCACGATTTTCCCGAGAATTTTAGGTCTAAAACATAAAAACCTCAATAACTTCTGTTCAGATTTAGCCCTCGAAGGTTGACCCAAATAGTTCATTCGGCGTGACATTCTCCTCGTTCTCACAATGCGTTTTGATGGGTAGATCGCTGAAAACGGAGTTACGGATCAAAAGTTATAGCCGTTTGAAGTTTTGTCGGAAAAGTCAACAAGTCGCTAAGAATTCTTGAACCAAGTCGCTAAGACCAAGTCGCTAGGACTTAATTCGCTACACCCCTAAGTCGCTAGAGTCCCAAGTCGCTAACAGAAAGCAAGTCGCTAAGTAGTAACTCGCTACTAGACTCAAGTCGCTAACCAAATATTTGGCAGCAATTCGCTACACAAGTCGCTAGAGACACAAGTCGCTAAAGAGCAACTCGCACTGACCAAGTCGCTACCACAAGTAAGCTACCCGTAGTGGAGAATCCACTACTTGTACTTTAACTCACTAGATCTAACTCGCTAGCTCCAACACTGTAAGTCGCTACAAAATGTGAAGCAAGTCGCTACCAAGAAAATATTCCGTGAACTAAGTCGCTAGCTTGAAAAAAAACCATATAAACCTCACTTTTCAATCCAAAACAACCCAACCAAGATGATTCAAGCTTACCAAATGAAAACCTAAACACTTTTGATGATTCTAAACATAAAAGTACCAACAAAATTCAAACTTTAACACAAGAAATCAACCAAATGATGCAAAAACCACTAAACTTTTTCAAACTCAAAAACCACCTAAAATCACTATAAATCCAAAGATGTGCACGATATGATCTAACCATGGCTCTTGATAGCAATTGTAAGATATAACTTTTCACATACACATCATAACATTAACACAAGGTAGCATATAGATGGAATTCTAGAGAGAGAAAGTTAGAGGTTTAGGGAACTTAGTGAGAGAAAGTGAAAGATATTATTATGAGCTCCAACTCTCTACCTTGGGAGGTAGAGAGTATTTATAGTCTTACATAAAACGCCACACATCGGGCTGTGGATCAGGCATACAGTGGGTAAAGACCCGTCCGTCCTCCACGGTGTTACTTAACTAAATACTACTTAACTTAATATTACTATGACTACGAACTTTCTAACGATTACATATACTTGAGGTGACCGACTCTTTAATACCTGGAATTTCTAATTCCTAACAAAAAGCTCATTCACCGTGATCCCTTTCAAATGGAACTTTTCGAAATGCACCCCATGTTTAGAAAATGGGAAGAAATTCTTAGGGAAAACGTCATTAGCCTAGTTGGTAACAAGGATCATCCAAATGCATGTCTCGTGCAAATGATCTATTGTCTTATCCACCAAAAGCCATTTAATCTCGCCTATTACATGGTGAAGAGAATGGCCGGGGTATTCAAAGTTTCCAACATGGTACTTCCATATGGTATGCTCCTAACACGACTTTGTAAGTATGTTAGTGCATTGCAACCATCTCCTATCAACAATTAGAGCTGGAAAATTGGGTACCTGTTAAAACCTGTTAAGACCTGTTAAGAGAAAAAATGTACTATGCAATTTTTTTATTTTTTTAAATATTTGTTTTTAGTATTTTTAGGGTTCAATATTTAACTTTTTTGATAAATAAAACGTATATCTGCCATACTCAAACCACCAAAGCTAAGTATTAAACGAGTTGTTTTCATGTTTGAAACTTATGTTATTCGCGCGCACCGGACCTGTTAAGACCTGTTAAGACACGATTTGCCAGCTCTATCAACAATGATCACTTCTTTGCCGATCACGTCATGGTACCTCTTACCAAACAACCCCCTAAACGGTTCACGGTCAATGGAAGAAAACCTAAAGCTCTCTCAGATTCCTCGGATGGTGAAGTAGAAGATGAAGAAGAAGAAGAAGATGCTGACCCCATAGCTAACATCGAATTGGAACCCTTTGATTACTATCGACAACTTCCAACTATTCCAAACGAGACCGCGGAATTCAAACAATTGAGGGGTATGATTCAAAACCTAGCTTATCACTTCACAAAGTCGGGAAAGAGGAAAAGAAAGGATTGACGAAAGAGACTATAGGACTATGTTCAATTTGAGACATTTGATCAATATGTGAATGACTATGTTTTAGCACTCTTGTTTATGTTAACTTGGATATTGTTATTTCTACCATTATCTATGAGATGTTTTATGTGATGACATGTTTATATTGTTGTTTAGTTTAATGGTTATTAGTGAATATTGCTAGGTGCAAAATCTGCACTTGATTCTGTAATGACTCTGATCTGCAGATGCTGGATCCCTAGGATTAGCCTAGACGGATCCCTCCCTTGAGAGAACCGTGGGATCCGTGACAATAGATCAGCAATACAGTATCCCATACATCAAAATGGTTCACTAGATCACTTCACACTAGCTAAACATAAGATTTTAGAACTCAACTAAGTCTTCTTCAAGAATGAGAAAGCCTTAAACCCACTCATTGCTTACATAAGATCTTATTCAAAGTACCTTTTGATTTATCAACTCATCAAAACTCACCATATTTCCGCCTCAATACTCAAAAATTTCTTTTCATTTTTCAAAACACTTAGATGGACATATTGAACAATTTTAGGAGATTGTTTCTTGTCATATTTATCTCAAAACGGGTCAAAAATTAGTTTTTCAATTATTTTGATTTTTGAGGATTTTTCAAACTGCATCTCAAGCTAACATCTGATCTCTAGGATCATTTATTATGACTTGACACCGTCAAAACTCTTATTGTCATCCTTGAACATCCATTGGTAGTCATTTAGTCTCATTTTCCTTCCATAAAAAGCAATCATTAGCTATATCACTCATTGCTCTTGATCATTCAAGTACACCCTCATTTAAGATACTTAGGAGGACTGAAACACTCAAGATGGTATATATCTTAGACCTTAGAAACATCATTCTTATCCTTTCATAGCTGCTGAGAGCCGGATCCCTAAGATTAGCCTAGACGGATCCCTCAGAGGAGGGAACCGTGGGATCCGGGTGACAGATTATGTCAATTCTAGCCAAAACAATCATTTCAAGATCATGTTGCTAACTTGAACACTCCACCTCATTTTTATTAAGTCCCTAGATCAGTGGAACTCTGAACTTGAATCTTGTACATGTTAATCATCACATTTCCATGAATCTTAATGGCTTAAGTCTTAAATGCACTTGCCAAATTCTTCCCTTTATAAGTCATCTTGCTAGAACTCCTTAGTCATCAAACACAACATAATTCTCAGCAATTAGAAACATCTTCCTTATTCATGTCATCATGAGAAAAGCTCCTAGTGCTAACTCATCCACCCAAGAACCACCCAAGAAATACACGAAGTTTCCTCAACCAAATCATCTCCGGTTAAGTCTACAAATGCTAGGATATCCCCTACACCAAATAAACCAATCAAACTAATTCCGAAGAGGATTGTTCCCACAAGGATATCATCACCAAACTCTACTAAACCAAACACACCCTTTTCAACCCAACCAACATCATTGGTGCCTAGAGCCACATCATTTAACACCTCACAATCATCTCCACACTCTCACAACTTAGAGGACTTACCCCCTTGGCCATCTCATCCTCCACCATTACCAACAAATTCACTAGAAAAGGTTGTACAACAAAATCAAAGTGTTGAATCAACACTTGCACGAATGTCAATTTCTCCATTTCCCCCCAATAGTCCATTTTGGATTATGAGGAGACATCAAAGTCAACCACCCGACCACATGGAAGTTGACACTTCTCTACCTCCACCCTCAAACATTGTTGAGCCACCACTTAATGAGCCTCTACCAATTCCTCCTTTATTTGAGGATCGTCAACCCACTTCACTTGAACCTCCGCTTCAAGAAGCTCAAAACCATGACAAGGATTGCTATCATTGTCAACATGTTGAAAGGTTGATACATGAACTATGTGAAGAGCAGCATTTCATGTTTTATCACCTCCTCGAACGTTTTGAAGAGGTCAACAAACCTAAACAACCATGAGCCTAAAACGGTGTCCTAGTCTCAAGCTCAACTTAGAACGTTTAGGAATCCCATTTCATGATTGATCATCCTTAAGCACGTTGTTGCTTCTTGAGTTTAGGTCACTCATTAGTATTAAGTGGAATATGTATTGCATGGCTAAATCATTCTCTTAGTTTTAGAGATTTCTTGATTATCTCTTTGTTTATTGAATGATAACTTATTTGACATATTGCTTTGAGTATATGTTTGTTGTTTGTATACATATCTCACTTCCATTTTTAGCATTGTTTGATATACCACCATTGCTGAAAAATCTATCACCAGACAGACGGATCCTTGGAAATTGCCTAGACGGATCCAACAAAAGAGGGAACCGTGGTACAGGAGAACTATTTTCTACTAACTTGAGTCTTATTTTCAGGAAATTATGCACTATACTCTTGTTTTCTAACCTCTATTTTGTAGATTTTCAAAATACACATGAAGAACTTGACACCCGAAGCTAGGGGGAGCTTTGTGTCTAACCATATATTGAAAAACCATTTGCAACTTAATCCTTATTTGGATTACACTTCATGAAACCCCATTGCAAAGTTGCAATCTTCAAGGGGGAGCATTTTCGTCACACGGACGAAACCATTTGCAAACAAAATTGCAATTCGTTAGCTCATTAGTTTATATTTACTTGACGCCCTCACAAAGGGATGGACTCGTCAAGGGTGAGTTAAGACGAGAACCATTCCCGTCACTTGCTCTCTTTACATCTTTTCTTTCTACATGTTTTTCTTAAAACAATGCGTTGTTTCTTTTCGACGCTCTTTTTGTTTCGACAAAAAGGGGGAGAAGAGAGTAAAAACTCCAATTCGAACGTTTACGAATTTTAGTTTTTCCTTAAAATAATTTTATGTTTTGTCATCAACAAAAAGGGGGAGATTGTTAATACAAATAAGCCATAAAAACGTTTATTTATATTTTATGATCTTCTAATGTTTTGTCGATAACAAACGTAAAATCATTTTAACGAAACAAATAAAATACGTAAATAGTTTGAGCCAATAGTTTTCTAACACACTTAACGTTTTCACATAAAACACTAAAACAAGTATAAGTGATTTTATGATTTAGTAATACATATGTACAACAACTAGTGTTTACATATTGGGTAAATATATACATAACTAGTATGTATTATAATGGGTAAAAACTACAACCCATGGATCACATCCATAACCCATGGTATTGACCAATACCCATTTGACTAGGTACATTGCACTCATAAGATACATTGTATCTAATAAAAGAACCATGGATCAACCCATAACCCATGACCCATGACCCATAACCAAAATACCCATGGGCAAAGAGGAGCGTCCCACGGATCCCTAGTTTTACACTAGACGGATCCCTTGTGGGAGGGATCCGTGGGATCCGGGGAACAGTAAGCATTTCTCCTCTATAAATAGTGAGCCATTTCTTCCTTTTGGCTTGCCACTCTCACAAATACTTTCTCCAAGTATTGTAACTCTCTAACCACTGATCCTAAGGGATCTCTCTATGTAGTTTGTCTTTTGTTTTTATGTGATTCTCTAGGTTCCTCTTAAAGGCGAGATCACCACTTCTTGAAGTCGAGCAAGCTCAAGTCCATGAGTTGCCATGCTTCATCATCATCAAGACTACTAAGGTTCTCTTGTTGATAGTTCTTTCTTTGTCCATAGAAGTGTTGTGTTGAAGGCATTAGTGAAGGATGCCGAAAGAGTCAAGACGAAAGCATTAGTGAAAGATGCTTAACATCCGTGTCAAGAGCATTAGTGAAGAATGCTAAAGGTGTCAAGACGAAGGCATTAGTGAAAGGTGCCAAGCTGCTGTGTCAAGGGCATTGATGAAGGATGCCTAGAAAACAAATCAAGTGACATTAGTGAAGAATGCCTAGTTCGTATAATCGATGAGGTGCATCGTTATACATATAGTGATTGTTTATATTCAAGGATGTTGATATCCTTGATGGTGTTGTAATAAGGAGTTGGTCTCCTTTGGGATTAGGTGTTGTGTAGTGTTGGGTAGTAGTTCCTCCATTGTAATGGAACTCGGTACTTAGCCTAGTACCAAATAAAGGGTAGGCGACGTTAATGTGGTAGGTGTCGTCACCTTGGTGTGAAATAACCCGGTGGTTAGCCTAGTACCGGAAAAAGAGTAGGCGACATTGTGAAGGCTTCTCCGCCATAAGGAGTTGGTGTCATGTAGTGATTATGAACTCTCGAGTAGGTGACTCGGGGAGTGGAGTAGGGCAAGGAAGGTGTCCTTGTAGCCGAACCACTATAAATACGTGTGTCGTGGTTATGTGCTTCTTACTCTTTATCTTTCATTATATATCTATCTATCAACGTCCAACATACACATCCAAGTAGATTGACATAAGTCGATCTAAATATTTTAAAAGGAAGTTTTAAATTGGTAAAACTATTCAACCCCCCCTTCTAGTTTTCCACATAATCTATTATACTCGAATAGACATAGATATATGCATATGATCAAAACTTGTTATGAATAAATATGATTATTATGGTTAGTGTCGATGGGTCTAAAATATGTATTAAGAAAACGGTTAAGGAAAGAGTGATCATGTATATGTGAAATATAAATCGAATGGCTACTCATGTATGATCAGGAATCGGGTCTAAGAATCTGTATAATATGAATCGTGTAGTGTATGTAAGCCTACTATAAAACAGATAAATCACATGCGATTGCAGTCGGCGGGTCTCTTCCTGTAATATTGTACATAAGGTCACATTCATACACCAACCCAAGTATTGTCTATAAGTATATCTTCTAAGGATAGCTATGATATCCAACTATAATCTCATCTGGATATACCAAAAAAGAGGGTGCTTATATTTTAGGAGTTAGGACGATTACATGATTTTACATAGGTGTTTGGGTGTCCAATAACAGAATCTGAAACACCTCCTAAGACTCGGTCCTACTTACAAGCGTTAACTAAGGTCAAGTATAGGAATGGTTTTTGTCTTGTATTACAGGCATGTGCTTCGTGTTTGTGTTTTGGAGTCGAGAGAGTATGGGGTGTGGCGTTGTGTTTTAGACGTAATATCATGCGTAAGTCATGGGTCTTTTGTTTTCTCTTCGAATAGAAAAGAACATATATGATAGGAATTGTAAAGCAGCCTCATTAATTATAAATCGTGTGAGTGCATGAATTAGTAATTTTGTTGTGCAAGTTATCTACTCATACTATACGCATACTGTTATTACAAAGAAAAGAGTATGAGCTTGGTCTTGTGGGGGGGTAAGTTCGAGGGTGATCGCGGAGTTTATTTGTGGTCGTTTAGCGTTTTGAAGGTGTGTCAGGGGAGATGAGTCGGGGGTTAGTCATAAGGCATGATTCCTAAGTCATATATGTTAGTATTATGAGCCGCGAACAAGTATGAATATGTATCGAACAATAAATATAGAAAACGTATATTGTATCTATAAAATTCTATATGTACACTATAAATGAGAGTTATATTGTATATTTTAGTTTAATTACCTTTTTAAATCTTAAACTTTGGGAAAGCGTCACATGTAAACCTTAGATTTTTATGAATTGACATATTATACCATAAACTATAATATTGATAATATTAAAATTTAAAGTTATTTAATTGTCACTTTTAACCCTAAACTATGATAACTTGTCACAATAAGCCTTAAACTATGGTAAGTTTCATGTTTAACCCTAAACTTTGATAATTGTCATATTTGACCCTAGACTTTATGAATATGTTACTAAAGAACCTAAAATATGATATTTGTTATGTTAAACCCTTAAGTATATTTAATTGTCATTTATAACCCTAGAGTATTAAGTTACTTAAATATGAAAACCTGTTAAATAAGGAAGGTTACCTAATTCGGAAAGTTACTAATTTCGGAAAAAGAAACCTTAATTATGAAATATGAATAACTAAGAGCCCTAAAAATATGAAATAGCTTTCTAAATATTAAGCGATCAATATTCGTGTAGATCCGCGGAGGAAGGAGTAACCTTTGTTTTTCCTTGTGTGGTTCTGGTGACTTTCTTTACGGTTTGAGGTACAATTATTCTATCCCTTTTCAGTAGGGATTTCTCATGACATTCCAATCCTTGAATTTGTTTCACTTACGACATTCCTTTGCTATAATTCTCTTTGATATGATCATTTGATATGATTCTATTCGCTATGACATTCGTTTGCTATGATTATGATTCCTTTCAGTTTGATATGTTTCATTTGATATGATATGTTATGATTATGCTTCATATGCTTTGTTTCTTATGTTGCCCGAGCTAACTAGTCATGGAGGTACCATGACCATGTCATTGATGGTACTAATGGTATGACACCATCTGTGGCGGTGTGATTAGTCCATAACGTCCCCATTATGATATGTATGATTATGTGATCATTTGGCCATTATGATGTATGTGTATACCTGTCATGTGAGCAGGGTACATGTAACACCCCAACCCGGCAAGGGTAGAAGTATCACATTCTGGTGTCATATCAGAATATACAAATAAAATTTTGCAAGCGGAAGCCTTATAAAATAAAATACCAAGTCACATAAACAATTGACTTACAATGAAAAATACAAAATCCATTATATCAAAATGGAATGAAATATCAAAACAATAGCTCTCCAAAATAAGTCCAAAATAATAAGGGAACTAGGGTTGGATCACTCAAAAGCTCCTACTCTCAGCCCAATATAGCCCAACATCCTACTTGGTACCTGCCGCATGGAAAAGAAATGCGGCTGAGCTTAAAAAGCCCAGTGAACAGATATAACAAAACATAAGCTAAACAAAATCAGAAATACAAAATGAAACAAAGGAAACTGATAACAAGGTCGCAACGAAATGAGTACAATGAGTCATTGAGGAACCTGTAGAACACAATATTAACAGATATCCAGAAGAAACAGGACTTAAAGGAGATCAAGGCAAGGCAGCACATCGATGACAGATATAAGTACATATAATTAACCAGACAAACAAGCACCGAAACATAAACAAATAGGAGTTGATGAACAGTATCACAAGCAAAACAAGTAACCAAACAATAATCAAGCATAGCAGACATCATATCAACTAAACATAAATATGGCACGCAATTAAATCAGATAATCAGAATGCATATAAGCTAAGAGGCAATCTATAAGCAGGTAGAAGCAATTAGATTGGATGCAAGCATAACAATCACACAAGCCAGATAACCCACAGCTAATAAAAAGGTCAAGTATAATAACCAGCGAAAATACTAACAGCAGAATAAGCATGATAGCCACGTGTATCAGGTAGGAATACCAAACGAACATCATAATTGAATGGATTAATTATACAAGGACATAGCATGGCAAGTTAAATAGTCAACTAGGCAGATAACATAAGTTGAACCATTTACATCATCAAACAGTAGCATAAATAGATGTCTAAACGTGGCAGGTAAACAATTAGCAAATAAGAATACCAACGAATAATCATAGCACACGAAAATAACTGAACGAAGGTATACATGATAAACAGATAAATCAATTGATTACATACTAACAAGGAAACCGACAGAAAACAAAGGGTCACATAGTAGCATGATAAACTGATGATCACATGTTAGCATAATAACAGTGAATCAGATAGTTACATATTAGTCATATAGTAGTAGAGTAAACGGGTAGTCACATAAATCAAGTAATAGCATAATAATCATGTAATGGCTCGGTACTTGAATGGAATGATAGTGCCAAGTATAAGCTTGATAGTCAGCCAAAACGGAATAAGAGTATGACAGATCAAATGAAATGGAGTATAGTATGGTAATAGAATGAATCACATAAGGATACTGAATAAATGGATAATCAATGGAAACTAAGGATGAAGAATACAGAATATGGTGCATTGGGGAATAATAGAAGGTACAATATAGATGTATCAAAAGTGTAAAGGTTGTCAGAAATCCTACCAAGGAAAAACATATCATATCATATCATAAGTAACCATTGTACTCGGAGGGGTGACCTCGGAATACCATATATAATAGGAGGGGAGACCTGAATTAATCAATGGAGTGATCGCCCAGAATCTGAAGACGGTACTTCACCCGACATCATTCACCATATAAATCATATCATAGCATAACATATCAGATACAAAACAAATCTAGGATGCATCCACACGCCCTCAATCATACAGGAATCAAGTGCCAAAAACATATATCTTGAGCTCATAATCATATAACAGAAAGGGGACGGTGTGGAACATCACTCGACCACACTAGAGTCATGCCATTGGTGCATCAATGACATGGTCATGGTACCTCCATGACTAGGGAAACATATTTGGCTCGGGTATCAAACTGAAGGGTCAAAGCATAGTCATAACATAAGGGTTCATATCAAAGGTTCAGATGTCAAAGGTTCATATCAGGGTCCATAGCAAAGGTTCATAATCAGAGGTTCATATCAAAGGTTCATAATCAGAAGGTTCAAAATGAGAAGTTCACAATCAAAGTTCATAATCAAAGGTTCATAATCAAAAGGGTGCATAGCAAAGTCATAGGGAAGCCCTAGTAAGAAGGCTCAGAGTAAAAGCATAACAGTTCAAGCTAATATCAAAGGATGTGTACGAATCATGAGAAACCTTAAGAGACAAGGTCAGAATATCTGTACATGCTTCAATAGCAAAGACATACACAAATAGATGAAACACACGACACGGAAGATTACTCCTTCTTCGAGGGATCTACAGAAGTAAAAGGATATTCATTTATTAGACGAGGTTAAAGTTTTTTATTCCAGATTAAGTCCTTTAGGTTTTATAAGAGTCTTTCCATTTTTAGTAAGTTTCCAAACATAGTAACTTTCCTTATTTAGTAAGTTTTCACTTTAAGTAGTTTAACCATTTTAAATAACTTTCCATTTTAGGTAACTTTATATTTTAGGCATGTTTCTATAATTAACAGGTTTAGTCATTAATGATATAATTAAAGTCAAATTAGGTTAAAATGATGAAAATAAGTATTATCATAGTTTGAGGGTCAATTATGACAAGTTTTACAAGTTTAGGGCTTAAAGTGTCATTATTACAAAGTAGAGGGTCAAAAGTGTAATTATATCAAGTTTACATGTTTTACCCATTTAGTACATTTAGTTATCATATTAACAATATAGACCTTCAAGTTTCAATAATTATAAACCCAACCTTAACTTTATTAAATCGTATAATTACAAAACCCTAGTTATATTTTACGAATATCATTTACGTTTTAAACCAACAAGTCCAATATTCACAAGATTATACGACTTCCTTGTGTTTACCATTTTTAGTCGAGACATATCCCACCCCAAGATAAGTTTCATATGCCCCAAAATCAAAACGAGACCCTTAAATCATCTTGTTATCGATTCAATTTACAAGATACGCATACGTACATTTTAAGACTTGTTTAGCTCGTCATTAAACCATGTATATCCCCCATATATATGGGGTCAAAAGTCAGATTTACGTCAAGGGTTAAATGTCCATATCCCATTCGCCATATGTATGGCCATATTGTGATTTCATGTGACAAAATTAGATATCATTTTATGTGTTGAATTAGACGTGTACATGAAAATTCGAAGAGAGTCCAACCACATGACATACAATCAGAAAACATGAACAAGGGTTTAAAGGGTCGAATACATGGGTTTTACTCATTTAATATTTCATGTGTCATATTTATCATTTTATGTGAGGTATAATTTGAATATAAGCATCCTGATGGGAGAATTACACACGACCAATACCAAGAAAACCAAAAGAAAGAAAAGTGAGACGAGATAATTATGCGTTACCCATGATGCGTGACGAGAGAAGAAACAAGAAATAAAGGAGATGAGTCCACGACCTAGCAACAAACCCACGACAGAAATACACCAATAGCCCCACGTTCACAGCAGCCAAGACCCACGATTAGTACCTCCTTTACGAGTCAAGCATGACCACAGCACCCTTGAATCAATACTACATGATTACAAGCCTCTTGGAGAACTCTTCTGCTAGAATTCGAATGGGATGGGGAGAATTATGTTTTTCCGTCACTTTTAATTTAGGGAGGATTAGGGTTTTATTTTTTGTTTTATTTGAATGATTAATATAGGTTACAAAAGGAAGGTTTAAGTAAGAATAAAAGGGAGGATTATGGAAATTAATTGGGGCATTTAAGGGGGGAGTTATGGGCGTCCATTTAGGCCGAATTTGGGGGAGGGTTTATGACAAATTTCTAATTTCCATAATTACCTAAATGCATTAATTTTAATTTAGTTTAATTTTATTTTATAACTTGTACATGACATGGTCCAAATAACTTATGTAACGTGTCATAATTATTTTGTAGACATTAGTGAAAGTTGAATTATTATTGTCTTGCTTTAAACTGAGGGCAAATAGTTTATTTAACATGTTTATGATTTTTAGGGTTTTACAGTATATATATGATATGTTTATGGGGGGGCACGATGCATCCTAGGCTTAGTGATATTATGATATGTTTATGGCGTTTGGCTTATTATGTGCCTTGCAACCCTCTCACACTCTTATGGTACGTTGGGAGTCCGTGCAGATCCTTGTACACTGTCCACACCCCCATTTACCCTGTTTTGCAGCGGACTGGAATTCCTGGGGATTGACTGTCATAGCATCACAATCGCAGTTATATTGAACGACCTAAAGTATCGTTTGGAAAACACATCGTTGATTTAATTAAAACAATCAGAGTTTACAAAATGTAGGTCCCAAATGAAAATCAACTTGTGCGAAAATAAGTTTGTTACAATTCAAACGATGTTTTAAAGTACGTAAAACCAAGTGAGACGCGTCGTCATCGCGACTCCATGATGTGTCCAAATGCATGCCATGAGTGAATGCCTTAGATACCTGAGATAAAACATGCTAAAAAGTGTCAACACAAAGGTTGAGTGAGTTCATAGGGTTTTTGTTGAAATGTAAAGCCTTTTCAAAATCGTTTTTATGCAGAAAGGCATTGTAATCCACTCCCTTCCAAGTTCCGCCCATACAAAACTTTGCAACCTGTAGGTGTCACAACCCATTGCCAAAATGTAATATAGTTTATGTTCAATAATTCAGGATTGTACCAAGACCATTAGTCCAATGATTCTACCTAGACCATTAGTTCACCATGTCAACCGACCATTAGCTCCATGAATATACCAAGACCATCAGTCCAATGAATATACCAAGACCATCAGTTCAATGATTATACCAAGACCATCAGCCCAATGATTATACCAAGACCATCAGTCCAATGAATTTTGATATGACAATAACCTAAGCATGGCAAATCACCGCATGACTAAACATTCAGCCCATGTTCATGTAGTTTCAAATAATCATGAATGTCATAAAAGTTGATGAGCATGTATCTCCCTCAAAGAGTTTAATAAAAACATTAAAACAATTGAAAATGGGGCTATGGAAACTCACGGTAATTCATATAAGTTAAAGTAATTTGTGAAAGTAAATGAAAACAAATTTGAGCATGTATCTCCCCCAAAAGTAGTATAAAACAATTAAAAGTGGGGCTATGAAAACTCAATTTGGTAAGATGAAGGCGATGACAAAAGTGAGTACACGAGATGTAGTGTGATATTTAACCTTGGACCTATTATGAATGATATGATATGTAATGAGTTATGGTATAATGTATGCATGCATTCGTTATGTTATTTATTATACCATTTGTGAGTTTTGAAAATAATACTCTTCATCGAAAAATACTCTTTTGACGTCTTGACCATTCTTAAATTATTTTACAAGTATTTACGTCAAAATGTCATCCTACAATAGTTTGTAATGATTTATTGTGAAATTTTAACTTTTATCGTAAATAACGTCGTTGGAAATTTCATGAAAGTGATAAAAATGGCTTCAAAATCTAGTCGTAAAATGGTAAACGTCAAAGAAACGAACTCGACGTTTTGAAAGCTTGTATCAAATCTAGAAGTTTGAGTACAGGAGTTTTCGTCTTAGAGGTCTCGAACATAAAGATAATAGAGGTTAAATATGGTGATTTTGTCCAAATGTGGTTTAAAAAGTGAGTTTCGGCAAAGTTTAAGCAAACCGTAATAATTTATTACATCTCCACTATACAAACGGTTGGTCGTTTTGGAAAATATGCATGGTGATCTCAATTTTATTAGAAGACATCTTACAAAAAGTTCTACATCATCATAAAAAAGAAATTCATTATATCGTTTAGTTCTGTAATAACTTGTCTCTGAAATAATATAGTTTTTCTAAAATAATAAAGTTACGGAAATTTATGAAAACGTGTATATCTTAGTCGTTTCAAATCCGTTTTCTACGTATTATACATCCTTAGCTTCGTATCAAAGTATACTAATATATTTTTGATAAGTCGAAATAATTTGTAAAGCTTAGGACTCGCTTTTGACTCGAAATAAACAATAATAGGTTGCTGAAATTTCAAAATATATATCTCTGCGTGCCAAACTTGAAAAATTCATAACTTCTTCGTTATAACTCCGTTTTAATCCGTTCAAGCTGCCACGGATTCGTTTTAAAGTATATTTTCTAAATATCAATGCCAAAAATTCGTGCCTACTGTCGGATTTTCCAGAAAAACAAAATAAGGACAGACCACTTTTATATACTTGTCGAAAATAGTTTTTCTGCATAAACCTATTTCAATCCCTTCAAATCAACTCCAAAACTAATCTAATCCTACCATACACCTTCTTAGGGTGTCATGGGTTCCTAAACATCATCAAGACCAATATATAACAAGGGGATAATTATAGGATGACCTTTACATATATATAACTCCAATCATGTAAAAATGGTACAAATCAACATAAGTCTTGCATGTTTGCTCCAAATAGGAAGAAATAAATATGAAATGAAAGTGAAAGAGGTAAAATGAAGTGATATGCTTAAGAAAACTATGATGAGGTGCAAAGAACAAAGGTTTAACCAAAACACCCTAGTTTTTATTTCAAAACCTGAAATAAGAGTGTAATCTATATTGTTTAAACTTGAACTTGAAAGATTTGATGATTTCTTCAACACCCTAATATGTGATCGGTTTTGGAGAGGAGAACCAAGAGAAGAGAAAACTTTTGATTTGAACTAAAATTATTGTGATTGGATTGTGTAAGTGAATGGAGTGTATATCAATACAAGAAAGATTTTACCAACTTATTTGACTCTACCCCTATAACCGGTTTTAGGGTATAAGTTCTCAAATACATTTTTTTTTTCTCATTGTATATATATATAAAATGTGTAAGTCAAAATGTAAGTGTATTTGAGATAAATGGTAACTTGTATACATTGTGAGAAACTATAGTAGTTTTAGTTAAAATAAATTTTAATGGACCAAAGTAAATTATATTAAGATCATAAAAATTGAAAAATATTTTCTTGCATAATTTGAGTGATAATATAATTATCGTGTAGTTTTTAAGAAAACACGTCGTAATAAATATCAATTTAACAATTTGTATCTGAGAAATAAATTTAAAACACTAATTAAACTCAAAATATAGTTTTTATAACTAAATGTAAGTATAAAATATATCGATCATTTTAGAAGTATCGGATTAAATATTCAAAATAATAACTCACGCGATAACGTTTATTTAATATGTACCCCGCGTTTATTGTGAAATGTAAAGTCATGAATGAGCTAATATGATGCAATTGATGTTAATGAAATGTAGACTAAACTTAGTCCATATGAAATGTTCGTGATGATATGATCATGAATTCGCGCTAAACCATTAAGGTTACGCGAATTTGGAACACGTAAACCTAGTTTACGATAAATGATGAAATTGTGAAACGTGAATTGTTTTGAGAATGACTGGTGCACGAAGAGTCACATTCGCTTCCAATTAAAAGGAATTCAGTCCCTGAATTCAGTTCGTGTTGTTCTCTACGGTTTAGGGTTTGATGTGGCAAACTTTCCCATTCTCGAGCAAAACCTTCAAAAGACTTTTAGGTAACCGATTTTTACTTAATCTCACAACTCATCAAACAAGAACTGTCATGAGATTAGGCTAAATCGGCTTGAGTAACGGGTCTTTTGAAAATTTGGCTCGGTCATAGAATTATGCTTACATATAAGCCTTCTTACTCCCTTCATTGCACGATTCTTCTTGAATTAGACATAGGTGATCAGGCTATGTATAATTTAGGAGTAACTATGCAATGCTTGGACTAATCGACTCATATGATGTTTGGTGTTAAGTCAACCGGTGTAAAATTGTGATAGGGAATGACGCACTCCGCCATTGGAGTCCTACAGTATGATGATGGGATGTGTATTTGAAGGCATCAATGTGACAAATCGATTTGAAATGAAAGTAAATAACTAAAATGCATGATAAACCGCATGTAAAGTGACTATGCACTTATGATGAAATGATGAGATGCTATGATAATGTAGTTATAGTCTAGTCGAGGGATGCAACCTAGTTCTCTATAACCGAAGCTCTGATACCAATCACACCCCATTTACCTTGTTTGCAGCCGAATGGAATTCCTGGGGATAGACTGTCATAGCATCACAATCGCAGTTATATTGAACGACCTAAAGTATCGTTTGGAAAACACATCGTTTGATTTAATAAAACAATGAGTTTATAAAATGTAGGTCCCAAAATGAAAATCAAATTGTGCGAAATAAGTTTGTTACAATTCAAACGATGTTTCAAAGTACGTAAACCTGTGAGAGCGGCTGTCATCGCGACTCCATGATGTGTCCAAATGCATGCCATGAAGTGAATGCCTTAGATACCCGAGATAAAAATTTGCGTGTCAACAAAGGGGCAGTTGAGTGAAGTTCAGGGTTTGTGTTTGAAATGTAAAGCTCAAAATGTTTATGCAGGGCAGGCATTAGGGAATTCACTCAGTTCAAGTTCGCCCATACAAAACTTATAACCCCGTGTGTTCATTCCCACATTGCAATATAAGTTTATGTTCATCAATCAGTGATTGTACCAAGACCATTAGTCCAATGATTCTACCTAGACCATTAGTTCAATCGATTATACCAAGACCATTAGCTCAATGAATATACCAAGACCATCAGTCAACGAATATACCAAGACCATCGTTCAATGATTATACCAAGACCAAATGATTATACCAAGACCATTCAGCCCAATGATTATACCAAGACCATCGGGTCCAATGAATTTTGATATGACATATACCTGCATGGCAAATCATATTTGCATGACTAAACATTCAGTTCGGATAAACATGTAGTTTCAAATAATCATGAATGTCATAAAAGTTGATGAGCATGTATCTCCCCAAAGAGTTTAATAAAACATTAAACAATTGAAAATGGGGCTATGAAACTCACGGTAATTCATATAAGTTAAAGTACTTGTGAAAGTAAATGAAAACAGTTTGAGCATGTATCTCTAGTATAAAAAACAATTAAAAGTGGGGCTATGAAAACTCACTTGGTAAGATGAGAATGACAAAAGTGAGTACACCGAGATGTAGTGTGGATACTTTAACCTTGACCTATTATGAATGA
>OU343219.1:40682576-40730293 GCA_910596185.1 Chrysanthemum makinoi
AACAAAGGAAACTGATAACAAGGTCGCAACGAAATGAGTACAATGAGTCATTGAGGAACCTGCAGAACACAATATTAACAGATATCCAGAAGAAACAGAAATCAAATGAGATCAAGGCAAGGCAGCACATCGATGACATATATAAGTACATATAATTAACCAGACAAACAAGCACCGAAACATAAACAAATAGGAGTTGATGAACAGTATCACAAGCAAAACAAGTAACCAAACAATGATCAAGCATAGCAGACAGCATATCAACTAAACATAAATATGGCACACAATTAAATCAGATAATCAGAATGCATATAAGCTAAGAGGCAATCTATAAGCAGGTAGAAGCAATTAGATTGGATGCAAGCATAACAATCACACAAGCCAGATAACCCACAGCTAATAAAAAGGTCAAGTATAATAACCAGCGAAAATACTAACAGCAGAATAAGCATGATAGCCACGTGTATCAGGTAGGAATACCAAACGAACATCATAATTGAATGGATTAATTATACAAGGACATAGCATGGCAAGTTAAATAGTCAACTAGGCAGATAACATAAGTTGAACCATTTACATCATCAAACAGTAGCATAAATAGATGTCTAAACGTGGCAGGTAAACAATTAGCAAATAAGAATACCAACGAATAATCATAGCACACGAAAATAACTGAACGAAGGTATACATGATAAACAGATAAATCAATTGATTACATACTAACAAGGAAACCAGACAAAACAAAGGGTCACATAGTAGCATGATAAACTGATGATCACATGTTAGCATAATAACAGTGAATTAGATAGTTACATATTAGTCATATAGTAGCAGAGTAAACGGGTAGTCACATAAATCAAGTAATAGCATAATAATCATGTAATGGCTCGGTACTTGAATGGAATGATAGTCTGAAGTATAAGCTTGATAGTCAACCAAAACGGAATAAGAGTATGACAGATCAAATGAAATGGAGTATAGTATGGTAATAGAATGAATCACATAAGGATACTGAATAAATGGATAATCAATGGAAACTAAGGATGAAGAATACAGAATATGGTGCATTGGGGAATAATAGAAGGTACAATATAGATGTATCAAAAGTGTAAAGGTTGTCAGAAATCTACCATGAGCCCAAAAACATATCATATCATATCATAAGTAACCATTGTACTCGGAGGGGTGACCTCGGAATACCATATATAATAGGAGGGGAGACCTGAATTAATCAATGGAGTGATCAGCTCCCAGAATCTGAAGACGCGTACTTCACACGACATCATTCACCATATAAATCATATCATAGCATAACATATCAGATACAAAACAAATCTAGGATGCATCCACACGCCCTCACAGAATCACAGTGGCCAAACATATATCTTGAGCTCATAATCATATAACAGAAAGGGGACGGTGTGGAACATCACTCGACCACACTAGAGTCATGCCATTGGTGCATCAATGACACGGTCATGGTACCTCCATGACTAGGGAAACATATTTGGCTTGGGTATCAAACTGAAGGGTCAAAGCATAGTCATAACATAAGGGTTCATATAAAAGGTTCAGATGTCAAAGGTTCATATCAGGGTCCATAGCAAAGGTTCATAATCAGAGGTTCATATCAAAGGTTCATAATCAGAAGGTTCAAAATGAGAAGTTCACAATCAAAGTTCATAATCAAAGGGGTGCATAGCAAAGTCATAGGGAAGCCCTAGTAAGAAGGCTCAGAGTAAAAGCATAATAGTTCAAAGCTAATATCAAAGGATGTGTACGAATCATGAGAAACCTTAAGAGACAAGGTCAGAATATCTGTACATGCTTCAATAGCAAAGACATACACAAATAGATGAAACACACGACACGGAAGATTACTCCTTCTTCGAGGGATCTACAGAAGTAAAAGGATATTCATTTATTAGACGAGGCTAAAGTGTTTTATTCCAGATTAAGTCCTTTAGGTTTTATAAGAGTCATTCCATTTTTAGTACGTTTCCAAACATAGTAACTTTCCTTATTTAGTAAGTTTTCACTTTAAGTAGTTTAACCATTTTAAATAAATTTCCATTTTAGGTAACTTTATATTTTAGGCATGTTTCTATAATTAACAGGTTTAGTCATTAATGATATAATTAAAGTCAAATTAGGTTAAAATGATGAAAATAAGTATTATCATAGTTTGAGGGTCAATTATGACAAGTTTTACAAGTTTAGGGCTTAAAGTGTCATTATTACAAAGTAGAGGGTCAAATGTGTAATTATATCAAGTTTACATGTTTTACCCATTTAGTACATTTAGTTATCATATTAACAATATAGACCTTCAAGTTTCAATAATTATAAACCCAACCCTTTACTTTATTAAATCGTATAATTACAAAACCCTAGTTTTATTTTACGAATATCATTTACGTTTTAAACCAACAAGTCCAATATTCACAAGATTATACGACTTCCTTGTGTTTATGTTAGGAATTAGAAATTCCCGGTATTAAAGAGTCGGTCACCTTAAGTACATGTAATCGTTAGAATGCTCGTAGTCATAGTTATATTTAGTTAAGTAGTATTTAGTTAAGTAACACCGTGGAGGACGGACAGGTCTTTACCCACTGTATGCCTGATCCACAGCCCGTTGTGTGGCGATTTATGTAAGACTATAAATACTCTCTACCTCCCAAGGTAGAGAGTTGGAGCTCATAATAATATCTTTCACTTTCTCTCACTAAGTTCCCTAAACCTCTAACTTTCTCTCTCTAGAATTCCACTTATACGCCCACTTGTGTTAATTGTTTGATGTGTATGTGAAATCCAATATCCAACAATTGGTATCAAGAGCCATGGTTAGATCATATCTTGCACATCTTTGGATTTCTAGTGTTTTTAGGTGGTTTTTGAGTTTGAAAAGTTTAGTGGTTTCTGCATCATTTGGTTGATTTCTTGTGTTAAAGCTTGGATTTTGTTAGTACTTTTATGTTTAGAATCATCACAAGTGTTTAGGTTTTCATTTGGTAAGCTTGAATCATCTTGGTTGGGTTGTTTTGGATTGAAAAGTGATGTTTATGTGGTTTTTCTTGCTAGCGACTTAACTCACGGATTACTTTCTTCGTAGCGACTTGCTTTACAAATTTGTAGCGAGTTACAGTTTTAGACCTAGCGACTTAGACCTAGCGATTTACAGTACAATTAGTGGACTCTCCACTACGGGTAGCGACTTGGTAGTAGCGACTTGGTCGGTAGCGAGTTGCTCTTTAGCGACTTGTATCTTTAGCGACTTGAGTAGCGAATTGCCGCCAAAATTTTGCTAGCGACTTGAGGCTTAGCGAGTTACTACTTAGCGACTTGCATTTGTCTAGCGACTTGGGACTCTAGCGACTTAGTGGTATAGCGAATTAAGTGTTAGCGACTTGGTGCATTATCTTCTAGCGACTTGGGTGATTGTTTACGGTTTTCTCTTGATTTAGTAAAATCCCGTGAAAGAATCTATTTCTTGGTTTAATCAAAGAGTTATAAAATCCGTATATCTGTTAACATGTCTACCAACGTTCCTACTATCATCTCCACTATTGCAGAGGATGTTCAAGCAGCTGGGTCAGATACTCGTCCACCCATGCTTGACAGAACTGACTACGATTCTTGGGCTCAACGAATCAGATTGTACTGCCTTGGAAAGGAAAATGGTGTCAACATTCTCAAATCCATTGATGAAGGACCATATCGAGTTGAGACGACTAGAGACATACTTGATACTAATGAAGATGGTACTCCTGTTTACGGAATGGACAGACCTAAAATGTATGATGAGCTTGATGATAAGGAGAAAAAGAGATTCGATGCAGATATCCGGGCTTCAAACATTGTTCTTCAAGGTCTTCCTAAAGACATCTACAAGCTGATCAATCATAACACCGATGCAAAGGCAGTATGGGATAATGTTAAGATGCTTCTCTCAGGTTCAGAATTAACTATGGAAGACAGAGAATCCCAACTCTATGACGAATTTGAACACTTCAAGATGAAACCAGATGAGAGTGTCTATGAGTACTATGTGAGATTTCATAAGTTAGTGAATGACATGAGGAACATCAGAATGACTATGCCTAACATTCAGTTGAACTCAAAATTTGTGAACAACATGAATCCCGAATGGCACAAGTTTGTCACCGCTGTGAAGCTCACTAAAGGATTGAAGAATACAAACTATGAGCAACTCTATGCCTTCCTCCTTCAGAATGAGAGACATGCTATGTTTGAAAAATTGATTCTCAATCAGTTCAAAACCAACCAGGGGGAGACAAGCTCGTCTAATGACTCAACTGCCTTCTACTCAAACATCGGAATCACAACCAAAGCATCACAAGTCATACCCTTGGGTAATGGTAATCACAAACTCATTCCTGATCCTATGTTCAAACAAGCTTATGCTGATGCACACGTGGGTAACTTCATTAATCAACTAGCTCTTCCGATTAGTCAAAACATGAATTCTCTCCCACAAACCAACAACAACCTCAGAACAACATCTAACCCACACAATCAAGCCCCTGTTAAAGATGGAAGGATCGTGGTGCAACCAGTTCAGGAAAGACAGTATGATCTGGGAAGAGGTGGAGCTGGTAGAGGTTATGTTGGCAACCAGAATCGAGGAAGGAATGGTAACCAAGGTCAAGCTAAGCCAATCAAATGTTATAACTGTGGTGGTGAGGGACACATTGCAAGGAACTGCACTTCTCCAAAGCGTCCATGCAGAATGCTGATTACTTCAGAGATAAGATGCTGCTGGTACAAGCTCAGGACAATGGTGCTGCTTTGGATGAAGAGGAATTGCTGTTTCTAGCTGAGGGCAATGCCAAGACCTATGATGCAGATGTGGATGAGCAGCCTATTCAGGAGATAGGTCACAATCATCAGAATGCCTTTCAAGTCGCTGATTGTGATGCATACGACTCTGATGTGGATGATGGACCTACGCACACACAATTTTTATGGCTAGCATTTCTCCAATGGTTTCTCCCAAGGTCTCTTCTTCACCACTGGCTGGCCCATCCCAAGACAAACTCATCTCAGAGGTATTAAAACTATACGATAATTCTGATGTGCAAAAGATGCATGACAAAGTACAATCAACTGAAACTATTGAATCAAATGTTGAAAATATGGGTAATATCAATATTGTCCCATATGATCAATACGTGAAACAAAGTGAAAGTGAAGGTGTACCAAGTGATGCATCTTCTGCAGTCAACAATGACTATGTTTTTGATGAATACACTGCATGTGCCCTGATGATTCGTAATTTCTGAACTAAATGCCTATAAAGAACGTGTTGCTATTTATGAACAACGTGCTAAATTTGAGTTGACCACTCGTGAGCAGGAAATGGATGACCAAGTGCGTACAGTCATTAGAAAAAGTAATTTTAGAGAAGAAGTATTGAAACAAGAATTAAATTCCTTGCAAGAAAAACTTTCTAAAACCGCTAAGCAAAAACAAGAACTTCAAGAAAATGTGAAAATGCTTAAGCAAGAATTTAATGCAAAGGAATCAAAACTCTTTAGAGATTTTTCTAATCTGAAAACTTTGAAAAACAAACTTGAAAACAAGTTGTACATACAAGGAAACACCATTCAGACTGCTCACATGGTCACTAAACATAGAGTTCTAAGCGATAAGCATAGTGTTCCCATTATAGATAAACCCAACCCTGAGTACGGAAAGATAGCAAAAGCAGCTCAAAGTGTGATCTATGATGGCAATGAGATTCTTAAACCTAGACAGAAACCTAGTTGCGTTGAGTGCACTGAGGAAGATAAGAAATCAGATGAAGTCACTAGGGAAAGGATGAACAAAAAATTAGATGATCCTAAATGCAAAGAAAAAAAATAATTATCACTCCCCATGACTACAAAAAGGAAACTGGATTTCCTTGAACATGTTTAAGCCTCAGACATTGTTGACTCCCGAACAAGTTTTCCGGAAAAAGGATTTAGATAAGCAGAAAGCTGAAAATATTGTTGAAACAAACCCCCTTTATGGAAAATGCCTAGCGATGTGTATCCTCCTAATACACCAATGCATCTTGTTCCTAGAACAATTGCCACTAAAAGCAAGACCTTAATTAGCCAATATGTTATATTTCAACTATTTGTTGATTTTGAGAAAACTTGCAAGAAAAGGATCACACCCAATGGTATAACGGAAGGAGAAAGGGGTTTTGAGCAAATGAAAGAATGTTATTTAACTGAGGTCATGCCTTTCTTTAAACTTCTGAAAGATCACTTTGAGAGTCTTAAAAGGGGATAGAAACTGATATTAAGGGAATGGAAAAGGAATTTGATGCAATGGTAGTTGAAGTTAGTGATTATGAGCGTGCACTAAAATATAATGAGATTGAGAGGAAGAACTTGCATACCTTAAATGAGACTCTTATTACTGAATGTGTTGCTAAAGATATCTTTTTCAACTTCACAAATTGCTCTATTAATGCTTCCAAATTTCATGAACTATCTGTGGCACTGAAAGTCTCCCATGATCGTGTCATTGAGCTTGAAAAACTAATTCTAAACTAAACGAGAAAATTGAACTGGATGATCACGACAATTTGGTTAAACATTTTTCTAAACTGGAAGTTGAGCATTTTAATTTACAACTAAAATATCAACATCTTAAAGAAAATGTCAAAACTTCAAATATCAAGACATCCTCAGATGCTCCAGAGTTTGATGCAGTTTTTCAAATTAACAAACGTGATGAAAGATTCAAGCTCAGTGCAACACGATCAGAAAGTTGAAAGCCCAAATCTCTCAATTAAAGGGTCAAACGAACAATATGGCAGGCTCCCAAATGCCTCCTCCTTTAGATTCTCAGAATTCTCAAACTTTTCATCTTCAAAACTTAGTTGATGCCTTACAAAAGGAAAACGAGAGTTTTCTAGAAGAAAATGAAAAAGTTAAACGACATTTTAAAGAGTTATATGATTCAATAAAAGTCACCCGTGACCAAAACAACGAAAAAATAACGTCTTTACAAAAGGAAATTGAGAATCTGAGAAGTCAGTGAAATGGGAAACTGCCACTTGTTTTCAATAAGAATGTTGTCTCAAAGTCACCCTTAGACTGCAAATACACTGTGACAATTAAATATATTCCTCCTCATCTTAGGAATAATGAACATGCTTTTCATGAATACTGTGCTCACCTTAAGGATAGTCTAGAATGTCTCCGTGAGATTGTCGAAGAGGATTTCATTAACAAACCTCTTGATAGTGAAATTAGGTTTGCTTGCCTCCAGGCCAAACGATCTCAAGAGTTGCTAGAATGTGTAATTGCAACATGTCCCAAATCCTTAACCTTAGGTGCAAAAGGCAAAGCTGTGATGCCTTGTTCTATGCCTAGTGCCAAGCAGAAATCCGTTCTATGCCCAGTCTTAAGAAAGGAAACACTAATGTGCCTTCAAGTAGTTCAGATTCCGGATATGTTAGTGCTAAGAAAGTGAACTTTAGTGTGCCTGCAAAAAGCTCAAATCACAGTCTTAAGAAAGTATACACTAATGTGCCTTCTAGTACTTCAGATCCTTGTACATCAAGTTCAGGAATGCAAAAATTAGATCAACCAACTAATGTTCCCATTCCCTCTACAGGGGTAATCAGTGACTTTAAAGCGAGCAGGTCAAAGTCTCAAGACAATACAAGGAATGATAGGACCTTGCAAGCTAAGAATGTGCATTGGAAGAGAGTAGAAGACCAATCTAGGAACTTTAAGCTTGAGTTGAATAAAACGAATCGTGTTGATTCTAGTATTAGCCTTAGGCATACTGTAATTAATTCGAATTTCGATACTATTTGCAAACCTTGTAATGATGTCTGCTTGAATTCTCTTGCTAATCATGAATGTGGTGTGAATGCTTTGTCTAATGCTGTCAAATGCCCAGTTAAAATTGTTAATGCTAATAATCGTGCAAATAAGGCAAAAAGGCAAAAACGAAAGATTGTTAGAAAACAATGGAAACCCACAGGAAGAACTTTTATAAAGATAGGTTATTATTGGATACCTTTTGGCCATAAGAATAATCAGTTTTGTTCTCAAACTGCTAAGATTATGCCCACTAGAAAATGGATGCCTACTGGTAGAACTATTCCCTTAAGAAGTGAACATACTTTGAATAGGTCAAATCAGACACCAGCATTGCATCTATTCCCAATGATTCCATTGCTTCTACTTCTGATATGGATGTATCTGTTTCTGATGTGGGTGTTCCAATTACTGTTACTAACCAAGTGGAACCCATTCTTGCATGGGGATCCCAATTATCCAGTTATCCATTCTTGTCTGTGTTCAACTGCAGATCGTTCAAATCGTTCTGTGTTACCTGGACTCAGGCTGTTCCAAGCATATGACTGGAGACCGGTCTCGGCTCATGAACTTCGTGAGCAAATTCATCGGGACAGTTAGATTCGGTAATGATCATTTTGGTGCAATTAAGGGTTATGGTGATTATGTTGTTGGTGATAGTGTTATCTCTAGAGTATACTATGTGGAAGGTCTTGGTCATAATCTGTTCTCTGTTGGTCAATTCTGTGATTCTGATCTAGAAGTAGCCTTCAGAAAACATACTTGTTTGTTAGAGAACTTGATGGTAAGGAACTTTTAAGAGGAACTCGTGGTTCAAATCTTTACACCATCTCTATAGAAGATATGATGAAGTCTTCTCCAATTTGCTTGTTGTCAAAGGCTTCTAAAACAAAGTCATGGTTATGGCATCGTCGTCTCAATCACTTGAACTTCGGCACCATCAATGATCTCTCTAGAAAGGACTTAGTTGTAGGTTTACCTCGACTAAAGTATGAAAAGGATCATCTTTGTTCAGCATGTCAATTGGGAAAAAGCAAAAGTATGCCCATAAACCCAAACCTACTAACTCTGTCACAGAAGTTCTTCATACAATTCATATGGATTTATGTGGACCAATGAGAGTGCAGAATATCTTTGGGAAGAAATATGTGTTAGTTGTGGTTGATGATTACTCTAGATTCACCTGGGTCAAGTTCTTAAGGACAAAGGATGAAACTCCTGATATCATCATCAAACTCATCAAACAGCTGCAGGTTCGACTTAACAAAACCGTCAGAATTATCCGGACAGACAATGGAACTGAGTTTGTTAACAAACAACTTAGTGAATTTTATGAAAGCATTGGAATCAGCCATCAAAGAAGTGTTCCACGAACTCCTCAACAGAACGGTGTAGTTGAAAGACGAAATCGAACTCTTGTTGAAGCCGCTAGAACAATGCTGATTTACTCAAAGGTTCCAATGTTTCTCTGGGCTGAAGCAATTGCCACTGCATGCTACACACAAAATCGTTCCCTGATTCACACTGTTCATGGAAAAACTCCATATGAACTTGTCCACAACAGAAAACCTAATCTCTCTTTCCTTCGTGTGTTTGGTGCATTGTGTTATCCAACTAATGAGGGTCAAGACTTAGGCAAACTTAGGGCTAAAGCTGACATTGGAGTATTTGTAGGATATGCACCAAACAAAAAGGGATACCGAATCTACAACAAAAGAACCCGAAATATCATGGAAACAATTCACGTTACGTTTGATGAGCTGACCGGTCAAATGGCTCCTGGACAACTCAGTTCTGGACCCACACTTCAAAACAGTCCCATTGGTTCATCCCTTGTTCCAAACTCTTCTCAAGAAACTCCATATGTACCTCCATCTGAAGATGATTTAAAGAAATTGTTTGATCCTATGTTTGATGAACTGTATGATTCAATTACTAATGATGTGTTGATCCCTACAAAGAGGCTGCTCATATTCCTGTGAATGACGTCAATCCTTCAATCTCAATATCTTTAAGTCAAGAAGCACCTGCTGCTGATCCTTCAGTCTCATCAACAAATCATCATTCTTCAAATGTACATCATGGAAATGTTTCTGGCATCAATGATGAAGTTAATCCCTTTGCTACTCCTGAAGATGCTCCATTTGAAAACATATTTGCCTCTGAATCATCATCAGAACCATCTTCTTCAGGAGACATCGACTCAGCTACCTCAGTCCCTCAACAACTACCACATGAACACCTCAGAAAATGGACTCACGATCATCCATTAGACAACATCATTGGTAATCCCTCTCGTCCTGTATCCACACGGAAACAACTTGCAACCGATGCCTTATGGTGCTTCTTCAACTCCGTACTCTCTAAGATCGAACCAAAAGATGTTAAAACCGCCATGAATGAAAATAGCTGGTTCAATGCTATGCAAGATGAAATTCATGAGTTCGATCGACTAGATGTATGGGAATTAGTACCTGCTCCAGATTGTGCTATGATTATTGCTCTAAAATGGATCTTCAAAGTGAAACTTGATGAGCATGGTGATGTGTTGAAGAACAAGGCTCGATTAGTTGCTAAAGGATACCGTCAAGAGGAGGGTATAGACTTTGAAGAATCTTTTGCTCCTGTGGCTCGAATCGAGGCAATTAGAATCTTTTTGGCTAATGCTGCAAGTAAGAACATGGTAGTCTATCAAATGGATGTAAAGACGGCATTTCTGAACGGAGATCTTAAAGAAGTCGTCTACGTCAGCCAACCCGAAGGATTTGTGAATCCAGAGCATCCTACTCACGTTTTATCGCTGAAGAAGGCTCTTTATGGTTTAAAACAAGCTCCAAGGGCATGGTATGATACTCTGTCAAGGTTTCTTCTATCTACCGGATTAGCAAAGGAGCAGTTGATCCTACATTGTTCACCAGGAAGTCAGGCAAACATTTAACTCATGTTCAAATTTATGTTGATGATATTATTTTGCCTCGACAGACCCAATGGAATGTGATCGTTTTTAAAATGAAATGAGTTCAAAGTTTCAAATGTCAATGATGGGACAAATGTCATTTTTCTTGGGATTACAAATTTCACAAAGTCCCAGAGGCATTTTCATAAATCAATCTAAATATGCAACAGAGATTTTAAAGAAATTTGGATTTGATTCAAGTGACCTTGTTGACACCCCATGATTGACCGAACCAAACTAGATGAGGACCACTCAGGGATCATGATTGACCAAACGAAATATCGTAGTATGATTGGGTCCCTGATGTACCTCACTGCTAGTAGACCAGACATCTTGTTCGCTGTTTGCATGTGTGCTAGATACCAGGCTAAGCCTACTAAAAAGCACCTTGAAGCAGTTAAACGGGTCTTTCGGTATCTCCAAGGAACCATCAATATGGGTCTTTGGTATCCGAAGGACACCGATATGTTACTAACGGCCTATGCAGATGCTGATCATGCAGGTTGTCAAGATACTCGTCGAAGTACATCTGGAGGTGCTCAGTTTTTGGGTGATAATCTTGTGAGCTGGTCTTCAAAGAAGCAAATGAGTACTTCTATTTCCTCTACAGAGGCTGAATACATAGCCATGTCATCCTGTTGTGCTCAAATCTTATGGATGAGATCTCAATTATCTGACTATGGCTTCGTATTCAACAAAATCCCTTTGTACTGTGATAATAAAAGTGTTATTGCTCTCTCATGCAACAATGTTCAACACTCAAGAGCAAAGCATATCGACATTCGACATCATTTCATCAGGGAACAAGTAGAAAAAGGTGTGGTGGAACTCTATTTTGTGAGGTCTGAATATCAGTTAGCTGACATCTTCACCAAAGCTCTTCCAAGAGAACGTTTTTGAGTTTATTCTTCCACGACTTGGCTTGAAAAGCCTTCAACCAGAAACACTCAAACGTCTTCAGGAGGAAGACGAGGAGTAAAGGTCTATCTTCATCTATCTCTTGTAAATACTTATTCGAAAAACAAAATACAAAATTATAAAACTCTCAAAAATCAAATAGAAAATTATAAAAATTTCTAAATCCATAAAAAAAAAAAAAAAAAAAAAAAATATTGTCAATTGGTCATGTTTTTCTCGGTTCGATAATATCTACGGTCTTTGTGATGTCATTCAAAGAATGACACGGGACTTTAGATGTTGTTCGAACTCTTAAAAAAAAAATAAAAAAAAAAATAATAATAATAATTTGGGAGAAAGAGAAACAATGGTTTATTGTCATTTTCAGGCAATAACCCGTTTTTAAAAGAAAGAACAGAGCCATGTTTTATCATGTTTTCAAAATTCCATGCTCTGATTCTATAAACATTTATCTGCTGAAAACTAACTGCTTTGAAAAATAACTCAGTCTCTATTTTTGATAATCATCTGGACTTATTTGTAAAAAGATCAATCTCTCAATCAACAACCTATGTCATTGATTGAGGGGGAGAATGATTTCAATTAAATTAAAAAGTTATTTGGCATTCAATTGTTTTCAAAAGATATACATGCATGTTTTATAAATGGAGTTTAAAGTCTTAAAATCCGATCCGTATCAGTTAAAACGCTTTCATAATCAAGTCACAATTCTCCTTAAAGCTTTCAAAATCAATTTAAATCTATAAGAGATCACAAATCTCAAATGATTTGATAATTGTGATCGGGGGAGAATGTGTGATTTAAATTGGATTTAAACTGATGGTTTTATAAGGACGTACATGCTGTCCTTCCCACATGTGACAAACGATTTCAAATTTTCAATGCACATGTTGAGGGGGAGCATCTATCTTAAACCTATGATTTGAAACGTGATCATTTATCTCAATGTGCAGGTTCCCTCTAGTATGTGCAAAACTCTTTTCAAATCTCGAGGCACATATTGAGGGGGAGCAAAATCATGAAAACCTCATCCTTCCCCAAAATGCTTTATCTACTTGATTCGATTAGGGAAGTGATGTTGATATTTTTTTTAGAAAATGGTAATCAAAGAAGTTAATTCTTTCTCTTGCCTCCGTGTGGAAAACTATTTCAAATACTTGATGCACATGTTGAGGGGGAGTTCTTCTTCTAAAAAATATCAAAAACAATTCAGGTACAAAATGCTTTGATAAAATATCATAAGTATCTGGATTGATTTTCAAATGGTTTTCAATTGGTTCCTATGGCAGACGAACAATACCAAAAAGACTGACCAACTTTACATTATGTATGGTGATATAAGGACGATAAGGTTAGGTATGTGTTCCCATGATCCGCCAGAACCGGAGGGATCTACCCAGGGACTATCCACTAGTTAGTGTAGAGTTCTTAGGTATGATGATAAAAGGAGAAAAATGAGATATGGGAAGAGTGCGGACTAAGACTGAGCTAGTACTGGAATAAACCCAACAAGGTTCTTGCTATGAAGTCTCGGTAAGCACTGAAGGGGTTGAAGAATTAAAAAGAATTGAATGAGAAAAGGGTGAAAACAAATAGCCCTCCATTTATTCAACCTTAGGGCAGAAACCGGGTTCAATTCATATGCTACTGATGGTAACATCGGTATTGAAGACAAGACGTCATGGACCCAGTGACGCACTGCACTTCAACTTTCCAAACCACTCAAGTTCCTCTTAAAAGGACTTGTTTCATTCTCACGGGGAACCGACATTATCTATCGACTTTCTCTTAGAGTTTGTTGATATTGAAGAAGGAGACCCTCTCCCTAGTCTCCGATATAGGATCCAAATATACACAAATTGAGTCTAGAGCCACGAGATCATCATTAAATCTCAATAGGACACCTTCAATGAAGACTCTCTGTTTCACACAATGTGGAAAGAGAGATTATATCTTGAGTCCTACGCATTATCCTTGTGGTATTGCCAGAACATCTGAGTGATGTGTTTACATATTCACTGTGAAGATGGAAAGCCTTCTGGAGCCAACATCTATCAAGCTCCTGGTAGGTGGCATGTGAGATCTATTATATAGATCAACCATGTGACAACTGAACAGAAACAATGGGGCGATTCAATCTTTTGAATCAATCCTGGTTCAGGTTATGGATTGACGGATACCTTTGAAAAACGGTCTTTGTGCTTTAAAACTCTTTTCATTAGCACGTCGACTGTGTGCTAATTTCTCAAATAAAAAGGTGTTTTATGATTGATAATTGATTTTCATTA
Organism: Chrysanthemum makinoi; assembly: GCA_910596185.1. Lineage (NCBI taxonomy): Eukaryota > Viridiplantae > Streptophyta > Magnoliopsida > Asterales > Asteraceae > Chrysanthemum > Chrysanthemum makinoi. The sequence goes on from OU343219.1 coordinate 40,696,592, forward strand.
AAATCTTTGTTATATTGCAAAAACAATTTCTATTGAGCAATACACGATTGTTTTTCAAATCTCTTTTCATCAATCAGTGGACGTAAATTCGCTGGTTCACTCACTCCGTGTTGTCTTCTTTCAGACGTTCCGTTTTGAGAACAGCTAGAGCAGCTGCGAAACCCTGTCAAGGAAATTCTTCGGAATTATACCTGATCACAGGCAGTACTTGTACTGATCAACGGGGAACCGTGGGTCGTGTACCTCAATTCATCGAAAGTGTTCAAAGACACTTTCGTGCGCTTTTATTGCTAAGGTCTTATGCAGGTACACCCGACGTTTGCAGCTGATCAGAATGAAGCGGTCAATCCATAGCCGTATGCTCACCTAACACATTCATCTCAAAAGAAATCATGATTAGTGCATCAATGACTCTGATATTTTCACTCCATGCTTCTGCTACGTTGCTGCCTATATCATGAATCAACGAATGCTTTCGCTACTCTGATGAGAATATATAATGATCCAGAATGTGAGCATGTCGGTCCGAATGTCACAACATCACATAATACCAATACCACAATGGATGTATCAGAGATTTTCTATTAGATGATGATCTCAAAAGCTGGCTCAACATCATTATCACATGGATCAGTAAAAGACCTCCACTTGGATTATCCAAACATGCAATGAGTGGAATCAATGACTACGAGCTTCGGAGCAAATTACTACATCAAGAATGCAAGATCAATTGTTAATGTAATATCTGATTGTATTTAATGTCATTTTAGTATATGGTTGAGGTGACCTGATTCGTTTAAGAAAATATATCAAATATAAGATATTAGTAGAAATAGTATATAAGAAATATATCAAATATAAATACGCGAGAATCAACAAATCAACCTTTTAGGAAAAGGGTTAACGTGCCAAAACCCTCGAATGTGATATAAGTGATACCGGGCAAGTGAGTACCCGGGTCGTTTCCCAACGAGGTGTGAATTGAGAATTTCGTTTGAGGTTTGTTATTAAAATGCTCGATGTTACGGTTTTTTTGGTTTTTGATTACGTTTTCTACAAATTAACTAAAGGGAAAGTAATTAGGGCTACGGGAACAAAGTAAATGATAATCTAACTACTACTAAGCATACGGAACAATAAAATTAAGTTACACTAAGTCCTAGAGTGAAAATATGCAAAAACGCGAAAACCCGGGCTAATCCCGAGCCTCAAAAAGTGAAATTAATGAAATTTAAGGCCTACGGGTATGAAACTAATTTTCCTACGTCCTAAACGACTAAAAATAATTTTAGGAAAAAGCCGGGTATTTTTTTCGACTTTTAAATTATTTATTATGATTTAAAAACTATTTTAATCTACTTTAATTATAAAAAATACTAAATGATTTAGGAAAAATCCGAAAATTTCACAGAAAATATTTTAAGCTATGATGATTTCAAGAAAAATAGAAAAGAGGTATACTACTTGAGGAAATAAGCTAGTAAAAAGCAAATAAGCAAACAAGCTTAAAACTGTTTCTTGTATATAAAAGGTTAATGTTGCAAGAATAGGATGAATAAAGTCCCTAGGGCAGTTGGTGATTGTGTGTTGGGTTGGGTTTGTGTGCAAGAGGTCAGGGGGTCGAATCCCACCCCTGGCCTTTTTGCAAAATATTTTTTTTTTCAAATTTTCTTTTTGCAACTTTTCAATAAGACCAAATCCAAACTTTTTTGTGAAAAGATTTTTTATCAAAACTTGGAATAAGCAGTTTTACAACTGCTTATTCACAGCAGCTGGGACAGAAGCAGAAACAAACACCCTTTTATGCAGTTTTGAGCTTAATGAAAGCCATAAATAAGCACATAAGACATGTACATAAGCACTTGCATTGTTTTGGAACAAGAATAAGCTAGATTAACAGGATATAAGCACTAAAATGGGAAGCATAAGCAGTTTTTGGGTTTCCTTAGTTTAAAAATGAGCATGTAACAGTTACTCTAATGAATATTGATAAGCTACTCTAATAAGTTAAATAAGCACTAATAAGCAATCTAACCTAACCTTATGGGACTAATAAGCACTAAAGGGTCCTAAATAAGCTAATGGGAAACACTAAATAAGCTAAACAAATGAAAAGTTCAGGTGCTACAGTAACAGATGCTGTAGTGGTTTTTTTGACAGATTTTAATGCAAATTTTAAGCTAATCTAAGCTATCCTAGGGGCAAATAAGCTATTGCTATGTAAAGAGGGGTATGTGGAGATGTGATAAAAGCAATTTAGAAAAGTTTTTTGACCCAAAATAAGCCGTGAAAAAGAGGTGCAAACAGCAGCCTAGGCTGCTGTTTAAATCAGTCAGACAGAAGACAATATGGGACTTTTTTATAAACCAAACTTTGCAACCTTGCTAAACTTAAGCTCAACTCAACTTTAAAACTTGCTCAAACCTTTAAACCACTTTGACTTTGAGAGTCAAAGTGGGTAAAAACAGTTTTAGACCCAAAAAATAAGCTTAAACCAAACACCCCCTGTTGGGGTATAAATACTATAAAACTGATTTTTTTTGCAAACTAAGATTGGATTTTTCTTTTGTAAAACTATTTAAAAACTTGGATAGTAACTTAAAAGCAAATAAGACAATAAGAAGCAATTAAGCACTAAAGTGCTTATTTGCTTAAATGTTAAGCAAAAAATAAAGACAGTGAAGAAAAGAAACTTTCATTAACTTGAAAAGCAAATTACAATACTGAAAAATAAACTAAAACTTTTAAAAGAAAACTAAATCCTAATAATCCTAATGCCAAACTTGGCTACAAGTGCTATCATATTTATACTACTCTTGAGCTAGGTCTTCAGCCTTGAGCTTATGTGCTTTTTCTGTGAGACAGTGGAGCTCTTGGATGCCCTTTGTGCTTCTTGAGAGTCAATCAGAGCCCTTGATTTCTCCTTGGGCACCACTCAAAAATCTTGGCCGTCCATTACTTGATGTCCAATGAGGGGTTAGGGGATTGCCAAGGTGGCATTGAGAACCCATGTGGGTATGTTGGGTAAGGATAAGCTTGGGGACCAGTTGAGAGTGACAGGGGAAGAAGACAAGGGTTGGTTTGGGAGGGTTTAGGCGCCAAAATAAAAAGAAGCAGGGGAGGTGGTTTTGTTATCAGTTTTGGGAAAAAGCAGAAATGGGTTTGGGTTAATAAGCAGATGGGTTATGGGTTAAAACGGGTTAAGGGTTCTAAAATGGGTAAATGGGTATGGTTTTGGGTAAAATGGTTTAAAAAGGTTTAAAAAAATGGGTAAAGTATTAAAGGTTTAAGTATTATGTTAAAAATGTTTTATTAAAACTTTGTTTTTTTTTTTTTTTTTTTTTTTTTTTTTTTTTTTTAGAAAGAAAATAATTTAAAATTGGTTTTTTTAAAAAAAAATAATTGTTGTAAAATAAAAATGAGGTTTTTAAAAGAGATAATGTTTTAGGATTTTTGTGAAAAAGGGTAGAATCGTAATTTTGGGTTCGGGGAGAAGGGTAAATTGGTAATTTGGATTTAGGGGTAGGTTTTTCGTCTGATTCCCCAAGCTCACTCCCAAATGGTATCCCGGGCTCCGAAAATGTAGAAAATCATCTTCCGGCTCCGTCTGTAAAGCACGTAATCCAATCCAAGCTCATTTCAGTCCGTTTTGGTCCTGTTTTCGATCCTTTGTACCTGAAATACATAAAAACACACTCCAAGGATATCTGTAGCATAATTGGTTATATTTCAGTGTTTTTTAGACGTTTTTGTGGGCTTAGATGGGTAAAAAGGATGAGTGAATAAGCACTCATCAAATCCCCCACACTATCAATTGCTAGTCCCTAGCAATCCGATCATATGAAGCACCAAGAATACCCCGTTTCGACTTTTTATTCACTACGAGAAATTTAAACAAGACGATAATAAATAAAATGCTTGATTATCAAAACATGGCATCATAGAACGGGATTCACGCAAAATGGGTGTCTCCGGAGAACTATAATCGTCATCCTCTTTTTTATACTCTCAAACCAAGCTTAAACTTATTGTGCAAACGTTTTTGTAAAATGCTAACACTACTTATACAAATAATCTATGTAAGTCGAGACTTAACTTTTTATTCCCGCAATTCATAAAATTTAAGTGTGTGTGCTTATTTTCAAAAGTTTGACCATTAAAATCGACATTTGTTATGGTTGTATCCACTTAACTAAAGTACTAACCCACCGGAAACGATGAAAGTCTAAGGATCGAAAGGGCCTCTTCCATGTAGCGGCTTTCTTCTCGGCACATCCCAAAACATAGTTTTAAGTGACCGGCTTTTGACAACCTCACAGAGAATAGTACCGGAATTAGCGGGAATTCGATTCCAAAGATTTACGAAGCTACCGTTAAGTTAAAACTAAACCTAAATGGATTACAACCGACGACAATTTAGAAATTCGAGATTCAAAGGTGAGATCACTCCATGTTGCGACTTTCTTCTCAGCTTGTCCTTTTGAGGAGGCTAGGTTTTCACCCTCGAGAATAGTATCGGAGCTTTCGGGATCTTTGAAATCAAGGATTTCCAAATAACCATCAAACTTTTAGACAACTTTGACGAATACGAGTTCAACTTCCGATTTAAATTTAAGAAAAAGCAAGTTTCGCACATTTATTCATAAGCAACTTAGTGCTTTTATTCACGCAACTCATATTTTTTCATTTTTCATTTTTCAACTTTTTTCATCATTTTTTTTTTTTTTTTTTTTTTTTTTTTTTTTTTTTTTTCACTTCGCTTTTGACTTCGAACTTTAAACTTGCAACTTTTGCATCATTCAAGCACTTTTACGATACTTTCATTTTGCAACATTATTCAGATTTAAAGAAAGTATGCTTTCTCGGAAATTTAAATAAAAAGTTGAACTCGGACTCTAAATCAATTTTGCTTAAAAAACTTTTTATTGTAACAAGACGATTTGAATTTTCAAAAATTTGACAATGAGCACGTATTTAAGTCCAATTAAGAGCTACTGGGAGAAAAAGCCATAGATTACTTATATAAGCTCTAAAGAGAACCAACTACTCCACGCTTATCATTTTCATTTGCACAACGCGTAAAACCTTAGCCTAAATGTTAAGAGAGCAGCTAGATCAACACTCTAGCAGAGTCGGGATTCCCCTTGTTCTAGCCGAATCAAGACTAAACTACCATTAACACCGAAGCATCAACGCTTTATTTTTGTGCAAAGCACTTCTTGAAAATGTAAATACTTAACTTAAAACGATAAAAAATTTAAAATTTTTGGTCAAAACGGGGGTGCTAGGGTACTAGAAGGTACACATGTGATCAAAATTCGCTAGAATTCCCCCCCACACTTAGAATTGAATATTGCCCTCAATATTCAAAGTACCGGCTGTAGCCGAAACTATAGAACGGAAAAAGGTAATACTATTAGCCAAGTGTGGAAGCGAAATCTTTTTTCACAAAAGGATTAATAAGATATCCCTAGATAATCGTTAGCAAAAAGATCGGATATTGGGCGGCTGAATCGAAAACAGGCGCATCAATCATCACGATCTACGGGAATCCTGAAAACAGAGAGCAAACACACAACAAGCAAACATCAGTGGGGGAATTCCCCCCCACACTTAGTGTTAGAAAATAGAAAGAAGATAGAAACATGGGTGGACACCCATGGAATGCTACTGTTTTTGTTAACCGAGTCGCTAGCTTGACTCGACCCCGAATTCATTGGTCCATGGGGGAGCAAGTGGAAGAGAAAATCTCAATCGGACTTTCATTCAAATGGTTTGGATAAACATTGAATGTGCTGAAAGTTCCACTCCGATGAGATATACCCGGCTCAAAAGAATGATGATTGGAGATGCCGGGGTCAAAAATGAAATCCTCATTTCCGAATGAGGTAACACGGGTGGGTTGGGTGGGCAAAATAATAGGCACGAGAACATAGTGTTCAAAATCTTTGCCCACCGCCTTAGAGATCAAAGTACCCGTATTGGGTTCAAAACCAAAGATGAATCCATCATCCGGCGGTTTAGCGGGAAGACGATGGACTAATGGATCATCAAGAAGCACAGTCTTAGTCACAAATAACTCCATAGAGAAGAGGAGTTCATGGTTAGGTCGAAGAGTTTGAAACATTTGAGTTCTCTTAGAGTGAACTCCCTTGGAAGGTATTATACCGGGTTTGAACACTTTATCCTCAGAGAGGCATGAATCGAAAGTGTCAACCACGGTAAAATCCTCAAGCGAAGGGGAGTCACTCTCGGTTAAAAAAGAATGAAGAACATCTTGATCAACAAGTTCATCAATTGAAACTTTCAAGTTCTTCTCTTTTTTTGGAAAGAATGGATCATCAAAATTTTCCAAAGGATCATCGTTCAAATTTTCATTCTTAGATGGAATCGAGTCCGTGAGAGCAAGTTTATCGGAGAACTCCTTCTTATCAATTGAAGGATCAAGTGACGGATCTCCATACAACAAATACTCAAGTTCACGTAAGTCGGCTTCAAAGTCAAAGACTTCATTGTCAATTCCCGGTGGGAGAGGACCAAGGCGAGCGAGTTCATCGGCGAACTCCTCGAGAAGTAAATCAATAGCTGAATCCTCGGGCTCGGGCTTCGAAGGATTTTTGGTCAAAAGCTCAACTTCTTTAATTTCAATTTCTTCCAGAGGGAGTGAAGACAACGGGTCTTCATTTTCACTAAGTAATTGTTCAAGACGAACACGGTCTCCCTCCGGGTCAGATTCATCGTCATCAATTCCTGACGGAAAATAATAAGCTTCGATCTCTTCCAAATTCAAGTTACTTCCCTCAAGCGGAGTGAGGGAAGGGGAAGAGTCAGAAATAATGAGGTCAGAAGTGGGAGTGGGATTGCCACTCGAAGAAGGTTCAACAAGATCGATTCGATTAACCGAATGCGGAGGTGGGACAAGTGGTGTGCTCTTAGAGCTACAAATTTCCACCACTTCCCCTGGTCCCGTTTCTTGTATCGTTTTAAGCTCAACACGTTTACTCGAAGATCTCTTAACCGTAAATCGTGAAAGACTTTGATCAATCCTAGATGAAGAATTTTGGATAACCTTAGGTTGGACGTTTTCAGTACTTCCGTTATTAGTAGGAAGCACCGGGTCCTTTGTCACCTTGGTTTCACGGCTTTCAACTTTATCAATACCGCAAATGGTAGGCATAGATTTCAAATCTTGGTTGACATTGAAAGTTACGGCTTCTTTGTTTACCCTCAAAGTGATTTCCCCTTCATCAACATCGATCAATGCACGGCCCGTTTTTAAGAAGCACCTCCCAAGGATGAGGGGCACTCGGGGATCGGCATCGAAATCGACGACAACAAAGTCGGCGGGGAAATGAAATTTTCCTACTTTCACACAGACATCCTCGGCTATACCTAACGGATGAGAATTCGTTCGGTCGGCAAGCTCGAGGATCATACATGTAGGTGTGAGTGGGGGTAACGAAAGCTTTTTCCACACGGAGTGTGGCATCAAGTTAATGCTCGCGCCAAGATCGGCCAAAGCGGAGCATTGAACTAATCCTTGAAAATCACACGGGATGAGGAACTTTCCGGGGTCTCCTAACTTTGCGGGAAGTTTTTTAAGGATAACCGCCGAACAATTCTCGAAGTTCAAGTTTTGAAGTTTTAGCCAACTCAGAAATTTTTTCTTTGTTGCCCAACAAGCTTTTGATCGTAGGAGCAAACTTGGGCATTAGAAGGAGAGCCTCCGCGAAACTAATCTCGAAGTGAGTATCTTGAAAGATTTGGATAAGCTTCTCCATTTGTTGATTAGTTTTGTCGCGGGCCTTTTGATCATTAAGCCTTGAAGGATAAGGAATTGAAGGCTTAATCTTCGGAACATCGGGCTCCGGAATGGGGATGTGGACTACCGGAGGTTGGACGTGTGCGGTACTTTGTGGGCTTGTCGAATGCACCTTGTCCTTTGTCACCTCGGTTTCTTGTGCTACCTCCCTCACCGGAGAGGGTTTAGGCATCGAAGGTCCATCATATGTCTTACCACTTCGGGTGGCAATAGCATTCAACTCTCCCTTCGGATTTGGAATTGTATTACCCGGAAGGGTTTTAGAAGTTGAAGCTTGATTCATTTGACACATGATACTATTGAACATATTTTCAATTTTGTATTGATTTTGATCAATTTTGTTGTTTGTTTTGTTCAATTCATTTTTTAACTCATTACCTTGTTTTGACATTGAAGTTTGGAATTCATTTCTCAAAGTAGTGATTTGGCTTTGCAAACCCCTAATTGTTACCTCATTAGACTTAATGTAGTTGGAAAGTTCAATAGAGGGGCCAACCGGGGTTGGTAATTAGGAGCTTGATAACCATGATTGAGATTACCCCCTGGGGGGGTATGGTTCATCGGGGCTTTGATATGGAACATTTTGCCCTTTCACTTGATTTTGATTGAACCTATTTTGATTGTTAGGTTGAGGAAAACCGGGTGGTCCCATTTGATTAGCAAGGTATCCTTGATTCGGATTAGGATTGTGATTGTGATTAGCAGATGCCACGGTGGCATTTCTGACGTCACCATCGGTGGCTTGACAATTGTAATACGGATGGGACCACCGCAATAACACAAGTTTCGGTAACGGCTTTTACGGGTTCCGTTTTCTGGATCTTTAACTCTTTTATCATGCTATGAATAGCGTCGGTAAGTCCTTCCAATTTTGACTCCACAACGGATGAAGAAGAATTGGTAGTGACTTTAGCAACAACTGCTCTGTTTCTGAAGGTTGGAACCTTTGATTTGTTCTCGATAATCGTTCTAATATCCCCGGGCATACGACTCAAGATATTACCACCGGCGGCCGCGTTAAGCGAATCTTGGTCGGATGGGGTTAAAGCATTGTAGAACGTATCGATCTGATGAAGGTCGGAGAAGCCATGGTGTGGGCATTTTCGTAGAAGTTCTTTGAATCTATCCCACGCTTCACCGAAACTCTCGTCGAATCTTTGTCGGAAATTGGTTATTTCATTTCTTAACATTGTAGTTTTCGACGGAGGGAAGAATTGGTTAACGAATTTCTTAGAGAGGTCTTCCCATGTTGTGATTGAACGAGGGGGTTCTTTCTCAAGCCAAATCCGGGCTGCCCCCTCGATGGAAAACGGGAATAACATCAACTTGATCGACTCATGAGGGACGCCCCGAAAGTTAATAATGGAAGCCACTTGATTAACAACGTATATGGGCATGGGGCTCATCCCTATCAAGACCGCAAAAAGGTTTAGATGAAACCAATTGAATAAAATTAGTTTTAAGTTCAAAATTTTCGGTGTCAATTGGGTAACGACGATAGCATCACCGTAGCCGTCTACGGGAGCTTGAAGTAACTCAGACATGGTTCGGGTATCCGCCATTTCGGGAATAGGGTTGGGATTAGTACGATCTCGGGTTCGACTATTGGCGGGGGACGTCTATTTCGTCTTCGCGGAATTGTGGCGAGTTCAAGAAGAGGGGTAGAAGAATTAGAAGAACGAGTGCGCATGCACTACCAAAAACAACACTTTCAATTAAAACAAGACCGAGGCAAAACATAGTGAACTTATACCAATAATCCCAGTGAATAAATCACTCTACAAGACAAACGCACAAGCGAGCGAGAGAAGCTTGTAGTCAGCGCGAAGCTTATTAAAAACCCGCTTCTTACAGCCGCAATTTAATGTCAGGGCCGCCTTATACCCCCACACAGTTTGTTTGTCCGATAGAAATAAATAAATCCACAAGCGACACAAAGGCAAGTTTTTGATCTTTAGTTCAGGAACTTATAATGATAACACCTCCGTTGAGAATGTTATATTGATTGTGTCTTCTATTTATTTAAAACAAAAGGGAAAATCTTTTTGTATTTTTAATCTTTTATATATATATACAAAGAAAAAGGAAAATATTTTTTACTTTTTTTTGGTTTTTATAAAAACAATAACTTCACGAAGGAAGGATCTCGAGTCACTAATCGTCAAACCGTAACGATATTGTCGCGACACAACCTCCCCGGCAGCGGCGCCAAAAATTGATTCGTTTAAGAAAATATATCAAATATAAGATATTAGTAGAAATAGTATATAAGAAATATATCAAATATAAATACGCGAGAATCACAATCAACCTTTAGGAAAAGGGTTAACGTGCCCAAAACCACCCTCGAATGTGATATAAGTGATACCGGGCAAGTGAGTACCCGGGTCGTTCCCAACGGTGTGAATTGAGAATTTCGTTTGAGGTTTGTTATTAAAATGCTCGATGTTACGGTTTTTTTTGGTTTTTGATTACGTTTTCTACAAATTAACTAAAGGGAAAGTAATTAGGGCTACGGGAACAAAGTAAATGATAATCTAACTACTACTACTAAGCATACGGAACAATAAAATTAAGTTACACTAAGTCCTAGAGTGAAAATATGCAAAAACGCGAAAACCCGGGCTAATCCCGAGCCTCAAAAAGTGAAAATTATGAAATTTAAGGCCTACGGGTATGAAACTAATTTTCCTACGTCCTAAACGACTAAAAATAATTTTAGGAAAAAGCCGGGTATTTTTTTTGACTTTTAAATTATTTATTATATTAAAAAACTATTTTAATCTACTTTAATTATAAAAAATACTAAATGATTTAGGAAAAATCCGAAAATTTCACAGAAAATATTTTAAGCTATGATGATTTCAAGAAAAATAGAAAAGAGGTATACTACTTGAGGAAATAAGCTAGTAAAAAGCAAATAAGCAAACAAGCTTAAAACTGTTTCTTGTATATAAAAGGTTAATGTTGCAAGAATAGGATGAATAAAGTCCCTAGGGCAGTTGGTGATTGTGTGTTTGGGTGGGTTTGTGTGCAGCGAGGTCAGGGGGTCGAATCCCCCCCCTGGCCTTTTTGCAAAATATTTTTTTTTTTTTTCAATTTTCTTTTTTGCACTTTTCAATAGACCAAATCCAAACTTTTTTGTGAAAAGATTTTTTTATCAAACTTGGAATAGCAGTTTACACTGCTTATCACCTTCGGTCACAGCAGACTGGGAAGAAGCAAACAACACCCTTTTAATGCAGTTTTGAGCTTAATGAAAGCCATAAATAAGCACATAAACATGTAACATAGCACTTGTTGGCATTGTGTTTGTTGAACAAGAATAAGCTAGATAACAGGAATAAGCACTAAAATGGGAAGCATAAGCAGTTTTTGGGTTTCCTTAGTTTAAAAATGAGCATGTAACAGTTACTCTAATGAATATTGATAAGCTACTCTAATAAGTTAAATAAGCACTAATAAGCATCTACCTAACCTTAGGGGACTAATAAGCACCACTAGGTCCTAAATAAGCTAATGGGAAACACTAAATAAGCTAACAGGAAAAGTTCAGGTGCTACAGTAACAGATGCTGTAGTGGTTTTTTTGACAGATTTTAATGCAAATTTTAAGCTAATCTAAGCTATCCTAGGGGCAAATAAGCTATTGCTATGTAAAGAGGGGTATGTGGAGATGTGATAAAAGCAATTTAGAAAAGTTTTTGACCCAAAATAAGCCGTGAAAAAGAGGTGCAAACAGCAGCCTAGGCTGCTGTTTAAATCAGTCAGACAGAAGACAATATGGGACTTTTTTATAAACCAAACTTTGCAACCTTGCTAAACTTAAGCTCAACTCAACTTTAAAACTTGCTCAAACCTTTAAACCACTTTGACTTTGAGAGTCAAAGTGGGTAAAAACAGTTTTAGACCCAAAAAATAAGCTTAAACCAAACACCCCCTGTTGGGGTATAAATACTATAAAACTGATTTTTTTTGCAAACTAAGATTGGATTTTTCTTTTGTAAAACTATTTAAAAACTTGGATAGTAACTTAAAAGCAAATAAGGACAAGTAAGAAGCAAATAAGCACTAAAGTGCTTATTTGCTTAATAAGCAAAAAAATGAAAGACAGTGAAGAAAAGAAACTTTCATTAACTTGAAAAGCAAATTACAATACTGAAATAACTAAAACTTTTAAAAGAAAACTAAATCCTAATAATCCTAATGCCAAACTTGGCTACAAGTGCTATCATATTTATACTACTCTTGAGCTAGGTCTTCAGCCTTGAGCTTATGTGCTTTTTCTGTGAGACAGTGGAGCTCTTGGATGCCCTTTGTGCTTCTTGAGAGTCAATCAGAGCCCTTGATTTCTCCTTGGGCACCACTCAAAAATCTTGGCCGTCCATTACTTGATGTCCAATGAGGGGTTAGGGGATTGCCAAGGTGGCATTGAGAACCCATGTGGGTATGTTGGGTAAGGATAAGCTTGGGGACCAGTTGAGAGTGACAGGGGAAGAAGACAAGGGTTGGTTTGGGAGGGTTTAGGCGCCAAAATAAAAAGAAGCAGGGGAGGTGGTTTTGTTATCAGTTTTGGGAAAAAGCAGAAATGGGTTTGGGTTAATAAGCAGATGGGTTATGGGTTAAAACGGGTTAAGGGTTCTAAAATGGGTAAATGGGTATGGTTTTGGGTAAAATGGTTTAAAAAGGTTTAAAAAAATGGGTAAAGTATTAAAGGTTTAAGTATTATGTTAAAAATGTTTTATTAAAACTTTTTTTTTTTTTTTTTTTTTTAAGAAAAAATAATTTAAAATTGGTTTTTAAAAAAAAAAATAATTGTTGTAAAATAAAAATGAGGTTTTTAAAAGAGATAATGTTTTAGGATTTTTGTGAAAAAGGGTAGAATCGTAATTTTGGGTTCGGGGAGAAGGGTAAATTGGTAATTTGGATTTAGGGGTAGGTTTTTCGTCTGATTCCCCAAGCTCACTCCCAAATGGTATCCCGGGCTCCGAAAATGTAGAAAATCATCTTCCGGCTCCGTCTGTAAAGCACGTAATCCAATCCAAGCTCATTTCAGTCCGTTTTGGTCCTGTTTTCGATCCTTTGTACCTGAAATACATAAAAACACACTCCAAGGATATCTGTAGCATAATTGGTTATATTTCAGTGTTTTTTAGACGTTTTTGTGGGCTTAGATGGGTAAAAAGGATGAGTGAATAAGCACTCATCAGACCTCCCTTAGGGGGAGATTGTTAGGAATTAGAAATTCCCGGTATTAAAGAGTTGGTCACCTCAAGTACATGTAATCGTTAGAATGCTCGTAGTCATAGTTATATTTAGTTAAGTAGTATTTAGTTAAGTAACACCGTGGAGGACGGACGGGTCTTTACCCACTGTATGCCTGATCCACAGCCCGTGTGGCGATTTATGTAAGACTATAAATACTCTCTACCTCCCAAGGTAGAGAGTTGGAGCTCATAATAATATCTTTCACTTTCTCTCACTAAGTTTCCTAAACCTCTAACTTTCTCTCTCTAGAATTCCACTTATACGCCCACTTGTGTTAATGGTTTGATGTGTTTGTGAAATCCAATATCCAACAGTTTACCATTTTAGTCGAGACATATCCCTCCCCAAAATAAGTTTCATACGCCCCAAAATCAAACCAACAAGACCCTTAAATCATCTTGTTATCGATTCAATTTACAACATACGCATACGTACATTTTAAGACTTGTTTAGCTCGTCATTAAACCATGTATATCCCCCATATATATGGGGTCAAAAAATCAGATTTACGTCAAGGGTTAAATGTCCATATCCCATTCGCCATATGTATGGCCATATTGTGATTTCATGTGACAAAATTAGATATCATTTTATGTGTTGAATTAGACGTGTACATGAAAATTCGAAGAGAGTCCAACCACATGACATACAATCAGAAAACATGAACAAGGGTTTAAAGGGTCGAATACATGGGTTTTACTCATTTAATATTTCATGTGTCATATTTATCATTTTATGTGAGGTATAATTTGAATATAAGCATCCTGATGGGAGAATTACACACGACCAATACCAAGAAAACCATAAGAAAGAAAAGTGAGACGAGATAATTATGCGTTACCCATGATGCGTGACGAGAGAAGAAACAAGAAATAAAGGAGATGAGTCCACGACCTAGCAACAAACCCACGACAGAAACACACCAATAGCCCCACGTTCACAGCAGCCAAGACCCACGATTAGTACCTCCTTTACGAGTCAAGCATGACCACAACACCCTTGAATCAATACTACATGATTACAAGCCTCCTTGGAGCACTCTTTCTTGCCTAGAATTCGAATGGGATGGGGAGAATTATGTTTTTCCGTCACTTTTAATTTAGGGAGGATTAGGGTTTTATTTTTTGTTTTATTTGAATGATTAATATAGGTTACAAAAGGAAGGTTTAAGTAAGAATAAAAGGGAGGATTATGGAAATTAATTGGGGCATTTAAGGGGGGAGTTATGGGCGTCCATTTAGGCCGAATTTGGGGGAGGGTTTATGACAAATTTCTAATTTCCATAATTACCTAAATGCATTAATTTTAATTTAGTTTAATTTTATTTTATAACTTGTACATGACATGGTCCAAATAACTTATGTAACGTGTCATAATTATTTTGTAGACATTAGTGAAAGTTGAATTATTATTGTCTTGCGTTAAACTGAGGGGCAAAATAGTCATTTAACATGTTTACGATTTTTAGGGTTTTACAGTATATATATGATATGTTTATGTGGGGGGGGGGGGTACGGATGCATCCTAGGCTTATGATATTATGATATGTTTATGGCGTTTGGCTATGCGTGCCTTGCACCCCTCTCGCACATATGGTACGTTGGGAGTCTGCAGCTCCTTGTACACTTATGAATTGACAGGTATGTATGTATGTAGTGTCCTTCATATATCATGCTGGATGTTAGGTTATGCGATCGTGGCAATATTCCTTTATGATTCATGTTGATTCCTTATGATTATCTGATTCGTATGATCTTGATTTCTTATTCTTGTTGACTCATATACCTTATGATTATCTGTTTCGTATGATATTGATTTCTTATTCTTGTTGACTCAAATACCTTATGATTATCTGATTCGTATTATCTTGATTTCTTATTCTTGTTGATTTATTTACCTTATCATTATCTAATTCGTATTATCGTTTGATCTGTCATTCATTTGACTCATTTGACTTATGATATTTGTTCAGTTGTTCCTTGATCTCTCATTCTTTGACAGATGATATTCGTTTCAGCAGGAGCTTATGTTTCCCTTTCTCTATACTTATATATGTTTTGATTATTCGTTTTGTTATATATCTGTTCACTGGGCTTTTTAAGCTCAGCCGCATTTTCTTTTCCATGCGACAGGTAGTAAGCGGGGCGATGGGCTTTGATTTGGATTGAGAGTAGAAGCATTTGAGTGGACCGACCCTAGTGACCTTATCATTTTAGACTCATTTTGAAGAGCATTTGTTTTGATAATTCATTTCTTTTAAGTATGTTGGATATATGTATTTCCTTTTGAAGTCATTCGTTTATATGACATGATATTTTATAAGACTTCCGCTTGCGTTTATATGCTTTGTATGACACCATAATATGACATTTTGACCCGTGTCGGGTTGGGGTGTTACTACTTTGGTGTATACAATTGCGTCTTCCTACTTTCTGGTTTTGGTGTTGCCCCATCAACTCTATGTTGGTGTATGTAGTGGCGTTTATGCGCGTGTCTAAGTGAATCTGGTTTTCAATATTGTTAATATAGGTAAAATGTGATATGATGTTATTTTGATATTATGTTGGTGTGGTAACACTTTACGATTTTGATAGTACGTCATCATGAGCTCTAACATTTGTAACTATTATTATTATTATTATTATTATTATTATTATTATTATTATTATTGTTATTATTATTATTATTATTATTATTATTATTATTATTATTATTTTTTTATTATTTTATTTTTTATTTTTTATTTTATTATTATTATTATTGTTATTATTATTATTATTATTATTGTTATTATTATTATTATTATTATTATTATTATTATTATTATTATTATTATTATTATTATTATTGTTAGTACAAAAACCGTGACGGGTTATGATGAGTGTTTGTGATGCTTGTTGGATTGGGCTAACAAGCTGTTGATGGACTGATCTTGTAATAATCCAAGTAGTTTATTGAATCCCTGCACAAGTGAGAGTAAACCGTTAGCCTTGCCGTGGGGATGGACCCCACGATTAAGCTCTGGCGTGAGAGTAAGTACGCATTTTGGTCAGAGATAATAAGAGTGTGTGTGTTATTATGAGAGAGAAAGTTGTACCTTGTGAGGGGTTTAGAACCCATTTTATAGGCGAGGCTTACCGCTAGGGTTTCGTAATGACTCGCATGTAAAAGTTAGTGGCCGGAGTGGGGCCCTTGTCTGGCAAGGTCTTGTGCTAATCGCGGATGCGGACACAAGATACCTTCTACGGCCAGAGGTTTGATCCGCTAAGAATCCTGCATGCGTCTTTGAGTCTGGACCATAGCCAATTTTGTTATTGGGCTTATTGTTGATCTAGTGCTCGTACTTGTTTCATTGTTGGGCCTGGGCCCAGTATGTGTATAGCACGATTTAGGCTTAGTAGGCTTGCTATACGTGTTATACGTCATCAAGTCCCTCCAGTCTAGTATATTCATTGCGTGTGGTTGTTTGTCACGTGCGGTGAATGTCAATAGACTTAAGGTAACTAAGCAGTTTCTCTTTCGCACCTTTGAAGCGTCTTCATGATGCTTCCCTTATTGGTAGGTGTACCGTGCAATGTGGAAAATTCAGGGCTTTGCATGTTCTGGTTGATTTGACACAGTGGGTCATCTGTCTTGCTATTACCCTTATCTTTCTCTTTCAATTTTGATCGTTAGATCAAATTATTTTTCGACACGTGTCCTTCCTTAGGGTTTTCTTGGAAGCCATCGTTCCGTTTGTATAAATACCCTTCATAGTTCCTGGTATTCTATTTTTCCTTTTACTATTTTTCACTTGCAAGCGATATTTCTTTTGACTTTCGATCTGTCTTTCTTGGACTGCTCCTGCCCTCCAGGTTCTTCCTTTTTTCCAGGTTAGGGTCTAATACTTTTTGCTTCCGTTATGGGTACCATTACACATGCTAAATCTAAACTTTCACAAGGGTTACTTGACCGTTTTTGTGATAAATATTCTATTCCACGGTTCGTTCACCTGGAATTACCTGGCACTAACCAGACCATTCAGCAGGCGCTAGATGGAAAAATTGGTGTGTATACCCGTTTTTTTGAATACGCTAACTTCCATCTTCCTTTGTCTGTTTCCTCGTGTCCATCCTTGATTATTATCTTACTAACATATCGCAGCTTTCTGTCATCGGAGCTGCCAAGGTTTCTCATTTTGAGATCCTATGCTTTGCCCTTGGTATTACACCCACAGTTGGGTTATTTAGGTGCTTTTATGTTCAATCTAAAAGTAACGGCTGGTTGTCCTTTAGTAAGCAGTTTGATAGTGCTGGTGTTTGTTATACCAAACCTATTGATTCCCTTAAGAGTTATAATGATCATTTCTTTTGGCTCGATGCTTTTACCTGCCCAATTATTTATCCCTGGCATAATGACAAGAGCATTACTAGAGATGCTACTCCTAGGGATAGTGATTTTGCTGCTGAGCATTTTGCTTCCCTTGTTGCCAATCCTTCTCCGTTTCATAAATTTCTAGAACCATTTCTTTGCTTGGTTGGGTTGAGTCGCAAGTATACTTTGGATGTGAATTCTTATCCTCGATTTTTTGATGATAATGGACAGGGTAGGTATGCCATGTATGTGTCTCTTCATTTATTGTTTTGTTTTTATGTTTTCTAAACCGTAGCTAAAGACTCAAGATAAGTTGCGACAATCGGATGTTGGTCCTAACATCGATTTGAACCTGCTTAAATGCCCGCTATATGACTTGGTTCCAGACTCTCACCCTCACTTGTTTTTTGAGTGCCAGTTTTCTTTGCAGGTTTGGTTGCAGGTTCGGGTATTATCCGGAATGGATGTTTTCCCACCTTCATTGGATGATGCTCTCACGTTCCTTATTCCTTTATCAAAGGGGCGTTCGGTTATTAGCATAATATCTCGGTTTTTACTTGTTGCTACTACTTATTACCTTTGGATGGAACGCAATTCAAGACTTTTCAAGCAGAAGAAGTCTACTGTTGCTGAAGTGGTCCAAGTAATTGTCTCTACCATCTGGTTGAAGCTGGTTAACTTCAAGTTCAAGAAGATAACCCTGCGGTCTCGTCTACTATTAGATCAATGGAAGATTCCAAGTGCTTGTCTTATTCACGAGGGGAGTGCCAGGTAAGGGTTGAACTCTTTTTCCCTACTCCAAGGTTGTTAGGTCACTAGTTTTACAAACACAAGTTTATAAGAAAGAGATAAGGCGATTGAACAAGTTATACACACACACACGTTAGTAATAATACGGTTTAAGCAAAGAGAGTGAATGAGAGAATAACTTGAACAACCAACCCTCAAGTGAGGGTTATTACAAAGTATTTATAGGCAAGGAGCTAGGGCAACACTCCTACTCCTTCCCTTTCACCTATGGGCTTGGGCCTACGCTCATGGGCCTTCTACATAAGCTTAAGGCTAACAACAAACATAAAGGCCATAATAAGCTAACTATTACATATGTGTAACTAACACTTGAATAAGGTTTAGGAGTGATTCCAACAATCTCCCCCTCAAGTGTTATTACATATGAGTAACAAACACTCAAGTGTTGGTGATGAAAAACGGTGAAGGCGTTGATGTAATATTAGCTTTGACGTCTTCTGACATTCTTCTTTCTTGTGAGAAGAATTGCCTTGATTTGAACAATCTCCCCAGTGTAGCGAGATAGTTTTCTTTGAACAGTTATGCTTTGACGTCATCTTTAAATTTGTTCTTTGATCATTGTTCTTTGTGATGAAAGTGATAGTATGTTGTTGTCTGCATCAAATCTGCCTCAGGTCTGCTTCGCTGCTACAGTGTCTCCACGTCATTCTTCAACATGCTCACACGCTCTTTTGACGTTTGGAAATCAGTACTGATGAAGTTCTTTATGTCTTTAACTTTGTAGATTCTTTGTATTGACGAAGAATCATTCTGACTGTTGTGTTGCTTTTGGATAGAACTTCCATTAGTGATGATGTTGGCGTGAGCGTGAGAAGAATCTGCACGATCATTCCGCTCCAGAGCTTCCATAAGAAGTAAACATAAAAACGGTTAGTAATAAGCGGATTCCGGCACGTACAAGTTTGAACTTCGAGAGTTTTAACAGCATAGTGTGAAAACACAACTCTAATTCTTACAAAGGCCGTTCCTGAATCGGAGTCCACAAGTGAGATAACACGATGTACCGAAGTACACCTACGATTCAGATGAGTCGCTGAGGTACACCGAAGCATCACCTCACGACTGTAGACCATTTGAGACCACTAAGCGCAATCCACGGGGAGTTGCCGAAGCGACCTGCTGTCAGGGCTGTTTGATGTTGACCCTGGCAGGAGTTTCCATTCAATCACTGAGGATCACAAATGTGAACCTCTCATAAATGTTCACGACAGATTGCTAAGATCTGTGAGCACTCGATAATGTACCACTGAAATTCTTATTGTTGAATATCAAGTGATGAAATGTCAAGTGTACCTAAGAGATCTTTTGATGAATCTCGTGGCTCTAGACTCAATAGTGCGTTTTGGTTTTCCTGAGCGGAGACTAGGGAGAGGGTCTCCTTCTTCAATACCAGCAATCTCTAAGAGAAAGCCGATAGTTTACTTAGGGTTCCCTGTGAGAATGAAACAAGCTTCTGTTGAGAGAAAATTGAGTGGTTAAGAAGGTTTAGTGCATGCGTCACTGGTCCATGACGACTTTTAATCTTCAATACCGGTGTCATCTAGTGACAACCAGTAGCATATGATTGAACCCGGTGTCTGCCCTAAGTTGAATAATCTGGAGGGCTATTTCTTTTCACTCTTTTCTTTGCATTTCTTTTTAATTCTTCAACTCCTTCTTTCTCCGATTCTCATTTTCTCCTTTTTATAATCATACCTAAGGACTTCTAAATTCTAACTATTAGTGGTGTCCTTGGGTAGATCCATCCGGCTCTGGCGGATCATAGGACGATTATTCCTAACCTTAGTCACCTTATAACTTCATGACTAACCTATGTTTCCATAAAAACCACTGTTGTGAAAATCTCTCAAGTGTTTGTGAATGAAAAACATTTGAGTACCACTGTTGAGATAAGATTTTGCATAAATACTCCCCCTCCACATGTGCTTAAGAGTTTTAACGGTTAAAATGCACATTGAGGAAAGAGCGCGCACATTTTGAATTGATTCACTCAAGATAGACAATCCCCCGCGAGACACGGTTACGTGGCATAGTTAAAGAGTTGCATTGTCAGATTTTAGGTGACAAATAGCTCTAATGACTACCTTGAAGGTGTAGACAATCCTCGAAGGTCGTCAACCCGTCGAGTTCATGTCTACCAAGAGTTTCTCGAATGATACATTCTACTCAGACAAGTCCTTTGCGAGACACGTTTACATCACTAGCGAACTAGCTTGAAATTATTACCCGTCCCGGACAAGTCTTTTCGAGTTACTAACAGTTAAGATCTCGTCAATTCATGGGTTAAGTCTTATAGCACAAAGATTCATTGGCATTGACACAACATATTTCTTATCACGTATTTTCTCCCCCTCAAAAATGGCATATGTGATGTTATTTTTGAAAAGTTGAGAATAAATATGACCATTCGAGTGTTGCGGGAAGAATGACCACTGTGAACAATTTTTGAACAAAGTTTTAATTCAAGTACTCCCCCTCAACGAGTCATATAAACGGTTGAGGTTTTGAAAACCATAAGGGAAAGTACTTGTTCTTTAGAGCAAAACCTTGAAAAAAGAAAGGTTTGATAGGTTTTACTCAAAAGTAAGAAGCTTTCACTCCTTTTCTAAGGATTGTGGCACTGAGGCGTACCACAGGGTCCTTTATTTACAAGTACGGGTTGTACACTGTAATGTGTGCACAAGCCATTTACATAATCAATCAAACATCCAAAATTATATGAAGGAAGCAATTTAAGGGGTACCAGGAAGTGCAGTGATGTTCCCAGGAGTGTGCACAGGGCGTTGAAATCCTGTTATGTTAATCCTGGGTCGACCACCGACATAACTCTCCAATCGTCTGAACTGATCCCTTCGAAACAACCGTTCATCAATCATTGTGATGATCCGTCTCACATCCCTCCTTTCCTGAGAATTCCAGCGCTTAGGAGACCCAATTTTCTGGCGTATATCCTTCAACCTGTATGCCATTCCATCCCTAACCAGCTTCAAAGTATGATCCCCGAACTTGTGGAGGTCGCTACACACGCCATTAAGCAGTTTCTTTGAAGTTCACTACGGTAAACAACGCCGAAAGGTTTGCTGATGAGTGTATATTGAGATAGCTGGTTGATATTGGGAAGATCAAGCTTTGGAGGAGTGAAGTTGACACGCGTCTGATAAGATTCAACAGCCAGCTGGAGATCTTCTACACGTTCCTTGATGACAATGCGTCTTATGAAAATGAGAAGTGACTTCATAAATTCGCGTTGTACTTCAGTTGAGAATTGTCTCATGCGACCCTATACTTTGGCAAGGTACATGTCTTCGATGTCATTGAGAGACAAATTCTCAAAGTCAGCTTCAGAGAAAGCATAGTCCCGTTCATCTTGTCGTTTGACTACGATCTTCTTTAGGAATGTGTAGTCCCACTTAGACGAAAGGTCAACGTGTATGATGGCAACGATATCCTTAGAACTATACATAGTATGTTGAGACTTCTGAACCTGACAGCTTCTGTAGTAGATTCGTCGGCGTTCTGGCCAGTGATGAATCCCATACAATGCATCTCGGTCGTATGCTTCCACTGTGGTGGAGAACAAGTGATTGGCACGTTCCTCAATGGCTATGCAGTTTGAGTAGACAGCTGCTGGGAATGGAAGTGTCAACGATGTAGCGTATTTTCTTGAATCATCGCCATCGTGTAGAAGAAAATCCAAGTCTTTGTTGAAGAAATATCTGAAAGGAATCCTTGGTTCAGCTGGTTGGCCAATTGTTGGTAGAGGTTTGGTCCAATCGGTGTAGTATGGAGGGTTGTCCCTGTGTGTGAAGTCAATGTTTGCTTCCGGGTTGAGCCAATCCATGTTGTTAGACATAGCTCGAGCAATGTTTTCAAGGTGATATTCGACCTCGAGGGCACTTTCAGAGCTGTGTTTTAGAAGTTGAAACGCTTCATTCTTGATTCGCTTCAACTCAGATTTCGTCATTTTCTTCACATGGAACTTTTCTTGCAGAATTTTAGCATGCTCCAATGTAGAACCGTCTACCAAATCCTGACCTTCTTCAGGGTAGGGAGTGTTGTTAACAAGAGTAGCAAACCATTCAAATTCCTCTGTTTTATCGTCATCTAGCCATGATACGACGTCAGTCTGAGGCGTCTTCTTCTTCTCCTTTTTCGAAGGCCTAGATGATGATTCTGGTTTCTGAACTTGTTTGGGAGAGGTGGGTTGTTGTAGGGGCTCAAGGACCTCTTCATCGTCACCACCCGTATACTCAAAGTGATAACTGGTTTTCTGAGTCAGGGGTGGTAACTCGGAATCGTCCTGAGGTTTTTCAGTAGAAGAACGAGGAGGAGATCTTTGTTGAGCAGGAGGCCGTTGGGGAGGTGGTGGCATAGAAGATGATTCACCAGACTTCTTCTGTCGTTTAGCTTCATCATTCTTATCCTGATCCTTATCTTCATCGTCTCTAGGACGTTTAGACTTTTCAGCTTCGAATCTGCATGCTTCTTGGAGTTGGTAGTCCAGAAATGCTTGAAACAGCTTTCCTTCATCAGAAGTAAGTGTCCCAGATCGTTTAGACATTTGTGTGACAAGCTTGGCCACCAATTCATTATCCGAGAAAACTACAGGATCAGATGGATTGATTGTGACGGTTAAGGGTGTTGATCTTATAGTTTGCTTGGCTATCTGCATATGATTCGGATATAGTTGTCTGGTAAACATCTCCTTTGTGACTTTAGGAACGATATCCAGAAGGTACTTGTGAGTGTAGCCTTCGATCATTCTGTCCATCTTCCCTTGTAGATCATCCTGCATGAGCTTCTGTATGTATTCCCTTTCATTCTGCATCTTGTCATTCTCATCATGTAGATACTGCATTTGGTCAGCAAACCAATTCAGTTTTCTGTAGAGCATGTCCTTCTTTCTGACTTGTTGGACAGCTTTTACAATTCTTTTATGAGTATGAGAAATCCAAGATCGAGGTGGCTTCTTCACTGATCTGGATGATGATTTGGTTGATCCTTTTGATGGTGGTGGTGAAGAGTGAGAAGAAGAATCTGATGATGATGAGATGTGAGGAGACTCCTGGTCCTTTGGATGTTCAGAAGTTTCTTCCTTTGATCGTGCAGGACTATCTAGAAGAAACGTATCATACTCAACATCTTCTTCATTGCCAGTCTTAGCTTGTTCATCAGCTTTGGCTTTGACTGCAGCTTCGTCATCAGCTTTAATCTTCTCCAGCTTCTCAGATTCTGGTTCCTCAAAATCAAACTCAAGAGTATCTTCGACACGTGTCTGTTGTTGTACCAAAGTGGTGGCACCAGATCCCTTATCGGGTTGATTAACCGCATCAGGATCTGGTGAAGGTTGAGCTGCACCACTTGACCCTCCGGGGCCACCCATTTGTTCTTTAGAAAATTCTTTTGCCACGTGTTGGAGTCTAAGGAATTTGAACTTCTTCTTCCTGTAGGTATCCAGTTGCTCTTCATCACTTTCTGAGCTTTCATCATATGGCACAAGTACAGGAGTCTTTCCTTTGCCATGTTCAGCTATTGGACTAGGAGGTTTTGGTACTTATGGAGAGTCATCCTTTGCAGTTTCAGAGTAGTGGACCTCCTCGTCTGATTGTGTTTCTTCAGAGCTTTCGTCCAGTAGCTTTCTTTGCGGTTCAGGTGTAGGAATAGGAGCAGCTTTCTTGGAGGGAACTTTCTTCCTTGGAGTAGGTTTCCTCTTTGGGACCTTCCTTTGACTCTCTGTGCTTATTGCACTTCCAGCACTTCCTCTTCTGGTTCTCCGAGTAGGAGTTCCAGAATGCTTTTCATCGAGATGACCAACTTTGCCTTCTCGTACTGCTACTTGATACCTTTTGTATGTTTCAAGTTTTTTGATTTCATTTGTCAGAAGGTGATCAGGCAGCACGGCACCTTATTTCTTTGTTGTCGATTCCTTGATTCTGATAGAAAGGATAGGTTCGGACAACACGTCATGATTGTCAGGGTCATTGAGCCTTTGTGGAATGTCGGGATGAAGACCAAGTGCTCTCTGGATCAACAATTTTGTGTATCTGACATAGGGAATCTTTGAGCCAAGTTTCTTGTGAAACGACATCATGTCATCCCATATCAGTGCTTCGATTTCAATGTCCTTCTTATTGATCAATGACCAGAAGACTTGCAGTTCCATGAGCTTGGGATGCTCATAGCCACTGTCACGACCAGAGACAGACTTAGTGATGATGATGTAGAGTG
Organism: Chrysanthemum makinoi; assembly: GCA_910596185.1. Lineage (NCBI taxonomy): Eukaryota > Viridiplantae > Streptophyta > Magnoliopsida > Asterales > Asteraceae > Chrysanthemum > Chrysanthemum makinoi. The sequence continues at coordinate 40,721,072 of OU343219.1, forward strand.
TCCTCCACGGTTGAGGAATGTTCTTAAGATCCACGTGAGAGTGCTTGTTAATAATTCCTGACGCTTCATCATAGCCAATCTCAAGTAGAAATTGCAGAACTGTCTCTTCAGTAGGTGTGGCAAAGAAGTCAGTAGGCACGATGTCTGGAATGATGAGTACAGCCCGTAAGTCTGCAGGAGTGATAGTGACTTGTTTGTGATTAAGTGTCACTGTTACTGCACTTTGACCAGTGATCCTCTGCATAGAATCCCAGAATTGTTGAATGTAGACCTCTGGAACTGTGGCAGAGTGTGAGAGCATGTTCTGGTAGGGATGATTCCTTAGAATATCCACAGCAATGAGACAAGAAGATTCTGAGCATGTGAGGGTATCAAAGTCAACCCTAAGGTTGTTCTTTCCAATCTTTATCGGATAACCTTCTGGAAAGATATCAGCAATTGTAAGAACTTCTGATGCATCCACATTCATTTGTTCAGCCATGTCGTGATCTGAAATAACATTAGCCAAAAGAACCAACATATCGAGAGACATAATGTTAGTCAACAGAAGGTCTTATTGTCTAGTTATTGAATGTACAGTGTCAATGATTGTTACGAGTCCTAAGTCACTTGTTTGTCCAATAGTCCAATGACGTCGTGAAATGTTTTGTGAGTTAGTTAACTTTAAGTTTTAAAGTTTATGTTATCACTTATAGTTCACAACACATCAAACGTTTAAGTTTATTAGTGACATTATTGGTTTCGTGACGATATGATTATTTTATTAACAAGTTTGTACACGTAACAACTCATTATGAAGGTCAATCCAGGCATAGGCGTAGAAATGATAAAGTTACGCGTAAACAGGAGTTGTATATGCGTAGACAAAAGCTTATGCGTAGGATCCTAACTTACGAGTAAGAAATGTTACGCGTAGGAAAAGGGAACCTTATGCGTAGAGCTTACGCGTAAGCGTATAAGAACCTTACGCGTAAGGCTTACTCGTAAGAGTAGACCTTATGCGTAACGATCACTGTTTACGCATATCCTTCACAGGATACGCGTAGTCCCATTGTAGAACCTTACGCGTAATAGTTACGCGTAGGATTTCTCTTACGCATAACTTTCTACGCGTAAGGTGATCCTTATGCGTAGAGATTCAAATGACCTTGATTCTGATTTTTTAAGCGTAGCAAGCCTGAAATAAAATCATCAGATCAGTAATCTTAACACGTATATTCAGTTTACAACAAATCATGGCATGAAAACACGTTAAACATTTATGCGTAGAAAGTCATACGCGTAGGTCAAAACCCTAAGGGTTATGAATTACGCATAAACTTTCTAGCCATGGGATTTGCACCAAACAATTTCTGGTAGTTCTAAGATGTTGTGAGAGTCTATAAACCAAGTTATAACATCTAAATCATGGTGAATCAAAAATACCCAAACTCAAGAACATTAAACCCTAATTCCTAATTCTGATTAAATTAGTGTTTCTGGGTTGTTATAGGGCCTGGAAATCATTAATTCAACATGATATGAACATCACACAACAATCTTTTTAACCAAAAACCTTCACATTTGTAAACACCCAAATCGACTCATAAACCCTAATATTCAAAAATCATCAATTCGTGTTTCTGGGTGGATTTAGAGGGTAAAAATAGTATCCTTGTTGTTAAAAACACGTTTTGATACTTTCTTTTCAACCAAAAACACACTCACAATGATTGTGTGTTCATACGCTTATGCGTAGAACACATAATCACGCATAAAACGTTTTTAGCCGTAGGATTTGCTTGAAATTCAAAACCTTAGCTTGTATTATCGTTTAGATCATGAAAACACTTACAAGATGATGATCTAAAGCACGGATTTCTTGAACGATTTTGGTTTGTAGGATTATTTAGGTTAGGAGTATTAAATGTGAAGAGAGATTGTTAGGTGGAGAGTGTTTTTATTAAAATAACTTTAACATTTTGACATTTATGGTCCCTCCACCTTTTCCTTTTTCATACAAAGCCATTTAACTTCCATTTTGGTTATCAAACAGAGATTTTTAAGAAAGAAACTTTGACGACACTCCCCCTCGACTTAATAAATGGTGAAAGGTTATAAATTTTAGTCCGAGGAGTGTCAGTTTAACCAGAAACGTTTACCACCATTGATAAAAGAAACAACCGGGATAAGATAACATGCAAGTACACAGATGTTTTGAAACAGTTAAGTCTTTGTATTCTCCCCCTCAACACTTGATCGGAAAAATACTGAATTTTGAAAGGTTAAAGTGTTGACGGTAGAAATGTACTTGCCATGTTGACAGAAAAGTAGATTAGAAGAATATTTTTGTTGTTTTATAGGTTTTATATTTTTGTATTTTGTTTTTTTTTTGAAAAAATTATTTACAAAAGAGATTTTGGTGTTTGACAGGTTTTTAAGACTGTTTTAGGAGGTCATCCAATTCCTCTTGAGTCAAACACCTCATACCAATCCGGTGGACCAACTCATTAAACCTAGCGGGAGGCGAGGCTTTGGTGAGAAGATCTGCCAATTGGTATTCTGTACCCACAAAATATAATTCAACAGTACCCTGTTCCACGTGATCCTTGATGAAATGATATCGAAGATCGATGTGCTTTGATTTCGAGTGCTGAACTCAGTTGCACGAGATCGCAATGGCACTCCGATTGTCGCAGTACATCGGGATTCTGTCAAATACGTAACCATAGTCTTTGAGTTGTGTTCTCATCCAAATGACTTGAGCACAACACGCCGACATGGCTACATATTCTGCTTCGGTTAAGGAAAGCGATGTACAATCTGCCTTCTTCGATTGCCATGACACCAGTTTATCACCAAGCAATTGTAAAGCTCCTGAAGTACTTTTCCGTGAGTCTAAGCATCCTGCGTGGTCAGCGTCTGAAAAAGCGATTAGTTCAAAACCAGAATCCTTCAGATACCAGATCCCCAAGTTAATGGTTCCCTTTATGTATCGGAGGATTCTTTTAGCCTCAGAGAGGTGGGTTTCAGTTGGTCGCGACTGATAACGAGAGCAAAGATATACGGCAAAGACAATATCAGGTCTGCTAGCTGTTAGATACATGAGAGACCCAATAATACTACGGTATTTTGTAGGGTCCACCAATTTCCCATGTAAATCAGCGTCTAGCTTCTTGGTATGAGCCATTGGTGTGGTATAGGTGTCACAGGTTTTCATTCCAAATTTGTTTAACAATTCAAGGGCATATTTGGACTGACTCAGGAAAATACCACGGGGTGATTGATGAACTTGCAGTCCGAGAAAGAACGTGAGTTCACCCATCATGGACATTTCAAAATTTTTCTTCATTAGTTTTGCAAAAGCGATTGAAAACTTTTTATGTGTAGACCCAAAAATGATGTCATCCACGTAAATTTGAACAATTAAGATATGTGCCCCGTGATATTGTATAAAAAGAGTTGGGTCAACCGAACCTTTGGTGAAATTATTAGCAATGACGAAGGATGATAGCTTATCGTACCATGCCCGAGGAGCTTGTTTGAGACCATACAGAGCTTTTTTCAGTTTGTAGACGTGATTCGGAAACTCAGGATCAACGAATCCATCTGGTTGGCTGACATAAACCGTTTCTTTAAGTTGTCCATTGAGAAACGCAGTTTTGACATCCATCTGATAGACCGTCAAATTCATATGAGCCGCGAACACGAGAAATATCCGAACAGCCTCAAGACGAGCAACCGGAGCAAAAGATTCTTCAAAGTCAATACCCTCTTCCTGACGATAACCCTTAGCCACCAGACATGATTTATTTCTGATAACATTTCCTTCAGCATCCAATTTGTTTTTCCAAATCCATTTGAGACCAATGACGTAGACTACTGTTGGTCTTTTAACCAGTTCCCATACTTCAAGACGTTTAAATTGGTTGAGTTCTTCTTGAATGGATTCAATCCAGTTGTCTTTTGTCATTGCGTCTTTGATGTTTTTAGGTTCAGATTGGCAGACAGTGAGAGCATAAATGCAATGTTCACCATCTGAGTGAAGACGTTGTCTTGTAACGACTGGTTGATTCGGGTTGCCAATAATATTTTCCAGAGGGTGGTCTTTTGTCCATCTATGTGTGGAGGGTTGATGTTGGTATACATTGTGCAGATTCTGAGGATTCAAATGGTTTGTTGAAGATTCCGCGACATCTGGTGCAGCAGTCTCATTAGCAAACGGGTTGAAGAACGCATTTGGATCAAAATCTGCAAGTGGGGGTACTACATTCAGAATATCATCAGCCGCTTCATCATTGTTGGAAGCGGTTTGTTCAACTGTTGTGGTGGAGTCAACTGGTGTAGGTGCATCTGCAACAGTAGTTGTTGTAGCAGGTGTATCAGGTATAAGAGTATTATCAGGTTGAGCAGCGGAAATAGCGGATACACCTGGAGCACGTTCATCAATATCGTCACTGAACAGCGGAGCAAATAACCTTTCCATTTGTTGACGAGTAAGCTGGGGGCTTTGTTCAGCTGATGATGGGGTTTGGGGGAAGTTTAAGCGGTTGTGTCCGGGTTCCAAGCTGGTATACTCAGAAGCCATAATGAAGAAGTTTCAGAATCAGTTTCCCCCCAAACTGACAACTGTCTTTAGCAGATTTGAAACTTTGATGAAGTCTACATTTCCTCTAACTTTTGAAGGTTTCAGTATGCAGCGGAATTTGTAGATGAGCAGTAAACCACACAAAGAAAATCTGACTAATTGCGGAAGATCTGTTCGAGGGTAACATTCCAGAAATCAACAAGATCTTCTCACGTATTTGGGTAACTTCACACAAGATCACCCGTGAAATCGAGACGATAACTCCAAAGTGAGACGTTTGAGCCACAGATCGTCTTATTTCTTCCCCCTAATTGAAGAAATTCAAGAAGGCATTGGGTTTTCGCAAAGAAGCATGTAGAAGAACAATGAAGCAATGACCACCTACACACCTACACCACTCTCTCCCCCGATGTTTTCAATGATTATTCAAATCATACACCACGTATGTTGATGATGAATTGAAGATAGCGAAACCATGTATAAGGAGACAGCAAAACCATGTATGTCCAATTGATCAAACAAGTGTGAAGTACCAAAAATAGTTCGAGAGAGTCAACTGCGATAAAACTTCTCTGTTCATATTGTTGATCATCAACTGTGACATTGTTGTAGGAAACACTTTGATCTTCTGTTATAGAAGATTCGGTTGTTGTTGTAGATTCATGTGTATCTGAAATTAGAGTATTATCGGTTATGCAGCAGAAACATTCGATACATATGAAGCACGACTTTTGGCAGAATCTTTAACCAGAGGAGCAAGCAATGTTTCCAATTCATGACGATTAAGTACAATGGTGGAACAGCTGATGGATCATTAAATTTTAGACGGTGAGAAACGGGTCCTACGCTGTATAACAGTAGAAGCCATAGCTGTTGTACCTGCATAGAAAAATAGAAGGGGGGCAAGAAAGAAGAAACATGGATCCCTAAGTGTAACTGGGTTCCAGATGTTAGAGGTATAAAGATGTAGTGTCAATTATCTTCTTGACACCTGAACAAGCTATTTTGATAAGTTCCTTTCCTACCTCAGGGATGGATGTTGTGGGTTTCACACTTGTGTTGATGCAACTACTTAGTATCTTGCCTGTAGGAATCCACCTAAGACCAATAGTGTTGAAAACTCTACCCGTTGGAATCCATCTAAGGTAAGATCTAGGGGATGTTGAAACTTCTTTTGGGAAGAGTCTGTGTCCTATATTGATCCATCTAGTAGGTTTCTGAAATTTTACGTTTAGATCAACGGGTTTATTTCTAACTATTTGTTGAGTAAACTTAGGTTTTGGATTGCTACTACATGCAGTGTTATGCAACACACTAGAAGGCATCACACTAGGTCGTGAACCTAAGATTCCATCCTTTTGGAGTAGTGCCCTTTTCCTAGATTTTTCTAGATCACAGTTCTTGTACGCGTCATTTGAATCATATGAATCTTTACTTTTAATGCTCAGTTTAGACACAGTGTTTGAACTAGTCCTAGATTGGCCAGGAGCAGCCACTTGTTGAGATATAACAGAAATAGGTATAACAGAAACATGATTAATAGAGACAGAAGCATTATTCATTGGCCCGGAATGTGGAGTGACTGGTTTTGACAAATGATTATTCTCAACAACTTGGGAGGCAAACCGTGGTTTTGAAGATTTTGATCGTTCAGATTTAAAAGCAGTTGGTTGTCTAACTACTGATTGGTTGAAGAGACGATTTCCTCAAGATTGTTGGTTTTGTAAACTTAGTATCCACACTCTTGCCAGTTAATCTTCTCAATTTGTTTTGTAAAGCAACATGTGCAAGCCCCTTTGCTTGAATTTGAGCCTTTAAATGCTCATTTTCATTTACTAATGTATCCACACGATTACTTTGATCATTTGAAGACTGACCATTGTGTTCTGAAGAAAAAGATTTGTTTTGTAATTTAAGTTCAAGAGAGATACAATGTGCCTCTAGTTTTGAAAAATCTTTATGAAACTGAGCAATGGTCTTTTTGAGAAGAATGTTTTCAGATTCAAGAGTTTGATTTGACGTTTTAGTTGAGTTGTTAACAAGTAAGGGCTCAGACATGAGATAGTTGTCTGGACATTGTGCAACACACTGGTCAACCTCTCCTTCATTACTAAATTCAGGTTGCTCAGTATGTTGTGTCGCATTTGCAGTCAGAATATGAGCAACAGTAGATTGTACCTCGACCATGTGTTCTGTGTCAGTGTCATAGGTGGGTAAGATATCTTCCTCAACCATTTGTTCTTCGTCACAGTTAGGCTCGGTGTCGTAGTTAAGTATGATATCTTCTCTAGATCTGCTGCTGTCATCCTGCTTTTCCAATGCTACAACCTCATTGTCCGCATTACCGACAGTTGCTGTAATCACAACATTCTCAACGTCCATATGGGCATGCCTTTCATGTACATCAACTCTTTCACACTTGCACGACTGCGGATATCGAGAATTTGATGATGTCTGACGCTTGGAATTGTAAATCATTGGGAAGGAGAATTTGATTGGTTTCCATCTTACGTACACCTTTCAGCATCAAATCCATTGATTTAAACTCCTGCATAAGAATCAAAGAGAAAGGTACGATCGATAGTACACAGAAGGCCGATATAGTGAATCTCAATTTCCCTCCAAAAATAATTTTGAAAAATTTTGACTCTCAAAATTTGAAATTCACTATAAAATTCAATGCTAAGGTTGCAAGAAAAATTTGAGTTATGACAATTTTGACGCCAAATTTTACCCGAAAAATTTGAATTTGGGCCAAAAAATTTGAATTTTTGACCAAAATTTTCACGGTTAAACCAAAATTTGAATCTCGCGTAAAAATTGAACGTTTAGTCTCCTCGAAAAATTAAATTTTACTCAATTTTTTTTTTGATAACTTGTGTTGGTGGATCTTTGTAGTCGAATGAAACGCTGTTGATGAAGTGTCCTTAGGCGTAGAAATCACAATAACCAAGTAGCAATTAAGCGTAAAAAACACCAAAGTTACGCGTAACAATGAGAGTTACGCGTAGTTTTAGCTTACGCGTAAGCAGGAAAAAAGACTAAAGTTATGCGTAAACAGTAAGTTATTCGTAGAAAACTTAGGTGTAGGATTATCTTATGCGTAAGACTGGGCTTAGGCGTAGGATGAATCTTATGCGTAGGATTTTCTACGCGTAAGTTTTATGCTTATGCGTAGTTTAGGTTTTATCCCAAATGGTCTTTTACACTATCACAGTGCAAAAGATATCCAAAGTCGACGTGTTGTCAGGCTTATCCAAGCAAGAAACCACGGAGTAAACCACGAAACTGAAGATCAAACCACGGATAAGTTCGCGTAAAAATAGGGTTTTAGTTACGCGTAGCTTTACTCGTAAAAGTGATTTTGCCCAAAGATGTTTCAAACCAGATTTTTGTGATGAGATAGCTTCAATATCACCAAAATAACATAAAAGTATGAAACTTGATGAACCAAATCGTCTAAAACGGTTACGCGTAGGAAACACCCTCGTACAAAAACTAGCTTAAAAACGATTCTACACACATAAAATTTCAAACTTTTTGCCAAAAACTTAAACTTTAACACCCAATAACCTTTAAAGTACAAGAATCTTGGATTGAAAAGTGTAAAAATGAGTTTTTAAGCGTGAGAAAGGTTAAAAAACGTGAACCTTACGAGTAGACAAAAACAAACCGTTTCACCCAACTAGATGGCGATTGATACCACTGTTAGGTCACTAGTTTTACAAACACAAGTTTATAAGAAAGAGATAAGGCGATTGAACAAGTTATACACACACACACACGTTAGTAATAATACGGTTTAAGCAAAGAGAGTGAATGAGAGAATAACTGGCTCTTGAACACACCTCAAGTGAGGGTTATTACAAAGTATTTATAGGCAAGGAGCTAGGGCAACACTCCTACTCCTTCCCTTTCACCTATGGGCTTGGGCCTAAGCTCATGGGCCTTCTACATAAGCTTAAGGCTAATAACAAACATAAAGGCCATAATAAGCTAACAATTACATATGTGTAACTAACACTTGAATAAGGTTTAGGAGTGATTCCAACAAAGGTTTTTCCCTTCGGGTTTTTCTTGGAAAGGGTTTTTAAGGAGGCAAACTTCCTGGGTCGACTTGCTACCTTCGTGCTTCTGGATGAATGTGGAATAACCCCGTGGTCTCGTCTACTATTAGATCAATGGAATATTCCAAGTGCTTGCAGGTTTGTTATTATACCTGGTTAGGTGATTGTAATATAGCTAGGTTCGTTGTGTTTATGGCCTGTCATAAGCACTAGTTTATCAAGCTTTTTTCTTGAGGTTAATATGGTACCTCTGCCACATTTCATTTGTACTTAACATTATCTTTTGGTTATATATTTACCGGGGTAAAACCATTTACACAAAAAAAAACCGTAGTTCTTCTTTTTCCTTTATTTTTGTAGTGATGGATTTGCTCTTATTAGTCCAAGTGAAGGATCCTATGAAGTTAAAGATTGGGGCTTGAAAGCGAAATGAAGATGAGCCTCAGTTGCTGGAACTTACTGAGAACTGGACTGTTCCTCTCGTTCCTCCATCTTCTGTTGATGAGTTAGGGGTTAATGAAAACGTGGGTGCTGGTTCTGAAACCGGTATCCCTCATCTGGGTAATCATCCTGCGAATGCCAATGTTG
>OU343219.1:40731868-41135855 GCA_910596185.1 Chrysanthemum makinoi
ATTGGTTATATTTCCGGTGTTTTTGAGGCGTTTTATTAGCAGGCTTAGATGGGTAAAAATGATGAGTGAATAAGCACTCATCATTAAGGAGTGATCATATGGATTCCTGTAGGTCTTCTACTGGTGGTAAGTCTTCGGAATCTATTCAAAGATTATTAGCTCAAAGTACTCAATACCCTGAAGTTTGTTTGAAAGCTTTGCCCACTCATTCCTCTTCTTTTCCTTCATTGTCAATTACTCCTTTCCATGAAGCTGCAACGCCTACGGAATCTGCTTCTGGTTCACTTCATCTTGATAGTTCTCCTTTTAGGTTTTTTATTTGATTTTTATCCTTTGTGGCATTTTAGCTTTCTCTAGTTTTGCTAACTCGCTGTTTTTGTTTGCTTTTTAACAGGTATACTATTTGGTCATGACTGATGCCATTGCTACGACTGTCTTTTCTGCTGTTGAGAAGGGAAAGGACAAAGTGGATGGCCCTTCTTCTTTTCCTGATGTTTGTCATTCCGGTGAGCGTCCTAACATTAGCAATTTTTTTGATTGCGATTTTTCAATTGGTGATATCCATGCTGTTGCTGATACAGACTCTAGCTCTTCATCTGGTTCTTACGTTCCAAAGTGGAATGTGGCCAAAAATTCTCCTCTTGACAATTCTGACGAGTTAATGCGTGGTATGGTTGACAAGTTTGCTCCTCCTGCCTTCTTTTCTTCAATCCGTGAGATGGACTATGATCGTATTTTTATGGAGTTTAATGTTGGGACGGCTCGCCAAGTATGCTTTAGTGCTGAAGTGCGTATGCGCTTGGAGTTTAATGTGATGGAGAGGAAGCGTCTCTCAATTTTGCTAAAGGAGATAGAAGAGGAGATTACAGTCCTAAAAGCTGAGATTCTGAAGGCCTTTGGCTGTGAGGAGGCTCTGCTACATGGGGCTACCGAAGCCTAGCTTTGCTGCTGAAGTTCGCTCTTTGAGAGGTCAAAGTTTTTCCCTTGAGCAGGAACGAGATTCTCTCCATACTGAGTTTGTGGCCCTTCGGTCGTCTGTTAGTGAGAAGGATCATGAACTATCCATCCTGAGGGCCGATGTTGCTGTGATTAAATCGTAGAATGCTAATCTTTCGGGCCAGGTATGCAGTGTTAATTTTTGACCAATTTTTCCGCTTACTTATTTTGCTGTTATCTTTTAACTTTGTTTTATTTTCCTTCTGCTCTTGTAGTTACATACTTTGGAAGCTTCATGTTCCGAGCTTCGTAGTCAGATCCCTTCCTTTGATGCCTTAAAGGAAGAGTTTTGTAAAGTTCAAGATATGCAATCAGCTATGATTACAAAGAAGATTGATTCGGTAGTTTCCGACCTTTACGGGAGGTTTTATCCGTTCTTGTTTTCTGGACGTGCGCTTGTTCCCCAAGTGCCTAAATTCTTGAGGGTATTACGGTGGCTCTGCGGCGTCGGTCGTGCCATTGAGAAAGGCATGCAAGATGGCCTGGCGGCTGGTATTTGTCATGGTAAGGAGAAAAGAGAGCTTTCAAACCTTGATGTGCATAACACTTCCGTGGAAGCAGACTACCTTTCCGCCATGCAGGCCCTTATTGATGTAGAATTTTCCTTGCTTTCTGCTCTTAAGTCTCACAAGGATGTCGACATTGCAGATATTATGGATCTTCTCGTGTTGAGGGACCGCATGCGGATGCTCCCGGGATTGTCGAGTTACAGCCTGATCTTGAAAAACTTGTAGTTCCTGTTTATGATAGGGAGACTAACGCTGTTGTTGGCACTGGCTCATTGTCCCACTCCTTAGGAGTTGTTCAGAAAAGGGTTGATTACTTTAGGAAGCGTCTTGCTACTCATCGGTCTGCAGTTGCTGATTTTTAAAATTCTTTAGTTGATCCTTTGTCCGCTCGAAATGTTATGGCTGTAGAAGTGCTTTCAAGTAGCGAATTGGCTATAGTTCCTACCACTTCCTTGCCATTGGCAGTTGTTTCCACCAATCCTTCTTGGTCCCTTTCCACAGATGATTATGATTTTGGTGAAACCAGTGTTCTGATTGGTGTTGCGGATGATCCACACCATGGGGTGAGTGAGACCCCTTCCGCTTTGCCTGAACTAGAAGTGAGTGAGACTGGCCTGGAGCGGAGCTAGTTTGTTTTTGTTTAGATGCTTGTAATGTTTGAAAAATATTCCAATCCTTTTGAATTATGTCCTTGAATATTTATCATGGTTGCGTGCAACCTTTCTATTTGTATTGTTTTTCTGCAGGTTGTTTTAATTTGTGCAGTGCTATTATCTTGACGTCATACTGATATGCATGTTGTAATAGTCTTTGTTGAATACTTTTGGGTTATTCTCCCAGTACTGGGCTTGCAATACCTCTTATGTACTTTGGTAACTTTTATTGTTCACCTTTTCGTTATACGAGATAACATATCTCTTGTTATTCGGGAATAACGTTCTTTGGGTTGTGCCTAATCGTGTGCTTGCGCGTCTTATGCACTTAATAAAATAAAGTTATTGAAAAAATAAAATGATGAAGGTAACTAATCTTAACTTTTTTATTTATTTGACATTTTTCAAAATACATTACAAAATAGATAAAACCAAATACATTGTACATATCTTCTATAGCCGACTGCTCTTACCCCTTGTGTGCAGTTCTTTTGTTATTATCCGAGTTTTATGCTTGCTCAAGTCATATCTTTCCCAAAATGTTTTGATGACGGACATCATTTTTTTTGAAGTTAGGATCAAAGTTCCATTGATTCATCTATCTCAAATAGGGAAAAAACGAAATCAAGAAGGGGTCAGCTGAGCTCGAAAGGGGTAGCCGGTCGTCGGCTAGGAGCTCTGGCCGACAACGAAACTAAAGCTTCACACTAGTCCACTCGTCCATCGGCTAAGTACTTCTTAAAACATTCCCGTAGTGGGCTTTATTATGCTTGCGAAAGTCTGTTCTAGAGGTAGCCCGTAGCAGATTGTCATATTTGTAATAGTTGTAATCTTTGTCCTTGAAGGGTTTTTCTGGCGGAATGCTTTTTTGTGGAAGTTGCCATATCTTCCTGAAGGGATTCCATATGGAATGCTTCTTTACCCTTGTTTTAGTTCTCCCCTGGTCTTTTTGGTGCGGAGATTATGTTTACGGATATTGTGCCTTTCTCCTGAGGGGCTAGAATCCTATTCTTGTCTGCTATCCTTTTCTTGAAGGATTTCCCTGCAGGTTACTTCCTCACGGAGCTTTCGTACTCTCCTGACGGGATTTCCTGCGGAATTATGGGGCTTGTAATTTTTCCTTAAATGGCTAGAATGTTCTCCTCGTGCGCTACTCTTTCTTTGAGCGACGAGCTTACAATGCTGTATCGGATACAAAAAATGAACAAGGTCAGGGAATTCTCCAGATGAATCCGCCCCTCTGCGTGGTGGTAAGGCTTAGTGGGGTAGCTTTTCCACCCGAGGAGTATTTACTTTATCCCGACATCCGCAAGCTGATCATCTTTAGCTTAAACCCAATCTTTCCAACCCGATCTGCCTGGATTGGTAGACCATACTCTTGCTTGCGGGCCGAGCTGCAACAACAGAAGAATGAAAGCATAGTTTTCATCCTTTGTTGGTTGCCATTGTAAGGGAAGCTTCTTGTTAATTAGGGGCCACTTTATGCATTGCATTGCCCCTAACCTCCTTTCTTCCCCTTACCTAAGGACCCACCCCTTTCCACATCCTATCACTCTCTTCGACATCATTCCCCTTGGCATCGTCCCTCCTTCCCATGGTGAATACCAAGGTTAGCGAGGGAGTTCCTACACTTTCAAGTTTCCAAATGGATAATGAGAGTCTAATTGGTGTAAACTCCCACCTTGGAATTTGCCATTACGGCCCAGCAGGCTCTCCAAATCATCTATGGAATGGGCTTTGGGCGAAGGAGTGTTGTGAAGGATTGTGGTGGTGGGTTATTAGTCGTCATTTTAGAATGACTAATTATTATTAGTAGTCATTTAAGAACAGTTTTGAGTTATCACAGTATTTGCTTGCTTTTTGCGTTTTTCTTTCATTTTTTTTCATTTTAGGGGTAAAGGCTTAGGCGATACATGAGTTTTTTTAGAAACAACCGTAGGTGAGTAACGTGTTTTTGAATACGGGCTATATTCTTGCTGCGCTATGCACGATCGTATTCTTCTTTTGAATAACATCTTCAACTTCATTCGGACTTTCGCGATCCCATGGCTTATTCTTCATCCGATTCTCCTGCTCTAAAATGATCTAATCCCTTATAACGATGCTACATTAGTGGATTAATGTGAGTATTAACTCCCTCTAGTGGTTTTTTATTTGGGTGCCGTCCGTTTACTGTTAGGGTTTCGTTTGTAGTTTTTTAGGGTTTCGTTGTTCGCTAATTTACTTGTTTCTTTTAGTTGTGCATTTACTGCCCTATCATCATTAATCACGTGAGTGTGTTAATCATTATGTTGTAACCTAACCCTTTAGCGTTTCGTTCTTTTGGTCGTGCTGCTGTTGTCTTTGGTTTTGTTTTTAGGGTTTACTTTGTCGCTTGTTTTTTATTGGTCATGGATGCTGCGAAGTCTGGGGATAACAAGGGTTCTAAGGGTTCGTCTATTGCTGCTGATGGTGCTAAGGGATCATGTTTATTAGGATATGCTCCTATTCTCAAATCAATTTTGAAGAAAGCTCATCGCAACGTCCCTCCTACCATTCCTCCTACTAATGTCAATCATATTGTGACTAAAGGTATGTCTTCTGAAATTTCAAATGCCACATTAATAGTTAAAGGTGAGGGTACGAGTAGTTTGAATAAGAATAAGGTTGTCCCTGATGTGGAAATTCAAGTGGAGTCTATTGATAGGGATCCATTCAAATCTAATGAATGTGATATGAATGTGGGTGGGGCTGTTGGTGCTACTAATGCAACATCTTTTGGATAGACCCATGCAACACATGCTACTGCCTCTTCTAGTAGTCTTAATGAGGGTCAAAAACCATCATATGCAGCTATGTTTAAGCATCGAAGCGCGCCTAAGGCTGTGAATATTGTTGAGATGCGTAATGAGGAATGTGTCGATGGGGCACACGTTACAATTCTGTTTACAAGCCTGTTGACGAGGTTTCCTCTCGGTTTACACATACGCTTTATGGTTACTTTATAGGGAAACGACTTGCTTTCCCTATAGTAGAGAATTATGTTAAGAATACTTGGGCAAAATTTGGTTTGGAACGGGTTATGTTGAACGATGGTTTTTTCCTATTTCAATTTGCTACTAAGGAAGGTATGGAACAAGTCCTTGAATCTGGCCCGTGGTTAATTCGTCTTGTGCCTATCATTTTGAACATTTGGACTCTGAATTCCAAGCTTAAAAAGGATGAAATAACTTCTGTTCTAGTGTGGGTTAAGTTACATAATGTACCAATTGTGGCTTATTCGGAGATTGGCTTGAGTTTGATTACGACACAAATTGGTTGTCCAATTATATTTGATTCGTACACAAGTACTATGTGCATTAAGTCGTGGGGTAGAAATTCGTACGCTCGAGCTCTAGTGGAAGTATCTTCTCTTCATGCGTTATTGGATTCAATTGTGGTGGCAATCCCGTTTTCTAATGGGAAAGGGCATTCTTTGGAATGGATCGATGTCGAATACGAATGGAAGCCACCAAGGTGTGATAATTGTAAGATTTTTTATCATAAGGATGAAGCTTGTCCTAAAAACATCACGAATAACGTTAAACAAGTTGTTGCTGACGATGGTTTTGTGGAAGTCTACAAGCTTAAGGGTAAAGGTAAGCAAGTTATTAGGGAGAAGCACATTGATGGTCTTCGTCTTAATAAACCTAAGGTTGCGTTCCATTATCGGTGGGAGCTTAAGGCGTCGGTGAAAGAAGGGGGGCCATCTACTTCGAGTGGTAATACATTGGGTTCCCAACCTGATGTTGCTACTAATCCGAATAAATCTAATCTTTCTCCTAATAATTTGGTCAATGAAGGTAATAAGGGTATTTCTCCTAGTATTCTGGTCAAGGAAGGCAACAAGGG
Organism: Chrysanthemum makinoi; assembly: GCA_910596185.1. Taxonomy (NCBI): domain Eukaryota; kingdom Viridiplantae; phylum Streptophyta; class Magnoliopsida; order Asterales; family Asteraceae; genus Chrysanthemum; species Chrysanthemum makinoi. Next base: position 40,737,897 of record OU343219.1, read on the forward strand.
TGCGAGTGGAGTTCTTATTGCTTCTCCATATACGACTACTCATGAAGGTAATGTTGGTTCTCATGTAAATGTTGGTTCGGGTCCTCATCAGCCTAGTACCCATAATTCCTATATTAATGATGATACTAGCTTGGTCTCATTAAAAAAATATTTTGTGGCTCTTAGTGGCGAGGATCATACCTTTGAGACATGTAATATTGCTTATGGGACGTAAAGGGACACAGGTAATTCTACTTTGGATAGTGATAGTGTTAGTACAAAAAGTGTGACGGGTCATAATGGGTATGAGTGAAGCTTGCCGGACTGGGCCAACAAGTTTCTAATGGGCTGATCTTGTACTAATCCAAGTAGTTTGATTAATTTCCCTGCACAAGAAGAGTAAACCGTTAGCCTTACCGTGGGGACGGACCCCACGATTAGACTCAAGCGTGAGAGTAAGTACACATTCTTGAGAGGGAAATAAAAGTATGTGTGTGTAATTATAAGAGAGAAAGTTGTAGCTTGTATGGGGATTAGAGCCCCTTTTATAGGCGAGGCTTACCGCTAGGGTTTCCTAGATACTTGTACATAGTGATTAGTCGTCGAAGCTGGACCCTTGTCGGACAAGGTTCCGTGTCAATCGCGAATGAGGACACATGATATCTTCAGCGGCTGAAGGCTCAGCCCGCCATGTATCTTGCGTGCATCTTTAGGCCTGGACTATAGCCAATTTCGTAATTGGGCTTACTGTTAGTCCAGGGTTCGTAGTTATTTTATCGTTATTGGGCCTGGGCCCAGCATGTGTATAGTGTGTATTGGGCCTGTTATACATACTATATGTCATCAAGTCCCCCCAGTCTCTAGTGTGTGCTGCATGTAAATATTGTCGCATGCGGTGAATGTTACTAGACTTCAGTTGACTGAGCACCTTCCTTTTCCGTGCCTTTTTTGAAATGTTCTTATGATGTTCCTCTCTTTTAGGGACTGCTACGTCATCAAGTCCTCCAAGTCTAGTATGTGCACTGCGTGTGGATATTGTCGCGTGCGGTGGATATTACTTAGACTAATTTTTGTGGAACGTTTCCTCTTCCGTACTCTTGAAGCGTTTTTATGATGCTCCCTTTTCTTGGAAAGTGTTTTTTTTACAACGTGGATGGTTAATGACTTTTTGTGTTCTGGTTGATTGGACTCTGTGGGCCATTGGTCTTCAACCATCCTTATCCCCGTGTTTTTGATTTGGGTCGTTGGATCAGATTGTTTTTGGACATGTGTCCTCCCTTAGGGTTTTTCTTGGGGGATCACCGTTCCGCTTGTATAAATACCCTTTATTTTTGCTTTAGCCCACTTTTTCTTTTTACTGTTCTTTTGTTGTTAACACTACTTTCTCTTCCTTTGATCCAATTTACCTTCGGTCGTATCCGCCTTCCAAGTTCCTCGTCTAGGTTAGGTTCTTAATTCTTTTTCTTTTTCCGTTATGGGTACTTTTGCATCTGCAAAATCTAAACTATCGCAAAAGGCGCTTGATCGTTTTTGTATTGGATATTCGATTTCGCAATTTGTTCATCCGGAATTGCCTGTACCTGATCAAACTATTCGGGAAGCACCGAATGGGAAGATTGATGTATATACCCGTTTTTTAAGTTTGCTAACTTCGTCCTCCCTTTATCTGTTTTTCTTGTTTCGATTATTGACTACTATCGTATCCATATATAGCAGCTTTCTGTCATTGGTGCTGCTAAAGTTTCTTAATTTGAGTTTCTTTGTTTTGCCCTCGGCATCAAACCCTCTGTTGGTCTATTTAGGTGTTTTTATGTTTTGTCTCAAAAACATGGCTGGCTTTCTTTTTGTAAACGAGTTGATATATTTGGCGTTTGCTATACTAAACCCCTTGATTATCTTAAAAGTTGGAATGACCATTTCTTCTGGGTTGACTCGTTTGCTTATCTTACTATTTATCCTTTTTGTGTTGGGAGGAACATTCCTAAGGATGCTATTCCTAAGGATACTGACTTTGATGCTGGGCATGTTGCTCCCTTGTTGCCAATGCTTCTCCTTTCCTCAAATTTCCAGAACCTTTCCTTTGTTTAGTTGGGTTACGTAATTATACTTTAGGCGAGGATTCTTACCCTGTGTTCTATGATCAAGATGATCGGGGTGGGTATACCATATTTATGTTTCTTCGTCTGCTAATCTATTTTTGTTTGGCCTGACCTGTGTTTCTTCTTATTCTATTTTCTGTAGCGATGGATTTGCTATCTTTGGTTAGGATGAAGGATCTTAGGAAGTTAATTGTTGATACCTGATCGCTGGTGAAAATGAGCTCCCTTTGCTAAGATTGACCGAAGGCCGGACTGTTTCTCTTACCCCTCCCTCTTCTGGTGATGATGGAAATGTGGTTGCCCGTTCGGAAGCCGGGGCCTCTTGATCTTATAATGACTTCGCGGACGTTGTGAGACCTGACTATTCTGCTTCTGAGGCTGGTATTTTGGTGTCTAATAGTGATATGGATTCTGGTTCTAGGAGAAAAAAGAAATAAGGTTTGCACCAACCTTGTCCATCCTCCTAAAAGAGTGAGGAGTGACCACAATGATTCTGGTAGGGCCTCTACTAGTGGTAAGTCTTCAGAATCTATTCACAAGTTGTTAGCTCAAAGTACGCACACTCTTGAATTTTGTTTGAATGCTTTGCCCACTCGTTCTTCTTCTTCTCCTTCATTATCAATTAATCCTATACATGAACCTGGGACATCTACTGAATCTGATTTTGGTTTGCTCCATCTTGATGGTTCTTCCCCTAGGTTTGTTATTTTTGTTTTTGTCTTTTCTTAATTCCTTTACTTTTCTTCCTTTCATTCACTTGTTGTTCTTTATTTGTTTTTTGGTAGCTCTCCTACGCCGGTTATGATGGATGCTGTTGTTACAACTTTCCTTCCTGTTGAGAAGGAGAAAGATCAAGCGGGTGTTCCTTCCTCCCTTCCCGACAATTTTCGTCCAGTCGGTAGTGTTCATCCAATTCTTGACGACCTTTTCGATTTTGATATATCGGTTGGGGATATTCGTACTGCTGATGATTCAGAATCTAGTTCTTTGACTGATGTTCATGTTCCAAAATGGAATGTTACCAAGAATTTTCTTCTTGATGACGTTGATGAATGCCGCGTTATGGTGGATGAGTTTTCCCCTCCTAACTTCTTTTCCTCCGTTCGTGAAATGGGGTATGAGCGTCTCCTGGCTGAATTTAATGTTGCTACGGCATGACATGTGTGCTTTAGTTTGAGGTCCATATATGTTTGGAGTATAATATGATGGAGCGAAAAAGCTTATTATCTTTGTTGGCGAGTAAGGATAAGGAGATTTCAGTTCTTAAGGCTAAGGCTGCTGAAGCTACTTATTCTGGGCCGTCTTCCGCTGTTACATCCTCAGCATCTTCTGCTGTGGAACTTATGTCGTTGAAGAGTCAAAATTCTACTCTTGAGCAAGAACGAAATTCTATTCGGGTTGAGGTAGCGGCACTTCCATCATCTCTTGATAGGAAAGATTCTGAGTCATCTACTTTGAGAGCTGAAGTTGCTGTTCTCAAGTCTCAGAATTCCAATCTTTCAAGACAGGTATGCGTTCGTGCCATTTTTGGTTACTTGTTCCACTTGTTTGCTTTTCCGTTGTCTTCTGACTTTGTTTTATTTGCAGATACTTACCTTGGAGGAGTCATATTCTGAGCTTCGTAGCCGAGTTCCTTTTCTTATTGCTTTGAAGGAAGAATTTTGCAAGATTCAGGATGCTAAGTCAGCCGCACTTATGGAGAAAGTTGATTCAGCTATTGCTGACTTATACGCGCTGGCTAGTCATCTTGATGAGGATTTTTATCCTCATTTCCTTACTTTGTTTTCTAGCCGTCGTTGGTTGTTAACTAACGGCATGAGCCTGCTGTGTTTAAGTGTTTGAATTCTCTAGAGTATACTGCAGCAATGGCGGAAGTTATCGGTGGTGCTATTGATAAAGGTTTGCAAGAAGGTTTAGCAGCGGGCATTATTCATTGTAAAGAGAAAAGAGAGCTTGCTGATCTTGCTGCGTATGATCCTTCTGTGGAGGCTCATTATCTTTCCTTTGTGAAAGCCCTTGCAAATGTGGAGTTTTCCTTACTTTTCGCTCTTAAGTCTAGCAAGGATGTTGGTATCGCGGAGATTATGGATCTTCTTCATGTTGAACAACTTATGGTTCCTGTTTATGATAAGGATGATAATGCTATTGTTGGCACTAGTTCTTTGTCTCGTTCTTTGCGAGTAGTTTAGAAGAGAGTTGATCAGGTTAGGAAGCGTCTTGCTGGTCATCAGCTATTTGTTGCCGATGTTTATAGTTCTTCCATTGATCCTTTGTTCGCCCGTAATGTTATGGGTGTGGAAGTACCTTCGACTGGTGAGTTAGTTTTGGCGTGTACTACTTCTTTGCCACTTGTGCTTCTTCCTGCCAGTGCCTCTGATATCTCTGTGAGGCCCCTTTCTATTGGTGATTATGATGTTGGGGGGTTTAGTGCTCTTATTGATTTTGCGGATGATACGCATCCTGAGGTTGGTGAGATCCATTCTTTTTTGTCCGATCCTGAAGCGAGTGCGTCTGCCTTGGTGCGGACTTTGTTTTTCTTATTTCTTCCTGGATGTTTTGTACTCCTTTGAACATTGTTTATCTTTTCTTCTCTTGTAATGCCCCTGGTATCTGCGTGCAGCTTTTTGTTTTTATTTCTGCACGTTGTTCTTTTACTTTGTGCTTATGCTACTACTTTCTCTTTATGCATGTTCTGAGACTTTTGTGTATGTTGTTTTTCATTTTTGCGTTGCTATTTTAACGTTATACGGATATGAACTTTGTTAATAGTATTTTGCGCACACATCTCTTTTTATTTGTGTTGTGCTATTGCTTAACGTTATACGGATATGCACGTTTGTAATAGTCTTCGGATAATTTTGGGCTATCCTCCCTGTACTGGGCTTGCAATACCTCTTATGTACTTTGGTGATTACGTTGTTCACCTGTTGGTTATTCGTGATAACTCTTTGATATTCGGAAATAACATATTTGGGTCGTGCCCAATTTTGTGCTTGCGCGTCTTATGCACTTAATGAACATGAAATTATTTGGAAAAATTAAACAATGAAGGTAGCTAATCTTCACTTTTTATTAATTTGACATATTTTTAAATACATTACAAAAATTAGTAAATTCAAATACGTTATACATTTTCCTATTACCATTTTTTCTTACCCTTTTCACTTTTAGTTTTATGGCCGCTGGAGCCTTGCTTCCTTTGGAACTTTGGTGATGACGGACATCAATTTTCGTTGAGGCTTCGCTTCTTGGAAGGTTTCCTCGTCTATTTTGTTCTTGCGAAAGTCTATTTTGACGGTTGTCCGCAATGGGTTGTCTTACTTGTGATAGCTTTAATTTTCTTTCTTGAAGAATTGTTCTGGCTGAACGTGCTATTGCTGCCTTTGATATCTTTCGCCGGCTTTCCTGGTGTTGGTAATGTCTTTGTAAGTATTCTTGCTCCCTTTATAGGCTAGAATCCTTTCCTTGCCTGCTACCCTTTTCTTTAGGGGAATCTCCCGTCACTCTCTTCTGACGGTGATTCCCGAGGAGCTACCAGGCTAGTTATTTTTCCTTGAAGGGTTGGAATGCTCACCAAGCATGCTTTTACTTTTGTAGCGGCGACCTTGCAATGCTGTAGGTCATACAGCAAGTGCGGTAGACCTTTCAAGGATCTTTTCTGGATAGTTTCGTCTTTTTGAAAGTGTAGCATGTAGGGGTAGCTTTTATACACATATCCTGTCACCCGTAAGTTGGTCATCTTTACCTTACATTCAGTTTATCCAACCTGATTTACTTGGTCTGGTAGACGTGTGCTTGTCTGGGGACCGGGATGCAACAACAATAGGATGAAGGTGTAATTTGCATCCTTTGTTGCCTGCCATTGTAAGGGATGCTTTTTGATAGCTAGGGATTGTTTGATATAACTCATTTCCCCTAGCGTTCTTTCTTATCCTTCCCTAAGGACCCATCCTTTTCTACGCTCTATCACTCCCTCCCTTATCATTTCACTTCCCCCGTGGCTCCTCGCCATGGCCGCCTCCGTAGTTGACCCGTGAGCACCTGTACGATCCTATTTCCCAACGGCTACTGGGAGTCTAATCGACAGTATTGCTCTGGTCGCGGGTGCCGCTGTGTTAATTGGCAAGGTATTTGAAAATGCCATAAGAGTAGGTTTGAGTGAAGGGGTGTTATTAGGTGTTGTGGTGGTGGGTGATTAGTCGCTATTTTAGAACAACTAAGCATTATTAGTGGTTATTTAAGAACAAATTTTGGTTTTCGCCAAGTTTTCTTTTGTACTTTTCTTTTTAGGCTATGTGGGGTTTTGCTACTGTCGTGTGGACGACATGTTTCCATGGGACACTAGTTGTATTTTTTCTTTCCTATGTGCCATCGTACTCTTTTTTTGAATAACATCTTCAGCTCCTTTCAGAATGAGTTTCTTCAGACTTTTCTTGTTAGGATGTTTGATTCTGGAGGACAACGGTTATTTTTTGCTTTTTCTGCATTCCCCCTTTTTTACTTCACGTATTTACAGCGAAGATTTTACTATTTTTGCATGTGCAAGCATTTGCCTTTTTCTACTATTTTGTAGGTTAGCACGTGTCTAGGCTCGTAGCCTGGGCGCCTGTCGTTCCTGTTAGATCTGACACAATATTTCTTGGGAAGGAACGTAAATCTGTACTTGCAGATTTTCTCTCCTTTTTGGTTATCTGGATAAGGTTTATCCTTTTGCTTTTGCCCTTGCTTGTTTATTTTCGAGGACTTTCCTTCCCAAGGCTGTATCCTTCCCTTAGTTTTGTTATTTCATGCTTGTATTTTTTGTGGAAAACTAGAAGGGGGGGTTGAATAGTTTTACCAATTAAAACTTCATTTTAATCTATTTAGATCGACTTATGTCAATCTATATGGATGTGTGTGTTGGATGTTGATAAACAAACATATAAAGGTAAGTAATGAAAAGATAAGAGTAAGAAGCACAAAACCACAACGCAAGTATTTATAGTGGTTCGGCTACAAGGTCACCTTCCATGCCCTACTCCACTCCCCGAGTCACCTACTCGAGAGTTCGTAATCACTACACCAATCTCCTTATGGCGGAGAAGCCTTCACAACGTCTCCTACTCTTTTTCCGGTACTAGGCTAACCACCGGGTTCTTTCACTCCAAGGTGAACCACACCTACACAACGTCGCCTACCCTTTATAAGTTACTAGGCTAAGTACCTAGTTCTTTCACTCCAAGGTGAACTACACCTATCACAACGTCGCCTACCCTTTATTAGGTACTAGGCTAAGCACCTAGTTCCATTGCAATGGAGGAACTACTACCACACTACACCAACGACTAATCCCAAAGGAGATCTACTCAACATCATCAAGGATATCAATATCCTTGGATCTAATACTAGTCTATCTTGTACATCGAAACACACCATATCGAATGTACATCTAAGGCACCTTTCACTAATGCCTTTGACTAGATCTACAAGACACCTTTCACTAATGTCTTGTGTCTTCACTTCTAAGCACCTTTCACTAATGCTTCTTTGTCTTGACTTCTAAGAACCTTTCACTAATGCTTCTTTGTCTTGACTTCCAAGCACCTACCACAAGTGCTTTATCCTAAAGACGATAGATACCCTTCACTAATATCTTCGTCTTGACTCTTGAGACATCTTTCACTAATGTCTTCAACACTACACTTCTTTGAAGAAAGAAAAGAATCATCAACATGAAGACTTCAGTAGCCTTGATGATGAGGAAGCATGGAAACTCATGGACTTGAGCTTGCTCGACTTCAAAGGTGGTGATCTTGCCTTTAAGAGGAACCTAAAAGATCACACAAAAACAAAACTACAAACATAGATCTCTTGGATCTAAGGTTAGTGAAATTTAACTCAGGGGGAAGGTGTGTTGGAAAGGGATGAGAAATAATGAAGAAATGGCTCACTATTTATAGAGGAAAAATCTTACTGTTCCCCGGATCCCTTCCACTTGGGATCCGGCTAGCACAAAGCTAGGGATCCGTGGAACGCTCCTCTTTACCCATGGGTATTTTGGTTATGGGTCATGGGTCATGGGTTGAACCATGGATCTTTGGCTAGATACAATGTATCTTTAGGTGCAATGCACTTAGTCACTTGGGTATGGGTTGATCCATGGGTTATGGGTATTATCCATATGTGATATTGTCACACCCCCAAATTACCTGTTTTGCAGCGGAGTGGAATTCTTGGGGATTGACTGTCATAGCATCACAATCACAGTTATATTGAACGACCTAAAGTGTCGTTTTAGAACCACATCGTTTGATAATAATATAAAACATTCAGAGTTACAAGATAGGTCCCAAAAGTTGATAAAGTTTGCGGAAAATTAGTTTATTACAAGTCCAAACGATGTTTTGAAAATTCCATAATATACAATGAAATGTGTCGACGCCGCGACACTATGAGGGTTCCTTATTCGTGCCATGATGCGAATGTCTTAATTACCTGAAAATACATTTCTAAAAGTGTCAACACAATGGTTGAGTGAGTTCATAGAGTTTAAGTAAATGTTTAATACGACTACCACAAGTATAAATTATATATGACAAATATGTCACAAAAAAAATGTTACAATTGCTATAAGTTCATGACACGAAACTAGACTGATTTTCGCCCCCAGCAGTGTTTTGCCAAACAACTCAATTAATGATAATGAAATGAAATGCATCCGTCCGGCTGGAATCTGCCAACCCGGATGGAGGAGTCACCCTCGATAGATCTGTCCACTCACCCTCGCTTCTATGAAATTAACGGTTCATGTTATATAATGGGGACATTTAACTGGCAATGAGGTAACTTAAGCAATGTAATTAATTTGATATACTTGGTATCGTAATAAAAATGATGTGCAATGTATTCTCCCCCGTAGGTTTGAAATAAAGTAAAAACTTGAATAAATCGGGGCTATGAAAACTCACTTGATGAATTGATGCGATGACAAAAGTGAGTACACCGAAATGTAGCGTGAATCTCAAAACTTGACCTATTATGAATGATATGATACGTAATAAGTCATGATGTAATGTTATGCATGCAATTCGGATGATATCTATACCACTTATGAATATTTGAAAATAATACTTTTCGTCGAAAAATAATCTTTTAACGTCTTGACCATTTTAAATTACTCCACATGTATTTACGTTGAAATGATATCCGACGATAATCATTTAGTGATTTATTAAGAAATTAAAACTTTTCGTCGTAAAATAATGTCGTTGAAATATTCATGAAAGTGACAAAACGGCCTCTAAAAGCTAGTCGTAAAATGGTGCACGTCGAGCTTTAGAAAACGAACTCAACGGTTTTGGGAAGCTTGTATCATTATCTCAAAGTTTTAGTACATGAGTTTCCATCCTAGAGGTCTTGAACATAAAGAAAAATAAAGGTTAAGTATGGTACTTGTGTCCCAAAATATTGTTTAAGGATGGTTTTCGACAAAGTTTAAGTAACCGTATATAATTCATTACAACTCCGCTTGACAAACGGTCGGACATTTTGGAAAATATACTTGGCGAACTTACTTTTACTAGAAGACTTCACTTTATAAAAAGTTCTACATTAATGTTAAAAACAAGCTTCAACATGGTCACTTATTGCCGTAAAACTTGTCTATTAGAAATTTAATAGTTTTCCTTATATAATAAAGTTACGACAACTTATTGTAAACGTGTATAATTTATTCGTTACAAATCCGTTTTCAACGTTTTATATGTCCTTAGCTTTGTATCAAAGTATACTAATATATTTTTGATAAGTCGACACAATTTATAACACCTAAGTTTCATTTTTGACTCGTACAAATTAAACATAACATGCTGAAATTTCCAGAAAATATAGTTTTCGTTGCCTAACTTGAAAAATTCATAACTTCTTCGTTATAGCTCCGTTTTAATCCGTTCAAGCGACCACGGTTTCGTTTTAAAGTGTATTTTCTAATTATCTAGACCAAAAATTTTTATCCACTGTCGAATTTTCCAGATTTCAAAAATAAGGACAGACCCTTTTGCAAACTTGTCGAAATGAGTTTTTCTCGCGCCAAACCTATTCTAACCCATTCAAAACAACTCCGAAGCTATTCTAATCCTACCATACACCTTCTTAGGGTGTCATGGGTTCCTAGACATCACCAAGAGTGATTTATAACAAGGAGTAATTATAGGATGACAAATATATATATATAACTCTTAAAATCAATGAAAAAGTGGTATAAGCATCATATGACTTGCATGTTTTCTCAAGTATGATGAAATGACCATAAAAATAAATATGAAATATGAACATGACTATGGATGCTTACTAGTGACTTGATGAGGTTTAAGAGAACAAAGGATTTTCCTAATCACCCAAGGTTTTTATTTCAAATCCTTAATAAAGAGTGAGACTAGAGTGTTAAAATCTTGTCTAGAAAAATATTTGGATGATCTTCCTTGGTCCTTGTGGTTGCCGGTTTTGTGAGGAAGAGAGGAAGCAATGGTTTTTCACTTTGGATCTTTTATGAGTATGTGTTATGTTTAAGTAAAATGCATTTACATAGGTAGATATTTTGGCAAACTCAATGACTCACCCCTTGTGTCGACAAGGGGTGTTAGTCACCTCTTTGATACATTTTTTTTTATATATGTTTAAGTGTAGTTATATGTAAGTTACTTGAAGACTTGTGGTAAGTTGTGTACACAATTGAGTATTTAGGGTAGCGTTAGATAAAAATAAATTTTAACGGGTCAAGATAAAATATATTTAGGTCATAAAAATTATAGAAATACATTTCTTGCAAAATTTGAGTGAAATAATAATTATCGTGTAGTTTTTAAGAAAAACGTCGTAATTATATAAATATAACAATTTAGATACAAAATAAATTTAAAACACTGAGTAAACTCATAATATTATTTTTATAAACTTAATATGAGTATAAAAATATATTGGGATAATTTTTGAAAGTAACGGATTAATTGTTCAAAATAATTGATTACGCGATAGCGTTTATTTAATATGAAATTATATGGTTAATGTGAAATGCAAAACCATGCATGAACTAATATGATGATAATGATGCTAATGATATGTAGACTAAACTTAGTCTATATGGAATGTCCTTTATGATTATTCATGAATTCACAGCTAAACCATTACGGTTACGTGAATTTGATACTCGTAAACCTAATTTACGATAAATGATAAATGATGAAGCATGAGTAATGTTTTGAAATATGACCTGAAAATACGAGTTGTCACATTCGCCCATCCAAAAAGGAATTCAGTCCCTGAATTCAGTCCTTGTTGGGTCCTACAGTGTTGTCGGTGAAAAGATGAGGATATTTGAGGCGTATCTGGTCTTCCCGTTCCCAAGTAAACTCAGGACCTCTTCGAGAATTCCAGCGAACCTTCACAATAGGAATACGACTCTGTTTCAACTGCTTGACCTCGCGGTCCATGATTTCTATAGGTTCCTCCACGAAATTGAGTTTATCGTCGAGTTGAATTTCTTCCAATGGAATAACGAGTGATTCGTCCGAAAGACATTTCTTGAGTTTGAAACGTGAAACGTGTTGTGTACATGACCAAGTTCTGTTGGAAGATCAAGTCGATAGGCTACAGGGCCGACTCTGCTCAAAATTTTGAATGGCCCAATGTACCTCGGGTTCAACTTCCCGCGTTTTCCAAATCGTACCACGCCTTTCCAAGGCGATACTTTCAACATCACTTTGTCGCCGACTTGAAATTCTAATGGTTGGCGTCTAACATCTGCGTAACTTTTCTGTCGACTCCTGGCAGTTCTGAGTCTATCTCGGATTTGGACTATCTTTTCTGTTGTTTCCCGTACCATTTCCGAACCAGTGAGTTGTGCGTCTCCAACCTCGGCCCAACAAACAGGTGATCGGCATTTTCGACCATAGAGTGCCTCGAATGGTGCCGCTTTTATGCTGATGTGATAACTATTGTTGTACGAGAATTCGATTAATGGCAAATGATTAGCCCAACCATTTCCAAAATCAATCACACATGCCCTCAGCATATCTTCTAATGTTTGAATTGTCCTTTCACTTTGACCATCGGTTTGTGGGTGATATGCTGTACTCATCTCTAATTTGGTTCCAAATGCATCTTGTAATGATTTCCAGAAGTTTGAAGTGAATCGACTATCTCTGTCAGAAATGATGGAAATTGGTGCTCCATGCTTTGAGACTATTTCCTTGACATAAAGTCTAGTAAGTTGTTCCATGGAATAAGTCTCTCTAATTGGTATAAAATGGGCTGATTTGGTAAGACGTTCAACGATTACCCATATAGCATCGTAACCTCCCGATGTCTTAGGAAGTTTCATGTCAAAGTCCATTGTAATGCGTTCCCATTTCCATTGGGGAATTTCTGGTTGTTGGAGTAATCCTGAAGGTTTCTGATATTCAACTTTTACTTTAGAGCAAGTAAGACATTTGCTCACGTACGTGGCAATCTCCGCTTTCATGTTTGGCCACCAATAAAGTTTCTTGAGATCCTGATACATCTTATCAGATCCTGGGTGAATAGAATACTTTGACTTATGCGACTCATGCATAATCAATTCTCGTATCCCGCCATAAAATGGTACCCACATTCTATCCTTGAAGCATAATACTCCATCTGCTCTCTTTACAAAGCCATTTGCATTTTCAGGCATACCATAAAGCTTTTCACTTGGTCGGTTTTCCTCCTTAAGTGCCTCGATTTGTGCCTCGAGTATTTTTTATGGTAAAGGTGAACTGATCGTCATTCATAATGATCGAACTCTTAAAGGTTTGGGTCTTTCTTTCCGGCTAAGAACATCAGCCACAACATTGGCTTTTCCCGGATGATACTTGATTTCACAATCATAATCGCTGAGTAATTCCAACCAACGACATTGCCTCATGTTAAGTTCCTTCTGATCAAGAACATATTGTAAACTCTTGTGGTCCGTAAACATTGTGCACTTTGTACCGTAAAGGTAGTGTCTCCAAATCTTGAGTGCAAAAACTACGGCCCCCAATTCAAGATCATGAGTGGTGTAATTCTTCTCATGGACCTTAAGTTGTCGAGAAGCATAAGCTATCACCTTCTCGTTTTGGATTAAAACAGCTCCAAGCCCTTTGTGTGAAGCATCACAGTATACAACGAAGTTCTCAATTCCTTCGGGTAGTGCCAAAATTGACGCACTGCAAAGCTTTTGCTTCAACAACTAAAAAGCAGCTTCTTGTTTCTTTCCCCATTCGTACTTCTTGTTTTTCTGTGTCAACTTAGTCAAAGCTTTAGCTATCTTTGAAAAACCTTCGATGAATCTTCGGTAATACCCGGCAAGTCCTAGAAATTATCGGATCTCCGTAGGATTTGTTGGAGTAACCCAATCTTTTACGGCTTCAATCTTTGCAGGGTCTACTTGTAATCCTTGACTATCAATGACATGACCAAGAAATTGTACTTTGCGATTCCAAAAATCACACTTCGAAAATTTGGCATACAACTTCTCATTCTTGAGTAGTCCTAAAATCATTCTTAAATGCCCTTCGTGCTCTTCTTTGCTCTTTGAGTAAATCAATATGTCGTCGATGAATACTATAATAAACTTGTCCAAATACGGTTTGCATACCCTATTCATGAGATCCATGAATACTGCAGGTGCATTAGTTAATCCGAACGACATTACTTGAAACTCATAATGTCCATAACGTGTTCTAAACGCTGTTTTCGGAATATCCTCCTCCGCACTCTAAGTTGATGATAACCTGACCTTAGATCAATCTTTGAATAGATACTAGAGCCTTGCAACTGATCGAACAAGTCGTCGATTCTGGGGAGTGGGTAACGATTCTTCACCGTTAACTTGTTCATCTCTCTATAATCTATACACATTCTGAAGGATCCATCTTTCTTCTTCACAAACAAGACCGGTGCTCCCCAAGGCGAGGAACTCGGCCTAATGAATCCTTTGTCTAAAAGTTCTTGCAACTGGTTAGACAACTCTTGCATCTCAGATGGTGCTAATCGGTAAGGTGCTCGCGTAATTGGTGCAGCTCAGGGCACTAAGTCAATATGAAATTCTACTTGACGTGCCGGTGGAAGTCTTGGTAAGTCTTCAGGAAAGACTTCAGGAAATTCTCGGACAATTGATACATCCTCAAGTCGTTTCTATTCCGACTTTTTCTCGGTTATATGTGCTAAGAAAGCAAAACAACCTTTCTTTATGTACTTCTCCGTCTTGACGCATGATATAATACTGAGTCTATCGAATATTTGAGTTTATGACAAATATCGAGGAGAGAAGACATGAGGAGGTGTCGTTACGGTTATCTATGATTAAGGGTGTATAAAACATCATAGTAAAGAGAATATTAGATGAATCTCCCATGAGTAACACTTTGACTTGGAATATGTGAAAATTTTGCTTGCACTAAGATTTATAAATAACTGCTCCCAACATAACATGATCCCTCCAGAATTAGACATAGTTAGCTAGGCTATGTATAATTAGGGAACGATAATGTGACATTCGGTTTAGTTGTTATAACTCTCATTGTTTACAAGGATTTAAACCATGTAATTAAAATTCTCGTAAGTGATAACAATTCGAAAAAAAAATAAAGTACGATAGATGAGAATATTTTACAACAAGTGGTTTATCAAACAGTAATACATCCTAAGTTATAAGGATTCGGATACGATGGAAGACATAAACTTAGTACGACATAATACATAAGGAAAGATAAGACTATTAGTTTCCGAACTTCTTCAGTCTTTCGCGTTGTTGATACCTTGCTGAGCTTCTCCTCCTTCTAACATACTTACTTTCACATGAGCTCCTTCGACTTGTTAACCTTGGTTCCGGGGACATTGGTTCCGATAGCGTCCTTGCTCCCCACATCCGAAGCATGTGACTACGGATTTACCTCTACAATCCCTGGCTAGGTGTCCCAATTTTTGGCACTTGTAGCACTTGGCGGGCAAAGACCGAGTGATGAAACTTACATTGATTACATATTGGTTGAGTTCCAACATATCCTTTGCCTTTGCAGTCCTTGGTAAGGTGTCCCACTTTGCGACAACTAAAGCATATACCACCTAGACCATCATGATGTAGCGTGCATTGGTGGCATCGTGGTAAGTTTCCAGCATAAGCTCTTCCCTTTGTTGGTGCAGCAACATAAACCCTGGCGGCTTCTTGTCTTCTATTCTGTTGTTGGTGATGGTTAGTGTTACGGTTTTGGTTGTTGTTATTATAACCTCTTGGGTCATATTCCCATTTCCTTTTGTAGTAGTTGATTTGGTTATCGTCGTTGTTGTTGTTGTTGTCGATAATGTTTTCCCACTTCACAACTTGAGCCATGAGTATTTGAGTTATCTTAATGGTCTCTTCAATTGTTTGTGAATTGAAAGAGGTTACATCTCCTTGAATACATTTTGGAATTCCTCCAATGAAACCTTTCAGTAGTTTCTCATTGTCCAAACCCATAGATGGACATAAAGCAGCCAACTCTTGAAACCTTCTGATGTAGGTCTCGATGTCATAACCAACGGTCACTAACTCATAAAATTCCATCTCCAATTTCTTCACCTCAGTGTGCGGACAATACTTCTTAGTCAACAACCTCTTGAATTGATCCCATGTGAGCTTGTAAGCATTTTCCATACCAATAGGCTGTGCATAAAAATTCCACCATGACATTGCCTCATCCAAGAGTGTACTAGTAGCGAATTTCACCTTGCAAGCATCTAGGCAATCGCATATAAGAAATAATGACTCGATCTTTTCCAACCAACGGATCATAGCAATGGCTCCTTATGTGCCCTTGAAACTTGGGGGATCACCGCTCTTAAAGTCCTGGTATGTACCATTTCAAACTCCAGACCCTCCTGCAGCAGTAGCAAGTCTAGCAGTTTCAATAGCAGCAGCGGCAGTAGCAGCAGCTACCGTTGCTCGTTCTTTCTCTAGTGCCCTAGCTATACTATCCTCTATATACTTTTGGATAGCAGCTGGTTTCATAGCTGGTGGAGCTTTCTTCGGCGCCATAACTCTTCAAAATAAGAGGAAAATGAGACGTAGCAAAGTCCTATGTTAAAAAAAATAACGCTCTAAGGAGATATGATATGAGGTGATAAGTTTGAGGTTATTTTCAATATGATCGATGGGTTCCCAAAAGATGGGTTATGAGATGTCGTAAGTGCTTCAAATGTATGATGGTTTAGTGACTCAATGTGTGAATAACGTGTATATGAAATATACTTGAAATGATAATAGGATGGGTATTTAAAGGCATCTATGTGACAATCGATTTGAAATGAAAGTAAATAACTTGAATAAAATGTATATGAATCCGCATGTAAAGTGAATATGCACTTATGATGAAATGATGAGATGCTATGATGATGTAGTTATAGTCTAGGGTCAATGATGCAACCTAGTTCTCTATAACTGAAGCTCTGATACCAATCTGTCACACCCCCAAATTACCTGTTTTGCAGCGGAGTGGAATTCCTGGGGATTGACTGTCATAGCATCACAATCACAGTTATATTGAACGACCTAAAGTGTCGTTTTAGAAACACATCGTTTGATATTAATATAAAACATTCAGAGTTACAAGATAGGTCCCAAAAGTTGATAAAGTTTGCGGAAAATAAGTTTATTACAAGTCCAAACGATGTTTTGAAAATGCCATAATATACAATGAAATGTGTCGACGCCGCGACACTATGAGGGTTCCTTATTCGTTCCATGATGCGAATGTCTTAATTACCTGAAAATACATTTTTAAAAGTGTCAACACAATGGTTGAGTGAGTTCATAGAGTTTAAGTAAATGTTTAATACGACTACCACAAGTATAAATTATATATGACAAATATGTCACAAAAAAAAATGTTACAATTGCTATAAGTCCATGACACCGAAACTAGACTGATGTTCGCCCCAACAGAGTGTTTTGCCAAACAACTCAATTAATGATAATGAAATGAAATGCATCCGTCCGGTTGGAATCCGCCAACCCGGATGGAGGAGTCACCCTCGATAGATCTATACACTCACCCTCGCTTCTATGAAATTAACGGTTCATGTTATATAATGGGGACATTTAACTGGCAATGAGGTAACTTAAGCAATGTAATTAATTTGATATACTTGGTATCGTAATAAAAATGATGTGCAATGTATTCTCCCCCGTAGGTTTGAAATAAAGTAAAAACTTGAATAAATCGGGGCTATGAAAACTCACTTGATGAATTGATGCGATGACAAAAGTGAGTACACCGAAATGTAGCGTGAATCTCAAAACTTGACCTATTATGAATGATATGATACATAATAAGTCATGATGTAATGTTATGCATGCAATTCGGATGATATTTATACCACTTATGAATTTTTGAAAATAATACTTTTCGTCGAAAAATAATCTTTTAACGTCTTGACCATTTTTAAATTACTCCACATGTATTTACGTTGAAATGATATCCGACGATAATCATTTAGTGATTTATTAAGAAATTATAACTTTTCGTCGTAAAAGAATGTCGTTGAAATATTCATGAAAGTGACAAAACGGCCTCTAAAAGCTAGTCGTAAAATGGTGCACGTCGAGCTTAAGAAAACGAACTCAACGGTTTTGGGAAGCTTGTATCATTATCTCAAAGTTTTAGTACATGAGTTTCCATCCTAGAGGTCTTGAACATAAAGAAAAATAAAGGTTAAGTATGGTACTTGTGTCCCAAAATATAGTTTAAGGATGGTTTTCGCCAAAGTTTAAGTAACCGTATATAATTCATTACAACTCCGCTTGACAAACAGTCGGACATTTTGGAAAATATACTTGGCGAACTTACTTTTACTAGGATACTTCACTTTATAAAAAGTTCTACGTTAATGTTAAAAACAACCTTCAACATGGTCACTTATTGCCGTAAAACTTGTCTATTAGAAATTGTTTTCTTTATATAATAAAGTTACGACAACTTTTTGTAAACGTGTATAATTTATTCGTTACAAATCAGTTTTCTACGTTTTATATGTCCTTAGCTTTGTATCAAAGTATACTAATATATTTTTGATAAGTCGACACAATTTATAACACCTAAGTTTCATTTTTGACTCGTACAAATTAAACATAACATGCTGAAATTTCCAGAAAATATAGTTTTCGTTGCCTAACTTGAAAAATTCATAACTTCTTCGTTATAGCTCCGTTTTAATCCGTTCAAGCGACCACGGTTTCGTTTTAAAGTGTATTTTCTAATTATCTAGACCAAAAGTTTTTATCCACTGTCGAATTTTCCAGATTTCAAAAATAAGGACAGACCTTTTGCAAACTTGTCGAAATGAGTTTTTCTCGCGCCAAACCTATTCTAACCCATTCAAAACAACTCCGAAGCTATTATAATCCTACCATACACCTTCTTAGGGTGTCATGCGTTCCTAGACATCACCAAGAGTGATTTATAACAAGGAGTAATTATAGGATGACAAATATATATATATAACTCTTAAAATCAATGAAAAAGTGGTATAAGCATCATATGACTTGCATGTTTTCTCAAGTATGATGAAATGACCATAAAAATAAATATGAAATATGAACATGACTATGGATGCTTACTAGTAACTTGATGAGGTTTAAGAGAACAAAGGATTTTCCTAATCACCCAAGGTTTTTATTTCAAATCCTTAATAAAGAGTGAGACTAGAGTGTTAAAATCTTGTCTAGAAAAATATTTGGATGATCTTCCTTGGTCCTTGTGGTTGCCGGTTTTGTGAGGAAGAGAGGAAGCAATGGTTTTTCACTTTGGATCTTTTATGAGTATGTGTTATGTTTAAGTAAAATGCATTTACATAGGTAGATATTTTGGCAAACTCAATGACTCACCCCTTGTGTCGACAAGGGGTGTTAGTCACCTCTTTGATACATTTTTTTTATATATGTTTAAGTGTAGTTATATGTAAGTTACTTGAAGACTTGTGGTAAGTTGTGTACACAATTGAGTATTTAGGGTAGCGTTAGATAAAAATAAATTTTAACGGGTCAAGATAAAATATATTTAGGTCATAAAAATTATAGAAATACATTTCTTGCAAAATTTGAGTGAAATAATAATTATCGTGTAGTTTTTAAGAAAAACGTCGTAATTATATAAATATAACAATTTAGATACAAAATAAATTTAAAACACTGAGTAAACTCATAATATTATTTTTATAAACTTAA
Organism: Chrysanthemum makinoi; assembly: GCA_910596185.1. Lineage (NCBI taxonomy): Eukaryota > Viridiplantae > Streptophyta > Magnoliopsida > Asterales > Asteraceae > Chrysanthemum > Chrysanthemum makinoi. The sequence goes on from OU343219.1 coordinate 40,757,214, forward strand.
TATGAGTATTAAAATATATTGGGATAATTTTTGAAAGTAACGGATCAATTGTTCAAAATAATTGATTACGCGATAGCGTTTATTTAATATGAAATTATATGGTTAATGTGAAATGCAAAACCATGCATGAACTAATATGATGATAATGATGCTAATGATATGTAGACTAAACTTAGTCTATATGGAATGTCCTTTATGATTATTCATGAATTCACAGCTAAACCATTACGGTTACGTGAATTTGATACTCGTAACACTAATTTACGATAAATGATAAATGATGAAGCATGAGTAATGTTTTGAAATATGACCTGAAAATACGAGTTGTCACAGATATAGGCATGATGTCATGCAATGGGTTGTGGGTCAAGATCCATGGGTTATGGGCTTTGGGTTGTACCCAACTACATTCAATGTATTTGCCCAATGGGTTGTGATACTTAAGTTTCTACCCATTTATATTACCCAATATACTACATACTAGTTATGTGTATATTTTATCCAAATATGTAAACACTAGTTGTTGTACATATGTATTACTAAATCATAAAATCACTTATACTTGTTTTAGTGTTTTATGTGAAAATGTGAATATGTTATAAACTATTAGTTCAAACCATTTACGTATTTTGTTTGTTTCGTTAATATGATTTTACGTTTGTTATCAACAAAACAATTGAAGATCGTAAAATATAAATAAACGTTTTTACGGCTTATTTGTATTAACAATCTCCCCCTTTTTGTTGATGACAAAACATAAAATTATTTTAAGGAAAAGCTAAAATTCGTAAAAGTTTGAATTTGTAGTTTTTACTTTCTTCTCCCCCTTTTTGTCGAAACAAAAAAGTGTCTGAAGGAAAGCAACACATTGTTTTTAAGAAAAACATGTGAAAGAAAAAGTAAAGAGAAATAGAGAGAAAATAACAGGAAAGGATCTCGTCTTTTACTCCCACTTGACGAGTCCATCCCTATGTAAGGGCGTCAAGTAAATGATACTAATCTGGTTTGTTTGAAAATAAGTTTGCAAAAGATATCGTCTACGAGACGAATGTGCTCCCCCTTGATGATTGTAATTTTTGCAAAGGGATGTCACGAAATGTAAACCTAGTATTGGAAGTAATTTGCAATGTATTGCTTTGACATAAAGCTCCCCCTAGCTTTAGGATGTCAAAGTCTTCATATGTAAATTGAATAACTACAAAACAAAGGTTAGAAATCAAGTATAATTCACAATTTCCTGCAAATGTGATTCAAGTTAGTAGAAAGAAAGCTTTCTGTCTCACGGATCCCGCGGTTCCCTCCTAGTAGGGATCCGTCTAGGCAATTCTGAGGGATCCGTTTTAGCTGTTAAATTTCAGCAAAGGTGATATAACAAGTAATGTTATCACAAAAATGAGATATGAATACAAGGTAATCATATTCTCAAAAAAATAACAAGTAGCATGTAATTTCCATTTAATAAAACTAGAGTTATGATATACATGACAAAAAAAACTAGGAAAGAAAAGAAAATACATGACTAGGAATTTCTAAACCAACTATCGCTTGATGCTAGGATACCACTAAAAATTTTCTAGCTCAAGTTTTGTTTAGGTTTGATCTTGTCGAAACGTTCGAGGAGATGATAGAACATGAAACGTTGGTCTTCTCGTACTTCATGTATCAAACTTTCAACATGTTGACAATGATAGCAATCTTTGTCATGGCTAGGTAGTGGTGGTGGAAGAAATGAAATGGCTTGATGCGAAGGATCAAGTGAAGCGGTTTGTGGAGCTTCAAACGATGGAGGGATTGGTGGAGGTGCATTTGAGAATGACTCAACAAAAAATGATGGTGGTGGTAGAGAAGTGTCATCTTCCATATGGTCGGGTGTTTGACTTTGATGATTTCTCATAATCCAAATGGGATTATATGATGGAAACGACGACAAGGAAGCCGGAGCAAGTGTTGACTTGTAACACCCCCAAAATATCGCAGCGGAAGATTGTGTCACTGGGGTGCTACTTCATAATACAAAGTACAAGTTATAGAAAACGACCTCTAAATGAGACGTTTTGAAAAGTTACCATTCGATTTATGAAATCAGAGTTACAAACAATGAGGTCCCAAAGTATAATATATAAATGTTTACAAAATGTTTCGAATGGTAAATGATAAAAGCGTAAGTCTTCAAAACATGTCGTGCGACTCTAAGTTCCTTGCAATAGCTATCGCCTTATGTCCTGAGATAAAGATGCTAAAGTGTCAACACAATGGTTGGTGAGTTCATAGAGTTTGTTTTGAATAAGTCGAAAACCCTTTAAAGAATGTTCACACAGCAAAGGCATTGTAAATTCACTCAGTTCCAAGTTCCGCCCATACAAAACTTGCAACATGTGTGTTTACAACCCACTGCTAAAATATAGTACATTTTATAGTTAAGCACACATATAGACATAATAATTCACATTATTGCACTTAGTGTTGCTCCGTCTATATTGGGAGACTTTCAAGTTGGACTGCTCCGTTTATGTTGGGAGACTTATCATCGTCGAACGAGGGGACTGCTCCGTGTACGTTGGGAGACTTATCATCGTCTTATCATGTGAACGAGGGGACTGCTCCGTCTATATTGGGAGACTTACCATCGACTTATCAAGTATAAGGCAATCAAGTATAATGCAATCAAGTATAATGCAATCAAGTATAATGTTTTGTGTATTTGTAAAAGTATAAAGCCAGTGTTTGAGCATGTATCTCCCCCAAAGAGTTTGTAAAACAAGCATTAAAAGAGTAGGGGCTATGACTCACCTTAATAAATGTGATATCCAATGTATAACGAACCGATGTATAAGCCGAGAAACCTCTGCGCGCAACCTAGAATATGTGTTGAGTCTTAGGTTCTAAAACAACGAATTGAATGTATAAACATGCCTTATATAGTTATTACATCAATTATGCTTGGATACTTAACATTTGTGAAGTTGTATAAGTGTTTACGTTTCGTTTATTTAAGTTTTCCCCTTCTATATCTACCCGTTATTTCTAAACCGTAATTGATCACGACTCGGTTTTTATGTCCTCGGAAAGGTAATTAAATGTACTAAACAGATTAGTGGGTCCTACTGCCCCAGAAATTATTTAACTAATATGAAATTACCAATTTACCCTTAGATGTACTAGTTATTTCAATCAGCAGCAAACTGTCTCACGGTTTTGGTCATAAGTCGAGTTATACAGCTCCATTTAACGCACGGCCAGCGGCCACGTTCAAGTTAGGGTGTTAGCTACAACTTTTATTCTTTGACCAACAGTTGGTTATATGCAAGTTTTATGAGCTTTACTCGTTTAAAATCTGTTACTCAGATTTGGACACGTTTAGCCGTTTTGGCTCTAGTTTATTCATCGGGATGAGTTACGGCACGAGCCACCCGGAAAAATGACCACAAGACATTTATCTATAATCCTATGTTATTACCAAAGTTCCTCAGACCACGGATATTTCCCAGTAATTACGTTTACAGCCCCTGTCCAGTTTCTGTTTTGCAAAACTAGTCCTTTTGACAATTTCTAGTGGTTTAGTCCATTTATCCAAGCATAACCAACCATAATAAGCATACAAAACATATTATATACATGAAATACTAGTATTTACAGTAATCAAATGACAACATAAGAGTTTGCTTACAATCCTTGTGATGAAACAAATCAAGAACCATTAATCAAGATCACTAAACCTATGTTTGTAACACCAAACCCTAGCTTCCAAATCTTTTCACCACCTTGCAAACCCTTTATAACACTTGCTAATCTTTGTAAAAACTTCCAAACCTCAGCCCCTAATACTCTTGAGTAGCTCCTTATCCAACCATGGAATCATCAAATAAACTTTAGATTCATGTAGAGAACAACTAAGCCTTCAACTCTTATGTGTAACTTGGAACTTGGAAATCAAAGGATCAAGGGTTTATGATATTGAAGTTGGGCGTTTATGGTGATGAAGAAATGAAAGAGATGAAGTTTTGTATTTATAGTGTGTTGAGGAGGTGTAAGGAAGGTGCTAGGAAGGTGTGATGAGGAGGTTAAGAGTTGTAAGATTTTAGAAGTCTTTTATGTTAAGTAAACTTAGCACATGCTTTAGCTTCTCATGTAAGCTTCATATATCTTATCTAGTGACTATGAAAACGTCTAGGAGGCTTAGGAGATAAGATTGGTGAGTTTTTGATGTTATCTAGCTTTTACGGAGTGAGTTTTGGTCCCGTTAATTGCTAACTGTAAGCCGTAAAGTCATGAAACTTAAAATCGGCATCCAAATAATATGAATCTTATAAATATGTTAAAACTTGTTAATATACTCCATATAAGCATATTAAATGAGTGATAAGTTCTATCGGGTTTCTTAAACGCTGCTAAAACTGGAAACGCGGGTCTAAAACGCGCAAATCGCATAAAACGCAGAACTGAAAAACGTAAAATTCCAAAACTTATGAAAATGTCACGGAAGGTGAAAAAATTATATTTCTCTTGTTTTTAATGTTTTCGGAAATATCGGGATGCCTAAAGGTCGTTTAAACCTAAACGTAAATCTCAGACACGGTTTCGTGAAATTTGCAGAAGTGACCCGATTAGTGTCAAATTATCGGATTATTACTAAAATAGGTTAACTTACAAGAATATGAAATAAAAAATTTTGGTGATGAATAGTAAAAATGAATAGTAACGGTGAATAGTAAATTCCCGAAAATGCGAATTGTTACATGACTCAACACCTTGATTTTGAACCATTATTCCTCCTAATGAGGAGAATGTTGTCGGCGGAAGCGGATGAGATGGCCTAGGAGGCAACTCCTCTAAATTGTAGAGGTGTGGTGATGATAGTGGGGATGTAAATAAAATAGCTCTAGGAACCAATGGTGATGGTTTAGTGGAGATGATATTGTTTGGCCTAGGAGGTATGGTGGTGTTTGGCATAGGTAGTTTCGTGGGTACAATCCTTTTAGGAATAGGTTTGATAGGATGATGAAGAATTCTATCATTTGTTGGCTTGACGGGAGATGATTCGGTTAAAGAAATTTCGTGTATAACACGAACTCTTTTCATGGGTGGTTCTTTGGTGGATAAGTTACTATTTGGGGTTTTCCTCATGATGGGATGATTTCAAGAGGTTGCAAGAGCTAAAAGTTAGGATGAAAGTCATGACTATGGAGGTCCTAACAAGGTGGTTTATAAACTAAGAGATTTGGCAAGTGCATTTAAGCCTTAAGCCACTAGGATTCAATGGAATGTGATGATTGACATGCACAAGAGTCAACTTCAGAGGTTGCACTGATCTAGGAACTCATTTAAGATGAGATGGAGTGTTTGAGTTAGGAAGATGAGTTGAAATGATTGTTTTTGAAAGATTTGACCTAAGCTGTCATCCGGATCCCACGGTTCCTTCCTCAAAGGGATCCGTCTAGGCTAATCCTAGGGATCCGGCTTTCAGCAGTTATGAAAGAGTGGAAATGATGTTTCTAAGATCTAAAACCTATAACATTTTGAGTGTTTCAGTCCTCCTTAGTGTTTTAAATGAAGGGGTGCTTGAGTGCTTGAAGGTAATGAGTGATCTAGCTAATGATTGTTATTTATGGAAGGATTTGGAACTTTCAAGAGTACCAATGTGTGACAACTCGCAATTTCAGGTCATTTCTCAAAACAATTCATGCTTCACCATTTCATCATTTATCGTAAACTAGGTTTGCGTGTTCCAAATTCGCGTAACCTTAATGGTTTAGCGTCGAATTCATGATCATATCATCACGAACATTTCATATGGACTAAGTTTAGTCTACATTTCATTAGCATCATTTGCATCATGTTAGTTCATTCATGATTTTGCATTTCACCTTAAACGCATAAATTTCATATTAAATAAACGTTACCGCGTAAGTTATTATTTTGAACATTTAATCCGATACTTCCAAAAATGATCCCGATATATTTTTTTATACTTACATTTAGTTTATAAAAATAATAATTTGAGTTTACCTAGTGTTTTAAATTTATTTTGTATATAAATCGTTAAATTTATATTATTACGACACTTTTCTTAAAAACTACACGATAATTATTAAATCACTCAAATTTTACAAGAAATGTATTTTTACAATTTTTATGATCTCATTATACTTTACTTGGATCCATTAAAAATCTATTTTGAGCCAAAACTACCTTAAATACACTAATGTATATACAAGTTACAACAATTTCACTTAACTATACATTTACTTACATCTTTTTAACAAATACTTACATTACACTAAAAAAAAAAAAAGATATTTTTCCAAATCCCTCCCCCCTTGGCCGACCAAGGGGGAGGTAGCATTTATTGTTGGTAAAATTTTCTTCATGATAGTATAGATTTATACTCCAAAGTCTTACTTCACTTCACATTTCATTCAACCATTATTCAAGTCAAGTAAAAAGTGTTTTCTCTCTTTTGGTTCTTCCTCTACAACCGGTCATCACAAGGAGTTAGCAAGGGATCACCAAAATTTTTCCAAGCTCAAGTTAAACAATCTAGATTACACTCTTATTTAAGGTTTTGAAATAAAAACCTAGGGTGTTTAGGTTAATCCTTGTTCTAATCACCTCATCATATTAGCTTGTAAGCATATTACTTTCATTTTACATCTTTCATTTTCATTTCATACTTATTTCATCATTTTCTTGGCAAGCATGCAAGACTTATTGTTGTTTATACCATTTTTACATTGATTTTAAGAGTTTAACATATAAAGTCATCCTATAATTATTCCCTTGTTATATATTGGTCTTGATGATGTTTAGGAACCCATGACACCCTAAGAAGGTGTATGGTAGGATTAGAATAGCTTTGGAGTTGTTTTGAAGGGATTGGAATAGGTTTAGTACGAGAAAAACTATTTTCGACAAGTATATAAAGTGGTCTGATCTTGTTTTGTTTTTCTGGAAAATCCGACAGTAGACATGAGTTTTTGGCCTAGATATTTAGAAAATATACTTTAAAACGAATCCGTGGCCGCTTGAACGGATTAAAACGGAGTTATAACGAAGAATTTATGAATTTTTCAAGTTTGACGACGAAATATATATTTTCTGAAATTTCAGCAACCTATTTTTATTTTGTACGAGTCAAAAACGAGTCCTAAGCTTCATAAATTATTTCGACTTGTCAAAAATATATTAGTATACTTTGATACGAAGCTAAGGACGTATAATATGTAGAAAACGGATTTGAAACGACTAAGGTATACACGTTTTCATAAAATTTCCGTAACTATTATTTTTAGAAAAACTATATTATTTTTTTTACGAGACAAGTGTTACGGTAACTAAAACGACCATGTTGAAGGCTGTTTTTAACGATGATGTAGAACTTTTTGTAACGAGATGTCTTTTAATAAAATTGAGATCACCAAGCATATTTTTCAAAATGACTAACCGTTTGTATAGCGGAGTTGTAATAAATTATTTACGGTTGCTTAAACTTTGCCGAAACTCACTTTTTAAACCACATTTGGACAAAATCACCATATTTAACCCCTATTATCTTTATGTTCGAGACCTCTATGACGAAAACTCATGTACTAAAACTTCTAGATTTTGATACAAGCTTTTAAAAACCGTCGAGTTCGTTTCCTAACGTTCGACATACACCATTTTACGACTAGTTTTTCGAAGCCATTTTTGTCACTTTCAAGAAATTTCCAACGACATTATTTTACGACGAAAAGTTAAAATTTCACGATAAATCATTAATAAACTATTGTAGGATGACATTTTGACGTAAAAACTTGTAAAGTGATTTAAGAATGGTCAAGACGTCAAAAGAGTATTTTTCGACGATAAGTATTATTTTCAAAACTCACAAATGGTATAAATAACATACGAAATGCATGCATAGCATTACATCATAACTCATTACCTATCATATCATTCGTAATAGGTCAAGGTTAAAGTAGCACACTACATCTCGGTGTACTCACTCTTGTCATCATACCAATTCATCAAGTGAGTTTCATAGCCCCATTTTCAATTGTTTTATACTACTTTTGGGGGAGATACATGCTCATCAACTTTTATGACATTCATGTCTATTTGCAAACTATGTGTTTATCTGAATTGAATGTTTAGTCATATCCTATATCATAAATCATGGAACCAATGTCTTGGGATTATCATTGAGCTGAATGTCTTGGGATTATCATTGAGCTGAATGTCTTGAGATTATCATTGAGCTGAATGTCTTGGGATTATCATTGAGTGAATGTCTTGGGATTATCATTGAGCTGAATGTCTTGGGATTATCATTGAGCTGAATGTCTTGGGAACATCATTGAGCTGAATGTCTTGGGATTTTCATTGAACTAAATGTCTTGGTATAATTATGTCAATTAACTATTGATACATTAAGTCATGCACTATAATGTGAATTCATTTGACATCATGCACCTGAACATAAACTATGCACCTTTAGTGGGTTGTGAACACACAGGTTGCAAGTTTTGTATGGGCGGAACTTGGAACTGAGTGGATTTACAATGCCTTTGCTGCATAAACGATTTTGAAAGTCTTTACATTTCAACCCAAACTCTATGAACTCACTCAACCTTTGTGTTGACACTTTTTAGCATGTTTTTATCTCAGGTATCTAAGGCATACACTTCATGGCATGCATGTGGACACATCTTAGAGTCGCGGTGACGACGCGTCTCACTTGGGTTTTACATACTTTAAAACATCGTTTGAATTGTAACAAACTTATTTCCGCACAAGATGATTTTCATTTGGGACCTACATTTTGTAAACTCTGATTGTTTTATTAAATCAAACGATGTGTTTTCCAAACGACACTTTAGGTCGTTCAATATAACTGTGATTGTGATGCTATGACAGTCAATCCCCAGGAATTCCATTCCGCTGCAAAACAGGTAATTTGGGGGTGTGACAGATTGGCATCAGAGCTTCGGTTATAGAGAACTAGGTTGCATCATTGACCCTAGACTATAACTACATCATCATAGCATCTCATCATTTCATCATAAGTGCATGTTCACTTTGCATGCGATTTATACGTACATTTTTCGAGTTATTTACTTTCATTTCAAAACGATTGTCACATGGATGCCCTTAAATACCCATCCCATTATCCTTTCCTCATACTCCAATGTGGAGAATGCCCTGTCATTCCCTATCACAATTTTTACACCGGTTGACTTAACACCAAACATCATATGAGTCGATTAGTCCAAGCATTGCATAGTTACTCCTAAATTATACATAGCCTGATCACCTATGTCTAATTCAGGAAGAATCATGCAATGAAGGGAGTAGTAGGCTTATATGTGTAAGCAATTCTATGACTGAGCCAAATTTTCAAAGACGTTACTCGAACCGATTTAGCCTAATCTCATGACAGTTCTTGTTTGATGAGTTGTGAGATTAAGTAAAATCGGTTACCAAAAAGTCTTTTGAGGGTTTTGCTCGAGAATGGGAAGGCTTGCCTCATTAAACCCTAAACCCGAGAGACCAACACGAACTGAATTCAGGGACTGAATTCCTTTTTGATGGGGAATGTGACAACTCGCAATTTCAGGTCATTTCTCAAAACAATTCATGCTTCACCATTTCATCATTTATCGTAAACTAGGTTTGCGTGTTCCAAATTCGCGTAACCTTAATGGTTTAGTGGCGAATTCATGATCATATCATCACGAACATTTCATATGGACTAAGTTTAGTCTACATTTCATTAGCATCATTTGCATCATGTTAGTTCATTCATGATTTTGCATTTCACCTTAAACGCATAAATTTCATATTAAATAAACGTTACCGCGTAAGTTATTATTTTGAACATTTAATCCGATACTTCCAAAAATGATCCCGATATATTTTTTTATACTTACATTTAGTTTATAAAAATAATAATTTGAGTTTACCTAGTGTTTTAAATTTATTTTGTATATAAATCGTTAAATTTATATTATTACGACACTTTTCTTAAAAACTACACGATAATTATTAAATCACTCAAATTTTACAAGAAATGTTTTTTTACAATTTTTATGATCTCATTATACTTTACTTGGATCCATTAAAAATCTATTTTGAGCCAAAACTACCTTAAATACACTAATGTATATACAAGTTACAACAATTTCACTTAACTATACATTTACTTACATCTTTTTAACAAATACTTACATTATAATAAAGAAAAAAAAAAAAAAAGATATTTTTTCCAAATCCCTCCCCCTTGGCGACCAAAGGGGGAGGTAGCTTTATTGTTGGTAAAATTTTCTTCATGATAGTATAGATTTATACTCCAAAGTCTTACTTCACTTCACATTTCATTCAACCATTATTCAAGTCAAGTAAAAAGTGTTTTCTCTCTTTTGGTTCTTCCTCTACAACCGGTCATCACAAGGAGTTAGCAAGGGATCACCAAAATTTTTCCAAGCTCAAGTTAAACAATCTAGATTACACTCTTATTTAAGGTTTTGAAATAAAAACCTAGGGTGTTTAGGTTAATCCTTGTTCTAATCACCTCATCATATTAGCTTGTAAGCATATTACTTTCATTTTACATCTTTCATTTTCATTTCATACTTATTTCATCATTTTCTTGGCAAGCATGCAAGACTTATTGTTGTTTATACCATTTTTACATTGATTTTAAGAGTTTAACATATAAAGTCATCCTATAATTATTCCCTTGTTATATATTGGTCTTGATGATGTTTAGGAACCCATGACACCCTAAGAAGGTGTATGGTAGGATTAGAATAGCTTTGGAGTTGTTTTGAAGGGATTGGAATAGGTTTAGTACGAGAAAAACTATTTTCGACAAGTATATAAAGTGGTCTGATCTTGTTTTGTTTTTCTGGAAAATCCGACAGTAGACATGAGTTTTTGGCCTATATATTTAGAAAATATACTTTAAAACGAATCCGTGGCCGCTTGAACGGATTAAAACGGAGTTATAACGAAGAAGTTATGAATTTTTCAAGTTTGACGACGAAATATATATTTTCTGAAATTTCAGCAACCTATTTTTATTTTGTACGAGTCAAAAACGAGTCCTAAGCTTCATAAATTATTTCGACTTGTCAAAAATATATTAGTATACTTTGATACGAAGCTAAGGACGTATAATATGTAGAAAACGGATTTGAAACGACTAAGATATACACGTTTTCATAAAATTTCCGTAACTATTATTTTTAGAAAAACTATATTATTTTTTTTACGAGACAAGTGTTACGGTAACTAAAACGACCATGTTGAAGGCTGTTTTTAACGATGATGTAGAACTTTTTGTAACGAGATGTCTTTTAATAAAATCGAGATCACCAAGCATATTATTTTCAAAATGACCAACCGTTTGTATAGCGGAGTTGTAATAAATTATTTACAGTTGCTTAAACTTTGCCGAAACTCACTTTTTAAACCACATTTGGACAAAATCACCATATTTAACCCCTATTATCTTTATGTTCGAGACCTCTATGACGAAAACTCATGTACTAAAACTTCTAGATTTTGATACAAGCTTTTCAAAACCGTCGAGTTCGTTTCCTAACGTTCGACGTACACCATTTTACGACTAGTTTTTCGAAGCCATTTTTGTCACTTTCAAGAAATTTCCAACGACATTATTTTACGACGAAAAGTTAAAATTTCACGATAAATCATTAATAAACTATTGTAGGATGACATTTTGACGTAAAAACTTGTAAAGTGATTTAAGAATGGTCAAGACGTCAAAAGAGTATTTTTCGACGATAAGTATTATTTTCAAAACTCACAAATGGTATAAATAACATACGAAATGCATGCATAGCATTACATCATAACTCATTACCTATCATATCATTCGTAATAGGTCAAGGTTAAAGTAGCACACTACATCTCGGTGTACTCACTCTTGTCATCATACCAATTCATCAAGTGAGTTTCATAGCCCCATTTTCAATTGTTTTATACTACTTTTGGGGGAGATACATGCTCATCAACTTTTATGACATTCATGTCTATTTGCAAACTATGTGTTTATCTGAATTGAATGTTTAGTCATATCCTATATCATAAATCATGGAACTGAATGTCTTGGGATTATCATTGAGCTGAATGTCTTGGGATTATCATTGAGCTGAATGTCTTGGGATTATCATTGAACTGAATGTCTTGGGATTATCATTGAGTTGAATGTCTTGGGAACATCATTGAGCTGAATGTCTTGGGATTTTCATTGAACTAAATGTCTTGGTATAATTATGTCAATTAACTATTGATACATTAAGTCATGCACTATAATGTGAATTCATTTGACATCATGCACCTGAACATAAACTATGCACCTTTGGCGGTGGGTTGTGAACACACAGGTTGCAAGTTTTGTATGGGCGGAACTTGGAACCGAAGCGGATTTCAATGCCTTGCTGCATAAACGATTTTGAAAGTCTTTACATTTCAACCCAAACTCTATGAACTCACTCAACCTTTGTGTTGACACTTTTAGCATGTTTTATCTCAGGTATCTAAGGCATACACTTCATGGCATGCATGTGGACACATCTTAGAGTCGCGGTGACGACGCGTCTCACTTGGGTTTTACATACTTTAAAACATCGTTTGGATTGTAACAAACTTATTTCCGCACAAGATGATTTTCATTTGGGACCTACATTTTGTAAACTCTGATTGTTTTATTAAATCAAACGATGTGTTTTCCAAACGACACTTTAGGTCGTTCAATATAACTGTGATTGTGATGCTATGACAGTCAATCCCCAGGAATTCCATTCCGCTGCAAAACAGGTAATTTGGGGGTGTGACACAATGGGTGAGCAAGGATTACGCTAAAGATTTAGAGTGTCAATTGAGGCTAAATGATCCTAGAGATCAGGTTGTGTTTTAGGATAGTGTTTTGGAAAATATCCTAGAAGCTTTGAGATGAGAAAACTAGATTTTGATCAATTTTGACCAATTTTGAGGTGAGGATGAATTATGATCAATTTTGCCATAATCGAAAGATTTCTAAGACTAGATGTGAGGGATCAAGTAGAAAATGACGTGTGAGTCTAAGAGCGGAAGAGTAGTGGATTAAGGACGAAACGGTAGATTTACAATCGTTTTAGAGTGTGATTTAGGTGAGTTATGTATGAGTAGGAAAGATCAACCTATCTTGATAAGGAACTAATTTTGCCTTAAGGAACTATGCTTAGCTTAGTGTGTGAGGTGTTCTAAGGGTATGTTTGAAATATAATTCTTGCAATTGCATTTTCTGTTTGCCGGATCCCGCGGTTCCCTAAGAGTAGGGATCCGTCTAGTACAATCTTTGGGATCCGCCCATCTGCTTAGCAGGACCTTTACTAAAGGTATGCAATGATCTTGACAATGCATTATATCTCAAGGATAGTCTAAAGAAAGTTCTAATACTAAGATATCAAATGTAAAATGTTTTATTTCATGAAGGAAATTGGATTACATTGATAAAGCACGAGTACAAGGGATTTGATCCTATTTTGGAATACTATTGGTTTCCTTGAGTGTTTTCACTAGGAGGATCATTAAGTGATTGATGAGTGTTGGTGGAATCAAGAATGAAGAAAGTCTTCATGAGAGATATGTTTAGCGGTTCTATCATCTTGTTCACAAAATGCATTACAACGGACTTTGAAATTGAGGATGGAAGTGCATAACATTATGATAGAGGCGTGTCAAGAACATTCCATAAGGGATGAGTTTATTCTTGGAGCCTTGAAGATTTGAAATTCGCCTTGGGAAGAAGTAGGCGAGATTGTATGGTTGTTGTGTTAGCAAACAGTACAACATGTGAGCACAACAAGCGGGAAGGATTTCTCGATTTTCCCTAAGACTCCAAACATTTTCACGTAGGATGAGTGCAAGAGGCTTGTACTCTTCTCGGATATCCCTTGTAAACATAATGTTTGGATCGGAGTAATATGGTCGAGGTTTGCATATTATGCGATTTAAATCTTCCGGAGAGGTATGTGTGAACAATATGGACTATTTTCTTCATGAAAGTTGAAGAGAGAATCAAGAGACCAATCTTCGGTGAAGGCACATTGTCCATGATTTGGAATCCGGAGGATGTGAGCAAAATGCCCAAGGGTTAGAGCGAACTTTTGGTTTTTGATATAAAACCAAAGAGATAGAGAGCGATCCTCGTTACGAACCTTAGACATATCTTCTCGTTGATTTCAAGAAGACATTCTAGTCCTATGGCCTGGAAGGAGGTATTCATACCTTCTTCGAATTGTAGAGAGGTGTCTACAATACGTCCTTCGTGGAAGTGACGGTTTTGAGATTATTGAACCCACGGACATGAATGCCAGGCGTGTTGGGTTCGAGAGAGATGTTCGGAGTGTAGACACTAGTGAGTGAAAAATCAAACTCATATTCATGCGTCATAGTTGAACCTATAGAAATGACAAGTTAATAAAAGGAAATGTTTGTGGTCAACTTATGATAATCTAATGTTTTTACTAGATTTTTATTAACAATGGTTTTTAACAAGAGATACACTTAACTCACTTATGGTTTTGACATACAAGTGGAGTATTATTCTTAGAAGAAAAGAGGTTTTTGATTTGCATGAAAAAGCATTTTCCAGATGAGGACGGATCCCACGGTTCCTTTTCAAAAGGGATCCGGCTAGTATAACTTCCGGGATCCGTAGATCTGTAGTAACAGAAACAGATTTGATGAAAACATAGATTTTAAAGTTTTTATACCACGAAATATGTTTTATCCTACATTTTATTTTAGCATGCATACATGACTTCTAATGTATCACGAAAGAATATAAAACATATAAATCAAAATAAGTGTCAAACACACTATGATAGTGTTAGGAATTAGAAAATTCCATAGTGAAGAGTCGGTCACCCCAAATGTTATCTAGCTTAAGTTAGCTCGTAGACTTGTCGTTAGTTTCGTTATTTAGTAGTTTATCTATTAGTTTGTAGCGTAGTATAGCTTAGTGCAAAACCGTGGAGGAAGGACGGGTCTTTACCCACTGTATACCTGATCCACAGGCCGATATGAGGTCGTATTGTTTGTAACTATAAATACCCCTTCCATCCATGGAAGGGGTGGTGCTTCATTTCAATCTAACCTTTCCTTTGTGTAAACCTCTAGCAAGAACACCCTCTCTCTCTACTTTCTCTCTCTAAAATGTTTAACATGTATTTTGATCATCCAAGACCACCCGAATCATCAAACACAATAATATATCGATCCTACAATTGGTACCAGAGCCAAGGTTATTGTGTTTCTTTGATTTGTGTGGTTTTTTACCATGGTTATTGTGGTTTATTGATTTATGTTGACTCAAAATATTGTTCTAAAAACTATTTTTATCATCTTTTGGTCGTGGTTTTAACTGTTTTTTAAACAAGTATTTTGGTCTAACATGTCTGGTTTATAAAGTTTGTGTCATATTTGTGTCAACAATCTGTCTTGGACTCTTGGGTCAAAAGTCTTTATGTCCATATTGTCCTTCATGTTTTCTATTACATAGATATTGGTAAAAGTTTATGCTTTTTCTTGGTAACAATCTGTGAAGGTTTTACATGGTCTAACTGGTCAAGTTATCATGGTCAAACATGGGTCAAAAGCAGTTTTTATACAGATTTCTGGGTTTAGCTTGAATATGGTCGAAATAATGAACAGAAAACTCATCTACAAAATTTCAAAAATCATTCTAGCGACTTGTCTTTGTGTCCAGGTTCATTGTACCTTATACATAGCGACTTGGTCTGAAAATGTGTAGCGAGTTGGTCTAAGACTGCCTAGCGACTTGATATTTATCAAGTAGCGAGTTGTTTTGAAAGTTGTCTAGCGACTTGTTTTGATAAAATGTAGCGATTTAAGGTTGTTTGACTATTGAGTCAAATAACAGTGATAGCGACTTGTGTTTTTGAAGACCTAGCGACCTATCACTTATGCATAGCGAAACAGCATAGCGACTTGTCGTACTGGTCTTGACTATAGCGACTTGTTCTGAGTTAATTATAAAGAAAGAGATGAAGTTGATGTAAAGACTTGACCTCGACCACAAAACAATACCAAATTCCATGTAAACAGTCACGACCACAAGACCAAATTCCAAATACAACAAAGACTCAACAAGATGAATCATCTGTTTCATTATTAGCATCATCAACTCTAATAAATTAACAAGGTCAACTGCTGTAAACATCAAGTTACAACTGCCACATCATCGACAACATATTTATCCTAACATAACCCTCGTTTACCCTAACTCCCTTCCATCACATCATACGACTCAAATATTACAAATGAATAATGGTAAGAACAATTAATCTCAGATTATTTCATGATTATACAAAGATAAACCAGACCTTGAAGGTCCTTACCACGAAATGGTTCATCACGGATTTTATTTGAAGCCTTGCTTCATTTTTAATTATCCGAACACTTTAAGAAAACAAGTTAACAAATCTGTTAATTGTTTTTCTTTGGCTCGTTACATCTCATGATTATTGATTCATTATATGTTTCAACTTACCTGGCCATACATTTAATCGAGTTGATAATCAATCGTTGATGCCATCCCTGTGGCTTATTCGATTTGTGTTGTGTCTAAACACAAATGAGTCTGATTACCTTTATTTGTCCCCTTGATTCGAATAGTGCATATGTTGAGGATGGTTAAGAGTTGTTTGATTCAGATGGCTAATATACCCGTGAGATTTGGGAGCAGGTTGGTAATGGAAGATTTATTTTGGGGAGAGAAGCAAATTATATTGGGAGCGTATAATCAGGTGTGTTAAGCTGAGATTTGGGCGAGAGTAGTGATGGGGGCGGAGGTGATATGTGAATGTGAGATTAGGTTTTAAGATATTGACCTAATATTTAGGGATTGAGACTCTTATAACCGGTTAAAATTGTTATCAAGTGTGATGGATCGTTTTTTTGTTGTTGTATCATGAATGGGCCAACGAAATTTAATGATTTGATGGGCTGCGAATTGTGTACATGGGCTGAATACAGATATTGGATGTTTTTTTTTTGGATCACATTGTGTAATTTGATATCATGGGCTATGTTGCTTTGAAATCAAATATTACTTGATACGTTTTGTCAAATCTAATGTAATGGATATTTGAAGTTATTGTTGCTGAAATTATTTTCGAGTTGATTTCAAATGATACTTCAAATTTGATGGGCTTCTATGTGCGGTATTGAGTGGTATTGGGTGACTAAATTGACCAAGTTTAATGATTCATTACTATATCGAGCTTGTTTAAGAAACGGATATGGATCGGGCCTCGATTATTAATTGTAACCAAAGTTTGGGCCACACACATGATTGGGTTAGAAGGATTTTTCTCTAAGAATTGGATTATATGAGTATTGGATTTAATGAGATTTGTTGAAGTAATTTGTGGTAATGAGATTTGTTGAAATGACTTGATGATGTGAATTTGATTTTACCATGAGACTTGATTGGTTATGCTGATTGATACCTTGGTTTATACATATTCACAATGGGGTTTATGTCAAGGCTTATATTGATGATTGAACGAAGTTGACCACGGGGTTGTTGTATGGTATTTCTTATTTGGATTTGAAGTGATGTTTTCCAGGCACGTTTACTTATTTAGTCTTCTTTCTTTCTACCCTTCCGCGAAGATGACTTGTTTGGGCATTTATAGAAGGTGATAAAGACTTGACTATTTAATTACGGCTGTGATTCTTTCTTGCTTAACCCACAATGTAACTATCACTTCGGTGTCTCACTCAGTTGAGAATGTCAAGAGGTTTTGTATAATTGGGTACACCGTTTCTTCTTCACAAGAATTAGTACAAGTTTAAGTAACAAATTTGGGGAGTTTTACTTCATGATCAAGTTTGGCATATCGGGTTTAACTTTCCATGTGGTCACTACAATAGCCGACAGAATGCGTGAATGATGTGTTTACCAAAGTGTTGATTGGATGGTTGATTATGTTGATGATGTTGGATATTGAACCGTTGATGAACCGCTGCATGTTCCCCTAAAACAGATATTCACTGAAACCAGAGTTGTCATAACACATTCAAGCTGACATTGTTTACGGTTTTGTCTTGATTTTGTAAAACCCCGCGAACGAACCTATTTCTCGGTTTAAATCAGAGACTTGTAAAATCCCGTAACAATGGAAACATCCTGGTAATAATAAAGTGCATTTCCGGATCTATCTTACGGTTTATTCTTGGCTTTGTAAAATCCCGCGAAAGAAACTATTTCTCGGTTTAAACCATAGAATTGTAAAATCCCGTAATGATGGAACCATCTTAGAGAAAGGAAAGTGTATTTTGGGATCTTATTTGATGCTGGTGCTACAGTTTCTGTTTCGAAGAAGGGATAAAAGGGTGTACTTCATGAATTGGATGTGTGTTTAGATATTCGTCATGGCAGTATGGTTATTACATGGTTTTACGGGGTTCTGTGCTTGTAACCATGGTCGGGATGAAACCATTATCAAAGTTCATTTAAATGTCAAAGAAGGCTAGATTTGAGCAGTTAACCAGAAGATGTGACAACGGCGTTAATTCAGTATTATTTATTTGAGGTAGAAGTGAATTATCACGCGTAGTGTACTTAGTATCGAAGATATCAGGGGATGGATGGATGAAGATTCTTCATGATCCTTGTTCAAGCTTATTATCGAAAGCGAAGACTTGGAAATCTAGTTATTGTTAGGTGACTTTTACCTTTTCTTTTACCACTTGGGGGAATTGGGCTCATATCACCTCAAAATAACTATCACTTTAAGGAGTTACGTTGTAGTGCTCAGTGTCACATTCAATTGTGGATTTTCAAGAGGTAATGTACGTCTTATACTTGTTGGTTGGTTGGATGAAGAGTATAGAGTACTTAGAGAGTACTTAGAGATGCTAATGGAAATCTGCACCGCTCTTTGTTACATATGTGCAAGTTTAAGTCACGAGTTCGGGTTAGTTTACTTCAGGGTCAAACTCATCATATTGGGTTATCTCCATCAGCTGCCACTACAAAGAGCCTACTGAATGATAATGGTGATGATTACATGTTTTGCTAAGAGAGTTGAAAAGAGAGAGATTATGACGTTTGAACACTACAGTTCAAGCCTCGTTCTCTAAAGAAAAGAGAAGTGTACGTTTCAGTACGCTTTATCTTCCAAAGAAGAGAAATCTTCTTATGACGTATGAACACAACAGTTCATGCCTCGTTCTCTAAAGAAAAGAAAAGTGTACGTTTCAGTGCGCTTTATCTTCAAAAGAAGAGAAATCTTCTTATGACGTTTGAATACTTCAGTTCAAGCCTCGTACTATAAAGAAAAGAAAAGTGTACGTGTCAGTGCGCTTTATCTTCTGAAGAAGAGAAATCTTCTTATTATGACCATTCTCATCAACATGCTTCATGCTTTTCCATGCGCTTTTAATTATCAAGTGAACCGGGCTACCATTTATTATTTTCTCATTCCACTTGCTCGATTATAATGAAGATGGAGACATCATGTGCTAATTTTGCGGGGGAGAAGTGTGAATAGAACATTCAGATGATTTTCACTTATTTAGTCAAGAATGGCAACTTCATCTGCAATTCTTGAGGGGGAGAAGAAGTGTGAAACTACTGCATGTTGATTGATATATGAGAATAAATGTTCAAACGGCTCCTAACTCATGTAAGAACCGAGCTTCTTCTTATCGGGACATCTTTACATGGAGTTTCTTCTAAGAGCCGTTGGTTGACATCTTCACGGGTTGATATGATTAATGAAAAAGTTCTTCCGGTTGCGAGGTTGATTTCCTTGATGAACATCTTTCTGTTCTTGTTTGATTGGGAGGGATTTTAGTTAAGGGGATTTGCTATTTCAAAGTTAAGGGGAATGCATTTGGTGAGTTGAAGATGTTGACTTTCTATTCCCCAACCGGACAATCTTGAAGAAGGTCGAGTCTACAGTCTGCTCTACATTTTCTGTTGCATGTTAGAAGACTAAAGACAAGTTGCATTTGATTATCCAAAGACTTCTTCTTATTCTGGGCATTTATTAAAAGATTGTCGGTTTAGGGGAGAGCACTAATTGTGGGAGGGTGAAATGTACGATTTAATCCCCAATTAGACTTGCTCATATTCTTCAGACAAGTTGATTCTCACAGATTACAAGTGTTCTTCTCAAAATATTTCATGTATCTGACTTACATAGAGTTCTTGATTGAATTATCAAAACCGACCGGGGAAGGAGACACACATATAAACACAAAGCGAGTAAACTTGATGAACTTAATACTTCTAAGTAACTGAAGATATCCCGGGAAGACAAATGTCATGACCGCATAGAAACTCAAGGTTTACTCATCAAGGCGTTTAGTGTTCTTATTCCAACTACGTGGGGGAAGAGATGTAAGAGTTAGTTTCTGATGATAAAAAGAGGTACACAAGTGTGTGATGATTTCGATGTTATCACAATCATCAGGGGAGAGAGGATTGTGTACATTGGGGATGCTTAGCTATTTCACTTGAGTGCTTAATCAGTGATTCAGAGATATAATCACTTATTCTGGAGTTGAAATCCGCAGAGATAGTCCTCCGCAAAGATAATCAGTGATTCGGCCTGCTTCTTCAATGTTATCGGTTATTCTCTCTTTGGGCATTTGGGTACTTCGGGTTCTTGAGCTTCATGCACTTTCTTTAGGGGAGAGAAAAGTATACATCGGGGTTATTCTTTGGATATTGGACTTAATCCGCTACTTCGATGGTATAAGTTTCTTTGTCTTGGGGGGTATGTGTATTCGGGTTCGTGAGCTCTAGTCTAAGAGACTGATTTGCATCAAATCAACTACTCGGGGAAGTGTTCTCTTGACACCTTTTGGAATGGATCGCCAGACTTCAGTGGTATTGAAACATGAAGAAATTAAGAGTGGGATGATAGTTGCTTTGTTCTGTTGATGATATAACCCGAATGGAGAATCTCGATTATCGGTCAAAGGAGCAGATGGTTTTATGATAATGGTGTGCTTCTCTGTGCACTGGCTAAGGCAAGCTTGAAATAGTGCTTTGAATCTGCTCCTCACATGGATTTTTGGTTTGGGGGGAAGCTGCCAAAGTCTCTCTTTCTCAAAGGCTCTTGTTCTATCTTCTATTCAGGCGTCGGAAGCTTTGGTGGTGGAAGTTTAAGAGATGACGTATTCTATCTTCTACGACGTGCTTCTTGATATCCTTATCTCGGTACTCGTATCATCATCCTCTTAAATTATATCATCTACTCTATCTTGTAAATATCTATTTCAAAAAGCAAAATACAAAAATATAAAACCAACAAAAACAAAATAGAAAAATATAAAACCTTCAAAAACCTATAAAAATCAGAAAACTTGAAAATACAAAAATATGTTTTCTCAAGACATGTCTTAAGTATCGATAACATCTACGGTCTTAGAAATGTCATTCAATAATGGCACGGGACTTTAGATGAAGTTCGAGCAGGAGGTGTAAATATTTCTTTCTAAACATGTCTCAAAATATGGCTTACAGTTACTTCAGACTGTGACCCGTGCTTAAACAATGGTTTGCTATTATTTCAGATAGCAACCCATTCTTCAAAGAAGGAAAGTGTTGCGCTAAACCATTTTTTTTAAATTTCATGCACTTATTCTAAAAACTAATGAGGAAAGTATGTCGAAGGACTGCTGTTCCTACTCAAATATTTTTTCCGTCTAAAATTCTTGAAAAATATTTTTGTATTCAAAAATTGGTGGAAAATGAGTTGCTTTAAAAATAACCGATTCAGAGTTTTTGTAAAATTGAAAACTCAATCAATGACTTCAGCGCTTTTAAACTTTTCATAAAATGAGTCATGGATTGAGGGGGATAATGTTTTTCAAATCTACATCATCTAACGGGCTTTCTTAATTATCCTAATATGCTTAATTAAAATTGATGTTAACCTATGTTGAAGGACTAGGTGCCTAGGATATGATTGCTAGGATTAGATGATTAGAGGTTGATGATCACATTATTCCCATATATTTATATGATCTGATTGAAATGTTGAATTGACTTTTATTAGTCGATTGTTTTTTAGGTGATGTCGACCACCATATATCTGTGTGTGTGTTCACTAACGTATCCATGTATATTGGTTTAGAAGAATGTTCCCGATCCGGATCCCACAACTAAAGATGATTGGATGCCGAAAGGAAAGGGTAACTATATCTTGGGTTGACAAATGAAGAAACGGAGCTTAATTGGACTTCAATGGAGAGTTGGCATAAATGCAACGTAAGAGTTGTCACTGCATCAGCAGATGGTTATCTTCTAAGTGATTGAAGAAACGAAGCTTAATTTGACCTCAGTTGGCATTAAAATGCAACGTAAGAAGTCTCACTGCATCAGCAGACGGTTTTTCTTCCAAACCCTACAGCAACAACAATGGAAGCTTCTCAACCACTAACGTATCTTTGTGCAGGATACAATTTTTAAACAATTTTGAATAAATTTGAGTAAATTGTTTTGAAAAATGGAAAATATTGTTTTGAAAATATATTGGACTAAATTTTGAAAATCACCGGACTTCATTTTATCAAAACTTAAGTCACTCAATTATTGACTTTGGTCATCGATTGAGGGGAAGAGTGATTTAAAATTAAATGATTTTCATACAATATGTCATCTATCAAGTCCGTTTTGTACAATAATTAAGTGGTGATCTAAAGATTTAATGTTATGTCATGGTATTATTTTCTTTAGAATCAAGATCTTTCAAAATGAAATTTTTTATGTTCTTGTTTGATTGTGAAATTGTTTTATTTTACCTAAAAGATCTCTTAAAACAATCATACCTGACACTAACAATCTTTAATGTCTTAAAATGGTCCTTATCTGTCATTTTTCAAATTTAAATCAAGCCACGTCTTTCCCCAAAATCTTTTAAATGATTTAAATGAATTGGGATCACAAATCTCAAAGGGTTTGAAATTTTTGATCGCGGGAAAGATCGTGATTTAAATCTCAAATCTGTTTTAAATGGAATTGGTTTTAGTCCTTCAAAGGCACTCCTTCCTCCATGTGCCAAAAGATTTCAAATACACAATGCACATGTTGAGGAGGAGGATTTATCCAAAAACCAGATGAGTATTTAAACAAGGCCACATTTTATCCCATGTTTTCTAAACCTAATTAAATCACTTGGGATCCAAAATCTCAAAGGGTTTGATATTTTTGATCGGGGGAGAATTTGTGATTTAATAATGAAATTTGATAAAAGTGATCGTTTTGATTTAATTGTGCAGTTGCTCTCTCATATGTGCTAAACGCTTTCGAATCTCGAAGCACATATTGAGGGGGAGCATAACTATCGAGGTACAAAAGCTTTTTTAAAAGGTATTTATAAAGTACCTTGATTGAGTTTTCAAATGGTTCTTAATGGATTTTGTGATCGTGGATGTGCTTCAAAAGAACTCTTGCCTCTATGTGTTAAAAGGATTTCTCTTATCCTATGCACATATTGAGGGGGAGAATTTTACCAAGAAAATCAAATGGCTTTTTTTCTATGAAAATTGTGATCAAAGAAAATATTTCAAAGTCCTCTTGCCTCCATGTGCTAAACAATTTCTAAATCATATGCACATGTTGAGGGGGAGGTTTTCTAAATGATCAAAACTATTAAGGTACAAAATGCTTTGATCTCGTATCACAAGTACCTTGATTGTTTTTCCAAATGATTTTTCAATTGGTTTCAAGGAAGAATGAACTGTACCAAAAGACCGACCATTTTAATTTATGTATGGAGTTATAAGGATGGTGAGGTTAGGTATTAGTTCCCACGATCCGCCAGAACCGGAGGGATCTACCCAGGGACAATCCACTAGATAGTGTAGAGTCTTTAGGTATGATGAAAAAAAGGAGAAAAATGAGATATGGGAAGAGTGCGGACTGAGACAGAGCTAGTATTGGAATAAACCCAACAAGGTTCTAGTTATGAAGTCTCGGTAAGCACTGAAGGGGTTGAAGAATAAAAAAGAATTGAATATGAAAAGGGTGAAAAGAAATAGCCCTCCATTAATTCAACCTTAGGGTAGAAACCGGGTTCAATTCATATGCTATTGGTGGTTACTAAGGTAACACTGGTATTGAAGACAAGGCGTCATGGACCCAAAGTAAAGCCGCACTAAACTTCCCAAGCTACTCAAGTTCCTCTTAAAAGGACTTGTTTCATTCTCACGGGGAACCGACATAATCTATCGACTTTCTCTTAGAGATTGTTGATATTGAAGAAGGAGACCCTCTCCCTAGTCTCCGGCATAGGCAACCAAAGTGCACTATTGAGTCTAGAGCCAAGAGATCATCCACAATGTCTCATTAGGACACTATATTAATGAAGACTTGTTGTTTCACACAATGTGGAAAGTAAGAATATATTAAGAGTCCTACGCATTATCCTTGTGGTATTGCCAGAACATCCGAGTGATATGAAAATATTCATGATGAAGATGGAAATCCTTCTAGAGCCAACATCAAACAAGCTCTTGGTGGGTGACATGTGAAATCTTGCAAAAGATCAAGCTTGTGACAACTGGATAGAAACGATGGGACGATTCACTCTTGAATCAACCTTGGTCCAAGAATGGAATTGACGAATACTTTTGGAAAAACCGTTCGATGTGCAAACCTTCTTTTTTCTAGCACGTTGAATGTGTATTCATTTCAAATTCAAAAAGTATCTCTGATTGAAAAATACTTTTAGAAAAACCATTCGATGTGCGAATCTCTTCTTTTCACTAGCACATCGAATGTGTACTCATTCTCTAATACAAAAGTATTTTGATTGAAAATTGATCTTTCTCATAAAACCTTCGTCGTATTGCAAAACTCTTTCTTCAAGCAATACACGATTGTTTTCAAATTAATTTTTCATCAATCGAATCTCAATTTGGTTCACTCAATTGTTGTCTTTGAGACGTCGGTTTGAGCGGCTAGAACAGCAAACCCTGTCAAGGAGAGTCCTCGAATCCTACTGATCACGTGCTTCGATCAACGGGAACCGTGGGCGTGTACCTCAATTCAACGAAAGTGGTCAAAGACACTTTCGTGTGTTTTATTGCTAGCGTTGTTTGCGGTACATTTGGACGGTTGCATCGAATTGAGGAGTCAATCCAAAGCCGCATACTCATAGCATCCACATTAAATTGAAGAAATCATGGTGCATATCTACATAACCTGTTCTCGATATTTTATACTATGCTTCTGCTGCTGCAAATATCATGAACCAGTAAAGCTTCCGCTACTTTGATGGAAAGATGTCATGATTCAAAAGTGTGAGCATGTCGGTCCAAAAGTCATAACATCACATGAAGGCAACACAACTATGGATGATCGAGAGAGATTTGCTGTGGCTGATGATCTAAAAGAAAGCTCAAAGATCATCAAAGATGTGGATCAGTTAAAGGCCTCCACTAAAAGTACAAAACTATGCGGACATTGAAGATTCGCTACTAAAGCACAAAGATTGTGAATGTGAAGAATTCAAGTCTACGAGCTCAAGAACAAAGTCAAGAATAGAATGCTAGGATTCGAAATGTAAAACATGGGGTGACCTCCCTTAGGGGGAGATTGTTAGGAATTAGAAAATTCCATAGTAAAGAGTCGGTCACCCCAAATGTTATCTAGCTTAAGTTAGCTCGTAGACTTGTCGTTAGTTTCGTTATTTAGTAGTTTATCTATTAGTTTGTAGCGTAGTATAGCTTAGTGCAAAACCGTGGAGGAAGGCGGTCTTTACCCATCGTATAACTGATCCACAGGCCGATAGGAGGTCGTATTGTTTGTAACTATAAATACCCCTTCCATCCATGGAAGGGGTGGTGCTTCATTTCAATCTAACCTTTCCTTTATGTAAACCTCTAGCAAGAACACCCTCTCTCTCTACTTTCTCTCTCTAAAATGTTTAACATGTATTTTGATCATCCAAGACCACCCGAATCATCAAACACAATAATATATCGATCCTACAGATAGCAACAACCTAGATAAACTAGATTATTAATAATATTGCATTTCAATACTAAGGATGATACAAAGGATTGGGTATATGATCCCAATGTAGATTAACAACACAAAGTAAATGTCTCCATATGTGAACTTCATCATAAGGAACACAAGTGCGATGAGTTGTTGGATGATGAGCACTTGATGTAAACCATGTTGATGACTAATCTTTTGGTTTCGGTCTGTGATGAAATGAGGAGGAAGATGAAGTTTTTGAATAAGAGGAAATTTTTTGAATTTGGAGGATTTGAAAAGTTTTGGGAGTGAGTCCACTGGGGTTATTTATAGGAAGGAGGAATTTTTGAAATTGTTTTTGTTTTATTATTGGATTAAGAAAGCAAAACATAAGTTTTATATACCATGACTTTAGACGGAAATAAAACGCGATAAGAAAAAGGCTTCCTAACGAAGCTTCATGTAAAACATGTATGAGCACAAAAAAGATAATCATATAAATACCTAAATAAGTATACTTAATTAAGCAAGGTGAGGAGAATCATACCTCTAAGCTTTAGGAATGTCTTTACAAATGACACAAAGAAATGTCACTTAGACTATTCCCTGCTCTTTATCTTAAGATACCTCTTAAGGAAGGTATTCTTGTTACCAAGCTACTCCTAAAGCTTGATGGGTATGAGCTTTGACTAATCAACATGACAAAGAAGATTAGTGCAATTAAATGAAAAAAGTAAAAGGAGAAAAAATGTTGTAATCAACTCAACATCCAAACATATAGTTTTAAAAGACATGGTGTTTGTTTTTATAAAAACCTTCTTTGTAGTTTTCAATTAACCATGGATCGTATCAAGTTTTTAAAGTGCATTATACTTCAAGAAACTCTCGATGCCAATTGTGGAAAACTAGAAGGGGGGTTGAATAGTTTTACCAATTAAAACTTCATTTTAATCTATTTAGATCAACTTATGTCAATCTATTTGGATGTGTGTGTTGGATGTTGATAAACAAACATATAAAGGTAAGTAATGAAAAGATAAGAGTAAGAAGCACAAAACCACAACGCAAGTATTTATAGTGGTTCGGCTACAAGGTCACCTTTAACTACTCCACTCCCCGAGTCACCTACTCGAGAGTTCGTAATCACTACACCAATCTCCTTATGGCGGAGAAGCCTTCACAACATCGCCTACTCTTTTTTTATAGGCTAACCACGGGTTCTTTCACTCCAAGGTGAACCACACCTATACAACGTCGCCTACCCTTTATAAGGTACTAGGCTAAGTACCTAGTTCTTTCACTCCAAGGTGAGCTACACCTATCACAACGTCGCCTACCCTTTATTAGGTACTAGGCTAAGCACCTAGTTCCATTGCAATGGAGGAACTACTACCACACTACACCAACGACTAATCCCAAAGGAGATCTACTCCTTCACAACATCATCAAGGATATCAATATCCTTGGATCTAATACTAGTCTATCTTGTACATTGAAACACACCATATCAAATGTACATCTAAGGCACCTTTCACTAATGCCTTTGAATAGATCTACAAGACACCTTTCACTAATGTCTTGTGTCTTCACTTCTAAGCACCTTTCACTAATGCTTTTGTCTTGACTTCTAAGCACCTTTCACTAATGCTTCTTTGTCTTGACTTCCAAGCTCCTACCACAAGTGCTTTTATCCTAAAGCTATAGATACCCTTCACTAATATTTCTGCTTTCGAGACATCTTTCACTAATGTCTTCAACACTACACTTCTTTGAAGAAAGAAAGGAATCATCAACAAGAAGACTTCAGTAGACTTGATGATGAGGAAGCATGGAAACTCATGGACTTGAGCTTGCTCGACTTCAAAGGTGGTGATCTTGCCTTTAAGAGGGACTTAAAAGATCACACAAACACAAAACTACAAACATAGATCTCGATCTAAGGTTGGTGCTTCGTGGGGAAGGTGTGTTGGAAAGGGATGAGAAATAATGAAGAAATGGCTCACTATTTATAGAGGAAAAATCTTACTATTCCCCGGATCCCATGGATCCTTCCACTGGGATCGGCTAGCACAAAGCTAGGGATCCGTGGAACGCTCCTCTTTACCCATGGGTATTTTGGTTATGGGTCATGGGTCATGGGTTGAACCATGGATCTTTGGCTAGATACAATGTATCTTTAGGTGCAATGCACTTAGTCACTTGTGTTAATACAAATAAAACGTAAAAACGTTTATTAATATTTTGCGATCTCTTTGTGTTTTGTTGATAACAAATGTAATGTTATCTTAAGTAAAATTATAAGGATACATGTTATTTTTGTAAAGCATTTACATATAGCCATTTAAATACAAAAATGTAATAATTAAGCATTTGTTGTAATAGTTTATTAGGATGGGTAAAAACCATAACCCATGGACCATAACCCATGGATCTTAAACCCATACCAATGAAGACTTGATACAATGTATACTTAGATACATTGAATCTAGAGAAACCCATGGACCAACCCATAACCCATGACCCATAACCACAAAACCCATGGGCAAAGAGGAGCGTACCACGGATCCCTAGGATTACACTAGCCAGATCCCA
The DNA here is from genome assembly GCA_910596185.1 of Chrysanthemum makinoi. Taxonomy (NCBI): domain Eukaryota; kingdom Viridiplantae; phylum Streptophyta; class Magnoliopsida; order Asterales; family Asteraceae; genus Chrysanthemum; species Chrysanthemum makinoi. The sequence goes on from OU343219.1 coordinate 40,785,826, forward strand.
AGTGGAAGGGATCCGTGGAACAGAGGAGAATTTGCCTATAAATAGAGAGCCATTTCTTCATTCTAACTCACCCCTCTTCTTACTAAATCTCTCATACACTCTCATTCTCTTCTAACATATAGATCACTTGATCTAGAGAGTTGTTCTTCTTTCTTTCTATTTGTGATCCTCATATAGGTCCTTCTCTAAGGCGAGATCACGAGCATTCTACAAGTCATCCAAGCAAGGGGTCCTTGAATGATTTGTCACTCCAAGAATTTCTGTAGCGAAGATCTTGTATTTGATATTTCACATATTTGTTGTGTAATAGTTGTGTTGGTTTGGTCCACCGTGCTACGGACTCGGTATCTAGCTTTGTACCGGAAAAAGTGTAAGCAACGTTGTGAAGGCTTCTCCGCCAAGTGAAGGAGTTTGTTGACATAGTGCTTGAACTCTCGAGTAGGTGACTCGGGGAGTGGAGTAGGGCAAGGAAGGTGACCTTGTAGCCGAACCACTATAAATCGGTTGTGTCATTTCTATCCCTTAACTTTATTTATTTGCTTGCATTATCATTAGATCTATACGTTCTCAACATCCATACGATTTCACATAATATCGAATCTAAAGTTTTTGAAATCAACTTAAAATCGGCAAAACTATTCAACCCCCTTCTAGTTTTCCACAATTGGCATCAAGAGCTAAGTTTATAAAAGTTTTAAAATAAAATTGTATTTTAAAAACTTTTCGATCACTATGGGTTCTAAAATTATAAGGAAGGGCAATCTATGCAACGACCACCACTACTTGAAACTAATGGTTTTATATATTGGAAAAATAGATTCGAAACATATGTGAAGTCTAAAGATATTGATCTTTGGTACATTATTGTTGAAGGTGATTTTGAGGCTACCTCAAATGATGATAAAGGAAATTTAGTTCACATACCTCATGATAAACTAAATGATGAAATGAAGAAAAAGCTTTCTAAAATAGTGAAGCAAAAATGGTTTTATATAATGCTTTACCGAAAAAGGAATTCGAAAGAATTTCTATGCTTAAAACCTCTAAAGAAATTTGGAATTCTTTAGTTGTAACTCATCAAGGCAACCAACAAGTTAAAAATAATAAAATTGATTTATTTGTTCAACAATATGAACAATTTTCAATATCGGATGAGGAAACTATAGATCATTCATTTGCTAACTTTAATACTATTATTACATCTTTACAAGCACTTGATGAATCTTTTTCTAGCCGTAACCATGTTAGGAGATATCTAAGGGCACTTCCATCGAAGTGGAGATCCAAGGTGACAGGAATCGAAGAGTCAAAAGATTTGACAATCCTCACCCTCGATGAACTCATAGGCAACCTAAAAGTCTACGAGCTTGTCCTTGCTAAAGATTTCGAAGCCTCAAAGGTGAAAGAGAAACACAAATCTCTTACCCTTAAAGCCAAAAGGCTTGGCGATGAGAGAACTCATCTTGAGTAGTGACGACGAAGAGTACGCTATGGCCGTAAGGGACTTTAAAAAGTTCTTTAGAAGAAAGGGAAGATACGTCAAACAACCGTATGATGATAAGAAAGGCTTTCGGAAAAGCAAAGAGGACGAGAAGCCAAAGGATGATCGTACTAGCTTTAAATGTGGGGACCCAAACCACTTTATTAGTAAGTGTCCCAAACGGGTTGATCAAAAGGCGTTCGTGGCGACGTGGGGAATGAGCGACGAGGAGGATGAAGAAATTTGTCTTATGGCAAATGACGAGGTATGTCCTGAATACTATAGTAGCTCATCACTTGATGACGACTCATTGCATAATGAATATGATAAACTATGCAATATTAGCTTAAAACTAGTTAACAAAAACAAGCTTTTAAAGAGTCAAAATAAACGTTTAGATAAAGAAGTCATAGAATTAAAAGCAAAACTAAAACGTTTATAGAAAGGTAAAATAGCAAGTGGTGAATGTGAACTTTGCGTTCAACTTCAAACACTAGTGGATCACTTAGATTCTAAAATTGCTAGAATGAGCACGAACACTTTAGATACAATACTCGATAGCGTTAAAACTGGTAACAATCAAAAGGGTCTAGGTAGTCAACAACTTGATCCATCAACTAGTGAAAGTAAAGAAACAAAATTTGTTAAAGAACTAGAAAAACCAGCCATTGTTGTGGCGGATCCCCGGATCCCTAAAAGGGAACCGGCTAGTGTAGAAAAAGGGATCCGTGGATCTTCTGTAGCAAACATTAGCAATAATGTAGCTTCTTCATCTAGAACTGAGTTTGTCATAGTTAATAGGAAGAAACCAAATCATGTCACCACTAGACAACCACCTCCAAAATATAATCCTACTTTTGCAAGAAACAAAGCTCCATCTTTTCAAAACCTAATTCATTTAGGAGACCTAATAACGTTTAACCGAAAAGTAACCATCAAATGGGATGGAATCAAAACATGCAAAATGGTTTTCCTTTTCAAAACTTTGCTCCATGGAATGCATACTCATCTTATCCATACATGTCTAACATGAATGGAATGTTTAACACTAATGGACCCATGAACAAATGGGGACCAAACTTTTGAGTTTATTATTGTTTTAGGTGTGCTTAAAGGTCGACCTAGACCCCGATGAATGGGTCAAGGATAACGGGTGCACAAGGCACATGACCGGAATAGGGATCTATTCTCCACATATGAATCCATTAATGGAGGTAATGTGGTGTTTGGAAATAGCAAAAGTAGAATCATCGGTAAAGGTACGATGTCTAACAAATCTCTAACCATTAACGATGTGTGTCACGTAGAAAACCTAAACTTTAATCTCTTAAGTATAGGACAAATATGTGATAAATAGTGCAATGTACTTTTACGAAACCGTAGTAAGATACTTAAAATGGCATAACCATAGGAAGAGGAATTAGGAAACATGGAGTCTATGTCATTAAAATCGGTAATGAACCTAAAGACAAACTATGTCTTACCTCTATGGATGATACTTTGACCTTATGGCATCGAAGATTGGGTCACGCCAACATGCGACTTCTTCAATCGCTATCATCCAAAGATCTAGTAAGAGATCTACCTAAGTTAAAATATGAACATCATTTTTGTGATGCTTGTAATATAGGAAAACAAGCTCATTCGATTCATAAAGCTAAAAACATGGTGTCCACAACTAGGTGTCTAGAATTACTACATATGGATTTATTTGGTCCATCCGCTATCCAAAGTTATGGAGGCAACTACTACACTTTGGTAATAGTGGATGACTACTCTAGGTATACATGGACAAAATTTTTAAAGAACAAAACGGAAACCTTTAAGCAAAAAGATCCAAAGACAACTAGGAAGTCCCATAGTGTCTATTAGGACGGATCATGGTAGGGAATTCGATAATGAAGTGCAATTCGGAGCTTTTGTGACGCTAATGGTATTACTCACAACTTCTCGGCTCCACGCACTCCACAATCGAATGGGGTAGTAGAAAGAAAGAATAGAACTCTACAAGAAATGAGTCGAACCATGCTTAATGAACAATCCATACCTCAAAAATTTTGGTGTAATGCCGTTGATACTTCAACGTATATACTCAATCGAGTCTTGATTAGACCAATCTTAGGAAAAACTCCATATGAGTTACTTCGAGGCAAAAAGCCTACGTTAAATCACTTTAGAGTCTTTGGTAGTAAATGTTTTATTCTTAACACTAAAGATTACCTTACAAAATTTGATCCTAAATCAACCGAAGGTATCTTTTTAGGTTATTCGCCAAATAGCAAAGCTTACGTCATATTAAACAAAGAAACAATGAAGGTAGAAGAGTCATTAAATATAAAATTTGATGAAAGTCCACCCAAACCCTCTCCACCTCTTGTCGATGACGAGATTATAGAAAGTGAAGCCATAGTAATAAAGAAAAAGATAAGTGAAGAAGAAGAACCTCTAAGTGATGAAATAATAAACATTAAAGAGTCCAAAGATCACCCCGTAGATAAAGTCATAGGAAAACTAAACGAACGAACATTAAGGTCTCAAGTTCAAAACCAAAGTAGCTTGTTTTGTTTCGTTTCAACCTTAGAACCTAAGAATACACAAGAAGCCATAAAAGATGAAAGTTGGGTAATGGCTATGCAAGAAGAACTAAATCAATTTGTTTCTAATGATGTTTGGACACTTGTCCCTCCACCTAGTAATCAAACCATAATAGGAACCAAATGGGTTTATAAAAACAAATTAGATGCAAACGGAGTAGTGTCTAGGAACAAGGCTAGACTCGTTGCTCAAGGGTATAACCAACAAGAGGGAATAGACTTTGATGAGACCTACGCCCCGTGGCTAGATTAGAGTCTATAAGAATACTTCTTGCGTATGCTTGTGCTAATGATCTAAAGCTTTATCAAATGGATGTCAAAAGCGCTTTTCTAAATGGTTTCATAAATGAAGAAGTATATGTAGCTCAACCTCCGGGCTTCATTGATTTTGAAAAACCCAAACATGTGTATAAATTAAAGAAAGCCCTTTACGGTCTTAAACAAGCTCCAAAAGCTTGGTATGATAGACTCAAGTCATTTCTAGTTAAACACAACTACACCATGGGGTTAGTTGACAACACACTTTTACTAAGAAAAGAGAGTCACATATAATCATAGTACAAATATATGTAGATGATATTATATTCGGATCCACTTGTCAAGACATGTGTGATGATTTCTCTAAAATCATGCATGACGAGTTCGAGATGAGTATGATGGGAGAACTTAGTTTCTTTCTTGGTCTACAAATAAAACAAGTAGAAGATGGTATCTTCTTTAATCAATCTAAATACATCAAGGAGATGTTAAAGAAATTCGGTCTAGAAGAGTCAAAACCAATTAGGACTCCAATGTCATCCGACACCAAACTCACAAAAGATGAAGACGGAGAATCCGTAGATAATACTAAATATCGTGGCATGATAGGTAGCCTTCTCTATCTCACGGCAAGTAGGCGATATCATAATGTTTATGTTTGTATGTGCTAGGTTTCAAGAAGAACCCAAAATATCACACCTAGAAGCCGTAAAAAGGATATTTAGATATATTAAGGGTACAACACAATTAGGATTATGGTATCCTAAGGGCACGGGAGTAGAAACAATTATTGTATATGCAGATTCGACCATGAGGTGATTACGTTGATAGAAAAAGTACAAGTGGGGTATGTACTTTTATGGGATGTTGTTTAACATCATGGTTTTCTAAGAAACAAACGGCACTTGCAATATCAACAACCGAAGCCGAGTACGTCTCCGCCGGCAAAGCATGCCAACAAGCACTATGGATGAAACAAGCGTTAGTAGACTACGACATCCATCTAAGCGACATAGCCATCCTATGTGACAACAAAGGTGCAATCGATCTAAGCAAGAATCCGGTATTGCATTCTCGCACAAAGCATATAGAGATTCGTCATCACTTCCTAAGAGACAATGTTCAAAAGGGGAACATCTCTATTGAGAAGGTAGCATCCGAAGACAACATAGCCGACGTCCTCACCAAACCGTTGAAGCGGGAACAATTCAACCTACTTCGTCTTGGTCTTGGTCTAATGGAACAAACGTCGTAATTTAATTGACTCTACAAGGTATGTAAACACTAGCCTTCTTCTTTCTGAGTCTAGGATTTCTATTTCACGCACAACTCACAAACAATACGGGAATTTTCAAAACCCAAGATGAGTTTTTACACTTATAGTTTTCTTATTTTTTTTTAAGCCTACTTTCACAATGTTTTCTAAAAGGATGATACCTTCCGTATCAATTTCACAAAAGCAATTTCTCACGTCTAGGACAAATCGCTTTTTCATTATTAATACAAAGTAAAACCCGTTTTCATTGCATCTCATGTCTTTTGAATGCTAAAGGGGACACATAACTAATATGTGTTTTTGGGTACATTCATTTAAGCAACAATGAATTAGGAGCATTGATAACACAAAATTACGTACTCATGTACTAAATATGTGTTTTTGGGTTATCTCAATAGGATGCTTTTACACTTCTAGTTTATTTTCTATTCCTTTTAGGGGTCGAGATAACCGAAACTCCAAATAGTTTGCATATAGGCACACACTAGGCAAAAATGTTTCCAATAAGAAAATTTTGTGCTTTGAAACATCCAGAACCCACGGATCCCAGCCTTTATGCTTTGGACGGATCCCTCAAGGGAAGGATCCGGATCCAGCCTTTTCAACTTCTATTTTTTTCACTTTGGATGAAAAATCCACATTTGTTTCATTTTTGGGAGTATGCTCTTTAATGCTTGTGTTCTCATGATCACATGCCTTGAATTCATATCTAATCATTAGATTTTAATCCACATTTTGGGTCAAGCATTCATTACAATGCTTTGTTTTTCTATATATATAACTCCCAAAATGCTTGCATACTCCATCTCCTTCTCACAAACACACTTCATCATGTCATCCAAAACCCTTTAGGAGAATCATCTAGTACAAACAATCATGATATCCAAACCTTTGTACTTCCACCATCCAAAATACCACAATCAAATGCTAGGATATCCGCACGGATTAGTATCCGATCTTGTTGTTTAGCAAAACCAACCTCAAATGGTTCATCCTCAACAAATAACTCACCACAAGATGCTTCCATTATAGCACCTCCCTCATCACCAACAAGTACACCAACTTCATCACCACCTAAAATAACTCTTTTGGAACTCCTTAAGACTCCAACAAGATCTAACCAACCTAAAGAAAAGAATTAGTCTTTTCAACACCCCCACATCTCCAAATACTATCTTTCAAGATCTTGAAACATCACCACCATTAGCTCCCATCACATTACAAGAACATCTAGGTTCTTTTCCACCAACACTTATTAACATTCGGATTTGATCCATATTTTCCTATTTTTCCACCACAACTTCCGCAAAACTCAAATCAAAACAAACCGGAAAACTTCCGCACTCATTACCCACATCATTTACATTGTGAACATTGCCAATCCACTAGGGAAATTGCAATAGAAGTTAGGGAAGAAATGCGTTTCATACTCAACCTCATCCTTGATCGCATCAATACCATTACTCATCAAAATCTCCATCCATAACCTTATGCAAGCATGGAAGGAATCACTACTACTATTTTCTACTTTTAGTATTATTTTTCTTTTGAAGTCATTTTCAAGAACAAGTCTTGTTCTTATTTTTACATGCTTGTAAGTGGCATACATACCACTACAATTTGTTGTTTTATTACAAGGCCTTGTTTACATAAGCATGTTACTAACCTTTCTTTTTGTAGGAATTTTTATTTTTCTTCACTTGACACCCCAAACAAGGGGGAGCTACCGTCAAGGGGGAGTTAGGAGCTTGTTTATTTCTTCCAAGGGTTAACTTTTTGTTTCGACAAAAAGGGGGAGAAGAAGTAAAACTTAGGGGCTTTCAAAACTTACATCTATTCTTAAGTTTTACTCATCATAACATTATGTTTTGTCATCAACAAAAAGGGGAGATTGTTAATACAAATAAACCGTAAAACGTTTATTAATATTTTGCGATCTCTTTGTGTTTTGTTGATAACAAATGTAATGTTATCTTAAGTATAATTATAAGGATACATGTTATTTTTGTAAAGCATTTACATATAGCCATTTAAATACAAAAATGTAATAATTAAGCATTTGTTGTAATAGTTTATTAGGATGGGTAAAACCATAACCCATGGACCATAACCCATGGATCTTAAACCCATACCAAAGAAGACTTGATACAATGTATACTTAGATACATTGAATCTAAAGAAAACCCATGGACCAACCCATGACCCATAACCAAAAAACCCATGGGCAAAGAGGAGCGTACCACGGATCCCTAGGATTACACTAGACGGATCCCAAGTGGAAGGGATCCGTGGGATCCGTGGAACAGAGGAGAAATTTGCCTATAAATAGAGAGCCATTTCTTCATTCTAACTCACCCTCTTCTTACTAAATCTCTCATACACTCTCATTCTCTTCTAACATATAGATCACTTGATCTAGAGAGTTGTTCTTCTTTCTTTCTATTTGTGATCCTCATATAGGTCCTTCTCTAAGGCGAGATCACGAGCATTCTACAAGTCATCCAAGCAAGGGGTCCTTGATTGATTTGTCACTCCGCAAGATTTCTGTAGGGAAGATCTTGTATTTGATATTTCACATATTTGTTGTGTAATAGTTGTGTTGGTTTGGTCCACCGTGCTACGGACTCGGTATCTAGCTTTGTACCGGAAAAGTGTAAGCAACGTTGTGAAGGCTTCTCCGCCAAGTGAAGGAGTTTGTTGACATAGTGCTTGAACTCTCGAGTAGGTGACTCGGGGAGTGGAGTAGGGCAAGGAAGGTGACCTTGTAGTCGAACCACTATAAATCGGTTGTGTCATTTCTATCCCTTAACTTTATTTATTTGCTTGCATTATCATGAGATCTATACGTTCTCTCAACATCCATACGATTTCACATAATATCGAATCTAAAGTTTTTGAAATCAACTTAAAATCGGCAAAACTATTCAACACACCCTTCTAGTTTTCCACCATAGGCTTTTGGGTTGTACCCAACTACATTCAATGTATTTGCCCAATGGGTTTGTGATGTAAGTTTCTACCCATTTATATTACCCAATATACTACATACTAGTTATGTGTATATTTTATCCATATATGTAAACACTAGTTGTTGTACATATGTATTACTAAATCATAAAATCACTTATACTTGTTTTGGTGTTTTATGTGAAAATGTGAATATGTTAGAAACTATTAGTTCAAACCATTTCGTATTTTTATTTGTTTTAGTTAATATGATTTTCGTTTGTTATCAAAAAACAATAGAAGATCGTAAAATATAAATAAGCGTTTATGGCTTATTTGTATTAACATTTTTATGTCGTATGCGCACCGACTTGTTGCGTCACATCCTTGAGGCATTACTTCCTCGAGTTAATTCTTTTGAATTCGCGAGGTCTTTGTTCCTTTTATTCTGGGAATGATTTCATTATTGTTTTCCACGTTACATCCATGGTGTTTCAACCTTTATTTTGGCTCCTTTTACATGATCTTAGTGATCGATTGTTTTAGAAGTAGCAGGGCGCTTTTTCAACGTCTGTACTTGCTTCCTGAGTCTTTTTCCATTTTTGGCTCTTTTTATTGTTTTTTAGATATTCGCCTCCTTACTTTGTGTTTGTCTTGAGCCTTTTGAGTCTATATCTATTGAAGTTTATAGGGTCAGGATCTTCATTCGCTCTGTTAGGGATGTCCTGATCCATGTTTATTTTATTGGCATTCCTTCTTTTCTTCTTCTATTGCAGTTCTGGTTTCATCTTTTCCCAGATGTGTGTGCGGTTCCATTTATTCTACTTTGGGTGTGTTTTTTTATTTATTTATTTTATTTATTTATTTTAATTTTTTTGTTTAGCGGTTGGTTTTTCCGCTACTCTTCAACCTCTATCATCGGCCCTTTCTTCCTTTCTTCCCTTTGATTTTTCAAATGCAGACATTCTTCTGTGATGTGTCACGCACCGGAAATTCAGCAGAACTTTCCCAGTTCCTCCCTCGACTGCAGTGGTTGGGAAAAGGTTTGTGGACCTTGCTTTCCTTTGTGCCAATATTTCCCCGAAAGGTTTTCGTGGGTTGCAGAAACCCTGTTGCCTTTCTCTTATTCTTGGTTTATTCTTAAATTCTCTTTTGAAGCTTTGTCGATGCTTGACTGCTGTTCGTTCCCTTGGTCTTTGTACCCAGTTCCTTTTTCTTTTGTGACTTCCTGCGGCTATTTCCCCTCTCAGGAAGGAGGTACTTTTATTCATTACTTCACTCATTTACTTTGGGATTCTGTCGTGTAACCGTTTAATCAGCTCCGGATCAGTGATTGCATGCATTAATCCTGAGACTTTCATAATTTCTAGGACTCCCTTTATGTCCCTGTTTCCTTCTTTAAACCTTCTAATAAAGTCTTCCGTTAGCTCTCCATCCCTTTGCTTGATATGATGAAGTTCTACAGGATCTTTGATACATTTCTTTTGCTGGAGGAAGTTAGAAAAGAAAACCTCCTTTAGTTTATCATTGCTGTCTATTGAGTAGGGTGGTAGGTCATCAAACCAGACCCTAGTGGATCCAGTTAGTGTGGAGTTGAACATGTGGCACCAAGTTGGCATGGCCCGTCGCTCAACCTTTGCCGATTCCTGGAAGATTTTAAGATGATCCTCTGGGTATCATTCCCATCATTGTTTTCACGTTGGTTGATGGCATTCCGCGTTTTCGTCGGCATCTCGAAGTAGCGGATACACAGGTGAGCAGTCGATCTCGAGTGCAGCGGTCGGTCGTTACTATCCGCGTGGTTTCTACTTTATGACTCGGACTCGACCTAAAGCCGTTTAGACCCATCGCTTGAGCAACTGTCGCTTTCCGTGATCGAGCTCTTCGTCCGTGCCTTCAAATCACTGTCTTCCGGGTTGCGATTGGGAGTCTTTGTGGCGCTCTCCTCTTTCCTTTCAGCAACATGGCGAATTTGCTTTACTGTGGTCTTTGAGGCCTACGGGAAATACTTTCTTCTTTGTCTCCGAGCGGTGAAACGGCTCTGCGCATCCTTTTGAACCGTTCCCTCTGATCTTCGCTTTTCCCTTTGGGTGACCTAGATCGGGTGCGTCTTCGGCCGCTACCACTTTACGTGTTCCGCCACTTTATTGACTCGATATGTTTCCGCAAGTCTCTCCTCGGTATTTCTGACTTGTGATGATGCGGCGCTTCACGGTAATCCTTCCAGATTTACGGCTCTTTCGCCCGTTTCTTTCTCCGTCATAATAGGTAGATCGGTGAAGTACTTATCACAATACTTCTGAGGGTTTGTGTCGGACGCAAGCCCTCAAGATCTTTTGAGACTGTGTGGTTTTCTCTTTCCACTGTACGCCGCAATGTGGACACAAAGGCGGGAGTTGGTCCGAACCGAGTTCTCATGGTGAGTATTTTAGGAGCCTTGTTTGTGTCTGGGTCCCACGGATGGCACTAACTTGTTAGTACAAAAAGTATGACGGGTCGTAATGGGTATGAGTTTAGCTTGCCGGACTATGCCAACAAGTTTCTAATAAGCTGATCTTGTACTAATCCAAGTAGTTTAATTAATTACCCTGCACAAGAAGAATAAACCGTTTGCCTTAACGTGGGGGCGGACCCCACGATTAGACTCCAGCGTGAGAGTAAGTACACATTCTTGAGAGTGAAATAAGAGTATGTGTGTGTAATTATGAGAGAGAAAGTTGTACCTTGTATGGGGATTAGAGCCCCTTTTATAGGCGAGGCTTGCCGCTAAGGTGTCCTAGATACTCGCACATAGTGATTAGTCGCCAGAGCCGGACCCTTGTCGGACAAGGTTCCATGTCAATCGCAGATGCGGACACATGATATCTTCAGTGGCCGAAGGCTCAGCCCGCCATGTATCTTGCGTGCGTCTTTAGGTCTGGACTATAGCCAATTTCGTCATTGGAAACTTCTTGTTGGTCGGGGTTAAGTAGTTATTTTATCGTTATTGGGCCTGGGCCTAGCATGTGTATATTGTGTATTGGGCCTAGTGGATCGTTATACATACTATACGTCATCAGATAGTGAAGTTGATGAGGTCATGGATATGTCTGATAAGTCAAGCACCAAGACGATTAATCTAAAGGAAGCAAGCACTTCCTCTAGTGACATTCCTCATGTATAGTATTGATTTTTGGAATATAAGGGGAATGAACCAATCCCCTTAACAAAAGGAGGTTCGTCAAGTTCTCGGTGAGAACAAGATATCAATTTGTGCTATATTGGAATCTCGTGTTTCTAACTCTCGTCTTCAGAATTTATGTGCTAAGGTTTTTTGTAGGTGGGATTGGACGTCTAATGGTAATTTGTGTGATAAAGGGTCTCTTATCATTCTAGGGTGGAATATGGATGAAGTCGACCTGAATGTGATTAGTATGACAGACCAAATTATTCATACTTTTGTTCAGTTTAAAGAGGATAAAAAGGAGCGTTTTTGTTCTTTTGTTTATGCTCATAACATGTACACTCATAGGAGACCTCTTTGGGATAATCTTGGTGCTCACAAGCAGGTTGTTCATCTTCGTCCATGGTGTATTCTTGGAGATTTCAACTCGGATTTGAATTTGGAAGATAAAATTGAGGTGTCCTCGGTTATTGATATAGCTATGAGGGAGTTTAAGGAGTGTGTTGATGAGATAGAGGTGTCTGATATTAATCAGACCGGGCTGCAATTTACATGGAATTAGAAACCTAGAGGTTTGGATGGTACTTTGAAGAAGATTGATCGCATTACGGCCAATCTCGGTTTTATGGATTCTTTTGTTGGTGCTCATGCTATATTTCAGCCTTACCGTATTTCTGATCATTCTCATGTTATTCTTAATATTCCTACATCTTTTAAATTTAAACATAGGCCTTTTAAATTCTCTAATATCCTTGTGCAGAATCCTCGGTTTAAATTGCAGGTTCAGGAGTATTGGTGTAAGCCTGTTAGTGGTTTTCATATGTTTCAAGTGGTGAGTAAACTGAAATCTCTTAAGAAGCCTCTTCGGAGATTACTATTTAATGAGGGTAATATTCATGAAAAAGGTGTGAAACTTCGCCATGAATTGGATGTGGCTCAACGTGCGCTTGACTTGGACCCGTTTAATGTTGATATTCGTGAGGAAGAAGCTTGTTATCTTAATGCTTATAATGAAGCTATTTTTTTTCTCTTAAGCAGAGGGGATTCCAGCCGCCGCCCCTACTATATTTCCGGCCAGACTTCTAATTTTTCCGTCCTCTCTGCCTTTATTGGTTTGCAACAGGGTCATTGGGGTTTGTATTTCTGTAAGGGCAGCTGGTAACTACTTATTTTCTTATTATTCTTGGAATCGTCTCTCTATGGCCTCCTCTCTATACATCTCATCTTTATAAATCATTAATCGGTTTTATTTTGGCGTGTTTTTTAAGAGGCGTGCTGTATGAAACCCTAAACACCCTGTTTTTCATTCGATTTTTCTTATCCATCTCGGATTAGTAAATCGTTTTTATTGGTTTAGGGTTTCAAGGATTTGTATTCGGTTTATTGGCACCTGTATGTGATCCTATTAGGGTTTTAATTTTTTTGGTGGTGCATGATGATCCATGAGTTGTAACTGCTATATTTACTGAGATTTGTAGTGGCTGGTATTTATTGCTCATACGAAACCCCAGGGTTTTGTTACATTCGATCTGCTGGTCCTTTGCCCAGGTTTTTGTAAATGATTCCCTATTATTAGGGTTTGTTTACCTGTGTGATTGTTGGTGTTTGTTGCGCATCTTAGTACGTGGGTTAAAGAGAGGTGGTCTGAAGTTCTGGGTAAGTTACAGATTTTATGTATGGTTGTGTGGTACGCCATAGATGGTATTGTCTTGGGGGTTTAACAACTCTGATTATGTCGAATCTTGTTACCCTCTTGATTTGTGGAGCTGCTGGTATGTTGAGATGCGTTGGTAGTTAGAAGATTGGGCAAAACTATCGGCTATGGGGTCCTCTCATGTTTGTTTTTTTGTAGCTGTTGGTTATGCTTCATTATAGCTTGGGTGTCATGCGGTTTTCAGCCTTGTCTTGGTTTCATGATGGGTCGGTCCTTGATCCTTCATGATATATGTGACGGTTAGTTATTTCTTCTTGATGTTCTAAGCAAAGCTAATTTCTATTCTTATGTGGTGGTCTAAATAGGATGTTACTAGATTCTAGTCATTTGTATCCTTGCGTTGGATTTCTATGATCAAGTTTATCTAGTGTTATTGGAAGTTGAAGATGACTAGTACGTTTTCTACACGTTTTTTTAGCGTTATGGCTGTTTGGAGCTTGGATTTGTCTTCTTTTCAGTTTAAGTTGTGACTTGGGGTCTCATATTTCATCCTTATTCTGATATGATGCATTTGGTGACCCTTTCTTTACGATTGTTTGCTGTGTCGCTTTGGCATGGCTTTGGTTACGCTTCTGTTTCTTGAAGATGCTTCATCTCATATAGGTTTTTTCTGGTTTGTATCGATTTTATCCATATACATGGGGTGATGTCGATGTGTGTTGAAGATGCTCGTGTGCCTTGGTTAGGGCTTCTTCATGTTGTTCAAGCTTCAATGTGGATGTCAGCCGTGCCTCATGTTTATTTTACGAGATTTCTGGATCGCATGGAAATTGGTTGGATGTACTATAATGACTATGTCTTAGCGTTTTCATTCAATTTTTTATATATCTTTGTCTAGTCGTTATAGTTGTAAGTTATAAGAATGGCTTGCCATTATTATATAGTGGTTACATATAAGTTGCACATGGTGTGCATTTGTGTCGCCCTGACCGGGCTGAGGGCATGGGATTCACCCATGTCATTTGTACTTCAATATCTTTTGGTGTAATTGAATTTTACCAGGGTGAATTAACCCTTTTACCCAAAAAATATCTTTTCTTAAGCAAAAGGCTAAAGTTGATTGGCTTCGGGTGGGGGATTCGAATTCTCCTTACTTCCATAAAGTGGGTAGGAGTAGGAAAGTGAGGAGTCAGATTGATTCAATTTGTAATGGTAATGGAGTTACGTTCATGGATGATCAAGTTCCTAATGCTTTTGTTAGTCACTTTACTTCGTTTCTTTGTCAAGAGGGGTTAACAATTCCGTTTGATGCTAGTAACCTGTTCTCTACTACTCTCGATCATATTTGCTTTGGATATGGTTACGTATTACTCCTGAAGGTTAGAGATGCTATCTTTTTCTATGGGGATCATAAATCTCACGGTTGGGATGGTTTCTCTGGCTTTTTCAAGGGTCGTGGGATATCATTCTTGATGAGGTTATTAGGCTGTTTCGGAATTCTTAGGTCAATGGTAGCTTTTGAAGGAGTTTTCCATACTATCATTTCCCCTGCCTAAGGTTAATTCTCTACTTTCGGATTATTGATTTTAGGCCTACATTTTAATAGCAACAATGTGTTTGTTTAAGTGTATTAGTAAGATTATTGCTACTTAGTATCAAGGAGAATCTTACTATATTGGTTGGGTCGAACCAATCTGCGTTTGTTCCTTGTAACGGTTTCGGATAATATTTTGCTTACTCAGGAGCTCATGCATAATTATCACCTTGATCGTGGTCCTGCTAGATGTGCTTTTAAAGTGGATATTCAGAAAGCGTATGATATTGTTGATTGGCAGTTTTTGCATAATACTCTGATCTGCTTCGGGTTTCATTTGCGTATGGCGCATTGGATTATGGAATGTGTGTCTACCACATCTTTTTTTATTTATGTGAATGGTATTTTGCATGGTTATTTTAAGGGTAAGCATGGGCTTAGACAAGGGGATCCGTTGTCTCCTCATTTGTTTACGCTGGTTATGAAGGTGCTTACTCTTATGTTAAAGCGGATGATCAGTGATTCCGGGTAATTTACATATCATCACAAGTGCTCTCAAATACATATTATTAATCTTTGCTTTGCTGATGATTTGTTTTTTTTGATCATGGGGATGCGAGCTCGGCCGGGGTTATTATGGAGGCGTTGGAAGAATTTACGCATGCTTCTGGTCTTACTCCCAGTTTGCCCAAAAGCGCAGCTTATTTCTATAATGTTCTTAATCATGTCAAAATTGCTATTATTCAGATTCTTCCTTTTGCTGAAGGGGTTTTGCCTGTTAAGTGCCTTGGTGTCCCTTTAGTTACTTCGCGATTGAGTTTTCGAGATTGTAAGGAATTGGTGGAGAGGTTATCTGATCGTATCAAGGACTGGCGGAACAAATCGCTGTCCTTTGCTGGTTGGTTACAGCTTATTCAGTCAGTTTTGTCGTCTATGCATATTTATTGGGCCTCGATATTTATTCTTCCTTCTCGTATTGTGCATGACCTTGAGCAACTTATGAGAGGGTTTTTATGGTGTTATGGTGATGCTCAGAGAGGTAAATCTAAGGTTGCGTGGGAAGTTGTCTGTTTACCTAAGCAGGAGGGAGGTCTTGGTATTTGTAGGAGTGCCTCATTCAATAATGCTCTAATTGCTTCGCATATTTGGCGCTTGTTTACGTGTAAAGATTCCCTATGGGTTAAATGGATTCATATGTATAGGTTGAGGGGGCGCAATTTTTGGGATACTCCATGTCGGGGTAATATGACATGGAGTTGGCGGAAAATCCTTAAGATTAGACCTCTTGTTCGTAGCTTCTTTTGGTATAAGCTTGGTAATGGGTTGTCGGCTTCTGCTTGGTTTGATCAGTGGTGTCCGAAAGGTCCTTTGTCGCTTGTTATTTCCTCTAGGGTATTCATCGCGCGGGCTTTTCTCCTATTTCTTCTGTTCGTGATGTTATTAATGGGAATTCGTGGTCATGGCCTAGTGATTAGGGAGATCGGTATCTGGGTATTAATTCTATTACGGTCCCTAATTTGATGGACAGTTTGGATGATAAGTTACTTTGGCGTTATGGTGATTCCATAACGCCCTTCTCGGTCTCTATGGCGTGGGATTGTATTCGACCGAGGGGTTCTTATGTGGATTGGTATCACCTTGTTTGGTTTTCTCATCGTATTCCGAGGGATGCATTCCATCTTTGGCTAGTGTTGAAAAGAAGGCTTCGGACTCAAGACATGTTGAGATATCATGATGGCCATCTGTGACAACTCGTAATTTCCTCGATGCGTCGTAATTGGAGAAACATCGATTAGAGCGACCGTTTTAATTAATTTGAGATACGAGTCGTATTATATATCGTTTTTATTGGAGATAATATTTTAAGAACAATGGCGTAACTCTCGAGTCACGAATCCTTCGTTTTCTAGTCAAAACGAGCCCCGAACCTATTATAACGAAAGTTTTACAAAGTTTCATCTAGGGTCCGTTTGATAAGTTTCATGGCCGCCCTTACACTTTCCATTTTACACATTAGGCCCCTCCTTGGAGTATATATACTCCAACTCCTCCCACTTTCCTCATTTCTCTTCCTCACTTTCTCTCTCTACAAAATAAACGTACAAAAACCCTCCCACCTCTCTCTAGAAAATCCGGCCACCCTCCTTAGGGTTCCGGCGCCGTCAACTTTTCCGGCCAACTTTCCGGCGACCTCCCCTACTTACACCACCTATCTCAAATCATAGATCGGGCAATTGTGGTTACGTTTTTGTAACCCACACGCCATGAAACAACACGACGTGCTCCAAATCTAAATTTTTAGATTCGAATTGTTAGGGTTTCGTGGGTAAATGTTTTTCAAGGGTCTCTAGCTTGGCTTGGTCACGAGTAGTACTCGTGAAAGACACCAACAACCTTGTTCATCTCTCTTCTGCCTCGGTAAAAACCTACCTTGTTTCATGTATATGTTATTTCTGTTTATTGAACGTGTATATATATATATTGTGTATGTTTTCGTGGAAAACTAAAATAAAACAAGACTTTAAAACGCGTCTTTTGAAACATATAAAAATTAATGAAAACATGTCGGATTGCTCGTGTGGTGAAACGGGTATAAAAAGAATGGCGTTGTGGTTTCACGAAGTCTTGGGTTGGCTAGTGCAAATAGAAGTATTGAGGAGGTTTAACCTCAGATTTGTTGTCGTGGTCACGATTTAGATTTGATAGTCGGGTTTTTCTTAGTCTCAAGATATTAATGATGTTATTTTTGTTAGTTACTGAGTCAACTCAGTGGTTGACCCAGTCGGGTCGGGTCTGAACAGTTGGATTCGGGTCAGGACGTTTGGTTGCGCATGGGTCGGGTAAACTTATTGATGATCACGGTTTGCTTGCTTAAGCTTATTTTTTTTGATGACTATAACAAACGTTAAACTATAACCGAAATTGACATTTATTTTCATTAAATGTTGGTATTTCATTTATGGTATTATCGACCGACGCATAAGTTGACACGTTTGGTATATTCACATTTAAGACTATTTAAAATCAAATATTAATAAGTGTTAAATCTAAGACGAGAGTTATTTTACATATCAAACTTTTCTTACTGCATCTAGGAATTTCATCTTCATAGTCCATTTAAAAGAAATCAATGGCTGAGATTAAAAGGAATTTATTATTTCACCTATTTTTTATAATTTAAATATATCTTAAACCGTTTATCGTTAACGAAAATATTTACACCATGCGCGCCGACATTAATTATCTTTTCATAGGCGGCTGACTTTGATATCTTTCGAAAAAAGAAAAAAATGGTTTTTTTTTTTTTTTTCGTTTTGTTTATTTTAAGTTCTTGAAAATTGCATGAAAAATCGTATATGATAAAGCACTAAATTGAATATCGCGTGTAATATTAGTGTTAAATTATATATGATATGTAATGTCACATGTGATATCATATGTGATTTTATACTAATATCACATGTGATATTACATATCATATATGATATTACATGTGATTTTACACAGATATCAAATTAGTGTTTTATGTATATGATTTTTAATCTGAAATTTCATAGCGTAAAAAACGAAAAAACTTGAAAAAAAACGTGAAAAATACGAAAAATTTTTTTTGTCGAAAGTATATCAAGTGTCATCTCTAGAAAAGATAATTAAATGCTAGTAAATGATATTATTTTTTATTTCAGCGATTTCTGTTTGAAAGATATTAATATTTGAAAAAAAAAGGATGAAAGTAGGTTTTTTAAATTGTTGGGATTAATTTCATCCATTAAATCAAATAAAAATGAAGGATTGAGATTGATCCCTTGATATGTAAATAATCTTTTGTCCTCAAATGATCTTATATCTAAATCTAATTATTTAGATAAATAATTATTTCGAAAAACTAATTGGTATATTATTTTAGAATAATTAGTCTTAAACATGTGGTGTTGAAATCTGGAAATGGGTCGTGACGAATTTTGTTACGTGAATGGTTTATAACTAGTCATAAGTGTGTGATGATTTCGATGCTATCGCAATCATCAGGGGAGAGAGATTGTGTACATTGGGACGTTCAGCTGTTTCACTTGAGAGCTTAATCAGTGATTCAGAGATATAATCACTTATCCCGGAGTTGACATCCCAGAGATAATCGGTGATTATTTTCTTCTTCAATGTTATCAATTATTCTCTTTTTGTGCATTTGGGTACTTTGGGTTATTGAGCTTCATACACTATCATCAGGGGGAGAGAAAAGTATACATCTCTTTGGCTATCGGACTTAATCTGCTACTTCGATGTTATAAGGTTATTTGTCTTTGGGTATATGTGTATTCGGGTTCATGAGCTCTAGTCTAAGAGACTGACTGCATCAATTCATCTACCTGGGGGAAGTAGTCTCTTGACAACTTTTTGGTATGGATCACTTCAAACTTCAGTGGAAAAGGAATTTGAGAAGATTATTCAAGTGTGGGATGATTCTTTGCTGTTCTACTTGATGATATAACCCCAAACGGATACTTAAGATGATCATTCTTATATGGAGCAGCAAGATCGATGATATAGTGTGCTTCTTTGTGCATCTGGCTAAGGCAAGCTTGAAAGAAAGCTTAGAATCTGCTCAATAAGAAGACTTACGGTTTGGGGAGAATCTACCAAAGTCTCACTTTCAAATGGCTCACTTTCTCTCTTCGATTCAAGAGCCTTGGAAGCTTTGGTGGTGAATGTTTAAGAGATGATAACTTTTATCTTCTACAACGAGGCTGCTCGATATCCTTATCTCGGTACTCGTATCATCATCTTCTTAAACTATATCATCTACTCTATCTGTATATAAGTATCAAAATGAAAAATACAAAAATATAAAACTATCAAAAACAAAATAAAAAATATAAAACCTACAAAAATCCATAAAAATTAGAAAATTTGAAAAAGACAAAAAAATATTGTTTTTAAAAGACATGTCTTCTGGTATCGATAACATCTACGGTCTTATAAATGTCATTAAATAATGGCACGGGACCATAGATGAAGTTCGAGCAGGAGGTGTAAATATTCTTTTCCAAAACATGTCTAAAAATATGGCTTGCAGTTACTTCAGATTGTAACTCGTTCTTCAAAACTATGGTTTGCTATTATTTTAGATAGCAACCCGTTCTTCAAGAAAGGAAAGTGCTGCGCTAAACCAATTTTCAAATA
Source organism: Chrysanthemum makinoi (assembly GCA_910596185.1). Lineage (NCBI taxonomy): Eukaryota > Viridiplantae > Streptophyta > Magnoliopsida > Asterales > Asteraceae > Chrysanthemum > Chrysanthemum makinoi. The sequence goes on from OU343219.1 coordinate 40,805,912, forward strand.
TTTCGTGCACTTTTCCTAAAACAAAATGAGGAAAGTATGAGGAAAGTACTTCAGAAAAATATTTGTTTTAACAAAATGGTGGTAAATGAGTTGCTTGAAAATCAATCAGAATCAAGTTTTCATAAAATTGCAAAACCCAATCAATGACTTCAACTTATTTAAAACTTTTGATAGAATGAGTCATTGGTTGAGGGGGAGAATGTTTTTAAATTTATATCATCTATCGGGCTTATCTAATTATCCTACGTGCTTAACTGAAAAGGATTTTTGCCTATGTCGAAGGACTAGGAATCTAGGATATGATTATTAAGATTAGATGATTAAAGTTTGATAAAAAAATTATTCCCATGCTTTTATATGATCTGATTGACATGTTGAATTGACTTTTATTAGTCGATTGTTGTTTGGGTGTTGTCGACCACCATATATCTGTTTGTGTTGACTAACGTATGCAGATAAGATGATTTATAAGAATGTTCCCGATCCGGATCCCACAAACGAATCTGATTGGATGCCGAAAGGAAAGGGTAACGATATCTTTGGTCGAGAAATGAAGAAACGGAGCTTAATTAGATCTCCATGGAGAGTTGGCACGATAGATGCAACTTAAGAGGTCTCACTGCATCATCAGATGGTTTTCTTCAAGCCTTACAGTAACAACAGAAGCAGCTCAACCACTTAACATATTTTTGTGCAGGAAAAAGTAGTGGATGATACCATTTTTCTAAAAACAATTTTGAAAATGTTGTTTTGAAAATGGAAAAATATTGTTTTGAAAATAAATTGGACTAAATTTTAGAAATCACTGGACTTCATTTTATCAAAACATAAGTCACTCAATCAACGACTACGGTCATTGATTGAGGGGGAGAGTGATTTCAAACTAAATATTTTCAAACGATATTTCATCTATCAAGTCTGTTTGTACAAAATAAGTGGTGATCTAAAGATTTAATATTATGTCATGGTATGATTTTCTTTAAAACTCAAAGATCTTTCAAAAAGAAATTTTTTCTTTTCTTGTTTGATTGTGAAATTGTTTTATTTTACTTAAAGATCTCTTAAAACTATCATACCTGACACTAACAATCTTTATTGTCTAAAATTGGTCCTTATCAGTCAATTTTTCAAAATTAAATCTTGCCACGTCTTTCCCCAAATGCTTCTAAATGATTTAAATCAATTGGGATCACAAATCTCAATTGGTTTGAAATTTTTGATCGGGGGGAGAGATCGTGATTTAAATCTCAAATCGGTTTTAAAAGGGTGATTGTTTCAAAAGCACTCCTTCCTTCATGTGCCAAACGATTTCAAATACATGATGCTTTCAAAAGCACTCCTTCCTTCATGTTCCAAACGATTTCAAATACATGATGCACATGATTGAGGAGGAGCATTTAACCAAAAACCAGAAGAGTATTTAAACAAGGCCACATTTTCTCCCATGTTTTCTAAACCTTATTAAATCACTTGGGATCCAAAATCTCAAAGGATTTGATATTTTTGATATGGGGAGAATTTGTAATTTAATTATGAAATCTGATAAAAGATGATCTTTTGACTCAAAGTGCAGGCTGCTCTCCCATATGTGCTAAACTCTTTCGAATCTCGAATCACATATTGAGGGGGAGCATTTCAAAAGAAAAAATAAACTATCAAGGTACAAATATTTCTATGTTTCAACATAAAGTACCTTGATTGATTTTCTAATGGTTTTCTATATGGCAGTATGATCGTGAAAGTACTTCTAAGAACTCTTTCCTCTATGTGCTAAATGATTTCAAATAACCAACGCACATTTTGAGAGGGAGAATTTACCAAGAAAATCAAATGGCTTTTTCTAAGGAAATTGTGATCAAGAATATATTTTAAAGAACTCTTGCCTCCATGTGCTAAACAATTTCAAGATCATATGCACATGTTGAGGGGGAGCCTTTCTAAATGATCAAAACAATTCAGGTACAAAATACTTTGATATTATATCACAAGTACCTTGATTGATTTTCCAAATGATTTTTCAATTGGTTTCAAGAAAGAATGAACTGTACCAAAAGACCGACCATTTTACTTTATGCATGGAGTTATAAGGATGGTGAGGTTAGGTATTAGTTCCCACGATCCGCCAGAACCGGAGGGATCTTCCCAGGGACAATCCACTAGATAGTGTAGAGTCCTTAGGAATGTTGAAAAAAGGAGAAAAGTGAGATATGGGAAGAGTGAGGACTGAGATAGAGCTAGAACTGGAATAAACCCAACAAGGTTCTAGTTATGAAGTCTCGGTAAGCACTGAAGGGGTTGAAGAATGAAAAAGAAATGAATGTGAAAAAGGGTGAAAAGAAATAGCCCTCTAATAATTCAACCTTAGGGTAGGAACCGGGTTAAATACATATGCTACTGGTGGTTACCAAGGTAAAGCCGGTATTGAAGACAAGACATAAAGGACTTAGTGACGCACTGCACTAAACTTCCCAAGCCACTCAAGTTCCTCTTAAAAGGGCTTGTTTCATTCTCACAAGGAACCTACATAATCTATCGACTTTCTTTTAGAGATTGTTGATATTGAAGAAGGAGACCCTCTCCCTAGTCTCCGGCATAGGAAACCAAATGCACAATTGAGTCTAGAGCCAAGAGATCATCCACAAAATCTTATTAGGACACAATTTAATGAAGACTTGCTGTTTCATACAATGTGGAAAGTAAGTATATATTAAGAGTCCTACGCATTATCCTTGTGGTATTGCCAGAACATCCGAGTGATATGTTAGATATTCACAATGAAGATGGAAATCCTTCTAGAGCCAACATCAAACAAGCTCTTGGTGGGTGACATGTGAGATCTTTCCAAAAGATCAAGCTTGTGACAACTGGATAGAAATGATGGGGCGATTCATTCTTAAATCAACCTTGGTCCAGGAAATGAATTGACGAATACTTTTGGAAAAACCGTTTGATGTGAAAATCTTCTTTTCTCTAGCACATCGAATGTGTATTCATATTTCAAACTCAAAAAGTATCTCTAATTGAAAAAATACTTTTGGAAAAACCGTTCGATGTGCAAATTTCTTCTTTTCTCTAGCATATCGAATGTGTATTCTATTTCAAATACAAAAGGTATTTTTAATTAAAAATGGATCTTTCTCATAAAACCTTCGTTGTATTGCAAAACTCTTTCTTCTAAGCAATAGGCGATTGTTTTCAAATCAATTTTTAATCAATCGGTGAATCTCAATTCGCTGGTTCACTCACTCCGTGTTGTCTTCTTTGAGACGTTCTGGTTTGAGAACAGCTAGAATAGCTGCGAAACCCTGTCAAGGAGATTGTTCTGAATCATACATGATCACAGGAAGTACTTGTACTGATCAACGGGGAACCGTGGGCCGTGTACCTCAATTCAACGAAAGTGATCAAAGATACTTTCGTGTGCTTTATTGCTAATTGTTGTTTGCAGGTACTTTTGGACGGTTGCAGCTGATCGATATTGGGAAGTCAATTCACAGCCCCATGCTCACAGCATCCACACTTAATTGAAGAAATCATGACAAGTGCATATCTACATAACCTGGCTTTCATATTTTTATACTATGCTTCTGCTACGCTGCTGCAAATATCATGAACCAGTAAAGCTTCCGCTACTTTGATGGAATGATGTCTTGATCCTGAAAATGTGAGCATGTCGGTCCAAAAGTCACAACATCACATGAAGGCAACACAACAAAGGGTGATCCAGAGATTTACTGTGGCTGATGATCTCCATAAAGCTCAAAGATCATCAAAGATGTGGATCAGTTCAAAGACCTCCACTGAAAGTACAAAACTATGGGGACTTTGAAGTATCACTGCTAAAGCACAAAGATGCGGATGTTGAAGAATTTAAGTCTACGAGCTCAAGACTAAAGATAAAATAGAAAGCTAGGATTCGAAATGTAAAACATGGGGTGACCTCCCTTAGGGGGAGATTGATAGGAATTAGAAATTCCATAGTGAAGAGTCGGTCACCCCAAATATAATCTAGCATAAGTTAGCTCGTAGACATATCGTTATTTACGTTATTCAGTAGTTAATTAGTTAGTTATTAGCATTGTTTAGCTTAGTGTAACACCGAGGAGGAAGGGCGGGTCCTTACCCACTGTATGCTTGATCCACAGCCCGACAGGAGGGCGTGTAGTCTGTAACTATAAATACCCCTTCCATCCTTGGAAGGGGTGGAGCTTCTTTCATAATCTAACCTTTCCTTTTTGTTACTCTCTCTCTCTAGAAACTCCCTCTCATCTCTTTCACTCTCTAACAATGGCATACTTGTATAATCATCTCCCTAGACCACCCGAATCATCAAACAACATAAAATATACGATCCTACAGCCTAATTCCTGCATCTTGGTATGCCAAAAACCTAACCCACTCAGCGGGGTTGGGAACGGGGTTTGCGCCTGCAAAGAAAATAGATAACTGTTAAATGTAGACCCTATTGATGTACTAGTTACGGGGTAACCACCATTACAGGTTACGCCGTAATTAGATTATTCAACCAGTTATGGCGTAGCATAACACAAAGGTTACGCCATAATTAAATTACTCAAACAGTTACGGCGTAACTTATCCCAAGGTTACGCCGTATCCTTCCTTAGAAACTCAGCACAACAGATGGTCATATTTAGCAATAGATTACACCGCAACCATCAATTTTTTCCAAGTGGTAAAAAGTATAAATAAATTTTTAACCTATTAGTCCTGAGGGACCGCGCCTAAACCACTAGGTTTATGTTTGACCCAAAACCCTTTTAAATAAAGTCAAAACATCCCAAACGACCCATAATGATAGGACACAAATCTAAATAACATGGGGAATTCATCAAAATTATGAATTAATCAAACCAATAGCAATATAATAATCAAACAAGGAAGATCCCCAAAATATTAAAATATAAACCCTAATTGAATAATCGAAAGAAACGAATCAAAAAGAGTAGTAATAGATCTTACCAGCCATGGTTTGAGTGATGGGATGAAGAAATCTTGATAGAAAATTTTTGAGAGAAAATTTTACTGTTTTGGTAGGCAGTGAAAAGTGTTTATGTAAAACCTAGTTTTTCATCCGTATAAGGTCTTATACCGCCAGGAGGTTACGACATAATTAGGATAATAGTTACACCGTAATATAATTTCAGATTTTTATTTTTTTTGTTGCAAAAAGGTCACGTCGTAATCCTAAAATAGATTACGTCATAACTAAATAATTATATATATTTTTATATATTTAATTTTTAGAATTTTTAGAATTGTAATATGGTTACGTCGTAACTCTTTAACAGGAATTACACCGTAACTAATAGCTTCGAAGAATGAATGTGTAATATTGCAATACGAGAGATTGAGATACGTACCTAGGTTTGGAAGTGCTTAAATCTCTTATTTAGGTAAATATGATATACCTTAGATCTTCCATTAACTGCTCCCCGACAACGGCGCTAAAAAGATGATGTGCATTTCATCTTGCTTTTAATATTTAAAAAACTTAGATAACTTAAGATAAACACATAATAACGAGCAGAGAACCCGATCAGATGTAGTAAAGACTTAGGTAAATCCGAGTATCGTCCCAAGAGAGCTGTGACCTTGAAGGAACTAAGATGATTATAAATAATATTGATAATATATTGGTGTGATAGGGTTGGTATAATTCATCAATATGTTATTAATACACACACAGACACCAGAAATTTAGGGTAAAGAGATAGATAAATCAAGCTTAACGAAGAATACAAATATGAATTGATTCTCGATATAAAGGTTGAATATAGTGGTTAATTATCACCAGACTCCTTTGGTCAATTCGTCATGGCCTATGGTTCTTAGATTCCTCACCAAGATGAACAGGTCACCCGGGATCATTCGGGAACCTAATAGCAGTCATTAAGTGCCAAATCTACTAGATCTAGTTTGTGGAAACCCGGCCGTTAGGAACTTAGATTTCCCCTAACCTCTTAAATACCTCTACTTGATAGGTGATCATTTGTTCAGTTCGCACACGCAGAGTGGTTGTACTATGGCCAATTCCTCCCATACTTTGCAATCTATCAGGAGGGGTCAATTGGTCATATCTCCCAGCCTTTTAGATACTACCAAGCTTACAATATTACCAAGACTAGCGATCTATGATAAGACTAGCAAATGTCTATAAAGAATTAAAGAGAATATCAATAACACAAATGCAAACTTCAATTAATAAAATGAATTCATAGAATAAGTCCTAGAAAAATATAAAATGAATTCAAACTTGAATACAATGGAAATCGTAGAAGAGAACTTCATTATTCGATGCTCCTAAGCCATGCTTCTTCTTCTGTGTTTGATCTCCCCAAACCCTAGAAGGTTTGGGAAATGAGAGATGATTAAAACTGGTGAAATCTTCGACTATTTATAGGATCCGATACTAGTTACGGCGTAATATTTATTAAGTAGTTACACCGTAACTTTTCAATTCTTGTGCTTATCTATGGTTACGGCGTAACCTGAGCAGGGGTTACGCCGTAGTCTTTGTAAATCATATGTATTTCGTCATTACGGCGTAACCTGAGCTGAGGGTTACGCCGTATCTCTTGTCAAGTAGGTTGCGTAATGTTCAGTAGCCTGTTACGGCGTAATTATATTCCATGGTTACGCCGTAATCTTCATAATCATAGTTACGACGTAACTTCATCACTTGGTTACGCCGTAGTTGAGAGACAACTCATCTTATGGGCTTGAAAATGTCCAATTACTGCTTCCTTGCATAAAATAGGTCCTGAAATGAAATAATAAGGAATAAGGATATTTTCACTCGCATTTTACTCAAAATGTGATGATAAAGGGGGAAATTAATGCTTAGAATATCAGGATTATTTGATGTTATCAGCAAGTGTATCCAAAGCCTCCGCGTCAAGCATCCCAAATGTTGAGAAAGAAAATGGTGTGAACCTATAACCGTTGTCTTCACATTTGGACACATATTTCTTTTTCTTCTTTTCCATAGCATTATGTAAGGCTACCCCCGGAGCCCACGATGTCGCGTCAATACCAGCAAAAGGAGAGATTCTAGTCATATCCAAACATGCATCCTTACCCTGGATCCAATTGAATAATAACAAGTCTGCAGGTCGTAACTCTTTCCCAGCCCTTGAAAGAAACCCCATTGGGGCCTCCTATCGCACCATGATCCCAACCTTGGAACATATATCAACAAGAATATCACGTACCAAGTTATGCCTAAACTTCACACCCACTTCACTAGAACAGTGAACTGCATGATCTCCCCATTGGTCCATACGATGCGATTTACAACTTGGACACGGACTACCTTCAGAGAACATAGGTATAGTAAGCCTATAACACAACACCGAATGGAATTGGCGATGGTTCATCCTCTGGCCCAATCCATCACTAGGCATGGTGAAAAGAAAATCTTGTACATGTGGGGCGCGGATGCTACTGAGAATAGCCACTTGTCTTGGACTTAACGAATACTTGGAAACAAGATATTTCTCAATACCACCAAAGTAACACTTTGCCAATGTCTTCATCATGTGGGGGGCAGGAGCGTCAGTGGTGACAGAGAGCACGTTTGTGTTACATGCACCATTGAAAATGTCCATAGGATGCTGAAATGAAAAGCCATGAGAATTAATACCAGTTTTTACTAATATCTTGTCTTGTAGATCACTCGTCTGCATACGAGAGGCGAAGAAGGCGTACAGGATAATATCACTCGCAGCAGGGATACCAACCCCACTAGTCTTGATTTGGAGAGTGGCTAACCGCCACTGCTAATCGCCAAACCCTGGTCCAGAGGCAGTAATAATCTTCTCTAAAGAGGCACGTAGCATCTGATCAAACTGAACTTGAGCCTCTCATAAATACAAAGGGGATCATGTCCTCAAAGCATAAGATAATTTCGTAACCCTGACACAACTACAGAGAAGGAGGAGCTCACATTGAGGATCATTAAGTTTAAGAATTTCCTCCATTAACGAGATAGTTTTAGATACCCTTTTCAAAGCCAGATTTTAACACCCTTAAAATAGGGTCCAACGGAAGCATACAAACCTTGGGGTGCTACCATCTTGGTATCACAACGTAAGGTACAAAGAATGGTTTTTATTCCATTCATTTAGAATAGAATTCATTAACAAAAACACTATGTTTTCATTATATGAAAATAGTGCGGAAATAGGCCCATAAAGAAGTTTAAAGCAGTCCCGATTATTCATCAGAGTCACCTATGATCATGCCCGCCAAGCGTCTTCCAATAGTGAGATATCGCCTTAAACCTGAGAACACATGCTAAAACGGGTCAGCTTACGCTGGTGAGTTCATAGAGTTTAATCACAAAGTTTAGTAGTGAACCTGATAGCGTTTATGTGCTATGTGCGACTAGGGAAGATATATAATAAACATTCCAACAACAATCATTCCAACAATAATCAAATAATATTCATCGATAGATGACTCTAGCCAGGCACCACAATTATAGCAAAGTCTATAAAAATGTTACCTTGGTCTAGGTCGGATACAGATGTCTATTCTTAGCTAGGTATCGCGTTATAGCAAAGGATTGCTACCCTAGTCTAAGTCAACATCTTTCACACGTCTAACCTTACCTACTCAACACATTAGCAATTCAAAGGAGTACTGGCAGGTCCAAGAAATAGTTTGCAACACGCACTTACTTCAAATAAACACATAAAGAAATCAATCACCAAATCAAATATTCCAATCAACATTAATTCTCGAATAACATTTCACATATCCAATTATGTTTAGTTAAAATCAGCATGTATTCTCCCTAAAATAGTTATGAAAACCTTTGAAAAGAGGGGATATGAACTCACTGATGCAGGTTTTACTGACCAGGTCTCGCTATACCTATGGTCACCCTAGTGCACTAACGGGCAGTGTACCCTGTCGCGTGTAGTGTAGTAAATGGTAAAGCCGAGGTCGTCCCAAGAGCTATGTGTGTCAGATTATTAATAAGTCTAGCTGTCACAGAATAATAATGGTTTTGAAAGGGATTTAATTAAACTACTAATGCAGAATAAAATAAAACCAGATAAATGGATAAAGGGAAATCAATAGAGGAATAGTGGTGCTAACCTAGTCAATCCTCCTAACTAGTTATGTCTACGTCTACCTACTTCCAATTACTTCAGGTGGGGTCAAATTCGAGAGGACAATATTTGGTCAATTCGCCCTAACCTATCAGCAAAGATGCCACCACAAGAGAAATCAGGCGCACCGTCATAAGTCCTGTTGTTCCTGGTCCCCTAAGCCAAGTCATTAAGTACCGGTACATGCTAGATTCAAAATAGTGAGTGCCCGGCCGTTAGGAACTTAGACACTACACCCCCCAGTTCTTAAGTTCATCCAAACGATAGGTGATCAGTTGGTCAAATCGCACAAGTAGAAAGGGTCGTCAGTTGGTCATATCTTACCCTTCCCATCTCAGTCCGCTCACCTAGGGTCAGTTGGTCATGTCTCCTAGGCAATTGGCCTCTACAGCCATTCAAAACTACCGAACCAAGGGTGACTACCAAAGAACTATGCATGCATACACTTAGAAATAATTGTACGGAAGTAAAGGTAAACGCGAACAAAACAATTAAGGAATCATAACTAGGCTAGCACCAAAAGGTGCTTAGCCACTCATATTAATCATGAAAATCAATTCAATATTCAAAGGTACGAAATACATGAATTAAAAGTAAAAGAAATAATAAACACTAAATCTTATCGTAATGGAGTGACTTCTCCCTTGGAAAAAGCTCCGTATGCTCCCCTAGACCTGCCTTGAGCTTTTTCCCACGTTCTCAGAGAGTTGTGTGTGGAATGGGAGGATTAGAAATGCTGGAATTCGTGGGGTATTTATAGGCCAGGTCTGGGTTATGGCGTAACCAATATAGGAGTTACACCGTAACCTTCTATTCCTTCGTAAATGCACTAGATTTGCTAGTTACGGCGTAACCTAATAAGTGGTTACACCGTAGTCTTCAATAAACTCAGTTACGTCGTAAGTGATGATGTAGTTACGGCGTCAGTATCAGCGGCGTAGAACCTCATTTGACCTAATGGAGTTATGTCGTAATCTTTGGGAAGAGTTACGCCGTAACCTCTTGATAAGTTGGTATTCTGGGTCACGCAATAGTTACGGCGTAATGTGAGAGAGGAGTTACGTCGTAACTTCTTCAAAATAGGCATAATGTGATAAATCTTTAGTAATGTTTCCATTTCCGCGTCTCTTTAGCTCCAACGCTCGTAATTTACCTGAAAGTGGAAAACAATGGAAAACAAGTGTAAATCCATATAAATGATATAATTAACGAGCATTATCAGGGGAAATTGACACATAATATTCAGGACTATTTGATGTTATCAAATATCCCCCCACTTAAACTCTACTTTCCCTCAAGTAGACCTTATTAGATAGATTCCTAAAAAGATATCTCCCAGAACCTAGAAAATATGAGTTTATAAATCCCTTATGCTAGAATAAAACAAAGCCGAACACCTCACGAAAGGGGAACAAACACTCAAATATCTCAACTATTCTAAGTGTCAAATTCGGGGTGATCACTCAATCGCACAGTCATAGCATGTATTCTATCATAAGCTTGGCGGTTACACAAATCTCCACCTCTAGAGTTAAGGGCTAAACAATTCTCGAAGGGAATATGGGTAGACACGACAAAGGTTAAAGGGTGACTCGTCATTACTAACATGTCACGGCGAAGTGGATAAAATCAATGATACATGACCAAATCCATGGCCAAGACACCAAAGATTACTCGCTGCATCACCTAGACATGCTTCATGACTAAAGGGTAGGATAAGACATGGGATATATAATTGGTGTAAAATAAAAAACAAGCAGGTAGTCTAAATCTATAACCAAGTCATCACCACTTACCATCCGCCCAAAGTTCAAGCTTAGAAGTCTAGAGACCGGATCATCAAATGCAAGGTAGATGTGTCATTAGAGGACGTCGTGATGGGCACACCACCTTTTCTTCTTCTGTTGGTGTAACTACCAACTCCAATCTTCATATGTGACCGAGGTGGCCTCCTCGATACTAATCATTAAAGCTCATACTACAGTGCTTATAACATTGCACTTTACAATATCATAACTCAATCAACTTTTTTTTTCCATAACATAACATCCCCCCACTTGAGATGAACAATGGGAATTCGGGGTGTCTTCAATGATCTTCCTAAATGTTGTCGATGAAAGCGTTATTTCCAAACCTTTCCACTCGAACCTTGAACTTAGGCAAATGATGACTTCCCAAAATAAAGACTACAGGGTAGGCTAAGGTGTATAGGTGTAACGAAACAACATATTGGGTTGACAAAATGAAAGAAATGGCTCAGAAGGGTGTATCTAGGGGTATCTTGCACTAGAGGTGAGTGCAACAAAAGGGTTTCACATGGGGGTCGAAAAGTGGAGGTGACTAATCGATAGACTCACAATGGTAGGCTGTTTGGGTGATAATCCTATAATATTGCCTTCTAAAACTGAAAAGTCCAAATACATCGAGCTAACTCAACATACCTCGTCTATGGTCTCGAAATGATGCAAAGGCCAAGTTCTAAAGTTTACAAGCTACCGGCACACTCATAATTTGGTGGATTTGGGGTAAAATATTGGAAACGGATAAGGCTAATCTCACCATGTAATGTCAAGGGTTGTATGTACTCGGCTAAGGTCTAATCTAGTTAGGTTCGGAAAAACATGTCAAAATTTTAAAAATGGCATAATTTTTCAAAATAAACTAGAAAAATGAGCGCGAAATAAAGTTCAAGAGATAATTCTACTCCCGTCCCCCCACTTGAATTGTCCAAAGTCCCTTTTGTACTAGGCATTAAAATATAGGTGAAGAGAAAGGTAGAATTAGAGCGAGAACTTCCCTGAAATTTGCTCCAAAAAGAAGAAGGCCCACGAAAAAGAACAGTGCCTTCGTTTAAGCGTCATGAACAAACTTCAATCCCTGAAATCACAATACCGACAAGCATAATTCTAAAAAGAAAAAAAATGATAGAAATGAAAAACAAATCTAACTCACTTTCGTTGGAATCACGGTTGCATTTAGCATATGCAACAAGCCTTTTAAACCACTTGGTGTCCCAAGTGGACGAGTGAAGTCTCGTGAGGGTTACAGGGAACACACCCACAAAATTCATTTAAAAACTAATACAAGGTTACTGTGTTTTAGAATGAAAGAATTAAAGCAGAGGAAAGTTACGTCGTAACTCCTGTTAGGGAGTTACGCTGTAACTGGCAAAACCTGGTATGAGATGTAAAGCGAGTAGTTACGGCGTAACCACTGAGATGGTATTACGCTGTAATCAGTAATGCATCAAGAGTTCTGCTGCTAAAATGTTGGTTACAGCGTAATCACCAAGATGAGTTACGCCGTAACTCTGTTCAGATCTGCAACAGCAGCAGCAATTAGTTCCTCGCTTCCTTAAAAAATGGTTAGAAAACACAAAACCCAATAGAAAAGAAATAAAAACAAAAGAAAGGGATAATTCGGGTTGTCTCCCAAAAGAGCACTTTTCTTTATTAACGGGTCTTTAAGTTAGACTCAGAGCCGCGGGGTTAGAAGTGCTTGTTCGTCATCTCATGGATTTGGCAATCTCCATGTTGAAGCCAGCTGACCAAATTTTCATCCCGTTTATACCCTTCTCAAAGTTCTAAACACCCTAAGTAAAATTTTTTGATCTTTTGGTAGGGGTGATCAAAACCTTTGGCCTTATCTTCGTCACTAATACCAAGCAGCGGCCGAGCATACCTTAACTGTTTTTTAGTCCAATTTTTAAAATTCTTGATGTCCTTGGCATTTTGAAAACAGTTTTATCATCGCCAATCTTTAACCAAACCAGTCCTTCCTTCTCGTTTTTATCAAGCCCAGATATTTCTTTAAATGGTTTTTCGAAAATCACCCCAGTTAGCCCATCTGACACGAACTCGCTAACATCATCCAAAACCACAAAGTCGACTAGAAACGAGTGAGTTCCTACAAAAAATCGTATGTTTGTTGCTATCTTGAGGAAGTTGTTTCCTTTGTAATCAAGCTCCTTTTCCATAACCTGGTTGTAGCATTCCTTAGAGATAATGTTAACTAGGGAATCTGTGTCGATAAATGGGTGAAAATCAATGAACCCAATTTTGCATGAGATTTTCAGATAATAGGGATTCCTATGATGGATTCGTGCCCCCATCTCATAAAACCGTGGTTGGTCCGATTGCAAGAATGTTTTTTTAGAGTTATCTTGCCAATGGGTCATCTCGACATCACTTGAGAGGTCTTCAGTACTTAATCCTAAGTTATCCTCTTCCTCAAAATTCACGAAAACATCAAAATCTTTCCCCGAGTCAACCTCTCCAGGATCCGGGGGGTCGCTAAGAAATTTTTCTAAAGCTTCACCAAAATTTCCTACTGGGTCAATTGCACATACCTTCTCCGGGGTAGACAATTGTTCATTAGGTCCGAATGTGGCGATTTCTCCATTAGCTTCAAGAGTCAATTTTCCGGCAAAGACATCCACCTTAGTGGGAGCAGTGGCAAGCATGGGTCTTCCTAAAATGACAGGTATCCTGTTGTCTTCCGGAATGTCAAGAATCACAAAATCTACTGGGAAAAGGAATCTGTTAATCTTCACCAACACATTTTCAACAATTCATAATGGTGATTGCATCGATCGATCAGCCATTTCAGTTTTCATCTTGGCCGGCTTTAAGTTACCAATTCTCATACGCAAAAACATTGAACGAGGCATTATGCTAATACTAGCTCCAAGATCTGCCAGGGCATTACACATTTTTAGAATCCCGATATAGCAAGGGAGAGTAAAGCATCCTGTGTCTTTTTCCTTTTGTGGTAGCTCGTTCCTCAAAACCGCTGAGCATCTTTCGTTGAGGCGAATAGTCTCATCATAACTTAATTCCTGCACAATATCATGACGATTAGTATTATTAGAATCATTAGTAAGAGGGTTTACCAGCAAAGTTTGGTCCAGAAGTGATTGTCTCTCCATGCTGATTCGTCGCTTAACTTTTTCCGAAAAAGTCAAAGGTTCTTCGAGGATAGTTTCTACAGTGTGGACAACTTCCTCCTCCTTGGTTGCTAAATAATCATAGATAGCTTCTGAACATAAACTAACACTCTTTTCCAATCTTTTAATCCTATCATCGTGCATTTTGAAAGAAGAGATTGTATTATCTACGAATATCTTCATCAATGTTTCAATCCTATCATCCCGTTCTCTAGATTCTCTGATGTGGTCGAGAATTTTTCTTTCAAGATCGCTCCCGGTTTTGGTCCCAAACACGCTCTTAACCTTTTCAACCTTGCATGCTTCAGCTTCTCTTTCCAACCTTCGTTTTTCGAAAATTTCCCCGTAATTGTATTCTTGCTTCGTTATCGTCTTCATTACCTTATGATCGAAATTATCTCTCGGTCCGTACCCTGTATTCACGTGCCACTTGTAGCAATTTTCAGAAATCCGTTGAATACATTTCAAGGCCTGATCAGGAGTCATGCTAGGAATAGGTCTTGGTGAATCGAGAAGTTCTCGTTCCGCATTATTCCCATGATAGAAGACGTATACGATCTGATGTTTGTTTAAATCATGAGTAGGGCATCGATAGAGAAGCTCATTAAATCTTTCCCATGATTGGTAAAGCGTTTCTTCTCCAACCTGAACGAATTGATAGATTTTACCAAGAAGCTTGGCCATTTTTGAAGGAGGACAAAATTGCAAGACGAATTCTTTTCAAAGTTTATCCCATGCTCCTTTACAATCGTGAGGGAGTTTGTTATACCATCTTTTCGCTGTCCCAGAAAGAGTCATAGGAAAAATCCTTGTAGTGACTGAATAGCTTGGAGTACCTCTGACGTTGAAAAGAGAGGACAAGTGGAGAACTTCTTCTACGTGGTTATGAGCGTCCTCATCTTCGTTTCCAGAAAAATCAAGTTCATGTAACTCTCGAATAATATGATCTGGAATAGAGTATTTTTGAGTGTGAGAATCTTGAGTAAAGCCACGGGCAGTTCTCATTCGGTTCGCTCTAAATCTTGCTCCATAGTTAGGTCATCGATATTATTTTCATTGATGACCTCCGGTTCTGCGTTCGATGGGGACTCGTAAAATGAGAAGATGTTGTGAACAGGAACCGGAGAATAGATTTTCCTTTTTCGAAATTGCTTCTCCGGGTCAGCAAATGGGGTAGCCAGAAAAGGCCTCGAGCTGCGAGTCTTGTATCCTGACATAATCAGAAAGAAAATTAAAAGCAGACTTAATATGAAATCCTAAAATAGCTCCCCGGCAGCGGCGGCAAAAACTTGATGCAGGTTTTACTGACCAGGTCTTAATATTTATAGTGTCTCGCTATACCTATGGTCTATCCTAGTGCACTAACGGGCAGTGTACCCGGTCGCGTATAGTGTAGTAAATGGTAAAGCTGAGGTCGTCCCAAGAGCTATGTGTGTCGGATTATTACTAAGTCTAATTGTCACAGAATAATAATGGTTTTGAAAGGGATTTAATTAAACTACTGATGCAGAATAAAATAAAAGCAGATAAATGGATAAAGGGAAATCAATTGAGGAATAGTGGTGCTAACCTAGTCAATCCTCCTAACTAGTTATGTCTACGTCTACCTACTTCCAATTACTTCAGGTGGGGTCAAATTCGAGAGGACATCATTTGGTCAATTCGGCCTAACCTATCAGCAAAGATGCCACCACAGGAGAAATCAGCATCATAAGTCTGTTGTTCCTGGTCCCCTAAGCCAAGTCATTAAGTACCGCCACATGCTAGATATATAATAGTGAGTGCCGGTGTTAGGAACTTAGACACTACACCCCCAGTTCTTAAGTTCATCAAAACGATAGGTGATCAGTTGGTCAAATCTTACCAGTAGAAAGGGTCGTCAGTTGGTAATATCTTACCCTTCCTGTCTCAGTCCGCTCACCTAGGGTCAGTTGGTCATATCTCCTAGGCAATTGGCCTCTACCGCCATTCAAAACTACCGAACCAAGGGTGACTACCAAAGAACTATGCATGCATACACTTAGAAATAATTGTACGAAAGTAAAGGTAAACGCAAACAAAGCAATTAAGGAATCATAACTAGGCTAGCACCAAAAGGTGCTTAGCCGCTCATATTAATCATGCAAATCAATTCAATATTCAAAGGTATGAAATACATGAATTGAAAGTAAAAGAAATAATAAACGCAAAAGCTTATCGTAATGGAGTTACTTCTCCCTTGGAAAAAGCTCCGTATGCTTCCCTAGACCTGCCTTGAGCTTTTTACCACGTTCTAAGAGAGTTGTGTGTGGAATGGGATGATTAGAAATGCTGGAATTCGTGGGGTATTTATAGGCCAGGTCTGGGTTACGGCGTAACCAATATAGGAGTTACGCCGTAACCTTCTATTCCTTCGTAAATGCACTAGATCTGCTAGTTATGGCGTAACCTAATAAGTGGTTACGCCGTAGTCTTCAATAAACTCAGTTACGTCGTAAGTGATGATGTAGTTACGGCGTAAGTATCAGCGGCTTAGAACCTCATTTGACCTAATGGAGTTACGTCGTAACCTTTGGGAAGAGTTACGCCGTAACCTCTTGATAAGTTGGTATTCTGGGTCACGCAATAGTTACAGCGTAATGTGAGAGAGGAGCTACGCCGTAACTTCTTTAAAATAGGCATACTGTGATAAATCTTTAGTAATGTTTCCATTTCCGCGTCTCTTTAGCTCCAATGCTCGTAATTTACCTGAAAGTGGAAAACAATGGAAAACAAGCGTAAATCCGTATAAATGATATAAATAACGAGCATTATCGGGGGAAATTGACACTTAATATTCAGGACTATTTGATGTTATCACTCACCTTAGCCACAACAATGCACTATTCATAACTAACATGACTGGCATCTAAAGCTAATCTCCACGGCATCCAGAAGAAGGGTACGACGAGTACGATATAATAGAAATGGCGCAACCTAATGCGTATATGATTATCTCAAAATACGGCTCATATGATGACGAAGTCGGTAAAAGATAATGTGTAGTAGTTTTCATGGATTTATTCGTGTCATTACTTTCAAATTTCCATTATAAATCTCCAAAAAGTTTAGTTTTATCACTTCGTGTGGTGGTAAGAAACATAGACTCGACATACAACTCACGCGAAAGAAGAGGAGATGTCGACATAGTCGAGACATACTGACAACTCGCGTCGAAGAGGAAAAGACATCGAAAAAGTCAAGAAATACAGACAATACTCAAGCTAGTCAAAGAAGACTAGAAAAATGACAACTATCTATGAAATATAAAAAGGTCAATTGGTAAGTTTAAGTAATTTCCCCATAATCCCAAACGTACATGTTTATAATGAAAGATAAGTTTCCATTTATAGGTTGATTAATAAAAGCTTCACAATTGTTAATCGTAGTTAGACGAGTTTATAATAAAGTAGTATTTATAAGATATAACTATGTAGTATCTTATAAATGATACGTCCGTTTATTCAATGTTCCCAAATCATTATGACTTTAATAAATTGTCTTCTCAAAACAACCTTTCCCAACAAGTTTACAGAAGTTAACTTTTATTTATAAAACACGAGTTACTATCTTAATTAATAAGGGTTTATAATTAAATAAAACCATATCCGTCGACAATATATTTTTTTTGGGTAAAAGGGTTAATTCACCCCGGTAAAATTCATTACGCCAAAAAACATTGAAGTAAAACGTTACATAGGCAATACAACTGCACAAAGCAGAAAAACTACACAGCTAAACGTTGTAACAAACAATTACATTTAAAACCTTATCTAAATGTAATAACCAAGGTTCAAAGAACCACTTCCAAAGTGAGCAACTCAATCATCCATAATCTTCCATACATTACCCTTGAGTGCCGCACCAACAACCACATCCGAACACACCCTAGCACCATGAAAGATGCTAAAAAATTCAAACCCAATTGCTTCCGCTGTTAATATTCCGCACGAACACTAATATCCACATAAGAATGAAAACCCCGGCAAAATGAGTTCAAAAAATGAATAAGGTACAATTAACCCTAACATCCAAGAAACCAAATTAGGGTTTATCGAACCTAAACTTCCTACTCAACATGCCACGATTTGAAGAACAAAGAACCATGGCAATGCATAACAGCCCTTGTTACATACAATCCGTAGAACGAATCAGAAATAGAAGCACCAAATAGAGTTTGCCAAAGATGAATACCCACATTATAACAATCATGCCAAACCATGTCATTCATCTTTAATACAAACACGTGTTAATCTTGGTAGAGTAATCGAATCAGCAACCTGAATAAAGAAACTACCTACACACGACTTCCAAATACCAATAGGGAATACAACCCTAACATCCCCATACATCATGCCTCGACAAAAACCAGATAAAGAACAGATGTAATCCCAAACCACTAATCGGCCACCAAAGCCGACCAAACATAAAACCTAATGCCCCTAGCTCTGAAAACGGATGTAACAGATCTGAACAGAAGGAAAACATAGCATAGGGTTCATATAAGCAACCCTAACATACCAGAAAGAGGGTCTCAAGATACACCATGTGAGATTTGCGAACAAAAAGAGATATGAGAACCATGAATACTAGGTTTTTGAACAAAAACCACAAAAACTTAACTTACACTCTCCCAAACCCACGTAGACTAAAGATCACGCCACTACACAAGATCCATGTAAAGGAAACGTGCAAATAATCAAAGACCCAAACAAGGGTCACATGAAAAAAGTTAATAGAAACGAACCCTAAAACATAGGGAATCGTTTATCCCTAATAGCCACCAAAACCACGAGCAGATCGTATCTAAGTCATACGAACATACCCAAATCCAACACCAAACCCTAGATAAAAATGATAAAAAAAAATAATTGTATACATTGAATCAGATTAGCGTTTACAATAAAAGATAGACGATTTCCATAGAGAAAATAAGATATATAACGCACACCTCACCCCCAAAGACACCAGCCATCATCACCGATTGTATATTATTCAAGAAAATAATAGAGAGGCGGTTAAGATGGTAGGTTTAGATCGAAATATGGGGGGGGGGGAAGTGGACGAAAATCGCCCCCAGGGGAGAGAGAATTAGGGTTTCGTTAGATGGTTATGAAATTATCCGTCGACAATATATAGCTAAATATCTTGTTATTAGTTAATATGTGACAATTGAATATTTAGGCTCGTCGCGAATCAAATATATTAAATTCACTTTGTGTCTAATATATTGTATCCGGTTTTTTAGGGTAAAGGGTTTTTCCCCGGTAAATATATAACCAAAAATAATGTTAAGTACAAATGGAATGTGGCAGAGGTACCACATTAACCTCAAGCAAAAAGCTTGATAAACTTGTGTTTATGACAGGCCATAAACACAATGAACCTAGCTATATTACATCACCTAACTAGGCATAAAACAAGAAAAATCCTGTAGCAAGCGAACATCCCGCATCCACCCAAAGCACAAAAGGAGCAAGTCAACCCAGGAAGTTTGGCTCCTTAAAAACCCTTTCCAAGAAAAACCCGAAGGGAAAAACCTTGGAGTAGGGAAAAAGAGTACAACCCTTACCTGAAACTCCCATCGTGTATAAGACAAACACTTGGAATCTTATAAATGATAGTCTACTATATAATATATTGTATCCGATTAAGTCTAAAATATCCATTTTGTCCAATGTTTAATAATAATAGTCTATTAACTCTAATATGTCCAAGCTAGTCCAATATTAATGCTCTAATAAATCTTACGTGTCCAATTAGTATCAATATCCAATCTGATATAACTCAATGTCAACAAATCATAATCCGTACATTAAATTCATTAAATACCAATTTATTGCAATACCAATGATCAATATTTCAAAAAGTATTACACTTAACAATTTTTAAGTAATTCTAATAACTTTAATCCTAGTATACGTTATGCTTTGGCCCGATTCCAAACACGACTCTCATGACACCCGAGTTCCAAAATGACTTGTCGCATACGCAAAACAACCGAACACCAATTCAAAGATCATAACCACATGAGACTAAGCCCATGATGGGTCTGACTTCATCCATATGGGTTCTAACTCGACTGACCCGACTCACCAACACGTATACAATCCGAACCAATACTATCTTACCTGTAACCTAACAAATCCAACACCCTTTTTCCACGCTCACACGAAACAATACCAACATCACTTTACAACAGTTCTTACCATGACAAGATTCAAACCCGAGTCAACTCAACTCACTGAGTTGACTCGTTCGAGTTGACTCATAGACTGAGTTGACTCGACTCGTACCAAAATTAGGACAATACCTTGTGACTAATCATTACCACATGAAACAATATCAAAACACGGGTCTAATTCCTGTTTTAATCCGAATTTTAATTTCATAAACTTGATACTCATTTTTATTCAATTTGATTTCACGAAAACCTTATTAACATTATACTAATTCGCTCAAGACAGAAAATAACAACAACATATATGAAACGGGTCTCGGCTTACCATAAAGAAAAAGAGGGAAAGGTCGTGTGTTACTAACAACCGATCTCCTCAACCACGAGCCAACTCTAATCGTGACCATATCTCGAACAAAACACGATCCACAATGCTATGGTGACCCAAACGTCACTACTAGACCTGATTTATATCTATTACTAGCAAGACTTGTATATAATCTTATCAAACTCTAAAACCCTAATATTCGTACTATAAAAGTCTAGATCTAGAACGCATGGGGCGTCCTTAGGGCGCGTGTGGCACATGAATGTGACCACAAGGTCCTGATCTATCGATTGGGTGTGGTGGTGTAACATGGGGTGGTGGCCGGAATCCGGTGACGGCGCCGAAACCCTAGAGAGAGAGGGGGTTTCCCGTGAGAGAGGCGAGAGAGAGGGGAAGTATTTATACTTCCAGGAGGAACCAAAAGGGTAGTTAGACCAAAGTTGAGGGGACGGCGGGTGAACTATCACAGGGACCAGTTTGGTAATTTTCTCAATCTTTTGCAATATTAGATTCAGGACTCGTTTAGACTAGCAAACGATGGATTCATGACCCGGGAATTACACCAACGCACTCAGAATAATATTTCCGATAAGAATGATACATAAATACGTCTCGTATAATAAATCAGAGGGAAAGGTCACTCTAATTGTCGTTTCTCTATTTAAGGCGCATCGGGAGAATTATGGGTTGTCACACAGATCCTGACAAAAGCTTTCATCCAAACTAACTGAACCACAAAGAAGTTTGACACCATTGGCCGGCCAAGAGATATTTATAGTAAAAACATCCTCCACTCTTCTTCTGGGATCCTCCATAGGCCAGAAAAGTTCGGTCGGTCTGATCAACATTCAAGAACAAACCCTGAGCCGGGCCATCCGTCATAATAATGTCAAGCGCCTTGGCAACCATGAGGGTATCTCCAACAACAGCACCATCATCAAGATACCAAGCCTGAAGATTAAGCTCATAAGATTGATTAATAGTCTGGACCAAGGGGTGCAAAGTGAGGGCAAACAACAATGGGCCTAGCGGATCCCCTTGTTTAACCCCTTGACAAGACCAAAGGATAGAATCATCATAATAAAGTCTAGCAGGTCTGGCATAGCAAAACTCAACCCAAGGAGCAATAGAAGGACATCGCATCCTGGTCTCCTAAAGCAAGACGCTCCTATTGACCAGATTGAAAGCATTCTTAAAGTCCACCAAAAACATAGAAAACCCAACTTCGTGACCCTTAGACTCAATGAGCCTATTCACAGAATGGAGAACAACCTCACAACCGCCTGGAACGCCAAAAAAAAATTGAAAGTCCTGTAAATAAGTATTCATAGAGTTGCCAATTGAAGAAGAAGCGACCTTAGAAACAAGCCTGCATCACACCATATCGACAGCAATAGGGCGTATGCCTCCACCCGGCTTGACCAGAGGAGTCAAGGGGGCACTAGCAATATACTCTCCTAATAAAGCAGGGCACTTTCCACTAAGAAACAGGTTGACAACACCGGTGATAGAACCCAGCAGATCATCAGCGATGGCAGATGCAGCCCTTCCCAAAATATACATTAAATGTTGTGCTCTTAGCCCATCCCGACCACATGATGTCCCTTTTGGAAAACTATGGATCATGTTCAACACCAGGTCTATAAGCACCCGGAAAATTTCATTTGTAATAAACACTTAATTATGAATAAAACATGGGATTATAGCATCATGAAATTTTCTGATCATCACCTTTGCATATCATTTGGCAAATGCCTTATTACACGCGAAACAAATGCTCAAATTATATCGTTGTGACCTGAATAAAATTCCCCTCGTTCCTAATATCATTAATTATTTAATTATATAAGTAGAAATTTATACAAAATATATAAGTAATAAAATTTATTTATTATTTTTATTTTTGGACCGGGCCTAAGCCTAACATCCACCCCATTATTCATTGGGCCTCGTTGCAACCCAAACCACATACGAGCCCAACTAACCTTTGTTTTTCTTTGGGCCTCGTCTTCTGCCAGCCCAACGCCAACCAACCCACACAAATAAACTTGTGTACACAAAAATTTACACTAGGAACTTGATCATTTGTTCCCGCTTGTTCCTGTGACCAAACGAACACCCCAACAAAACAATATCATCTTTGATCTCTATAGTTGCATGTGTGTGTGTGTAAAAAAAGAGACTAGACAAGTCCAAGCCACCCTAAAACAAATATAATAATGCCCTAAGTAATGTCATAACACTACTCAAATACACTTTGACCCAACAAGACTTTCTTACCCAATGGATTTAGTGTCCCTTGATTCGACTAAGCAAGAACCCGTTCCCCCTATGTTAGCTGCCAACATCCCACGCTTAAAAACCAAAAAATACCATAAATATTTTAATCCCTAGACATGCTCAATCCCTCCTTATAAACCTCCAACACTTAGCCAAATCCCACAAGTTGCCCTCAAAAACTAGCTCACAAGTTTGTCTCACAAACTCACATCTCACTTATAAACACAACTTGTCCACTGTGGAACGGGTCAAGGTAAAGAAACGCAAAAAGGGTTGAGAAGGTTGAGCGTTGGAAGGACAAGGGATCGTTTAGCTCATGTATACTCTAGTATCATGTTTCATCACCTCATTTCGAGTGTTGTAAGTCTTCGCTTAAACTTGTTTCATTTCGTTTTTCCTATATATGTTCTTTTTTTTGGGTAAAAGGGATTTTCACCTTGGTAAAATGCATTACACCAAAAACGTTGAAGTACAAAAGATGAGGGTGAAATCCTTCATCTCAGTTCCGCAGGACACATACAAATAACCATTATATAAGAGTGACACACCACTCTTATAACTAATAAATGAACATAGAAACTACAACGACTTATAAGATTAAAAATAAAAACTCAAGTAAAATCACTTGATTCTTCAAAAGTTGTCATAGAAGTTGGTATGTGCTAAAACACATACCTTTTTTATATCAAAACTGACCCAAAATAACCAAGAAAGAGCCGTTTATTGCTAATATTTGTGGTTTTCTTGAGTTTGTGCTTGTGTAGGTACGGATATGTAAAAGCACACAAAAAGGAACCAAATCAGACATAAATCCGAGCACGAGAGATTAAGAGAGCTTTAGCTGAGCCGGAAGATCAAAATTGAGCAATTATGAAGATTTTATTCTCCGAGGATGATTTTTGGAAGAAATAACCAAGTTTGAAGAAATGTCAAAATTAGCCCCTCAAGTTTCAGCAGTTGACAAAAGTGACCCTTGAAGATTCAAAAGTTGCAAATTAGCCCTTGTTCTATTTGAAGATTGTCAAGAATGGTCCTTTAAGATACTTTCAGAATTTACATGTTTGGCCCTTGGAGCTTTAGCTTTTACAACTTTGGTCCCTATATTGCATCTTGGATCATTATGCTAGTCCAAGTCCAATCCTTTATATCCTAAACCAGCTTACCCGGCCCAAACAAACAACCCGAATATCCCACTTACCCGAGCCATGCCCTGGTCAAACCCCACCCACGACCCGGTCAACACATTTGAGAAATATTAAACAAATACCAAACGCGCCCTTTACCCTCCGTCTTCCCCAAACCCAAACACCACCATTTACCCACCAATCCCAAACACCTTATCTCGTACTAGAATATTTCTAGAAACATTATCTGTCAGCTGACATGTCTGGATAAGTTGCACACGTGGACAAATGGAGCAATCTCATTGGACGCGACACCTCACTAGATGAATTGGAAGGTTGTGATTGGTGGTGATGACAATGGGGTGAATTTGTGGCTGTGAATGGACTTCTAGGTTCTTCTGAAAGGGATCCCAAGACCTCTTGAAGGCTATATAAAGACCCTTGAGCTCACAATGGATTGGGTGCAATTCATTAGTTTTCATTTAGCTTTTTGTTTCTTGTATTTCAGTAGTCTATAAACGTTTTCTTAAAGCTTTTATTATAATCTCAAAGTTATTTGTACTCTTACTTTAATTTTAATAAAATCTCAAGTTTACCTTATTATCTTGCATTTTCAGTTTTTAATAATGAATAAATGTGTTTTTAAGGTTGAAATAAGCTCACTCAGCTTCATATAAGCTGTTGTGAGCTTATTTGTTGTTTACTTGTTCCTTTTCATTCATTTCATTCACAAAAGATCTTGGTCAACAAAAGTCAACTGTGGTGCTAATCTTGGTTCAGAAATGGATAAGGGTTGATTTGATGATGGATCTGGGTTGAGTTGATGTTAAATGGTTTAGGATTAGTGGTTCTTTTGCTGGTTTGCAAGCCATAATGGCTGGGTTTCTTGTAAGTGTACCCTTAATCTCATATCTAGCTTAATATTGAGTAAAAGCCACTGTTTCATTTGGATCTGTATAAGTAGTGATTATCTAGCTTTAATTAAGTGATTTAAATCTGTTGCAATGATAGAGTAGGCTTGAGTTTGTGTTTTAGCTTAAATTGCTTGCAAAACAGTCCCTTAAGGAGTGTTTGGATCAGTGCTATTTGCTGTGCTAGAGGTTTATTCATTAGAATAGATTTGTTGCTTCAAGCTTGTTGAGGTTTAGTTAACTTATATCTGTCCTTGTTTGCATCCATTTTCATTCTAAGTCAACATTTCATAAAAACTGCTCTTGATTTATAACCTGTTGGAATCAGTGGCTGAGATTCTACATATAGGTGTAAAAGTTGATAAACTAGCTTGCTATAACTGTATTACATCATATTTCATCTTCATCAGTCCAACATTTGCATTTAAATCTCACATAAGTCAAAGTACCAAATCTGATTTCAAAAGTCAAAATGATGTGCAAACCAGTTTTATGCAGATCTTGCAGACCTTGCATAGTGGTCATTTCAAGTAGTTAGGGTCTCATATTTGGTCCATTTGCAGTTTGCTGGGTGGTCTTCAAGACCACATATCTGTTTTTCACAAAAGCTCTTCTGATAAGTCAGTAAATAAGCTCAAATTGGGTCAACTTGTTTTGCTTAAAAGATCAGTTAGCCTAAATCTTATTGAACTGCTTATTTGAGATTAGGAGTAGCTATATTTAGTTGATAATATTTAATTTCAATATAATCTAGTCTCTGTAGAAGTTTGGTGGCTAGTTGTGCTTATTTGCTTATTCATAAGTGCTTATTTAGAATCAGTTAACACTGCAGCTCACAATTCTCACACATAAGCATCATATTTGATATTTTTCATAAAACCAGAATAACATTTTAAAATTTTCCTGAGATTTTCATAATTTTTGGTCACTGTTTGCTATTTTTCTAGATTTAAAACAGTTTTTAGGTATTTTTAATAGCTTTTATTGCAAATAATTAAGAAAAAGTTCAAAAAAATAATTTTTCAATTTTCCCAGTTTAATAAAAATATAAAAAGCATAAAAAATATTTTTCCTTATTTTTCCCCTTTTATTTGGTATTTTTCACAATTTAAATTAGATTTAAATAGTTTTAAATTAGTAGAAAATTGAAAAATAATCAGAAAAATAAAAAAAATAGTTTTGAAAATTCTCTTATGGTATTTTATATTTTATAAAAATAGTTTCATATTTTTCCCCTTAATTTTCATAATTTTTAGTATTTTAATTTAGTTTTAATAGTAAAAATTTAGTTTTTAATTTAAATAAAATCCAGAAAAATCCAAAAAAATAGTTTTAATTCATAATTAGTTTTCACATTGCATTTCTAGAGTAAAAGTATTTTTAGGCATTTTTAGGATAAAATTTAGACGTAGTTGCTTTTTAATTACGTTTCGTTAATTATATTTTAGTTAAATCGCACTTAGGATTTCCCGTAAAATAGATTCCCTTAATTACTTTCCCTATTCCCGTAGTTTAATAAAATCAAAATCACAAATCAAAACATCGAGCATTAAATTCCAAACCAAAAAGGACGTTGGCAATTCACGCGTTGGGAAAGCGATTCGGGTTGACTAATCCGTATCAACGATCACACACAGGATTTGATTTATTATTCTTTTTCCTAAAGGAATTTGAATCTATCTTCGTGATTATTTTTGATATCGATATTGAGGTTTTATCCGTACACACATACCCTTAAGCCTTCATTATCAGCGAATCAGTGTCTGAACTGTTTTAAGTTTCTTACGGTTAGTCATTCACAAGTGGCTAGCTTGTGCGAGATAACTTGACGGGTTTATTCATTGAAATCAAATTTTGGCGCCGTGCTGGGGAGGTTGTGTCCACGACAATATCGTTTGAGGTTTGACGATTAGTGACTCGAGATCCTTCATTCGTGAAGTTACTATTTTTCTATAAATTAAAAAGTAAAAAATATTTTCCTTTTTCTTTTGTATATATATATATATATATATATCAATTAAAAATACAAAAAGATTTTCTCTTGTGTTTTTGCTAATAAATAGAAGACACCAATTATATAACATTCTCAACGGAGGTGTTATCATTAATAAGTTCCCGAACTAAAGATAAAAACTTGCCTTTGTGTCGCTAGTGAATTTATTTATCTTTATCGGATAAACAAACTGTGTGGTGGGTATAAGGACGGCCTGACATTAAATTGCGGCCGTAAAGAAGCGGGTTTTTAATAAGATTCGCGCTGACCTAAAAAGCTTCTCCGCGCGCTTGTGCGTTTGTCTTATAGAGGTGATTTATTCACTTGGGATTATTGGTTAAGTTCACTGTGTTTTCGAATACCGTTCGTTTTAATTGCCTTGGTTTTGAAAGTGCATGCGCACTCGTTGTAACAACTTACTGAGACCGATACTTGAAACCGCTACAATTCCGCGAAGGCGAAATAGACGTGCTCCATTAGTCGAACCCGAGATTCGAACTAATCAAACCCCGCCCATCATCGAAATGACGGAGGACAACCGATCCATGCTAGAGCAACTCCAAGCACCCACCGAGGGTTATGGAGAAGCCATCGTCGTCCCGGCAATCGTTGCCGATAACTTTGAGCTTAAACACGGATTGATAAATTTGGTTTCGTCAAGCCAATTTTACGGATTTGAGAGAGACGATCCTCACTCTCATATCCGACGATTCAACAAGCTCACATCTACGATCAAGTACCGTAACGTTCCGGAAGAGGCTATCAAGCTTCTACTCTTCCCATTTTCACTTGAGGGGGCTGCCCGGATTTGGCTCGAAAAACTACCCCCTCGATCGATAACCACATGGGAGAATTTAGTATCAAAATTCGTGAACGAATTCTTCCCACCGTCTAAAACAACAAGCCTAAAAAATGAAATAACAAAATTCACACAAAGATTTGATGAATCATTTAGTGAGGCATGGGACCGATTCAAAGATTTGCTTAGGCAATGTCCCCATCATGGTTTTTCTGAGTTGCACCAACTTGATACGTTTTATAACGGTTTGAATGAAACTGATCAAGACTCTCTCAATGCCGCCTTGGTGGTAATTTGTTGAGCCGATCAACGAGAGATGCCTTGTCAATTATTGAGAACAAATCTAAAGTTCGTACCTCACGTAGCAAATCGGTTGCTGCCCGAGTGGGTGTTACACCATCGTCCTCGTCTCACAGAAATACGTCTAGCACCGATGCTAAGATTGATAAGCTTACGGATATGATCCAGGCTTTGGTTAAGATTAAGACGGCTAAGGTTAATTCTTCTCCACCCGCTCAAGTCAAAGCGGTGGAATCGACTTGTACTACTTGTGGTGGCCCGCATGCCTACTACAATTGTACCGCCACCGATGGCAATCTTTTCGATGCTAATGCCGTAACCGGAGGTAACCAATACCGTTCTCAAGTTGAACCAAACCCTCGTGTTAGTAATCAAATGGTACCTCCGGGATTTTCTCAATCGAACAATCAGACTCGTTTTAACCAGAATCAAGTTCGTGGACCAAATGTTCAAAACCAATTCAAAGCCCCACCAAATCAATACCCGAACCAAGGAGTCAATTACAATCAAGGATATCAAGCTTCAAGCTATCAAGCTCCGCCTTTGCCTACAAATGAATTCTCGAATTACGTTCAGAACAATAATGCTACCATCCAAACCATGAGAACCCAGATTTCAAGTTTGAGAAATGAGTTTCAATCTTCTTTAACTAGACAAAGCAATGAGTTTAGGAATGAGATTCGACTTCAGAACAACAAATTGGATGCTTCGCAGAATAAACTTGAGAATATGTTGAATGCTGTTTTGTGCCAAATGAGTCAACCCTCGGGTTCCGGTTCTCTTCCAAGTAACACCATTCCAAACCCGAAGGGAGAAATGAAATCCGTAACCATTCGAGATGATGGGCCCTCGATGACTACTTCTTCTCCGGTGAGGAGTGTAGCACCAGAGACCGAGGTGACAAAGGACCCGGTAATTCCTCTTGATAATGGAAAAGCCAAATACGTCCAACCTCTGGTTGCCCAAGTTCCTTCTATCTCTGTCATAATGCCGAGTTCTAACCTTACACCGTGCAAATCTGTTCAATCACGATTCGACAAAATGAAAGTTATTTCCGGAACAAAGTTCAAACTTACGACTGATATGATTAAAGCTGCTGAAATGATTTATGAAGAGAAATTGGAACAAATTTCAAAGATTTCACCTGAGCCTACACCGTTTAATTCTTCCTCGAACCAAGCTCCCGAGAAGCTTGGTGATCCCGGGAAATTTCTCCTTCCTTGCTCCTTAAATGATATTAAGGAATGTAATGCCCTAACCGATTCAGGTGCAAGCATAGGTCTCATGCCTCTTGCGATATATCATGAGCTTGGATTGAAGACTCTTATACCGACTCGTATGACTATCGAATTAGCTAATCGAACAATTGCTCACACGGTTGGTGTAGTCAACGATGTTATGGTTCGAGTGGATAAATTCCATTTTCCCGTGGATTTCGCCGTAGTTGATATAGAGGTCGATGCCCGAGTCCCTCTCACTTTAGGAAGACCATTCTTGAGAACAGCGAAAGTCATTGTGGATCATTACCAAGGAACGTTAACGATCAGAAAAGGAAATGAAAAAATAGTGTTTTATGCTGAAAAAACGTCAAAACCTCCACCCGATGATCATTCGATTCATAGCATCGGTGTGATTGATTTTTCTCAAGAAAGTGGTGATTCCATTTTACCATCTGATCCGAATGATGTAAAGAAAGTTGAACCTAAAACGTCTCGAATTGATCTTTCAAGGTTTACGATTAAGAGTATGTCGACAATACAAGCTGAACGGAATGGAGTCTACAACGGTAGTGGTGGAAACTGCTAGCTCTAAGAGCACACCACTTGTCCCACCTCCGATTTTTAAGAAAATTGACCCTCCTTTGAGTGGCAATCCCACTCCTATTTCTGAAATCATGGAACCTTCTTTTGAGACATCTTTCGATCCAGAATCTTTCAAAACGACATTCACGAATCCCTTGTTCGAATTCGATTCTGAATATACTCAAAATTTTGAAAATCAACTCTTTGACGAAGAAAGTGAGAAGTTCACCGATGAACTTGCTCCTACCAACTCGATTTTCTTTGAGGATGAAGAAGAATACGATGATCTGTTTTTTCC
Organism: Chrysanthemum makinoi; assembly: GCA_910596185.1. Taxonomy (NCBI): domain Eukaryota; kingdom Viridiplantae; phylum Streptophyta; class Magnoliopsida; order Asterales; family Asteraceae; genus Chrysanthemum; species Chrysanthemum makinoi. The sequence continues at coordinate 40,836,028 of OU343219.1, forward strand.
GAAGAAAGATAAGGAAGTGAAGTTTTCGACAGATGAACTTGTTGATCCTGAGGTCCAATATTTTTTAACCGAGAGTGATTCCTCTCCTCGTGAGGATTTTCACATAGATGACACTTTGATCTCCGTCCTCTCCGAGGACAAGATTTTCAACCCCGGGATACGCATTGATGAGTTTTATGCTAAAAATGTCATTCGAGATAAGGATCCTCTCTTGGATGCCTTCGTTGATGAGCCTTTGAGTCACACCTTTCTATACCATGAGCTCCCGACTTCTTTGGAGTACTCTCTTATCGATCCTTCATCCCTTCGTCCGCCAGCAAAACCGCCGGATGATGGATCGTTCTTTAATATGCCTTATGTGAGTTTGGGAGGAGTTATTCCTTATGTGCTTGCGCCCGACATTTTCTTTCCCTCCCAACCCACTCAGTCTCATTCTTTCGGGAATGAGGACACCGTTTTTGACCCTGGTATCTCTACCATTTTCTTCCCCAAGGACAACTGAATTCGGGGACGAGTCAGGCTAGCGACTCGTTTAAGAAAAACAGTAGCGCTTCGTGGGAGGCACCCCATGCTTATCTCTATCTTCTTTCTATTTTCTAATAAGTGACGTGAAGGGGTTAGCCTCTTCGATTTCTCGTGTTTGGTTGTTTGTGATGTTGTGTAGGAGTCTCCCGATATGAAGACTCTCGTGCTCGAAGTTTGTTTTTTCTCCACTCGAGTTTCATGACCGATGCTGATGGAAATCCGATATCCTAATCTTATCGACTAACATTTATCTTTGAGCATACTTAATAAACGGCTTTTAGATTTTCGTGATACCCTTGCTTTAAACATTGAGGACAATGTTTCGTTCTAGTCTGGGGTAGGGTAATCTTCGATTTGATTTGACCGCACTTGCTTGTTTTTCGTCGTGTACTCTCGCAACCCCGTTTTTCCTTAGAAAATGAGAAATTGTGCAAAAATGAGAAAAATTTAAAATTTTTGTAAGCTTTTGTTAAGTCTTTTTGACTGAAAAGTTTGCTAGTCTCTTAGACAAGAAGCTATAAAATGCGAATTCTAGCTCACAAGGCCAAGATTTTGCAAGTTTCCCTAAGTGACTTTAAATATGCATAACTTTATTTCATTAGACGAAGCATTTGCTAAGTTAATATATGTTTTGACATCTTGTTGACTTTCCGCTGGTGAGAGTAGGAATAGAATTCTGACTTGACCGGGCGTGTTGAACCCTAGCTTGTTCCCTTAACCATAGATAATCTAGAAATTATCGGCTAAGCATCCGCGGATCTCATTATTTGGGATTTTAAATTTGCGGAGATCGAGAAATGATAGAGTTGCTTATGAGTTTAGATGCTAAGCGTGGAGTAGTTGGTTCTCTTTAGAGCCCATCGAAGGTACTTATGGCTTTTTGTTCCCACAAAATTGTTTCACCCCATATCTGTCTAATAATAATTAGAGATGTTGAGTTTTTGGCGATAGTTAGTTCTTTATCTTCTTAAAAGAATATTTGTTTTAAAAATTGGGTACACATCAAGGATCCGTAATAAATAAAGCAATAAGTGATAAGTGAAAAAGTAATAAGTAAAGTTGTGAGCTGCGGTGTCGAGATCGGACCCTTGGATCTTTAGCCGGGATTGAGTGAGGTCTTAGCCTAGCCAGCCGGGATCCTCATTTCATGAAGCCTATAGTCTTGGAATTACCCCGTGAAGCTCCGTAGTTCATAGCTCATATAAATTAAAGTATAAGTGCAAAAAAAAAAAAAAAAAAAAAATTAAATTATTATTGATGAAAAATGAAAAAGTCAAAAATATAAGTGAATAAAAATTCCTTGATGTGGACCTCATTTTTGGGACAATGGTTCATGAGAGAAGGCGGATAACTAATTATTGACTTAGCTTTGTATCTTTATCGGAATAAAAGTTATCGAAACGAGAATTATGAAGAAATTCATGTCTCACAAAAATAAAAAAAATCTAGAGGAAAATAGGAAAATGGGAACAAAAGGTAATTACACAAGTAACTCCCATGGGTAGTGTTAGCATCTAGAGTCATACTTAACAATGATTTCGGTTTTACGCTTAGTTTGGGGACTTGTGAAAAATCAGGAACGATGTATTCTATCCGTATGGTCACTTCACGCTGTGTTGTGTTTTCTACTCCGTGATCCTAACGTGTCGTTTGAAAAATGTTGGAGTTATTGATCGACATGAAAGTTCAACAATCCGTCACTCATAATCGGAATGTGCTTAACCGTAATATCTATACATGTGAATTAAAAGGTAAACGGGGCGTTTTTAGAATTAAGGCTTTCTTAATCTCTTTTGAGGAATCTTTGCTACTTCTTCATAGGTTTAGTAGAAAGAGATTGAAATCCTTGGTTTTAGAAGCGTGAGTTGATTGCATTGTGTGAGGACACGACAATGGTTTCGTCTGGGGTATTTTGGTATGTGCTAAAACACATACCTTTTCTATATCAAAACTGACCCAAAATAACCAAGAAAGAGCCGTTTATTGCTAATATTTGTGGTTTTCTTGAGTTTGTGCTTGTGCAGGTATGGATATGTAAAAACACACAAAAAGGAACCAAATCAGACATAAATCCGAGCACGAGAGATTAAGAGAGCTTTAGCTGAGCCGGAAGATCAAAATTGAGCAATTATGAAGATTTTATTCTCCGAGGATGATTTTTGGAAGAAATAACCAAGTTTGAAGAAATGTCAAAATTGGCCCCTCAAGTTTCAGCAGTTGACAAAAGTGACCCTTGAAGATTCAAAAGTTGAAAATTAGCTCTTGGTCTATTTGAAGATTGTCAAGAATGGTCCTTTAAGATACTTTCAGAATTTACATGTTTGGCCCTTGGAGCTTTAGCTTTTACAACTTTGGTCCCTATATTGCATCTTGGATCATTATGCTAGTCCAAGTCCAATCCTTTATATCCTAATCCATCAAAAGCCACGGCCCAAAACCAGCTTACCCGGCCCAAACAAACAACCGAATATCCCACTTACCCGAGCCATACCCTGGTCAAACCCCACCCACGACCCGGTCAACACATTTGAGAAATATTAAACAAATCCAAACGCGCCTTTACCCTCCGTCTTCCCCAAACCCAAACACCACCATTTACCCACCAATCCCAAACACCTTACCTCGTACTAGAATATTTCTAGAAACATTATCTGTCAGCTGACATGTCTGGATAAGTTGCACACGTGGACAAATGGAGCAATCTCATTGGACGCGACACCTCACTAGATGAATTGGAAGGTTGTGATTGGTGGTGATGACAATGGGGTGAATTTGTGGCGGAATGGACTTCTAGGTTCTTCTGAAAGGGATCCCAAGACCTCTTGAAGGCTATATAAAGACCCTTGAGCTCACAATGGATTGGGTGCAATTCATTAGTTTTCATTTAGCTTTTTGTTTCTTGTATTTCAGTAGTCTATAAACATTTTCTTAAAGATTTTATTGTAATCTCAAAGTTATTTGTACTCTTACTTTAATTTTAATAAAATCTCAAGTTTACCTTATTATCTTGCATTTTCAGTTTTTAATAATGAATAAATGTGTTTTTAAGGTTGAAATAAGCTCACTCAGCTTCATATAAGCTGTTGTGAGCTTATTTGTTGTTTACTTGTTCCTTTTCATTCATTTCATTCACAAAAGATCTTGGTCAACAAAAGTCAACTGTGGTGCTAATCTTGGTTCAGAAATGGATAAGGGTTGATTTGATGATGGATCTGGGTTGAGTTGATGTTAAATGGTTTAGGATTAGTGGTTCTTTTGCTGGTTTGCAAGCCATAGTGGGCTTCTTGTAAGTGTACCTTTAATCTCATATCTAGCTTAATATTGAGTAAAAGTCACTGGTTCATTTGGATCTGTATAAGTAGTGATTATCTAGCTTTAATTAAGTAATCTAAATCTGTTGCAATGATAGAGTAGGCTTGAGTTTGTGTTTTAGCTTATATTGCTTGCAAAACAGTCCCTTAAGGAGTGTTTGGATCAGTGCTATTTGCTGTGCTAGAGGTTTATTCATTAGAATAGATTTGTTGCTTCAAGCTTGTTGAGGTTTAGTTAACTCATATCTGTCCTTGTTTGCATCCATTTTCATTCAAAGTCAACATTTCATAAAAATTGCTCTTGATTTATAACCTGTTGGAATCAGTGGCTCAGATTCTACCTATAGGTGTAAAAGTTGATAAACTAGCTTGCTATAACTGTATTACATCATATTTCATCTTCATCAGTCCAACATTTGCATTTAAATCTCACATAAGTCAAAGTACCAAATCTGATTTCAAAAGTCAAAATGATGTGCAAACCAGTTTTATGCAGATCTTGCAGACCTTGCATAGTGGTCATTTCAAGTAGTTAGGGTCTCATATTTGGTCCATTTGCAGTTTTCTGGGTGGTCTTCAAGACCACATATCTGTTTTTCATAAAAGCTCTTCTGATAAGTCAGTAAATAAGCTCAAACAGCTGGGTCAGAACTTGTTTTGCTTAAAAGATCAGTTAGCCTAAATCTTATTGAACTGCTTATTTGAGATTAGGAGTAGCTATATTTAGTTGATAATAGTTAATTTCAATATAATCTAGTCTCTGTAGAAGTTTGGTGGCTAGTTGTGCTTATTTGCTTATTCATAAGTGCTTATTTAGACTCCATTTACACTGCAGCTCACAATTCTCACACATAAGCATCATATTTGATATTTTTCATAAAACCAGAATAACATTTTAAAATTTTCCTGAGATTTTCATAATTTTTGGTCACTGTTTGCTATTTTTCTAGATTTAAAACAGTTTTTAGGTATTTTTAATAGCTTTTATTGCAAATAATTAAGAAAAAGTTCAAAAAAAGAATTTTTCAATTTTTCCAGTTTAAGAAAAATATAAAAAGCATAAAAAATATTTTTCCTTATTTTTCCCTTTTATTTGGTATTTTTCACAATTTAAATTAGATTAAAATAGTTTTAAATTAGTAGAAAATTGAAAAATAATCAGAAAAATAAAAAAAATAGTTTTGAAAATTCTCTTATGGTATTTTAGATTTTATAAAAATAGTTTCATATTTTTCCCCTTAATTTTCATAATTTTTAGTATTTTAATTTAGTTTTAATAGTTAAAATTTAGTTTTTAATTTTAATAAAATCCAGAAAAATCCAAAAAAAATAGTTTTAATTCTAAATTAGTTTTCAAATTGCATTTCTAGAGTAAAAGTAATTTTAGGCATTTTTAGGATAAAATTTAGACGTAGTTGCTTTTTAATTACGTTTCGTTAATTATATTTTAGTTAAATCGCACTTAGGATTTCCCGTAAAATAGATTCCCTTAATTACTTTCCCTATTCCCGTAGTTTAATAAAATCAAAATCACAAATCAAAACATCGAGCATTAAATTCCAAACCAAAAACGACGTTGGCAATTCACGCCTCGTTGGGAAACGATTCGGGTTGACTAATCCGTATCAACGATCACACACGGGATTTGATTTATTATTCTTTTTCCTAAAGGAATTTGAATCTATCTTCGTGATTATTTTTGATATCGATATTGAGGTTTTATCCGTACACACATACCCTTAAGCCTTCATTATCAGCAAATCAGTGTCTGAACTGTTTTAAGTTTCTTACGGTTAGTCATTCACAAGTGGCTAGCTTGTGTGAGATAACTTGACGGGTTTATTCATTGAAATCAAATTTTGGCGCCGCTGCCGGGGAGGTTGTGTCACAACAATATCGTTTGAGGTTTGACGATTAGTGACTCGAGATCCTTCATTCGTGAAGTTACTATTTTTCTATAAATTAAAAAAGTAAAAAATATTTTCCTTTTTCTTTTGTATATATATATATCAGATTAAAAATACAAAAAGATTTTCTCTTGTGTTTTTGCTAATAAATAGAAGACACCAATTATATAACATTCTCAACGGAGGTGTTATCATTAATAAGTTCCCGAACTAAAGATCAAAACTTGCCTTTGTGTCGCTAGTGAATTTATTTATCTTTATCGGATAAACCAACTGTGTGGTGGGTATAAGGACGGCGACATTAAATGCGGCTGTAAAGAAGCGGGTTTTAATAAGCTTCGACTGACCTAAAAGCTTCTCCGCCGCAGCGCTTGTCTTATAGAGGTGATTTATTCACTTGGGATTATTGGTTATGTTCACTGTGTTTTCGAATACCGTTCGTTTTAATTGCCTTGGTTTTGAAAGTGCATGCGCACTCGTTCTAACAACTACAGACCGATACTTGAAACCGCTACAATTCCGCAAAGGCGAAATAGACGTGCTCCATTAGTGAACCGAGTTTCGAACTAATCAAACCCCGCCCATCATCGAAATGGCGGAGGACAACCGATCCATGCTAGAGCAACTCCAAGCACCCACCGAGGGTTATGGAGAAGCCATCGTTGTTCCGGCAATCGTTGTTTATAACTTTGAGCTTAAACACGGATTGATAAATTTGGTTTCGTCAAGCCAATTTTACGGATTTGAGAGAGACGATCCTCACTCTCATATCCGACGATTCAACAAGCTCACATCTACGATCAAGTACCGTAACGTTCCGGAAGAGGCTATCGAGCTTCTACTCTTCCCATTTTCACTTGAGGGGCTGCCCGGATTTGGCTCGAAAAACTACCCCCTCGATCGATAACCACATGGGAGAATTTAGTATCAAAATTTGTGAACGAATTCTTCCCACCGTCTAAAACAACAAGCCTAAAAAATGAAATAACAAAATTCACACAAAGATTTGATGAATCATTTAGTGAGGCATGGGACCGATTCAAAGATTTGCTTAGGCAATGTCCCCATCATGGTTTTTCTGAGTTGCACCAACTTGATACGTTTTATAACGGTTTGAATGAGACTGATCAAGACTCTCTCAATGCCGCCGCGGGTGGTAATTTGTTGAGCCGATCAACGAGAGATGCCTTATCAATTATTGAGAACAAATCTAAAGTTCGTACCTCACGTAGCAAATCGGTTGCTGCCCGAGTGGGTGTTACACCATCGTCCTCGTCTCACGGAAATACGTCTAGCACCGATGCTAAGATTGATAAGCTTACGGATATGATCCAGGCTTTGGTTAAGATTAAGACGGCTAAGGTTAATTCTTCTCCACCCGCTCAAGTCAAAGCGGTGGAATCGACTTGTACTACTTGTGGTGGCCCGCATGCCTACTACAATTGTACCGCCACCGATGGCAATCTTTTCGATGCTAATGCCGTAACCGGAGGTAACCAATACCATTCTCAAGTTGAACCAAACCCTCGTGTTAGTAATCAAATGGTACCTCCGGGATTTTCTCAATCGAACAATCAGACTCATTTTAATCAGAATCAAGTTCGTGGACCAAATGTTCAAAACCAATTCAAAGCCCCACCAAATCAATACCTGAACCAAGGAGTCAATTACAATCAAGGATATCAAGCTTCAAGCTATCAAGCTCCGCCTTTGCCTACAAATGAATTCTCGAATTACGTTCAGAACAATAATGCTACCATCCAAACCATGAGAACCCAAATTTCAAGTTTGAGAAATGAGTTTCAATCTTCTTTAACTAGACAAAGCAATGAGTTTAGGAATGAGATTCGAATTCAGAAAAACAAATTGGATGCTTCGCAGAATAAACTTGAGAATATGTTGAATGCTGTTTTGTGCCAAATGAGTCAACCCTCGGGTTCCGGTTCTCTTCCAAGTAACACCATTCCAAACCGAAGGAGAAATGAAATCGTAACCATTCGAGATGATGGGCCCTCGATGACTACTTCTTCTCCGGTGAGGAGTGTAGCACGAGAGACCGAGGTGACAAAGGACCCGGTAATTCCTCTTGATAATGGAAAAGCCAAATACGTCCAACCTCTGGTTGCCCAAGTTCCTTCTATCTCTGTCATAATGCCGAGTTCTAACCTTACACTGTTAGGAATTAGAAAATTACATGTTAAAGTGTCGGTCACCCCAATTATAAGTCTAGCATATGTTAGCTCGTAGACGTGTCGTTTGTTACGGTATTAAGTATTTTATTTGTTAGTATTGTAGCGTAGTTTAGTTTAGAGCAACACCGTGGAGGAAGGACGGGTCTTTACCCATTGTATACCTGATCCACAGGCCGATAGGAGGTCGTGTATTTGTAAGTATAAATACCCCTTCCATCCATGGAAGGGGTGGTGCTTCAATTCAATCTAACCTTTCATTTGTGTAAACCTCTAGCAAGAACACCCTCTTTCTCTACTTTCTCTCTCTAAAATGGAAAACATGTATTTTGATCTCCCAAGACCACCCGAATCATCTAACACAATAAAATAACGATCCTACAATTGGTACCAGAGCCAGGTTGTTTGTGTGTATTGATTTTTGTGGTCTCGTATCATGGTTATGTTGGTTTTTGGATCATGTTAAAAACTGTTTTTAATACTATTATTTGGGTCGGATAACTGTTTCCGATTACTTTTGTGGAAAACTATTTTTATCATGTTTTCGTACTCTCTTGTTTGGTTAACATATACATGTCTTAGTCATTCAGTATCATCAGTTGGTGTTCTCTAGTCCAAACAGTCCGTATATGATGTTTTTTGTTACCATTTCAGTGAAGTCATTGTGGTCATTTATGGGTTGTCAAAACGTGGTCTAATGGGTCAAATGAAAATGTTTAATGTTTTTTTTCTGGGTTTAGATATATATGGTCGGACCTTGTCGGAAAACTCATCGGAATAACCACAAAATGGACCTGGCGACTTGTACTTATATCATGTAGCGAGTTGGTCGTTTCTTCATGGCGACTTGTCTTGACAAGTCGTCAAGATTCTTTGTATCTGGTTAGCGAGTTGAGTATCAAAAATTGCCTAGCGACTTGTATTTACAAGTCGTAGCGACTTGTCCTAGCGACTTAGTCTAGCGACTTGTCCTAGCGACTTGTCCTAGCGACTTAGACTAGCGACTTAGTCTAGCGACTTGTCTAGCGACTTGTCTAGCGACTTGGCTAGCTACTTGGCTAGCGACTTGGTTTAGCGAATTGGCTAGCGACTTGACCAGTAAACTAGCGACTTGACAGAAAGGTAGAAGAAGAAATGACTCGACCAACACGACCATATACCAATTACCAAACATCATGACCTCATCAACAACATCACTCATCTATGTCTTAACAACGATTACAATGGTCAAGACTCGAACTCATATTCGATTGATCTCAGTTTCTCTAACTTGGCGGAACTCAAGAGTTACATCAAGACCAAAGGTCTAAAGCAAGTTTAGAAATCTTCATTGATCAACTCATAACGATAAAGAAAAACAAGTCACTAGATCTCGGCTATTTGTTTTGTGGCATTCTATTACAACATCAAAACCACGAGGGTCAACACGAAACATACACCATCACAGATCCTATTGCATAAATCAAGAAACGAAAACAAAGGACAAAAAAAATAATTGATCTCAGATTATTTTTTTTTCAAAGACCATGAAAGATCTTTCACAAGAACTAACCCTTCATCGATCATCAATAATAAAAGCATGGAAATCTTAAAGTAGATCTCAGTCGGTTCGTGCATATTCATTGAATAATCAAGACCATCAAAAGGTATATGCCACGGAACCAAATCATCACTGATCCGTTTTTTTTAAAACATATGGAACCATATTTTAAGATCTCGAGTTTTTCGTGTGTTGGTCAAGAACTATCCGACCAAGATAAGATTTTCACTCTTCATCGATCAAATGATTCACAAGTTTCATCATATATCCGAATCTAATGATAAAGAAAATAACAAGAATGTTATCTCTTTTCTCATGGCTCGTTAAATTAAGGTACAAAACAAGTCTCAATCTTAAATGGAACGTTTACAAGCAGTAGATACTTACCAAGAATTCATATCCTAATGAACTTGATGCCATCCCTGTGGCAAATTATCGAGACCTTCAAGCCATCCCTGTGGCGAGGTCTTGTTGTTGCTGTGTTGTGATTACTATAATGGAAGAGAGTCTTGTGAAGTGCCTTTGGTATAGAATGAGTGAAGCAGATTAAGATGAGAGGGGTTGTCAAAGGGAGGCTAACTTACTAATGGGATTAGGGTTTTATCGCAGCTATGATAATTGAAGCGTTATGTTGTGAGAAAGTTTTAGGTTAAGTGGGAAATGTGTACTCTTTAATACATCCGAATTATTAGGGCAAACCGTTTTCTTGTTGGGCCTTGTATGTAATGTATCTTGGGCCAAGTGTTTATGTTTATGGACCGAAGGTATACATATTGGACTCTTGGGCCGAATGAAAGTGGCTTAACAAAGTTAATGACCTACATATGTTACTTTGTGGACTTCAAGTATGGGTCGAATGTATATGGTTCGATGCATGTGGTATATTAGCGTTGAGTTACGTGGTATTTGTCGGGTCTCGTTATAATCGTTTGATCAAATATCTTTTGATTCAAAATATTGCTATGAAGCCAGATTTGTATTGGACTTGGATTGAACTGAATTTAATTGATTTCATATCGGGTTTCATGGACTTAAACGAATTGAATGGGATCATGAAATGTAGATGTTGGGATTGATCTTATTATAGGACACTGTGGTTTCATGTTGAACTGAATATGGTTGCTTTTATGTGGGGATTGTGTGTTAGTGGATTTTGCTATAGATTTGGCTCACCATTTTTTTACATAATCATGGATTTGGATATTACGGTTATGAGACCGATTGGATTTATGAGTTTTGTGAGAATGAGACTTGATGACATGATGTAGTGATTCATCATGTTATGAGTGTTGACAATTTGGTGTATGCATTTTCACGAAGAATATTGCATCATGGCTTGAATTAATGATTAAACAAAGTTGACTACGGGGTTGTTTGTACGGTATTTCTTATTTGGATTTGAAGTGAGGTTTTTCCGGACGCCGTTTGCTTAGTTCGTCTTCTTTCTTTCTACCCTTCGCGAAGATGACTTGTTTGGGCGTTTACAGAGTGTGATAAAGACTTGGCTATTTAGTTACGGTTGTGATTCTTTCTCGATTAACCCACAACGTGGCTATCACTTCGGTGTCTCACGCAGTTGAGGATATGTCAAGAGGTCTTGTACATTGGGTACACCGTTTCTTCTTCACAAGAATTAGTAAAAGGTTAAGTAACAAATCTGGGGATTTCTACTTCATGATCAAGTTTGGTATATCGGGTTTACTTCTCCATGTGGTCACTACTATAGCCGACTGATTGCGTGAATGATGTGTTTACCAAAGTGTTAATTGGATGGTTGATGATGTTGGTTAAGGATTTGTTGATGAACCACTGCATGTTCCCTAAAAAAGATATTCACGAAACCCAAATTGTCATAACACATTCAAAATGACATTGTTTACGGTTTTGTCTTGATTTTGTAAAATCCGCGAAAGAACCTATTTCTCGGTTTAAATCATAGACACAGAAAATCCATTGACAATGGAAACATCCTAGTAATAATAAGTGCATTTCGGATCTATCTTACGGTTTATTCTTGGTTTTGTAAAATCCCCGAAAAAAGAAACTATTTCTCGGTTTAAACCATAGAGTTGTAAAATCCCGTATTGATGGAACCATCCTGGAGAAAGGAAAGTGTATTTTGGGATCTCATTTGATCTTTGCGTACGGTTTTACGTTCGAAGAAGGGATAAAAGGGTGTACTTCATGAATTGGATGTATGTTTGGATATTCGTCATGGCGGTTTGGTTACTTCAATGTTTTACGGGGGTATGCTCACTTTACCATGGTCGGGATGAAACCCTTATCAAAGTTCATTTAAATGTCAAAGAAGGCTAGATTTGAGCAGTTAAGAAGATGTGACATCGGCGTTAATTCAGTATTATTTATTTGAGGTTGAAGTGAAACATCACGGGCGAGTGTACTTAGTATCTGAAGGTATCGGGGATGGATGGATGAAGATTCTTCGAGATCCTTGTTCGAGCTTATTATCAAAAACGAAGACTTGGAAATCTAGTTATTGTTGGGTGTCTTTTACCTTTTCTTTTACCACTTGGGGGAATTGGGCTCATACCACCACAAAATAACTATCACTTTAAGGAGTTACGTTGTAGTGCTCAGTGTCACATTCAATTGTGGATTTTCAAGAGGTGACATACGTCTTATACTTGATGGTTGGTTGGTTGAAGAGTATAGAGTAATTAGAGATTCAATGGAGCATGAATTCTCGGCACCGCTCTTTGTTACATATGTGCAAGTTTAAGTCACGAGTTCGGGTTAGTTTACTTCAAGGTCAAATTCATCATTTTGGGTTATCTCCATCGCTGTCATCCGCGACGATGCAGAAAGCCTCTTGAATGATAATGGGGTTGATTACATGTTTTACTAAGAGAGCTGAAAAGAGAGAGATTATGATGTATGAACACAACAGTTCATGCCTCGTTCTCTAAAGAACAGAAATGTGTACGTTTCAGTGCGCATTATCTTATGAAGAAGAGAAATCTTCTTATGGCGTTTGAATACTTGATTCAGGCCTCGTCTTAAAGAAAAAGAAAAGTGTATGCGTGTCGGTGCGCTTTATCTTCAAGAAGAGAAATCTCTCTATTATGACCATTCTCATCAACATGCTTCATACTTTTTCCATGTGCTTCAGTCATTAAGTGAACCGGACTACTGTTGATTGTTTTCGATTCCACTTCTCAACTATTATGACGATGGCGACATCCTGTGCTGATTTTTGCGGGGAGAAGTGTGAATAGACTACATTTGGATAATGTTCACTTATTTAGTCAAGAATGGCATCTCCGTATGCAATTCTTGAGGGGAGAAAAGTGTGAATTTTTGCATTGTTGATTGACATTTGAGAATATAAATGGTCATACGGCTCTAAACTCATGTAAGAACCGAGCTTCTTCTTATCGGGTCATCTTCACATGGAGTTTTTCTCTTCTAAGAGGCGTTGGTTGACATCTTCACTCGGATTGATGAGTTTATCGACAAAGTGCTTCCGTTTAATGCTTCACGTATACAGCAACATGATGATTCGAACAATCTATCTGTTCTTGTTTGATGTGATTGGTAGTTTGGTGTTACCATCTTTTGTGTTCGTTGCGGCCGATTCTTTGATTTCCTTGATGAACATCTTTCTGTTCTTGTTTGATTGGGAGGGATTTTAGTTAAGGGGATTTGCAAGATGTAAGTTAATTGGGATGCTTTTGGTGGGATGCTTTTTGGTGTGAGTTGAAGATGTTAACTATCTATTCCCCAAATGAACAATCTTGAAGAAGGTCGAGTCTACAGTCTATTCTACATTTTCTGCTACATGTTAGAAGACTAAAAGACGAGTTGCAGTTGATTATCAAAAGACTTCTTCTTAATCTGCTCATTCATCATACAGATTGTCAGGTTTAGGGAGAGCGCTAATTGGGGAGAGTGATATGGATTTTAAGCCCCAATTAGACTTGCTCATATTCTTCAACAAGTTGATTCTCACAAGAGTTCAAGTGTTCTTCTCAACAAATTTCAAGTATTTGGGCATTCAAAGAGTTGTTGATTCTGAAGTATCAAAACCAGCAAGGGGGAAGGAGACACACATCTATACGCGAGTAATCTTGACGAGCTTAATACTTCTAAGTGATTGAAGATATCCCTGGAAGACTATTGTCATTACCGCAGAGAAACTCAAGATTTGACTCATGGCGTTAAGTGTTTTTTTATTCCAACTATGTGGGGGAAGAGATGGAAGAGTTAGTTTAGAAGATGAAATAGGTACACAAGTGTGTGATGATTTTGATTTTATCACAATCATCAGGGGATAGAGATTGTGCACATTGGGGATGCTCATTTGTTTTACTGAGGGCTTAATCGTGATTCAGAGATATAATCACTTATTCGGTGTTGACATCCGCGAGATTGTCACCCGCAGAGATAATCATGATTCGACTGCTTCTTCAATGTTATCGGTTATTCTCTCTTTGGGCATTCGGGTACTTGGGTTCGGAGCTTCATACACTTTCTTCAGAGGGAGAAAAGTATACATCGGGGTTATTCTTTGGCTATTGGACTTAATCTGCTACTTCGATGGTATAAGTTTCTTTGTCTTCGGGTATGTGTATTCGGGTTCGTGAGCTCTAGTCTAAGAGACTGACTGCATCAATTCAACTACGTGGGGGAAGTGGTCTCTTGACACCTTTTGGAAAGGATTGCTTCAGACGTCAGGAGAAAAGAAATTTGAGAAGATTATTTATGTGTGGGATGATACGGTGTTGTTCTTCTTGTTGATGATATAACCTCGAACTAAGAATCACGGTGATTATTCTTGAAAGGAGCAGCGGGATTTATGATAATGGTGTGCTTCTCTGTGCACCTGGCTAAGGCAAGCTTGAAATAGAGCTTCGAATCTGGTCAGCTAAAGGATTTTCGGTTTAGGGGAAGCTGCCAAAGTCTCACTTTCAGATGGTTCAATTTCTTTCTTCGATTCAAGAGCCCTGGATGCTTTGGTGGTGAATGTTTAAGAGTTGATGACTTCTATCTTCTCTGACGTCGCTTCGATATCCTTATCTCGGTTTATCGTATCATCATCTTCTTTAACTATATCATCTATTCTATCCTTGTAAATATATTTATCGGAAAAACCAAATACAAAATTATAAAACCAACAAAAGAAAATAGAAAAATATAAAATCTTCAAAAATCCATAAAAATCAGAAAATTTCAAAAATACCAAAAACATTGTTTTCTCAAGACATGTCTTCTGGTATCGATAACATCTACGGTCTTAGAAATGTCATTCAATAATGGCACGGGACTTTAGATGAAGTTCGAGCAGGAGGTGTAAATATTCTTTTCTAAACATGTCTCAAAATATGGCTTACAGTTATTTCAGACTGTAACCCGCGCTTCAAAAAAAAAAAGATGGCTTACAGTTATTTTAGACTGTAACCCGGGCTTCAAATGATGGCTTGCAGTTACTTGATGTGACCCGCTTAAACTATGGCTTGCTATTATTTCAGATAGCAACCCGCTCTTTAAAGGAAGGAAAGTGTTGCGCTAAACAAATTTTCAAATTCGTGCACTTATCCTAAAAACAAATTTGAGGAAAGTATGTCGAAGGATGAATCTTTGTTCCTACACAAATGTTTTTCCGTCTAAAATTCTTCAGAAAAATATTTGTTGTTTTCATAAATGGTGGTAAATGAGTTGCTTGAAATACAATCAGTTTGAGTTTTCGTTAAATTGAAAACTCAATCAATGACTTCAGCGCTTTTAAACTTTTCAGAAATTTAAGTCATTGATTGAGGGGGATAATGTTTTCAAATCTATCATCTAACGAGATTATCTTAATATCCTATGTGCTTAATTAAATACAATTTCCTATGTTGAAGGACTAGGTTTCTAGGATGTGATTGTTAGGATTAGATGATTAGAGTTTGATAAACACATTATTCCCATGCCATATATGATCTGATTGATATGTTGCATTGACTTTTATTAGTCGATTGTTGTTTGGGTGATGTCGACCACCATATATTTGTATGTGTGTTCACTAACGTATGCAGATATCATGGATATAAGAATGTTCCCGATCCGGATCCCACAAATGAAGATGATTGGATGCCGAAAGGAAAGGGTAACTATATCTTGGGTTGACAAAATGAAGAAACGGAGCTTTATTGGACTTCTATGGAGAGTTGGCATATGCAGCGTAAGAGGTCTCACTTGCATCGCCAGATGGTTTTCTTCTAAGTGATTGAAGAAACGGGCTTAATTTGACCTCGGTTGGCATTCAAATGCAGCGTATGAAGAAGTCTCACGCATCGGCAGACGGTTTTCTTCCAAGCCCTACAGCAACAACAAAAGCTTCTCAACCACCTAACGTATCTTTGTGCAGGGATACCATTTTTAAACAATTTTGAATATGTTGATTAAATTGTTTTTGAAAATGGAAAATATTGTTTTGAAAATATATTGGACTAATTTTTGAAAATCACCGGACTTCTTGTTATCAAAACCTAAGTCACTCAATTATTGACTTCTGTCATGGATTGAGGGGGAGAGTGATTTAAAATAAAATATTTTCAAACGATATTTCTTCACAAAAGTTCCGCTTTGTACTATATAAGTGGTGATCTAAAGATTTAATGTTATGTCATGGTATGATTTTTCTTTAGAATCAAGGTCTTTCAAAATGAAATTTTTTCTGTTCTTGTTTGATTGTGAAATTGTTTTGTTTTACTTAAAAGATCTCTTAAAAACTATCATACCTGACACTAACAATCTTTAATGTCTTAACATGGTCCTTATCTGTCATTTTTCAAAGTTAAATCAAGCCACGTCTTTCCCCAAAATCTTTTTAATGATTTAAATCAATTGGGATCACAAATCTCAAAAGGTTTGAAACTTTGATCGGGTAGAGATCGAGTTAAATCTCTTATCTGTTTAAATGGAATTGGTTTTAGTCCTTTAAAGGCACTCCCGCCTCCATGTGCCAAACGATTTCAATACACGATGCACATGTTGAGGAGGAGGATTTATCCAAAAACATGATGAGTATTTAAACTTGGCCACATATTCTCCCATGTTTTATAAACCTTATTAAATCACTTGGGATTCAAAATCTCAAAGGGTTTGATATTTTTGATCGGGGGAGAATTTGTGATTTAATAATGAAATTTGATAAAAGTTGATCGTTTTTATTCAATTGTGCAGGCTCTTTCTCTCGTATGTGCTAAAGCAAAGCTTCGAATCTCGAAGCATATATTGAGGGGGAGCATTTTAAAAGAAAATAAACTATCGAGGTACAAAAGCTTTTATGTTTTAACATAATGTACCTTGATTGTGTTTTCAAATGGTTTTATTAATGGATTTTGTGATCGTGGATGTGCTTCAAAAGAACTCTTGCCTCTATGTGATAAAATGATTTCAAATATCCTATGCACATATTGAGGGGGAGAATTTTACCAAGAAAATCAAATGGCTTTTTCGTAGGAAATTGTGATCAAGAAATTATTTCAAAGAAATTATTTCAAAGAACTCTTGCCTCCATGTGCCAAACAATTTCAATATCATATGCACATGTTAAGGGGGAGCATTTCTAAATGATCAAAACTATTAAGGTACAAAATGCTTTGATTTTATATCACAAGTACCTTGATTTTTTTTCCAAATGATTTTTCAATTGGTTTCAAGGAAGAATGAACTGTACCAAAAGACCGACCATTTTACTTTATGTATGGAGTTATGAGGATGGTTAGGTTAGGTATTTGTTCCCACGATCCCGCCAGAGCCGGAGGGATCTACCCAGGGACAATCCACTAGATAGTGTAGAGTCCTTAGGTATATTGAAAAAAAAGGAGAAAAGTGAGATATGGGAAGAGTGCGAACTGAGACAGAGCTAGTACTGGAATAAACCCAACAAGGTTCTAGTTATGAAGTCTCGGTAAGCACTGAAGGGGTTGAAGAATGGAAAAGAATTGAATGTAAAAAGGGTGAAAAGAAATAGCCCTCCATCAATTCAACCTTAGGGCCGAAACCGGGTTCAATTCATATGCTACTAGTGGTTACTAAGGTAACACTGGTATTGAAGACAAGTCGTCATTGACCCAGTGATGCACTGCACTAAACTTCCCAAGCCACTCAAGTTCCTCTTAAAAGGGCTTGTTTCATTCTCACGGGGAACCGACATTATCTATAAACTTTCTCTTAGAGATTGTTGATATTGAAGAAGGAGACCCTCTCCCTAGTCTCCGGCATAGGAACCAAATGTGCACGATTGAGTCTAGAGCCAAGAGATCATCCACAATATCTCATTAGGGCACTAAATTCTTGAAGACTTGTCTGCTTTCACATAATGTGGAAAGTAAGTATATATTAAGAGTCCTACGCATTATCCTTGTGGTATTGCAGAACATCTGAGTGATATGCATACATATTCACAATGAAGATGGAAAGCCTTCTCGAGCCAACATCAAACAAGCTCCTGGTAGGTGGCATGTGAGATCTATTCTGTAGATCAACCATGTGACAACTGGATAGAAACGATGGGGCGATTCACTCGTGAATCAACCTTGGTCCAGGAATGGAATTGACGAATGCTTTTGGAAAACCGTTCGTGTGCAAATCTTCTTTTCTCTAGCACATCGAATGTGTACTTATGTTTTCAAATTCAAAAAGTATCTCTGATTGAAAAATACTTTTAGAAAAACTGTTCGATGTGCGAATTCTTCTTTTCGCTAGCACGTCGAATGTGTACTCATTCTCTAATACAAAAGTATTTTGATTGAAAATTGATCTTTCTCATAAAACCTTCGTCGTATTGCAAAACTCTTTCTTCAAGCAATACGCGATTGTTTTTCAAATCATTTTTCATCAGTCAGTGAATCTCAATTGTCTTGGTTCACTCACTCCGTGTTGTCTTCTTTGAGACGTTCGGTTTGAGAACAGCTAGAACAACTACGAAACCCTGTCAAGGAGATTCTCGAATCCTACCGATCACAGCAGTACTTGTACTGATCAACGGGGAACCGTGGGCCGTGTACCTCAATTCAACGAAAGTGATCAAAGACACTTTCGTGTATTTTATTGCTAACTGTTGTTTGCAGGAACATTTGGACGGTTGTACCTGATCGAATTGAGGAGTCAATCCAAAGCCGCATGCTCACAGCATCCACACTTAATTGAAGAAATCATGAATGGTGCATATCTACATAACCTGGCTCTGATATTTCATACTATGCTTCTGCTTCGCTGCTGCAAAATATCTTGAACCAAGTAAGGCTTTCGCTACTGATGGAAAGATGTCATGATTCAAAAGTGTGAGCATGTCGGTCCGAAAGTCACAACTTCACATGATGGCAACACATTAAAGGGTGATCCAGATTATCGTGTGGTGATGATCTCAATGAAAGCTCGAAGATCATCAAAGATGTGGATCAGTTCAAAGGCCTCCACTTAATGTACAATTCAATGCGGGACTTTAAAGAATCGCTACAAAAGCACAAAGATGCAGATGTTGAAGAATTCAAGTCTACGAGCTCAAGAACTAAAGACAAAGATAGAATGCTAGGATGCAAAATGTATTTCATGGGGTGACCTCCCTTAGGGGGAGATTGTTAGGAATTAGAAAATTCCATGTTAAAGTGTCGGTCACCCCAATTATAAGTCTAGCATATGTTAGCTCGTAGACGTGTCGTTTGTTACGGTATTAAGTATTTTATTTGTTAGTATTGTAGCGTAGTTTAGTTTAGAGCAACACCGTGGAGGAAGGACGGGTCTTTACCCATTGTATACCTGATCCACAGGCCGATAGGAGGTCGTGTATTTGTAAGTATAAATACCCCTTCCATCCATGGAAGGGGTGGTGCTTCAATTCAATCTAACCTTTCATTTGTGTAAACCTCTAGCAAGAACACCCTCTTTCTCTACTTTCTCTCTCTAAAATGGAAAACATGGATTTTGATCTCCCAAGACCACCCGAATCATCTAACACAATAAAATCTGTTCAATCACGATTCGACAAAATGAAAGTTGTTTCCGGAACAAAGTTCAAACTTACGACTGATATGATTAAAGCTGCTGAAATGATTTATGAAGAGAAATTGGAACAAATTTCAAAGATTTCACCTGAGCCTACACCGTTTAATTCTTCCTCGAACCAAGCTCCCGAGAAGCTTGGTGATCCCGGGAAATTTCTCCTTCCTTGCTCCTTAAATGATATTAAGGAATGTAATGCCCTAACCGATTCAGGTGCAAGCATAGGTCTCATGCCTCTTGCGATATATCATGAGCTTGGATTGAAGACTCTTATACCGACTCGAATGACTATCGAATTAGCTAATCGAACAATTGCTCTACGGTTGGTGTAGTCAACGATGTTATGGTTCGAGTGGATAAATTCCATTTTCCCGTGGATTTAAGCGTAGTTGATATAGAGGTCGACGCCCGAGTCCCTCTCACTTTAGGAAGACCATTCTTGAGAACAGTGAAATTCATTGTGGATCATTACCAAGGAACGTTAACGATCAGAAAAGGAAATGAAAAATAATGTTTTATGTCAAAAACGTCAAAACCTCCAACCGATGATCATTCGATTCATAGCATCGGTGTGATTGATTTTTCTCAAGAAAGTGGTGATTCCATTTTACCATCTGATCCGAATGATGTAAATAAAGTTGAACCTAAAACGTCTCGAATTGATCTTTCAAGGTTTACGATTAAGAGTATGTCGACAATACAAGCTGAACGGAATGGAGTCTACAACGGTAGTGGTGGAAACTTCTAGCTCTAAGAGCACACCACTTGTCCCACCTCTGATTTTTAAGAAAATTGACCCTCCTTTGAGTGGCAATCCCACTCCTATTTCTGAAATCATGGAACCTTCTTTTGAGACATCTTTCGATCCGGAATCTTTAAAACGTCATTCACGAATCCCTTGTTCGAATTCGATTCTGAATATACTCAAAATTTTGAAAATCAACTCTTTGACGAAGAAAGTGGGAAGTTCACCGATGAACTTGCTCCTACCAACTCGATTTTCTTTGAGGATGAAGAAGAATACGATGATCCGTTTTTTCCGAAGAAAGATAAGGAAGTGAAGTTTTCGACAGATGAACTTGTTGATCCTGAGGTCCAATATTTTTTAACCGAGAGTGATTCCTCTCCTCGTGAGGATTTTCACATAGATGACACTTTGATCTCCGTCCTCTCCGAGGACAAGATTTTCAACCCCGGGATACGCATTGATGAGTTTTATGCTAAAAATGTCATTCGAGATAAGGATCCTCTCTTGGATGCCTTCGTTGATGAGCCTTTGAGTCACACCTTTCTATACCATGAGCTCCTGACTTCTTTGGAGTACTCTCTTATCGATCCTTCATCCCTTCGTCCGCCCGCAAAACCGCCGGATGATGGATCGTTCTTTCATATGCCTTATGTGAGTTTGGGAGGAGTTATTCCTTATGTGCTTGCGCCCGACATTTTCTTTCCCTCCCAACCCACCCACTTCTCATTCTTTCGGGAATGAGGACACGTTTTGACCCCTGGTATCTCTACCATTTTCTTCCCCAAGGACAAATGAATTAGGGGACGAGTCAGGCTAGCGACTCGTTTAAGAAAAACAATAGCGCTTCGTGGGAGGCACCCCATGCTTATCTCTATCTTCTTTCTATTTTCTAATAAGTGACGTGAAGGGGTTAGCCTCTTCGATTTCTCGTGTTTGGTTGTTTGTGATGTAGTGTAGGATTCTCCCGATATGAAGACTCTCGTGCTCGAAGTTTGTTTTTTCTCCACTCGAGTTTCATGACCGATGCTGATGGAAATCCGATATCCTAATCTTATCTACTAACGTTTATCTTTGAGCATACTTAATAAACGGCTTTTAGATTTTATTGATACCTTGCTTTAAACATTGAGGACAATGTTTCGTTCTAGTTGGGGTAGGG
The DNA here is from genome assembly GCA_910596185.1 of Chrysanthemum makinoi. NCBI lineage: Eukaryota > Viridiplantae > Streptophyta > Magnoliopsida > Asterales > Asteraceae > Chrysanthemum > Chrysanthemum makinoi. The sequence continues at coordinate 40,857,415 of OU343219.1, forward strand.
TAATCTTCGATTTGATTTGACCGCACTTGCTTGTTTTTCGTCGTGTACTCTTTCAACCCCGTTTTTCTTTAGAAAATGAGAAATTGTGCAAAAATGAGAAAAATTTAAAATTTTTGTAAGCTTTTGTTAAGTCTTTTTGATTGAAAAGTTTGCTAGTCTCTTAGACAAGAAGCTATAAAATGCGAATTCTAGCTCACAAGGCCAAGATTTTGCAAGTTTCCCTGAGTGACTTTAAATATGCATAACTTTATTTCATTAGACGAAGCATTTGCTAAGTTAATATATGTTTTGACATCTTGTTGACTTTCCGCTGGTGAGAGTAGGAATAGAATTCTGACTTGACCGGGCGTGTTGAGCCCTAGCTTGTTCCCTTAACCATAGATAATCTAGAAATTATCGGCTAAGCATCCGCAGATCTCATTATTTGGGATTTTAAATTTGCGGAGATCGAGAAATGATAGAGTTGCTTATGAGTTTAGATGCTAAGCGTGGAGTAGTTGGTTCTCTTTAGAGCCCATCGAAGGTACTTATGGCTTTTTGTTCCCACAAAATTGTTTCACCCCATATCTGTCTAATAATAATTAGAGATGTTGAGTTTTTGGCGATAGTTAGTTCTTTATCTTCTTAAAAGAATCTTTGTTTTAAAAATTGGGTACACATCAAGGATCCGTAATAAATAAAGCAATAAGTGATAAGTGAAAAAGTAATAAGTAAAGTTGTGAGCGCTGTCGAGATCGGACCCTTGGATCTTTAGCCCGGATTGAGTGAGGTCTTAGCCTAGCCAGCCGGGATCCTCATTTCATGAAGCCTATAGTCTTGGAATTACCCGTGAAGCTCTAGTAGTTCATAGCTCATATAAATTAAAGTATAAGTGCAAAAAAAAAAAAAAAAAAAAAATTAAATTATTATTGATGAAAAATGAAAAAGTCAAAAGTATAAGTGAATAAAATTCCTTGATGTGGACCTCATTTTTGGGACAATGGTTCTTGAGAGAAGGCGGATAACTAATTATCGACTTAGCTTTGTATCTTTATCGGAATAAAAGTTATCGAAACGAGAATTATGAAGAAATTCATGTCTCACAAAAAAAAAATCTAGAGGAAAATAGGAAAATGGGAACAAAAGGTAATTACACAAGTAACTCCCATGGGTAGTGTTAGCATCTAGAGTCATACTTAACAATGATTTCGGTTTTACGCTTAGTTTGGGGACTTGTGAAAAATCAGGAACGATGTATTCTATCCGTATGGTCACTTCACGCTGTGTTGTGTTTTCTACTCCGTGATCCTAACGTGTCGTTTGAAAAATGTTGGAGTTATTGATCGACATGAAAGTTCAACAATCCGTCACTCATAATCGGAATGTGCTTAACCGTAATATCTATACACGTGAATTAAAAGGTAAACGGGGCGTTTTTAGAATTAAGGCTTTCTTAATCTCTTTTGAGGAATCTTTGCTACTTCTTCATAGGTTTAGTAGAAAGAGATTGAAATCCTTGGTTTTAGAAGCGTGAGTTGATTGCATTGTGTGAGGACACGACAATGGTTTCGTCTGGGGTATTTTGGTATGTGCTAAAACACATACCTTTTCTATATCAAAACTGACCCAAAATAACCAAGAAAGAGCCGTTTATTGCTAATATTTGTGGTTTTCTTGAGTTTGTGCTTGTGCAGGTACGGATATGTAAAAACACACAAAAAGGAACCAAATCAGACATAAATCCGAGCACGAGAGATTAAGAGAGCTTTAGCTGAGCCGGAAGATCAAAATTGAGCAATTATGAAGATTTTATTCTCCGAGGATGATTTTTGGAAGAAATAACCAAGTTTGAAGAAATGTCAAAATTGGCCCCTCAAGTTTCAGCAGTTGACAAAAGTGACCCTTGAAGATTCAAAAGTTTCAAATTAGCTCTTGGTCTATTTGAAGATTGTCAAGAATGGTCCTTTAAGATACTTTCAGAATTTACATGTTTGGCCCTTGGAGCTTTAGCTTTTACAACTTTGGTCCCTATATTGCATCTTGGATCATTATGCTAGTCCAAGTCCAATCCTTTATATCCTAATCCATCAAAAGCCACGGCCCAAAACCAGCTTACCCGGCCCAAACAAACAACCTGAATATCCCACTTACCCGAGCCATACCCTGGTCAAACCCCACCCACGACCCGGTCAACACATTTGAGAAATATTAAACAAATACCAAACGCGCCCTTTACCCTCCGTCTTCCCCAAACCCAAACACCACCATTTACCCACCAATCCCAAACACCTTACCTCGTACTAGAATATTTCTAGAAACATTATCTGTCAGCTGACATGTCTGGATAAGTTGCACACGTGGACAAATGGAGCAATCTCATTGGACGCGACACCTCACTAGATGAATTGGAAGGTTGTGATTGGTGGTGATGACAATGGGGTAAATTTGTGGCTGTGAATGGACTTCTAGGTTCTTCTGAAAGGGATCCCAAGACCTCTTGAAGGCTATATAAAGACCCTTAAGCTCACAATGGATTGGGTGCAATTCATTAGTTTTCATTTAGCTTTTTGTTTCTTGTATTTCAGTAGTCTATAAACGTTTTCTTAAAGCTTTTATTGTAATCTCAAAGTTATTTGTACTCTTACTTTAATTTTAATAAAATCTCAAGTTTACCTTATTATCTTGCATTTTCAGTTTTTAATAATGAATAAATGTGTTTTTAAGGTTGAAATAAGCTCACTCACTTCATATAAGCCTTTGTGAGCTTATTTGTTGTTTACTTGTTCCTTTTCATTCATTTCATTCACAAAAGATCTTGGTCAACAAAAGTCAACTGTGGTGCTAATCTTGGTTCAGAAATGGATAAGGGTTGATTTGATGATGGATCTGGGTTGAGTTGATGTTAAATGGTTTAGGATTAGTGGTTCTTTTCGGGTTTGCAAGCCATAGTGGCTGGGTTTCTTGTAAGTGTACCCTTAATCTCATATCTAGCTTAATATTGAGTAAAAGCCACTGTTTCATTTGGATCTGTAAAAGTAGTGATTATCTAGCTTTAATTAAGTAATCTGAATCTGTTGCAATGATAGAGTAGGCTTGAGTTTGTGTTTTAGCTTATATTGCTTGCAAAATAGTCCCTTAAGGAGTGTTTGGATCAGTGCTATTTGCTGTGCTAGAGGTTTATTCATTAGAATAGATTTGTTGCTTCAAGCTTGTTGAGGTTTAGTTAACTCATATATGTCCTTGTTTGCATCCATTTTCATTCAAAGTCAACATTTCATAAAAATTGCTCTTGATTTATAACCTGTTGGAATCAGTGGCTCAGATTCTACCTATAGGTGTAAAAGTTGATAAACTAGCTTGCTATAACTGTATTACATCATATTTCATCTTCATCAGTCCAACATTTGCATTTAAATCTCACATAAGTCAAAGTACCAAATCTGATTTCAAAAGTCAAAATGATGTGCAAACCAGTTTTATGCAGATCTTGCAGACCTTGCATAGTGGTCATTTCAAGTAGTTAGGGTCTCATATTTGGTCCATTTGCAGTTTGCTGGGTGGTCTTCAAGACCACATATCTGCTTTTTCATAAAAGCTCTTCCGATAAGTCGAGTAAATAAGCTCAAAGCAAATTTGGGTCAGAACTTGTTTTGCTTAAAAGATCAGTTAGCCTAAATCTTATTGAACTGCTTATTTGAGATTAGGAGTAGCTATATTTAGTTGATAATAGTTAATTTCAATATAATCTAGTCTCTGTAGAAGTTTGGTGGCTAGTTGTGCTTATTTGCTTATTCATAAGTGCTTATTTAGACTCCATTTACACTGTAGCTCACAATTCTCACACATAAGCATCATATTTGATATTTTTCATAAAACCATAATAACATTTTAAAATTTTCCTGAGATTTTCATAATTTTTGGTCACTGTTTGCTATTTTTCTAGATTTAAAACAGTTTTTAGGTATTTTTAATAGCTTTTATTGCAAATAATTAAGAAAAAGTTCAAAAAAAGAATTTTTCAATTTTTCCAGTTTAAGAAAAATATAAAAAGCATAAAAAATATTTTTCCTTATTTTTCCCCTTTTATTTGGTATTTTTCACAATTTAAGTTAGATTTAAATAGTTTTAAATTAGTAGAAAATTGAAAAATAATCAGAAAAATAAAAAAAATAGTTTTGAAAATTCTCTTATGGTATTTTAGATTTTATAAAAATAGTTTCATATTTTTCCCCTTAATTTTCATAATTTTTAGTATTTTAATTTAGTTTTAATAGTTAAAATTTAGTTTTTAATTTAAATAAAATCCAGAAAAATCCAAAAAAATAGTTTTAATTCATAATTAGTTTTCACATTTCATTTCTAGAGTAAAAGTATTTTTAGGCATTTTTAGGATAAAATTTAGACGTAGTTTCTTTTAATTACGTTTAGTTAATTATATTTTAGTTAAATCGCACTTAGGATTTCCCGTAAAATAGATTCCCTTAATTACTTTCCCTATTTCCGTAGTTTAATAAAATCAAAATCACAAATCAAAACATCGAGCATTAAATTCCAAACCAAAAACGACGTTGGCAATTCACGCCTCGTTGGGAAACGATTCGGGTTGACTAATCCGTATCAACGATCACACACGGGATTTGATTTATTATTCTTTTTCTAAAGGAATTTGAATCTATCTTCGTGATTATTTTTGATATCGATATTAAGGTTTTATCCTTACACACATACCCTTAAGCCTTCATTATCAGCAAATCAGTGTCTGAACTGTTTTAAGTTTCTTACGGTTAGTCATTCACAAGTGGCTAGCTTGTGTGCGATAACTTGACGGGTTTATTCATTGAAATCAGAAGTCCATAACCTCCAACGATGCAGCCATAGCCATGGTAGTACTAGAAACGAACCAGCACCAATCCACACCAAATAAACTACAACGAACCCCCATTGTTCCGAAAGGGACCAAACAACAAAATTTATAACAAACATCAATACTAAGACTTGATTCCAATACCTCATCTACTACAAGTTTCGATGGAGTGAAACTGTAGTTAAGAATGTAACCGGTGTATAATGATCAACCTTAGACGAAATATAGGGTTGTCGCACCCTAACATACAGAAATAACATTTTTATCTCGACCCACATGTTGAGAATAATAACCACCACACCATATGTCAGAAGAGGAACATGTATATGCCAAGTATCAAACTCCCATATGAGCTTAAACTTAGCAACCGAATCACCAAAATTATCTTCTTCTCCAGTGGACCGACAAGAAGACAAACTTACATGATGAAGTCATAATCAATATGCCCATAAATTGCGTCAAATGACCTGTTCTAGCAGGACATCGAAACACTTCACCAACAAACCACAAGTCCAGCTAACAAACAAAATAGGCAAAAACAATTATCAAGAAGAAGGCCATTTTCCTGTTCGAGCGTCCACTAGACTTGTACCTATAGTAGTCACCCATTGTAGCAGCAAACAAATATAATTGAACCCTAAGTAATAGGGTATTCAATGCAGATTGCCTCGATCACTTCTACAGCATCAAATGAACTTCATGCAGAAACGACCATCCATAGATTGAAAATAGGGTCATCATAACCCTAATCATAATATAGATCAAAGAAAAGTGAATTCTGCCCAACACCACCAGGTCTAACCATAATACGACACCAACAAATAGGGTTAAATCCTAACTACCAGTAATAATGATAACATGACATCATACCAAAATGAATCAGTAGAACAAACACCATGCAACGAGAATACACAACTTAACGACCAAAAGAGCACCAGGCCGAACTTGAACACAACATACCCAAAACACGATCCAACAACAGCCAATAATCAACAATCACATGCATAAGATCTGTTTGGGACGATAATAGGGTATACATAAACCCTAACTTCCAATTCCAATCTATTAAACCAAATAGAATTACAGCATAACACGAATTTAATCCACCAAATTGAAACAACCCCATATATAAACGAACAGAAACAACCCCATACGTGTAAGGGCTTCATTAACATCAAGAACTCAGCAACCTAATCAGAAAATCAATGATAATCAAGAAGCACTAATTGATTGCTGATATCAAATGTTTTAGCAGTCAGTTGACAACATAACCCTAAAAAATTAGGGTTCCAATTAAGCATGACAACAAAATTGCCATAAACACTAGCAATAGGGTTAAACCAAACCCTAACTTACAAATACCATGTCAATCAAGATCCACAGCAGTAGCAGCAAGATCAAGAATAACCCACGCATAGGGATATCAAAACCCTAACATCCATAAAAAGGCAACGAACCAAAACAAGACATACATCTCTCTTAAAACCCAATAACAAAAGACTTGAATCAGAAGTAGAACATAGTAGTCGCCATAACACAGTCATTACACACTAATGAATAAAATAATAACGAAACCCTAATAAGGGTTCCATTCAATCAAATCACAACAGCATCCAATCAAAACCCCAAAGAATTAGGGTTTTGATCCAGCACCACTAGAATAATGGAGTAACCTTTTATAATAAATAAATAAAAATCTCAGCCCGCCCCCCCATGAATGAGTATTATTGAATCTTATGAAAGACACGTAAAACTATTGTTAGGTACCTACAAAGAATCGACCATATGAATTACTTGTTAACTAACTAAGGTACTAGAAGTATTTTGAGCTAAGTTTACACAAGTATGATCACAAGACTAGTAGCTAGTTTTCGTTTGTAAACTCGTTATCATTTTCAAAACATATGTCACGCATATTAAATTTCTTGAACACACACGACACTTATTCCAAATCTACTCGACATTCAAGTTAAATTTACATCAATGATAACTTATGAAGCTCTAGAAAACCCTTTAAAACCCTTCCCTTACCTCGGTTCTCCTTCAAAAACCGACACACATGCGATTGGGCCTTAAGGCCCACCCGCAAAATCAGTAGCCCATTCCCCCTTTTTACCCGACCCAATATGAAAAGAAATAAGTCATAAGTAAAAAATAAGCTAGAGATAAGCTTTTGAAAAAGTTAAATAAGTTTTGTAAATCGAAACATGTATTTTGGACTATGATTGCAAAGCGTGAAGTTGTAGGGTCGAAAGTGTAAGTTTTTCAAAACTTGAAGGCTGTTTTGTACGTAAATTATATGCATGGGAAAAGTCTAGGGTGCGTTGGGTAAATATTTTAAAGTTAAAGGACTCTTTGTACGTATATGTGTATGCATGAAAAGTCCAAGGGGCGAGTTTGTAATTTAGCCAAACTAGTTTTAAAAATGAAATATAAACTTTATTGTCAAAAATGAAACTTTAGAAAACCGAGGGACCAAATGAGTAAATTTGACTTTTTGAACATTTTATAAAAATAGTTTACTTTGGGGACCAAAACTATGATTTTGGTAAACTTTGAGTATAAAAAATTTTTGGGTAAAAAGTGTTAATTTTCTAAAGTTGAGGGACTAAACTCGTACTTTTTGAAACTTAAGGGTAAAAATTGTAAATTCAGAAAAAGTCTAGAAAACTTATAAACTTATCACGACTCCGTAAAAATAAATATTTCGATGACCTAAAGTCTATAATAAGTATTAATATGTCGATATTTCATTTAACTTATATATTTATAATTACAAGAATATAGTTATATAAAAACCGTTAATCGATATCAACGCACTTTGAATATAAACAAATCAAAACACTCAATAACATCATTATGTTCATAAAACCACAACGGGGAACATTTCACTTATGCATAAGCGAGAACTTTTGATAAATATCAAACTAAGTCGATGTAGCACGTAATTTGAACTTAAAACGTTAAACACACACAACGCTTTATTGAATTGGATAATTCAATGCTCTATTGAATAATTATATTCAATGCTCTATTATTTTAGTCGTGAACCAAAGGTTTATCATATTCTTAGACTTGCCATCTCATTCTTAGGTTTTGGATTGAAGCCTCTGCTACATCGTACTTGATCATATTGTGCTTGATCATTTCATTATGGTGAGTTCATAGCCTCTCTTTTACTTTTATTTGCAAACCCCCCTTATTGGAATTGCCCAAGTATTTAGCCATAAGTCCCCTGTATCATGAACCATTAGTCACCGCGAGTAAACACAGATATCATGAATAGTACTATGGGGAGTAACGACCCCGTCTTGGTTATAGGAAATAACTGGGGCGCACCATATTTGAATTACATTAGGTAATTGTCTATTACCTCCTTTGGGGTAAACTTTACATACACCAGTAATTCGGTGTATGCAGTTGAGTCTTGGTTGCATGAGCTTAGCGCATAATAATATGTGATTTTCTTTATTATATATTGCCAGTTTACAATTATCATGTTCACGTTCTTGTGTTCACTTTACATTAAACCTATGGATTTCACTCAACATTTTTGTTGACCTTTAAAGCATGTTATCTCAGGTAATCAATGAAGATCATGTTCATGGAACAAAGCGGGCATATCAAGACCTTTATTTTGTGGTGTAAAACATAATGTTATCATTTCTTACAAACTCATGCTTAGTATTTTGGGGAAACATCTAAAACAATTTGGAATATTCGGTAACAAACAGTGAGTTTTCAATGAATGATAACTACTTTCCTTAAAACGTCTCTTTTGAGTTATTTTCTACGATTATTGACTGTAATTCCCATCCATGTAACAGCCCGATTAGTCTTTTGATGTCATGATGATCTTTGGAGGCGTTACAATTGGCATCAGAGCCAAGGTTATAGAGAACCAAAGAGTTTTTCTAAAAAAAACATTTGGACTATAACTGCACTTTTAAAATGGGACTATTTTACACCACTACCCTATTGCCCTCCGTGACCGCTCTATGCATTAGGATTAATGCATCACTAGATCGTAAGTAAATTGCATTCATTTTAGTTAGGCATGGAGATTTGCTTGGTAGATTGTGCACGACTAACTAAAATCTTATTGATCATATTACTTTGGAATTTTACTTACATTACTATTTTATGAGTTGTTACAGTACCATGTCTGCCTCCCACCCTGTTGTTCTATCCTTAGATTCCGAGATGGAGGACGCTATGTCTTTTGGGACTGTTTCTATGCCTGTGAACCCCAACTCAGCCTTGCCAGTTACTGCTTTGGATAAGACCGAACCTTTCAAAGAAGGAGAGGTCGCTCGAACCCCTGTCATCCAGTCATGCCTACTCGCTCTCTCCAGAGCACACAGCTTTTGCCCCTATGACACTAGATCAATACTATCAGTCAAAGAAATGGCTACCTACAATGGATGATGGAACATACGGATCCTAAAAAAGCACTGCTTCTATTTCATCAGACACTCCTACATCATCACATTTTCCAATCTGTCGTCGTCAACGAAGAGTCCGAGTGCTTAAGCCATATGAGCCCGAGCCATTTGGAGTACCCTATAGATTGCATCCTAAGGGTTCCATCTTCAAACATACTGCTAGAAAGCGTATGCGAGCTCTTGCCATGCCTCATAACCAGCAAATATCCCTTTACCACCAGCTCAGCCATCACCAGCTCTACTCACCACATCACCCATTGCTACCTCACCATTGCCGCCACCCACTGTGTTTTATCATCAGACCACTACAGTTCCTACTTCATCACCACCTTTGGACACCTACAGTGAGCCTCCCATGCCACTCAGTGTGAGAGAGTGTTTCCTCCCGGATTCATCTGATCCCTACATGCAGACCACGTACATTGAAATCCAGCCTGGACCTAGGAATAAGACCGGCGCCAGACGATGGTCGTTTCTGTTGCCCTTATTTCGTCGTTGGAGAGCCGAGGAAGAAACTCCAAGTACTTTTGAGCTTGGGGAAAGCTCGATGACAACACCAGATAGAGTCCTACCTGTGACCGGAGAGCCATTGCACCACTCCATTCCTCTTTTAGCAGCCAGACTTGTTAGATATGAGGATCAGGTGAACGAGCTCATGGTACACTATGATGAGATACCACTGGTTAGGATCGAGAGCTTAGTAGAAGAGGTTGAAAACCTCATGGTCGGTCGATACTCCTTGGATATAGTGTTTGATATGATGAGCGCCCATATAGTAGAGCTGAGAGAGGTTGTGACTGACTTGACTCGGAGACTTGAGACCGCCAGCCAGGATGCCAGCATTCTGAGAGAGACTGCTCTAGGTCAAGAGAGATTTCTGCAGCACGAGCTTGCATCTGCTCATGCCCACACTGCCATATTGGAGCAGAGGTTAGACGTCCTCGAGGCTAGAGACCGAGCTCAAGAGCAGCAGTTCCAGGATTTATCAGCTATGGTTTAGGAGTTATGTCGTCGTCTAGAGGACGTATCACGCGATGCATAGATCATGGTCATCCTTATTACAGCTTTGTATCATAAAGCCCGCCATGTGTGGCATTAGTATGAGGGCTTGTATCTTTTGGTTGTAAAAGTATGGAACAAGAAATATTAATGTTGTAACATTTGGTTGTGAACTTATGCTATGTATTGATGCTTATCTATGTTATCATGGTTATATTCCTATATTATTGTGTTGTGATTCTTCATTCATCGGTTTTATATACCGAGCCGATAATTATGTTCTTAAATATGTTATGATTTTTTGGGTAAAAGGGATTTTTCACCCTGATAAAATGCATTACACCAAATACACTGAAGTACAAAGGATGGGAGTGAGTCCCCCATCTCAGCCTGAAAGGGCAATAGACATGCACAAACATATGTGCAACTTATAAATAAAATAAGCTAACCAAAGCTACTTAACACCAAGAAACACAAAATAAAATATAAATCTAATTCTTCTTGCATCCTTGCACCTTGAAGTCTCTAGCAGAGCCACTATAATTCTTGGATTTAGAAGCATACATCTCGATGTCATCATAGTTCTCAAAGACTTCATCATCACTTTCAATAACCCCGTCCACAAAAGAACCTTGACCCTTAATAGAAGTTGAAGCTACATCACTAAGATTAAGGAAAAGATTCGACACCTTACTTGTAGAAGCCACATGGTTGTTGAAACGCTCCCACAAATCTGCAGTCTTACTTGTCGTAGGTACCTGGCGATTACAACCCTTACCAACATTAACCTTTCCCTCACATGAGGAATAGGCAACATTAGAAGACTGTGCATGTTGTTCCTGTACCTTATCCACACCATCATCACTCCTTACCGCACTGTTAAGTGTACCAAGAGAAGGAGAACCATCACTAGTCGGCTTTTCAGCCCCTAAATTATGATTATTGGAGGGGTTCTTTTTCTTATTCCTGGTAGCTGGTTTTGAAACTGGTTTATACATCACATTGGTCATTGGTTTAAAAACCCGATACCCTTGAGAATCTTTACCAACCTCTTTACCGGACTTAGTCGAATCCGAACCCTTATTAACCAACTTTCGTCTAAGAGGACAAGTATCATCATCGTGATTGAAACAAACACACTTAGAACACCAAGATGGCCACCATTCATATTCGACTTCAAGAACTTCCATGTAATGTCCTTCACCATTAGGCAAAGGTATAGCAACCTCAATCAATTCCAAAACATCTATATCAGCAGATAATTCAATAAGGATCCGTGTATAGGAATAATGACCCCAAGGATTATTACACATAGCATTAGTACCTGCATCAAAACGTATAATTCGCCCTAACTGTTTTGAAATCAAACTTACACCAACTTTAGAATACGCAACGGAAGGTACATTATGGATACGTACCCATACCGGTACCTTAGTAATTTTCTTCCTTTCTAACCTAGTATTCGGCACCCAAGCATGCAAGAATATAAGTATCGATTTAATAAACCAAGGACCCCCATTAAGAACCTTAGTCATACCTTCTAGTATTGAAAAATTGAAAAGGAAGAAACCATTCCACAAAATAACGTGTTCAAAGCCGAACTTAGCCCAAGCATGCTTGACATAATCTTCCACAATAGGAAACGCTATACGTTGACCAATAAAATAACCGTATAATGTACTTGCAAATTTAATACACGTATCATCAACAACGGCCATTAGAATAACAACTTTCGCACCCGAAACAAAGAACCTCATCAGCTGCATTTTAGAGTGTGCTTCAAGTAGTGCATTAGGATCACCTTGTAAACCAGGTCCAATAGAACGTGGACCATGCACATCAGATGTGGTGGAGGGAATAGGGCCAGAAGATTGTAAACTATAAACCAACTCCCTTGTCACTTCTACATCAGCAACATTACATTGACCACCATTAGGACCATAAAAAGTAGTACAAACTGTGTTAAGAGCAGATTCAAGTACATCAACCCCAACAACAGCAGACTTTATAGTGGAATTAGGGCTCATTGTCGGTTTAAAAACCGACTCCCCAATGCCAATTTGAATACTAACAGCAACCTCACTTGTGTCCTTCATACTATCAGTCAATACGCTCCTCGAATTACCTTTGAACACGACACCAACAACATGAGGATTATTAATCTCATTACCTGCAGCTTGGACATTACCATGCCCAGAATTGTCCTGAATAACTGCATCAGAATACCCAGCTGGAAACGGGTCAGCCATTGAGAAAACACAATCAGAAGTAGCTGACGCACCACCATCAGGAACACGTAACGTAAACTTATCAACCCTACTCGAACAAGAGATCGTAGCAGCTGAACATGAATCATTGGCAGAAGAATCACCAACCGTTACCCTTGCCTCACCAACAACACCAGAATTGATAGGGGATGCAATAGGGTTTAGATTAAGATTACAAGAGATCCATCATCAGAATAGAAATCTGGATGATGAACCTTATCGTTCCCAACATCCCCACGTTTTAAACAATCCATACGAGCCGCCAATTCCTCCAAATTAACCTGAGTTGTACCAATTGGCGCCTCATCATTACGAAGAAACCCAACCTTCATCCTCAGAAACCCACGTACAATAAGATGTAAACAGAACCATCCCACAAAACCTTAAGGTCTACTTCCAGTCTTGGCAATCAAACCATAAAATCAGGGTTTTTTTTAAAACAATGAATCCCAAAACAATGACCTTAGATCAAAACAAGTGAAATATAGTCGATCTAGTAACTAAATCGATTTGAATGAACCCAGAAACAAGTTTCAGATCGATCAGAGTGTAAGTAATGAAACCCTAAAAAAACGATTAGGGTTCAAAACGATTATTCCTGAAGAAAACCGGCAAATAAAACCACCTAAACACACCAATGATATGTAGATGTCGATTAAGAACAATAATCAGACAATAGAAACATACCAATTGGATTTTAGAATGGATATAATGAGAAGATTTTAGGGTGCCATTTTTTCAAGGAGAGAGAGGAATTTTAGGGTTTTTTTAACCCTATTGTTTGTGGGTTTTGGTATGGATTGCGTTATATATGTTATGATTTTGTTGTGACAAATCACGATTCACTTATTCCTTTTTTTAACGATATCATTTCATTGATTTAAAGTGATGATCTCGACTATTATGATATTTATAATATGTAATTACTTGTATTATTATCGATGATTCTAAATTATGGTGTTTATCTCTTGGTAATTTTAGAAAAATGGTCAAGAAGAAAGCTACCTCATCCACCATTACTCCAACCGCTGTCCGAAAGATGGTCGCTGACAGTGTTACCGCTGCCATTGCCAAGCATGCTGCTGATGCTGCTAGAGCCGAAGCTGCATGCACTACTGAAGCCGAACGTGTTGCCCAAGCGGCACGTGAAGCTAAATCTGCCGCAAGAGAAGCTGAAATTGCAAGAGAAGCTGAGATTGCCCGAGAAGCGGAGATTGCTCGAGAAGCTGAAGCTGATCGTGTTACCCAAGTAGCACATGAAGCCGATGCTGCTCGCCTTGCTGAAGTCGCACGCGTTGCCACAGTAGCACATGTTATTGAAGCGGAAAACTAGATTGAAACCAACATCCAAACCAATCAAAGTGAGTCTTTAGTAGCCCGCAAATGTAGCTACAAGGGATTCATGAACTGCAAGCCTACCTTTTTCAAAGGCACTGAAGGTACTATTGGTCCACTTCATCGGTTTGAGAGATCCGAGACTGTATTTCTTCTAAGTGACTGCACAAATGACTGCAAGGTTAAGTTTGCAACTGGAACTTTGCTATAAGATGCGTTATCTTAGTGGAAAGCTTATGCCCAACCAATCGGAATGGAAGAAGCTTGCAGAATTTCCTGGTTTGATTTGAAGCAACTGTTGATGAAACAGTACTGTCCAAGAAACGAGATAAAGAAGTTGGAGGATGAATTTTACCACTTGTTTTCTAAGGGTAACTACCTCAAGACATACTTAAAGTGATTCCATGAGCTGAGGGCCATGTGTCCTAATCTGTTTCCTATAAATGGGAAGCTTTTGGAGAGTTTGACCAGGGGTTTACCCCAAAGTATTGAAGGAGATATCATCGCTTCTAACCCAAAAACTGTAGAACAAGTTTTCACTGTATCCCACCGCCTTATGGAACCAATACTGAAGCTTGGAAATGCAAAAGGCTCGAATGACAAAAATAGGAAGTTTGAGGACCGAAGGAACATGAACCCCAACCATCATCAGTCCAACAAATCAACACAATTTAACAACAATCATAACCACAACAACAACAATAGCAACCAGTACCACCAAAACAGGAACCAACATCATAACCAGCAGAACCAAAGACAAGAAGCCACAAGGGCTTATGCTGCACCCACCGCTACTAGAGGATATGGCGGACCTCATCCCCTGTGCAATAGATGTTTGTTGTACCATTCTAGACCCAACACTGTGAAGTGTGACAAGTGCAACAAAGTGGTTCATCAGGGTAGGAATTGCCAAAACCATGCAAATGGGAACAACATGCCATTATTAAATATGAGCTGTTATGGATGTGGAGAAAAAGGTCATTTCAAGAATCAATGCCCCAAAAGGAATGCCTTCTAATCAAAACAGATTAGGACCCGAACATAACCAGAAGACTTCTGGACACATCAGTTCAGGAATCATACCTCAAAGAGCTCAATCAACTTCGTTTGACAAACCTTCAGAACAAGAATGGGAGAATTTCTTTGAGTTAATGTTCGATGAATACTATGGTGGAACTTCGACAAATGCATCAAACCATCATTCCGTTGCACCCGCTCAAAATCATCCACCACCACCAACAGAAGATAAATCTACCACAGTCAAAATCAATGCTCTAACTCCATCAACATCATCTACATCTACTCCAGTTCTTGAAACCATTCTACCAATAGTTGATGAGCAAAACCATCTACATCTACTCCCGTTTGCTACAGAATCAGCTGAATCATCGTCAAGCTTACAAGAACCATCTAACTAGCATACGTTTAACCCACGGTATCCTTCTACACTGAAGTGGACAAAAGACCGTCCAATTGAACAAGTATTGGTGAACCTTCAAGGCCAATTCAGACGAGCAGCCAACTTGCCACAGACTGCGACTTGTGCATTTACCTTTGCTCAATTAGCTTTAAAGAGCCAAAGAACATTCGGGAGGCAATGGTAGAAAATGCTTGGATAGAAGCGATGCAGGAGGAACTTCTCCAATATCGTCTACATGACTCTTGGGATCTGGTTCCAAGACCAATTGACATTCGAGTTACTGATCTCAAATGGTTATGAAAGAACAAAAAGGATGAAGAAATGACTGTAATTTGCAATAAAGCTCGTCTTGTGGCCAAAGGATATAGACAGGAAGAAGGAATATAATTTGAGGAGTCATTCGCGCCGGTAGTCAGACTTGAAGCAGTCGGGATATTCTTAGCCTATGCAGCTCACAAAAACATCACTGTTTATCAAATGGACATCAAGACTGCATTTGCGAATGGAACTTTGAAAGAAGAAGTGTATGTGAGTCAGCCAGAAGGCTTTATAGACATGGAACATCCAGACTATGTCTATAAGCTCAAAAAGGAAATCTATGGTTTAAAACAAGCTCAGAGAGCGTGATTTGGCGAACTGTCCTCCTTCTTGCTCAATAACAATTTCACCAAAGGAACTGTTGATCCTACCTTGTTTACTCGAAAATACAACAATGCCATTTTGATTGTTCATATTTATGTGGACGACATCATTTTTGGGTCCACTAATCCGAATCTTTCAAAACATTTTGAAAATCTCATGAAAAGCAAATTTGAAATGTCCATGATGGGGGAACTAAAATTTTTCCTTGGCTTACAAATACATCAATCCCCTCGTGGAATTTTCATTAATCAATCTAAATACACAAATGAGATTTTGAAAAATCATGGTATGGATAATTGTGATTCGGTCGGTACACCAATGCTAACTTCACCAAAAATTAGATCCGATTTATTTGGGAAAACCATCGATCTGAAATTGGTTCTCCCATGTACCTCACTGCTAGTCGACCCGATATTAATTTGTTGTTTGCTTATTAGCACGGTTTCAGGCAAAGCCTACCGAACTGCACCTCAAAGAGGTTAAACGGATCTTTCGGTACCTGATGACATCCATTCACATGGGACTTTTGTGACAACTGGAAATTTAGGGAGTCTATTTTAGGTAGCCGCATTACGTTAAACTAAACCGAGTTTTGCCTTTATCACTATTTTTATAAACCATGAGTTGATTTTATATCGTCTATTGGTTTTTACGGATTATTTCATTATTAAATGGGTTATCGTATGGGTTTTAACTCTATTTGGTAGGCACTATTCGATTCGGCACTAGAAAAGCCTAAAACGAGAATTATTGTAACTTTTAGACCGTAACTCGAAAATTGACAAATAAATAATCAAAACTCGTGGAAAAACATAAATAACGATGTTGGAAAGTTGAATGAACATTGTGGGACACTAGGGGGACAATATATGAGCTCGGGAATGGGTAAACGGGACGTTTTACAAAATATGGCCACCAAGGCCCCTCTCCTTTGCTTAGGCCGGCCACCCCTCCCCTCCATATATTTTATTATTTAGTCCCTCCTTCCAAAATATATATACCCTCACCTCACCTCACTTCCACTCTTTATTTCTCTCTCTAAAACACACACACTAGCACTTTCTCTCTCCTCTTTCTCTCTCTAAAAGCCCTAGCCACCACCACCTTTGGCCGCCGGCCACATTTCCGGCCACCACTGCCACATGACGGCGCGTGACCCCCCACCTCCACCACCAAATCAAAGATCTTTTCATCCTCTTTCCATCCATATATAATACTCATACGAAAACCTTCATTAACACCCTCAAATTTAAAGATTAAGATTCGGATTTTTAGGGTTTCAAGTGTGTTTTGCAATTGGTGCTTGAATAAGGTAAATGGAACAAGATTAGAGCCTTTTTGAGCTATAATAAGCCATGAATGGCATTCTAGGGTTTCGACCCTATGATGAAATTTGGGGCTTTTGGGTGGAACATGAAATTAAGTCTAATTAGTGTCTAAATAAACAAGTAATTAGTGTTTGGTAAGTGTGTGGTGTATCAATTTGATGGGTTTATGCATTTTAGGTTTAGTTTCATCTTTTTGGTTAGAATAGATAATGGGTTTTGTGTTTGGTTAATGATTGGAGCTTGAATGATTGGATTTGGATGTTGTGGAATTGATTTGGAAGTGTTTGGTTGGGTGTGAGATGGTGTACGAGCCACCATGACCACGAAGGTCATGGCTTGGATGTCGTACGAGACCCACATGGACCTTGGTTCTGGGTCGGGTCGTTTTGGTAGCTTGTTGGTTGATGTAGTTGAGGTTTAGATGAGACGCGTGGAGTCAAAAAGCTCCTAGAGCTTGTTTGGTTCACGCGGTCTTAACCGCGACCGTGTCATAACCATTAGGGTCATAACATTGGTTTCGAGTACATTTGGTTGATTGATTAGTTGGCGAGATTGTTTTGAGTTGGTTTGAGATTGAATTGCGCTATTATGACTTTAAATTTGGACTTGATATATATATTGTTGACTTTGAGCTACGTCGGCATTACTTTGACTTTTTAGTCAATAGTTGACTCCGACAAAGCCGTAACATGGACTTTTGTATAATTTGGACTATTGATTGATTAAAAGCCGAGAAGTTATGACTCGTGCTTGTGGACTCGAAACGAATAACGATATGAGATTAATATTGGAATTTGACGATATATATATATAAACATGAAAATGCTAATAAACCATGAAATATAAATAATAATGGGCTTTTGTACCAAAAATGTTGATAACAAGATTTATCTTGTTATTTACTATTTTTAAATGGAAACTAACGACTAAATTGGAAATGTTTTGTAATAAATAAGTAATTAATGTTTCGAGTACGCGTTTATCAATAAATGTCAATTGTGGACATTTAATACTAGTTTAAGTATTTATTTACTTACGTTGTGTGCATGGGTTACGGATAACCTAACGTTAATAGTGTTGATCTACGTGGGTAGTGGACTTATTAGGTTGACGAATCTAATAAGATCCCGCTAGGTACGTTGGGTAACCTTATTAATGGGTGAATTATCCTTATGACTCTTTAGGATATGATTGATTTATGGGATAATAAGCGACACGAGTAAATAAATGAGTTTATCGAGTTGACGAATTCGATAAGGTCTACTATTTATTCCGAAACTTATTGAACTGTGGAGCTTATCGTTTAGAGGTCTCATTATGTTGCATTGAGTTATATACTGGTTGTTTGAGTGCATTCATAGCATCATATTGAGTCGATACACCCACATGAGGATACCAAACACTAGGATTAAATGGTGAAACGAGACATTTTTGGAAATAACGAAATGGAATACATTGGGGTAGATAACGTTGATTTCGAGGAATATATATATTAAGTTTGGTCTACATTAATAGGTTGTGCCGAGTCGATAGTTGTTGTGCCGTGATTACTGTTATCTTCTGCTAGTGTTTATTTGTGCGTTGATTTCTTGAGGTGAGTTTCATAGCCCCACTTTTAGCTACATTTTAACTACATTGGGGTGAGAATCATGCTACTATTTTCGGACAGTGAAAACTATTTGGATTTGCTTATATGCTTGGCTGTTTAGATAGATGTGCGGTAGTTGTTGCCTTAGACTAGGGTAGCAATCCTAATTGCTATAACTGTTGCCTAGCTAAGAATAGACTTCTACCTCGACCTAGTCCGGGGTTGGCAATTGTTCTAGATTTTGCCACGACAGTGCTGGACTAGAGTCGCTGGGCCCGAGTAGTCCCTGGATGTGGGACATGTTTATGGTTGGTGATCCGGGTAGGATCGGTGTTTATCTATCTTAGGTCTTGCATAGCAAATCAACTCCTACTGGTCCACTATGATTTTGTTGAACTTAAACCTATGAACTCACCAGCGTAAGCTGACCTTTTAGCATGATTTCTCAGGTGTTTGAAAGATGTTTGGAATACGTGGTTTGTGGAAGCTTGGCAAGAAGGCGGGGTTCAAGGATCATTTCTGACTCTGATAAACTTTGGGGACCTATTTTATTAAATCGTGTTTTGGGCCTAATAATTATACTTTTGGATTAAATGTTTTGGAATACTTAAATTCGAGATTGGTTTTGAATGTTAAATGACTATCTTTTTGCTATACTTGTGTGCGATACCAATCCAATAGTAACGCCCCGAAAACTTGATTAAGTCTTCTGCTGTACCGAGATTTGGGGGTATTACAGATTGGTATCAGAGCTCAAGGTTATAGAGAATTAGGTATTTTATATACCCTAAACTATAACCACTTTTAAGAAAAATTGATCCTCGACCGACGTACGCCCGCTTGCCAAGCCGAAGCTTCTTATTTGAATATGGTATGAACTGCGAATTGAATTATGAGATGATCTGTCAACGGATATTGTGAACTGATTATGGAAACGCTATGATTTAGAGATATGATTATTGATTTTGGAAAATGAGATATGGTTATCGAGATATTACAGAATTTGATTTGAGGAAATGATATATTGTGATTTTGGAGTTTTGAACTCGATTGATTTGATATGGGATTATGTGATGGAACAGAACTTATGTGTTTTATTTAAAGGCATGTTTTGAGTAATGCGGTACCTACACTTTTAAAAGCTTCCATTATGTGATATATGTTTTGGGTTAAGTTGATGCACTTATTAAAACTAGTTGTTTCGAACACTTATACCTACCCTATGCCATTGTCACAGACTATGCCTTCACTAGCTTTTGATGTGTCTGAGGAGGTCCTTGCTGTTGCTAGTTCACCAGCATTGACTCTCATGATGGTTGCGCAGGGTGATCCTTATGAGATTGCCCGTTACACTAGTTCATCATCATTAGATCGACCTAGCTCATCTAGGCAACTCACTTTACATCAGGTCTTAGCGCGAGCACAGACTCCAAGGCTTGCTTATAGCACTGCCCGCATGTCCGTGAGATAGCCATCATCACCTATCCATTTAGCAGCATCACCATGTCTTAGGAGGTCTAGATCTCCTAGTGTACCACCTCAGGATTTACCTGCACAGAGACTCCGACTCACGGACTCTCCCCCTATGGATGAGGGCGAGGAGGAGCATGAGATTGAGGAGCAATATGTAGATGAGAATGACGAGGACATCCCAGAAGGGGGTACTCCTCCATTGTAGAGTCCTGCACATTCTCCAGGACTAGGTTCTCCTTTGCCTGAGCCTGAGTCTCCTGGACAGCCTTTAGACATCGACTCACCACCTTACTCACCTTATATAGGTAGCCCGTTAGGATCGGAGATACCATCGGAGATTGTTTCTGAGCCCGAGGAGTATGGTGAGACGGGTCTGATGTAGGAGAGGATTACACCACAGGGTCCTAGGCTTAGTCAGTTGACATATCGTTTGGTTGGAGTATCTAGGGCTAGTATAGAGGATCTGAGAGTTGATATGGGTATTGTAGTCAGGAGGATTAGAGTTTTGCGTGAGGGTATGTCAGAGCTCCAGGAGCAGGTTGGGGACCTGCTGAGAGGGTTCACGATAGCTCGTGATGCCGATGGAGCGATTTGGCGTAGGATTGGTGAGTTGGAGAGAGAGGTCGCAGAGCTTTAGAGTGATCGCGACCCTCGACGTGTCGAGTTAGCATCTTTGTGGAGAGAGGTTGACGATGTTAGGAGATCAGTTAGTGGTATTCGTAGACGTGGCTAGATAGTATTAGATTCATGGTTTTGTACCATCTTGAAACTGAGTAGTACTTGGTTCGGGATGTAGGATTATCCTAGTTGTCTTACTAGTATCGTTGTTAGGATCGTTTTTGATTTCTTCGTATCCTTCCATGTATTTCCACTTTTGAAACCTATGAGTTATGGTTATTGGAACGTGCATCCTTAGTTATGATTCGGTATGTGACTGGTTCACTTTGATATAGCATTATCCCTGTTGGCCTTGATTATATATTCAGGCGCTATTGGGGTGATCCTTGGAACCCAACTCTATATTTAGAGCATGAATTGTGAACTTATGAAACTGTTCTTCTTGCCTCTAGAATAGTGGTAACAAGCCAAAACTCGCTTAGGAACAACTGAGCAGCTCCTGCTGCTGTTGTTGCCCCTGGTGGTCAAGGTCGTCGTCCGGCCCCGACCACACCACCTGTTGAGAACCCGAACACTGATAACGCAGTTGTAGAGAACCCGAATGTGAACGACCGTGCTGAGAATGGTCCTGTTCCACAAAACCCTCCACCTGTGAACCCAGCCCATGTTGACCTGTTAGTGGCACAGCGTGTCGCTAAACTACTAGCTGAGACTAATCTCTCTAACACCTCTAGTGGAACCCCAATGCTGAATCGAACTCGAGGTTGTACCTACAAAGAGTTCCAATTTTGTGGTCCCATTGAGTTCGGAGGAACTGAGGGAGTAGTTTACCTAACTAGGTGGCTCGATAAAACTGAATCTGTGTTTACTGTTAGTAATTGTGAGGAGGATTGTAAGGTTAAGTATGCAACATATACCTTGAAGGACGAAGCGTTAACCTGGTGGAACAATTATCACAGATCAGTAGGGATTGATGTAGCTTATAGTATGACTTGGACTCAGTTTAAGACTCTCCTGATCAAGACTTACTGTCCTAGGAATGAAGTTAAGAAGTTAGAGAGTGAGTTCTGGAACCATATGGTTAAGGGTACTGACATGGCAACTTATACTCGTCATTTCCAAGAGTTATCATTGCTTTGCCCTGATATGGTTCGCACTGAAGAACTTAGGATTGAGAGGTATACTGATGGATTGCCTATAGCTACTCGAAATGATGTCATCGCTGCGAAGCCAGTAAATTTGCATGAGGCAATTACTGTGGCTCATCGTTTGATGGACTCTTATGTACTAGAAGTAGGAGACAAGGGTAAGAATGATAGGAATGATAAGAGGAAGAGGAACGAAGTTGCTAAAGGGAATGGCAACAAACGGCATGACACAGCCAGGGTGTTCGCCATAGGAAATGGAGGAAGGAAAGATTATGAGGGTAGTAAGCCTGTGTGTGGTCGTTGTAACCGACACCACCATGGACTATGCCCGAATGTGTGTAGGAAGTGCTCTAAGGTAGGACATTTAGCCAAAGACTGTAGGTCTTGTCCACTTGCTGCAGTTCAAACTACACAAGGAGCGGACTGGAAGGCCACTGTCACCTGTTTTGGATGTGGAAAAAAGGGACACTTTAAGAATGAGTGTCGAGAGTCGTGGATGAGAGGAAATCCCGGTAATGTAGGAGGATTTGCTAACCGAGGTGTAAGAAATAATGGCTTGAACCCTGTGAAGTGTGAGGTTGTAGAAAACCAGGGAAACCTTGGTGCTAGGAATCAGCAGAGAGACATGGGAACAACGCGTGTTTATCCTATTGGGAAGAAATTCGGAAGTCGGTCACCTGGTAAGGACCCATAGTTATATTTAGTTAAGTATATTTGATAAGTAAACGTAGTTATAGTGCGTTCCTTCTCAATAATCGCTATGCTTCCATACTGTTTGATTCTGGTGCGGATATGAGTTTCGTATCCACCAATTTTATGCCATTACTAGGAATCTCCCAAACACCTCTAGGGTTTAGTTACGACGTGGAATTAGCTAATGGGAATAGAGAGAAGATAGACACCGTAGTACGAGGTTGCACCTTAAGTTTCCTAGACCGCCCGTTTAGTATAGACTTACTGCCAGTTACCTTAGGAAGTTTTGACGTCATTATCGGAATGGATTGGTTGTCGAAGAACGGTGCACACATCATCTGTTATGAGAAGATTGTGCGTTTACCGTATGGCAAAAAAATTCTGAGCATACAAGGAGATCGGAGTGACTATGGAAGTCCTTCCCGGTTGAGCATCATCTCTTGTATTAAGGCTCAGAAATACATCGATAGAGGAGGTTGTCTTTTCTTGGCTCGAATTTCTGAAAAGAAAAGCGAGGAGAAGGATGAAAGAAACCTTAACGATGTACCCATCGTTAGAGAATTTCCGGATGTGTTTCCTGACGATCTGCCAGGGATTCCACCTGTCTGACAAGTGGAATTCCAAATAGAGTTGATAACCAGTGCAACACCCGTAGCCCGGGCACCTTATCGACTTGCTCCAAGAGAATTGGAGGAACTGTCTAAACAGTTGGCAGAGTTGTCACAGAAGGGATTCATTGGACCAAGTTCGTCACCGTGGGGATCACCAGTATTGTTTGTGAAGAAAAAGGATGGATCGTTTCAGATGTGTATTGACTATAGGGAATTGAACAAGTTGACAGTGAATAACCGATATCCGTTACCTAGAATAGATGATTTATTCGACCAACTCCAAGGAGCTAGTGTCTTTTCAAAGATCGACTTATGATCTGGTTATCACCAGCTTACAGTTCGAGAGGAGGATATCCCTAAGACTGCGTTTAGAACTCGTTATGGACACTATGAATTCCAAGTGATGTCGTTTCGTTTGACCAACCCGCCAGCGGTTTTCGTGGATCTCATGAAACGAGTGTGTAAGCCATACCTGGATAAGTTTGTGAAAGTATTCATAGACGATATCTTGATATACTCTAAGAGTATTGAGGTGCACGAAGAGCATTTGAGGCTCATTTTAGGATTGTTAAGAGAGGAGAAGCTGTATGCCAAATTCTCTAAGTATGAATTTTGGATTCCGTCCGTACAATTCTTAGGTCATGTGATAGATAGTCGAGGTGTTCATGTTGACCCAGCTAAGATTGAGACCATTAAGGAATGGGCAGCTCCTAAGAACCCATCAGAAATCTGACAGTTTCTAGGTTTAGAGGGCTATTATAGGAGATTCATTGAGGGATTTTCCAAGATAGCTAAGTCACTGACCAAACTAACTTAGAAGGATGTTAAGTATGAATGGGGAGAAAAGGAAGAAGAAGCGTTCCAACTTCTGAAGGAGAAGTTTTGTAGTGCGCCCATCCTAGGTTTGCCTGAAGGGAGCGAAGATTTTGTCGTGTACTGCGACGCTTCGCATAAAGGCTTAGGTGTTGTTTTGATGCAACGGGAGAAGGTGATTGCTTATGCATCCTGACAACTTAAGAATCATGAGAAAAACTACACCACCCATGACCTTGAGTTAGGTGCTGTAGTGTTTGCTCTTAGAATCTGGAGATATTATCTGTATGGAACCAAGTGTGTAGTATTTACCGACCATACGAGTTTGAAGCATATCTTAGATCAGGAGGAACTGAACATGAAACAACGTCGTTGGTTGGAATTGCTTAGTGATTATGACTGTGAGATTCGTTATCATCCTGGTAAGGCTAATGTTATGGTTGATGCACCTAGTCGTAAGGAAGATATTCCACCCCTACTTGTTAGATCCTTAGGAATGACCATTGTTTCGCCCTTACCGTCTCAAATTTTAGCCGCCCAAGTAGAGGCATTGACGGAAGGGAACCGTCCTTATGAGAATCTTCATGGAATGGTAGAAAGTGAAAACGGATTCTTGAAGCGTCTCGACGAAACTTTATGCTTCAGAGACAGAAGCTGGATACCATTTCATGGTGGAATCCGTGAGTTGATTATGTACGAGTCGCATAAATCAAAATACTCTATTCATCCCGGAGCCGATAAGATGTATCATGACCTTAAGAAACTTTATTGGTGGCCTAATATGAAAGCCGATATAGCTCAGTATGTCAGTTGGTGCCTGACTTGTTCCAAAGTAATGGCCGAACATCAGAAACCATCAGGACTCTTAGTTCAACCCGAACTCCCAGAATGGAAATGAGAGCGAATAACCATGGACTTTATCACTAAATTACCAAGAACAGTTAGCGGCAATGACGCTATCTAGGTAATAGTTGATCGTTTAACTAAGTCTGCTCACTTTTTAGCCATTAGTGAAACCGATAGTCTTGATAAGCTTGCTCGATTGTATCTTAAGGAGGTAGTATCGCGTCATGGAGTACCGATATCTATCATTTCCGATAGGGATAGTCGTTTTACATCCCACTTTTGGAGATCATTACAGACAGCATTAGGAACAAATTTGGATATGAGTACTGCTTACCATCCTCAGACCGATGGTCAAAGCGAGAGAACCATTCAGACTTTAGAAGACATGCTTAGAGCCTGTGTTATTGATTTCGGCAAAGGCTGGGAGAGACACCTCCCTTTGGCCGAATTCTCTTACAACAATAGTTATCACTCTAGCATTAAGGCCGCCCCATTTGAGGCATTGTATGGCCGAAAATGTCGTTCTCCTGTTTGTTAGGCTGAAGTTGGCGAGAGTCAACTTACAGGTCCTGAACTTGTCCTAGAAACCACTGAGAAGATAGTTCAGATTCGTAATCGGTTGCAAACCGCTCGTGATAGACAAAAGAGTTATGCCGATAAGAGACGTAAACCTTTAGAATTTCAGGTTGAAGATCGTGTTATGTTGAAAGTTTCTCCTTGGAAAGGAGTGATTCGTTTTGGGAAACGTGGAAAACTCAATCCTCGATATATTGGTCCCTTTCCAATCCTGGAAAGAATCGGACCGGTAGCATACCGCCTGGAGCTACCATCGGAATTGAGCAGTGTACACAATGTCTTTCATGTTAGTAACCTTAAGAAATGTCTTTCGGAGGAAAACATTGTGGTGCCCTTAAGAGATATTCGTATTGATGAGAAATTGAATTTTGTTGAGGAACCGATTGAGATTATGGATCGTGTTAGGTCAACATATTATCACAACAATATGTATTTCTAGAGAGAGAAAGTTTTAGTGAGAGAAAGTGGAAGGAACTAATGAATGATTAATGAAAATGATAATTGCAATTTGAACCAACAACCCTCTCCCTTCTATGGAGGGGGTATTTATAGCGTTTACATAAGTAGGGGTGTTTCCCCTTGGTTCTAGAAGAACCTTCTATCACAGCTCATGGGCTTACTACATAAGCTGAGAAACTAATTACAAACATTTATAAACCATAATTATTAACGACCTATTACAAATGAAATGACCTACACTTGATAATAAAACATGTTCCTAACAATCTCCCCCTGAGGGTTGGTCATCATTTGTTGTCTTGCTTAGGTCATTTGACGTCTTGAACTTCTTTGGCGTTCATAGCTTGTGACGTCTTTGATTCTTTGCATCTTTGTTCTTTGTTCTTGTTTTTGTGATCAGTTGTGAATTCTGCCTATCATCAGCATCTTTGTTGTTAGTGATGAAAGTCATTTCCAGCATGCTCATACTTCTGGTGAAGTTTGTGATTCATATATTTGAAGCTCTCATTCTTTAACTTTGATCTTTATCTCATAACTTTGCAGATTCTTTGACTTTGACGTAGAATCTTCCTGAAATTTTCTTTTCTTTTTGAGAGAACTTCAATTAGTGTTGATGTTGGTATGAGCATGTGAAGAGTCTGCACGATCTTTTCCACCCGTGAGCATCCATAAGAAGAAAACATAAAACATGGGTTAGAAATAATCCAGCGCTTACAAGTTTGAACTTTGAAAGTGTTAACAGCATAGTGTGAAAACACATCTCAAATTCTCACAAAGGTTGTTCCTGAACTGGAGTCCCGCAAGTGAGATAACACGATGTACCGAAATACACCTACAGTTAGGATAGTCGCTGAGGTACACGAAGCATCACCCCACGACTGTAGACCGTTTGAGACACACTAAGCGTAACCCACAAGGAGTTACCGAAGTGACATGCTGTCAGGGATGTTTGATGTTGACCCCTGGCAGAATTTCCATTCAATCACTGAGGATCACAATTGTGAATCCCCTCATAAATGTTCTGGCAGATTGCTAAGATCTGCGTAGGACTCTGGAAAAATGTCACTTGTGTCCTTATTGTTTGAACAACAAGTGATGAAATAGATAAGTGTCACAATTCGCAATTTCCGGTCATTTCTCATATTTCATATTCATCATTTCATGACGGTTCGTGCATGGTTTTGCATTTCACATTAAACGTTTATTTTCTCATTAAATAAACGCTATCGCGTAATTTATTTATTTTGAACAATTGACTCAATACTTCCAAAAATTATTCCAATATATTTTAATACTCATATTAAGATTATAAAAATAATAAAATGAGTCTACCCATTGTTTTAAATTTATTTGGTATATAAATTGTTAAATTTATATTATTACGACGCTTTTCTTAAAAACTACACGATGATTATTATATCACTCAAATTTTACAAGAAATGTATTTTTATAAATTTTATGACCTAAATATATTTTATTTTGACCCGTGAAATTTATTTTATCTAACGCTACCTTAAATATTCAAATGTGTATACAACTTACTAATCTTATTTAACAATACTACAAGTTACTACTATCCTCAAATAACTTTACTTCTACTACATTTATACCTTTACATAATAATAATAAATATATGTATATGTATCATTAAATACATACATGATTCACCAAGACTTTTCAAGATTTTCTTACATATATATTTTTACACTCAACTACTTACACATACAAATCAATAATTCAAGTGAAAGATCAAAGTTTTCTCTCTTCCTCTCTTCCACACCATAACCGGCCATTCACAAGGAGCAAGAAGAAGATCACAAAAATTTTCAAGTCAAGCTTTTAACACTCTAGATACACTCTTTGTTTAGGTTTTGAAATAAAAACCTAGGGTGTTTAGGATAAATCCTTGATCATAAACCTCATCAAGCAACTTGTAAGCATGAAACTTTATCTTTTACCTTTTCATATATATTTTTCATACATTTTCTTGAAGTCCTCATGGTCATATTTGATTTGTTGTGATTTTATTTGTTATCATCCAAGATTATCACCCATATGTGCTATATAAATATTTATAACAATCTTGTGCTAGTTAAAAGTTTATAAAAATGAGAAGTTTGAAAAATGGATCATCAAAGTCTAGTTGTGGTTTTTGGAGGAAATGGTTACATAAATTTTATACATGTTTATTTAAGTTTGTATATATATATTTTTAGCCTCATAATGAATATTTATTTTGGGTATGATCAAATGAAGTTGTTTTACTAGTAGGATTGGTGATGAGTAGATTAAGGGATTTTTGTGGTGAAGTTGTGGTTAAACAAGTAGAAAAATGGTAATTTTAAAAATAAGCGCGGAAGCGCTGTCGAAATTTATAATTTTTCCGAAAAGTTAGTCATTTTTATAAGTTTTATTAAAGTTTTAGAAACTAGATTTTTAGTTATGAACGTGGCCTTTTGAACGGACTAAAACGGAGTTATAACGAAAAATATACGTGGTTTCCAAGTTACGATTTAAAAACTACCATTTTCCGGAAAATTGTACATGCAGTCCGAATTTTAACTGACCCAAACAGTGGCCTTAAAATTTCTGTGAAATCTCCAAAGTTTAAAAATATATTAGTACACTTAATTACCTTCGCGTGGATTTAAAGAACTTGAAAAACGGACTTAAAACGAGTGAGTTATGGTTAACCGAACTTTGAGTCGAAAACGTGCTGAAAACACTATTCACAGCATTAGTATGCTGTCAGGATTTTTAATCAAGGTTTTGAGGGCCTAAACGGACGTTTCGGGGGAAACGGACCTTAAAAACGAGTTAGTTTTCCTATGTATATATTACTTCAAGTCTAACGTAAACCGATTTTTCAATTACAAAAACCGTTACATAGTTTTAACTACATTTTCACCATTAGCTCAAAAGTATTTATTTTGACATGGAACCGTCACACATTCAAGTAACAATATTTCTATATTAACTAATTTTCAAGTAGCATATTGGGTGATACGTTTTCAAAATCATGCATTCACGACAACATATCATAACTCAAGTCATAACATTCATTTTAGGTTGCGGATAGTTTCGGGCCTCACTTTCGTGCATTTCATTTTGTTAGCATATCAATCACACCAGGTGAGTTCGTAACCCCTACTTTTACTTGCTTTCATAACATGTTTTGGGGGAGATACATGCTCAAACTATTTTCATTCACTATTACAAGTACTCTAAACTTTTACATACTATTGTGAGTTTCATAACCCCTACTTTTATACATTTTCAATTACTTTTGGGGGAGATACATGCTCAAACTATTTTCATTTACTTTCGCAAGTACTTTAAACTTTGACATACTACTGTGAGTTTTCATAGCCCCACTTTCTATTAATTGTAAACAAACTTTTGGGGGATATACATGCTCAAACTATTTTCATTCACTATTACAAGTACTCTAAACTTTTACATACTATTGTGAGTTTCATAACCCCTACTTTTATACATTTTCAATTACTTTTGGGGGAGATACATGCTCAAACTATTTTCATTTACTTTCACAAGTACTTTAAACTTTGACATACTACTGTGAGTTTTCATAGCCCCACTTTCTATTAATTGTAAACAAACTTTTGGGGGATATACATGCTCAAACTATTTTCATTCACTATTACAAGTACTCTAAACTTTTACATACTATTGTGAGTTTCATAACCCCTACTTTTATACATTTTTCAATTACTTTTGGGGGAGGTACATGCTCAAACTATTTTCATTTACTTTCACAAATATTCTAAACTTTGACATACTACTGTGAGTTCATACCCCGCTTTTACTCGTTTAAATTCTTACAAACTATTTGGGGCGAGATGTATGCTTATTTATACAAATATTTAAACTCTTTTGCCAAACAACTTTACTCATACTTTAGACTTGATTGCGTTTTATACTTGATTGGGTTATACTTGTTTTACTCTTGCGAATACTCAAACCATTTATACAATTGTGTTACACTATACTTCTTATACACTTTGGACATTGTGTGTTTATTGCGATATGTGCCTTAATGTGCTAAACAAGTATTCAATTATGCATCAACATACAAACTTTAGCAACTAGTTAACTCCTGCGGGAGCGGAGAGAGGTATTGATAGTACTATCGGGTGACGCCCCACCCTTGGGTCCTTGATGGCGACCGAGGGTGAATATAATCTGTTATTCAAGTTATTCAAGGCAACAACAACAAACAAGTTAGACTTCGTCGTGAGGTTCAGTTGGCTGTGATTCTTTGCATTAAGTTTATGTATATATCGTATGCACCTATGTCCTACTTACAAACAAGATTGACAATTCCATATTTTGGCAATGGATTGTAAACACAGGTTGCAAGTTTTGTATGGGCGGAACTTGGAACTGAGTGGATTTACGAGGCCTTTGCTGCATCAACATTTCTTATAGACTTTTTTTCAAATCATTTTCAACAAACTCTACGAACTCACCAACCTTTGTGTTGACACTTTTTAGCATGTTTATCTCCGGTTTTAAGGTGATAGCATTTCATGGAGCTTTTGGGTCGCATGGCATACATTGGAGTCTTGTGCTTTTAACAGTTACCATTCGACATGTTTTGTAAACTCTTTGTGTATTATCCAACTTTATGATTTCTTGTTGTGTAATCTTTGACATTTGAAATCGAATGGTAAACTTTTCAAAACGTCTCATTATAGAGGTCGTTTTCTGTATCCATACTTTGTGCTATGACGTTATACCCTAATGACACTATCGTTCACTGCGATATTTTGGGGGTGTGACAGATTGGTATCAGAGAGTTGGTTATAGAGAACTAGGTTGCATCATTGACCCTAGACTATAACCACATCATCATAGCATCTCATCATGTCATTATAAGTGCATATTCTTTATACATGCGAACTTATGACTCAACACCAAACATCATATGAGTCGATTAGTCCAAGCATTGCATAGTTACTCCTAAATTATACATAGCCTGATCACCTATGTCTAATTCAGGAAGAATCATGCAATGAAGGGAGTAGTAGTCTCATATGAGTAAGCAATTCCGTAAATCGAGCCAAATTTTCAAAAGATTTTCTTCAAACCACTTGTTTCCAGTTTGATCCGCGTGACAGTTCTTGTTTGATGAGTTGCAAAGATCGAGCTAGAAACAAGTTGTTACCTAAACCGATTTAGCCTAATCGTATGACAGTTCTTGTTTGATGAGTTGTGGGATTAAGCAAAAATTGGTTACCTAAAAGTCTTTTGGAAATTTTGCTCGAGAATGGGAAAGCCTGCCTCATCGAGCCTAATCATAAGGGAGCATGTCTTTAGAATGGGATATAGTCACGACATATGCATGAGCATTGGCATAATCATTTAAATCATACATGAGCATAAACTTTTAGAACCCTTGTCGCGTTTTGGGCCATAGTATCATTAATCGAATCACGGGGACGTGATTCCTTTGACATGGGAAGAATGTCACAATTCGCAATTTCCGGTCATTTCTCATATTTCATATTCATCATTTCATAACGGTTCGTGCATGGTTTTGCATTTCACATTAAACGTTTATTTTCTCATTAAATAAACGCTATCGCGTAATTTATTTATTTTGAACAATTGACTCAATACTTCCAAAAATTATTCCAATATATTTTAATACTCATATTAAGATTATAAAAATAATAAAATGAGTCTACCCAGTGTTTTAAATTTATTTGGTATATAAATTGTTAAATTTATATTATTACGACGCTTTTCTTAAAAACTACACGATGATTATTATATCACTCAAATTTTACAAGAAATGTATTTTTATAAATTTTATGACCTAAATATATTTTATTTTGACCCGTGAAATTTATTTTATCTAACGCTACCTTAAATATTCAAATGTGTATACAACTTACTAATCTTATTTAACAATACTACAAGTTACTACTATCCTCAAATAACTTTACTTCTACTACATTTATACCTTTACATAATAATAATAAATATATGTATATGTATCATTAAATACATACATGATTCACCAAGACTTTTCAAGATTTTCTTACATATATATTTTTACACTCAACTACTTACACATACAAATCAATAATTCAAGTGAAAGATCAAAGTTTTCTCTCTTCCTCTCTTCCACACCATAACCGGCCATTCACAAGGAGCAAGAAGAAGATCACAAAAATTTTCAAGTCAAGCTTTTAACACTCTAGATACACTCTTTGTTTAGGTTTTGAAATAAAAACCTAGGGTGTTTAGGATAAATCCTTGATCATAAACCTCATCAAGCAACTTGTAAGCATGAAACTTTATCTTTTACCTTTTCATATATATTTTTCATACATTTTCTTGAAGTCCTCATGGTCATATTTGATTTGTGATTTTATTTGTTATCATCCAAGATTATCACCCATATGTGCTATATAAATATTTATAACAATCTTGTGCTAGTTAAAAGTTTATAAAAATGAGAAGTTTGAAAAATGGATCATCAAAGTCT
Organism: Chrysanthemum makinoi; assembly: GCA_910596185.1. NCBI lineage: Eukaryota > Viridiplantae > Streptophyta > Magnoliopsida > Asterales > Asteraceae > Chrysanthemum > Chrysanthemum makinoi. The sequence goes on from OU343219.1 coordinate 40,890,036, forward strand.
AGTTGTGGTTTTGGAGGAAATGGTTACATAAATTTTATACATGTTTATTTAAGTTTGTATATATATATTTTTAGCCTCATAATGAATATATATTTTGGGTATGATCAAATGAAGTTGTTTTACTAGTAGGATTGGTGATGAGTAGATTAAGGGATTTTTGTGGTGAAGTTGTGGTTAAACAAGTAGAAAAATGGTAATTTTAAAAATAAGCGCGGAAGCGCTGTCGAAATTTATAATTTTTCCGAAAAGTTAGTCATTTTTATAAGTTTTATTAAAGTTTTAGAAACTAGATTTTTAGTTATGAACGTGGCCTTTTGAACGGACTAAAACGGAGTTATAACGAAAAATATACGTGGTTTCCAAGTTACGATTTAAAACTACCATTTTCCGGAAAATTGTACATGCAGTCCGAATTTTAACTGACCCAAACAGTGACCTTAAAATTTCTGTGAAATCTCCAAAGTTTAAAAATATATTAGTACACTTAATTACCTTTGTGTGGATATAAAGAACTTGAAAAACGGACTTAAAACGAGTGAGTTATGGTTAACCGAACTTTGAGTCGAAAACGTACTGAAAACACTATTCACAGCATTAGTATGCTGTCAGGATTTTTAATCAAGGTTTGGAGGGCCTAAACGGACGTTTCGGGGGAAACGGACCTTAAAAACGAGTTAGTTTTCCTATGTATATATTACTTCAAGTCTAACGTAAACCGATTTTTCAATTACAAAAACCGTTACATAGTTTTAACTACATTTTCACCATTAGCTCAAAAGTATTTATTTTGACATGGAACCGTCACACATTCAAGTAACAATATTTCTATATTAACTAATTTTCAAGTAGCATATTGGGTGATACGTTTTCAAAATCATGCATTCACGACAACATATCATAACTCAAGTCATAACATTCATTTTAGGTCGCGGATAGTTTCGGGCCTCACTTTCGTGCATTTCATTTTGTTAGCATATCAATCACACCAGGTGAGTTCGTAACCCCTACTTTTACTTGCTTTCATAACATGTTTTGGGGGAGATACATGCTCAAACTATTTTCATTCACTATTACAAGTACTCTAAACTTTTACATACTATTGTGAGTTTCATAACCCCTACTTTTATACATTTTCAATTACTTTTGGGGGAGATACATGCTCAAACTATTTTCATTTACTTTCGCAAGTACTTTAAACTTTGACATACTACTGTGAGTTTTCATAGCCCCACTTTCTATTAATTGTAAACAAACTTTTGGGGGATATACATGCTCAAACTATTTTCATTCACTATTACAAGTACTCTAAACTTTTACATACTATTGTGAGTTTCATAACCCCTACTTTTATACATTTTCAATTACTTTTGGGGGAGATACATGCTCAAACTATTTTCATTTACTTTCGCAAGTACTTTAAACTTTGACATACTACTGTGAGTTTTCATAGCCCCACTTTCTATTAATTGTAAACAAACTTTTGGGGGATATACATGCTCAAACTATTTTCATTCACTATTACAAGTACTCTAAACTTTTACATACTATTGTGAGTTTCATAACCCCTACTTTTATACATTTTTCAATTACTTTTGGGGGAGGTACATGCTCAAACTATTTTCATTTACTTTCACAAATATTCTAAACTTTGACATACTACTGTGAGTTCATACCCCGCTTTTACTCGTTTAAATTCTTACAAACTATTTGGGGCGAGATGTATGCTTATTTATACAAATATTTAAACTCTTTTGCCAAACAACTTTACTCATACTTTAGACTTGATTGCGTTTTATACTTGATTGGGTTATACTTGTTTTACTCTTGCGAATACTCAAACCATTTATACAATTGTGTTACACTATACTTCTTATACACTTTGGACATTGTGTGTTTATTGCGATATGTGCCTTAATGTGCTAAACAAGTATTCAATTATGCATCAACATACAAACTTTAGCAACTGGTTAACTCCTGCGGGAGCCGGCAGAGAGGTATTGATAGTACTATCGGGCTGACGCCCCCACCCTTGGGTCCTTGATGACGCGACCAGGGGTGAATATAATCTGTTATTCAAGTTATTCAAGGCAACAACAACAAACAAGTTAGACTTCGTCGTGAGGTTCAGTTGGCTGTGATTCTTTGCATTAAGTTTATGTATATATCGTATGCACCTATGTCCTACTTACAAACAAGATTGACAATTCCATATTTTGGCAATGGATTGTAAACACACAGGTTGCAAGTTTTGTATGGGCCGAACTTGGAACTGAGTGGATTTACGAGGCCTTTGCTGCATCAACATTTCTTATAGACTTTTTTTTCAAATCATTTTCAACAAACTCTACGAACTCACCAACCTTTGTGTTGACACTTTTAGCATGTTTATCTCAGGTTTTAAGGTGATAGCATTTCATGGAGCTTTTGGGTCGCATGGCATACATTGGAGTCTTGTGCTTTTAACAGTTACCATTCGACATGTTTTGTAAACTCTTTGTGTATTATCCAACTTTATGATTTCTTGTTGTGTAATCTTTGACATTTGAAATCGAATGGTAAACTTTTCAAAACGTCTCATTATAGAGGTCGTTTTCTGTATCCATACTTTGTGCTATGACGTTATACCCCAATGACACTATCGTTCCGCTGCGATATTTTGGGGGTGTGACAATAAGTGTTCCTAAGAGATCTTTTGATGAATCTCATGGCTCTAGACTCGATTAGTGCTCATTGATTTTCCTAACCGGAGACTAGGGAGAGGGTCTCCTTCTTCAATACCAACAATCTCTAAGAGAGAGTTGATAGATTACGTAGGGTTCCCTGAGAGAATGAAACAAGCTCTTTTGAGAGAACTTGAGTGGCTTAGAAGGTTTAGTGCATTGCGTCACTGGGTCCATGACGACTTTGTCTTCAATACCGGTGTCATCTTGTGACAACCAGTAGCATATGAATTGAACCCGGTGTCTGCCCTAAGTTGAATAATTTGGAGGGCTATTTATTTTCACCCTTTTCTTTAACTTTTCTTTTTATTTCTTCAACTCCTTCTTTCTCCGATTCTCATTTTCTCCTTTTTCAATCATACCTAAGGACTTCTAAATACTAACTATTTGTGGTGTCCTTGGGTAGATCCCTCCGGCTCTGGCGGATCATAGGACGTTTATTCCTAAACTTAGTCACCTTTTAACTCCATGACTATCCTATGTTACCACAAAAAAAAACTTTTCTTGAAAATCCCTCAAGATGTTTATAATGAAAAACATGTTTTGGTAACACCTTGAGAGTTTTTGGTTTTTCAGAAATACTCCCCCTCCACATGTGCTTATGAGTTTTGACTGAAATCTGCACAGAGAGGGTAGAGTTTGCACTTTTGAATTGATCGACTCTTGATTGACAATTCCCCACGAGACACGGTTACGTTGTATAGTTAAAGAGTTCCATTATCAGCTTTTAGGTGACAACTAGCTCAAATAACTACCTTGAAGAAGTAAACACTCCTTGAAAAGGAGGTTAGACCCGTCAAAGTTCATGTCAATCAAGAATGTCTCGGATTGGTACATTCTACTAAGATAAGTCCTGAAAGACAAATCTTTTCGATTGACATTCAAAGATCGTCAATTCATTGGTGATTTCTGAGTCGAGCACGTTATGAGATTTCATAACTTCCTGATCAACAATTTTAATCACATTTCTCCCCCTCAAAAATAGCATATGAATGTTTTTTTTGAAAACATGTTGATTAAAATATGCTTTTTGAGGTGTTTGAAATTCCTTTGGGAAGAAACGGATTTCAAGAACATTTGATTTTGAACAAAGATTTTGCGTTGCAAAGAGTTAAGAAGCTTTCGCTCCTTTAATTAGGATTGAGGCACTGAAACGTACCACAGGGTCCTTTCGTGGAAACAGATTTTGTTTTCGTTGAACAAAAGTATTTGATATGTGCTTAAACACATATCTTTTCATTATCAAAACTGACCCAAAATAACCAAGAAAGAGCCGTTTATTGCTAATATTTGTTGCTTTCTTGAGTTTGTGCTTGTGCAGGTACGGATATGTCAAAACACACAAAAAGAAGCCAAATCAGACGAAAATCCGAGCACGAGAGATTAAGAGAGCTAAAGCTGAGCCGGAAGGTCAGAATTATGCATTTGTGAAGATTTCTACTCTCTGAGGATGATTTGTGAAGATTTGATCAAAGTTTGAAGAATTGACAGATTCAGTCCCTGAACTTTCAACAAATGACAAAAAACACCCTCAAGTTTCAAAAGTTGCAAAATCAACCCTTGGTTTATTTAAGAAGGACAAGTTTAGCCCTTGAAAAAGATTGTCAGAATTACAGCTATGGTCCTTTGAAATTCAGATTTTACACTTTGGGTCCTTAAAATACACCTTGGATCCTATATACAATCCTAAGTCCAAAAATCCACCTAAACCCATGAGGCCCAATCCATCTACCCGGTCCTTTAAATCCAAACCCGAAATCCAAACCCAAGTCAACCCCTTACCCGGTCAACAAACTTGAATAATAATAAACAAAACCAAACGCGCCCAATTCCTCATCTTCCCCAATCCAAACATCCAGTTACCATTCACTTTTACCCACCACCATTTACCCACACAACCTCGTACTAGAATCTATCCACCTTCTAGAAGGCTTATCTGACACGTCTGACACATGGGTGTGTCACCAAACTGCCAGCGTGGCCGATTGGAGCTCTCTCATTGGACGCGACACGTCTCATGGTGAAATGGAAGCTAATGATTGGGTGAGATAACTCAGAGGATTTGTGTGGCTGAGGATAGCATTCTAGGCTCTTCCAATCAAGAATCCAAGACTGAATTCCAGCTATAAATAGTCCCCTTGGCATCCTCTTCAAGTCGTGCATCTTTTTCCTTTTCAATTAAGTTTTATGTTTAGTTTTTAAGCATTTTCAGTATTCTTAGTTTGTTGTCTTTAAGTTTTAATGTAATCTCAACCCTTTTGTAATTCCAGTTTTAATAAAAATTTTCCAAGTTTCACATTGATCTTGCATTTTACTCTTTAAGTACTGAATAAGTGGTTTTTAATAATGAATAAGCTCATACAAGCTTTACATAAGCTGTTGTGAGCTTATCTTGTGCTTAAAATTGTTTCATTGCATTCATAACATAAAAAAATTGCATTGGTCAAGGAAAGTCAACTGTGGTTCATATTGGTTTTGATATGGAGATGGGGTGATCTTAAGGCTGAGTTGGGTTTGATTTAGTATTTTGGTGTTGAATTTGATTGGTTTGGTGCTATAACTCTGCCAAAATTTGGCAGGAATTACAAGTGAGTAATAACCTCTTTTTCAAAACTGTTATGTTGAATACAGTCATGCTTGTTGTTATTGATGCTAGAATCTCTGCATAAGTAGTTTTAGGAGTAGATTGCTTATTTAGGTTGTTAAAGATTTTAAATTAGTGTTTGGATTAGAATGTAAATCTGTGCTAGAGGTTAGTTTATTGCTTGAGAGTAATTGATTCATGCTTAACTAGGTGTGGTAAACTCAGTTAAGCCTTTGTTTTGCTTCTACACATCATATAGTCAAAATCACTTAAAATCATTCCTAGAACTCTCATCAGTTAATAACTTAGGATCTTAAGTTTGATTTTGGGTTAGAAGTTATTGGATTAGTTTAATATAGCTTTACTTTAGCTTATTTCATCATTTTCAGCTCTTACATTGAAATCAAAACTCATTTAAGTCAATTATCCATTTCTGTCATAAAGTCAAAATACCATCAATAACAGTTTTTAAGAAACTTTATGGATTTTTAAATCAGTGATCATTAGTCCAATTCATTTGCAATTTTGGATTTCATAACTTTAGTTGGTGGTGATTTTCAAGATATTTTTAGTTTATTTTTATAAATTTTCTAAAAGAGCTTTTGAAGTGCTTAAACTAGGTGTCATTTTCTGAAAATACCCTGTGCACACTCTCAGCAGTCACTGAGTGTGCACAGGCAGTTTGCAGTGAGCATAACTTGTTCATGTTAGTTATTAATTGGTTGAAACTTGGTACAAGTGTTCTCTGACTGGTAGTCTTAAGTTCTCAACATCTGGTTTTCAGATTAGCTTATTAGATAAGCTGTTACAATAGCTTATAATAGGACCTTTGAGGTTGTTTAGGCATAAACCATTTTTAAGTTGGAATCTTAGGATAATGCTTATAGCTTATTAGGATTAGCTTAAGTAAGTTGGAATTAGCTTATTTTAGTAGAATATAGCTTCTGAGAAAGATTGGTAGCTTATCGCACTGTTTTACTTATTATAAGTACTTATTTATAAGCACTTTTCATAGCAGCTCTGATTTCCATAACACTTGCATAGCTTTTATCTTTTTTCCTAGTTTCCTAGTAATATTTTAGATTTTCCCTGAATTTTTCATAATTTTTAAACATTGTTTACTATTTTTTCTTAATTTAAACTAGTTTTTAATCCTTTTTAATTAGCTTTTATTGCAATTAAATCAGAAAAAGTTCTAAAAAAAAATTTTCATTTTTCCTAGATTAAGAAAATTATAAAAAGAAAAAAAATAAATTTTCCAGATTTTTCCTATTTTAAATTGTAATTTTTAGCATTTAAATTAGATTTAAATAGATTTTAATTCATAGAAAACAGAAAAATCTTCAGAAAAATACAAAATTAGTTTTAAAAAGTCTTTTGAGTTATCTTAGATTTTTAGAAAATAGTTTTATAATTTTCACTTTTGTTCTCATAATTTTTAGCATTTTTAATTAGTTTTAAAAGTTTAAAATTAGTTTTTAATTCAAATAAATTCTAGAAAAATCATAAAAATTAGTTTTAATTCTTAGTTAATTTTTAAATATCATTCTTAGTTAGAAAGTAATTTTAGATTATTTTTAGGACTTAGAATAGACGTAGTTGCATTTTATTTGCGTTTCATTTGCGCAATTTAGGATTCCCCGTAGTTTAAATTCCCGTAATTGCTTTCCCATTCCCCGTAGTATTAGAATCATATTTCAAATCCTAAACATCGAGCATTTTAATAACGAACCAATAACGATGTTGCCCATTCACACATCGTTGGGAAACGACACGGATTTCCTAATCCGTATCACTATCACTCACGGGTTTTGATTCATTGTCCTTTTTCCTAAATGGATTTTAGATCATTTCTTGTGGTTATTTTTGATATCGATATTGTGGTTTTATCCATACACACACACCCCTTGAACCTCAACGAATCAAATTTTGGCGCCGCTGCCGGGGAGGTTGTGTCGCGACAATATCGTTAAAGGTTTGACGATTAGTGACTCGAGATCCTCCCTTTGTGAAGTTATTTTTTATAAAAAATCAAAAAAGTAAAAATATTTTCCTTTTTCTTTTGTATATATATATATCATATTAAAAATACAAAAAGATTTTCTCTTTTGTTTTTGAGCTAAATAGAATACATCAATTATATAACATTCTCAACGGAGGTGTTATCATTAGTAAGTTCCCGAACTAAAGATCAAAAACTTGCCTTTGTGTCGCTTGTGAGTCGATTTATTTCTATTTGATAAACAAAATGTGTGGTGGGTATAAGGACGGCCTGACATTAAATTGCGGCTGTAAAGAAGCGGGTTTTTAATAAGCTTCGCGCTGACCTAAAAAGCTTCTCCGCTCGCTTGTGCGTTTGTCTTATAGAGGTGATTTATTCACTTAGGATTATTGGTTAAGTTCATTGTGTTTTCGAATACCGCTCGTTTTAATTGCCTTGGTTTTTGAAAGTGCATGCGCACTCGTTCTAATAACTACAGACCGATACGTGAAGCCGCTACAATTCCGAGAAGGCGAAATAGACGTGCTCCATTAGTCGAACCCGAGATTCGAACTAATCCGACTCCGCCCATTGTCGAAATGGCGGAGGACAACCGATCTATGCTAGAACAACTCCAAGCACCCACCGAGGGTTATGGAGAAGCCATCGTCGTCCCGGCAATCGTTGCCGATAACTTTGAGCTTAAACACGGATTGATAAATTTGGTTTCGTCAAGCCAATTTTACTGATTTGAGAGGGACGATCCTCACTCTCATATCCGACGATTCAACAATCTCACGTCTACGATCAAGTACCGTAACGTTCCGGAAGAGGCTATCAAGCTACTACTCTTCTCGTTTTCACTTGAGGGGGCCGCCCGGATTTGGCTCGAGAAACTACCCCCTCGATCGATAACCACATGGGGGAATTTAGTGTCAAAATTCGTGAACGAATTCTTCCCACCGTCTAAAACAACAAGCTTAAAAAACGAAATAACGAAATTCACACAAAGATTTGATGAATCATTTAGTGAGGCATGGGACCGATTCAAAGATTTGCTTAGGCAATGTCCCCATCATGGTTTTACTGAATTACACCAACTTGATACGTTTTATAATGGTTTGAATGAGAATGATCAAGACTCTCTCAATGCCGCCGCGGGTGGTAATTTGTTGACCCGATCAACGAGAGATGCCTTGTTGATTATTGAGAACAAATCTAAAGTTCGTACCTCACGTAGCAAATCGGTTGCTGCCCGAGTGAGTGTTACACCATCGTCCTCGTCTTACGAAAATACGTCTAGCACCGATGCTAAGATTGATAAGCTTACGGATATGATTCAGGCTTTGGTTAAGATTAAAACCGCTAAGGTTAATTCTTCTCCACCCGCTCAAGTCAAAGCGGTGGAAACGACTTGTACTACTTGTGGTGGCCCGCATGCTTACTACAATTGTACCGCCACCGATGGAAATCCTTTCGATGCTAATGCCGTAACCGGAGGTAACCAATATTGTCCTCAAGTTGAACCGAATCCTCGTGTTAGTAATCAAATGGTACCTCCGGGATTTTCTCAATCAAACAATCAGACTCGTTTTAATCAGAATCAAGTTCGTGGACCAAATGTTCAAAACCAATTCAAAGCCCCACCAAATCAATACCCAAATCAAGGAGTCAATTACAATCAAGGATATCAAGCTTCAAGCTATCAAGCTCCGCTTTTGCCCTCTAATGAATTCTCGAATTACGTTCAGAACAATAATGCTACCATCCAAACCATGAAAACCCAGATTTCAAGTTTGAGAAACGAGTTTCAATCTTCGATAACTAGACAGAGCAATGAGTTTAGGAACGAAATTCGACTTCAGAACAACAAGATGGATGCTTCGCAGAATAAACTTGAGAATATGTTGAATGCTGTTTTGTGCCAAATGAGTCAACCCTCGAGTTCCGGTTCTCTTCCAAGTAATACGATTCCAAACCCGAAGGGAGAAATGAAATCTATAAACATTCGAGATGATGGGCCCTCGATGACTACTTCCTCTCCGGTGAGGAGTGTAGCACGAGAGACCGAGGTGACAAAGGACCCGGTAATTCCTCTTGATAATGGAAAAGCCCAATACGTCCAACCTCTGGTTGCCCAAGTTCCTTCTATATCTGTCATAATGCCGAGTTCTAACCTTACACCGTGCAAATCTGTTCAATCACGGTTCGACAAAATGAAAGTTGTTTCCGGAACCAAGTTCAAACTTACGACTGATATGATCAAAGCTGCTGAAAAGATTTATGAAGAGAAATTGGAACAAATTTCAAAGATTTCACTTGAGCCTACACCGTCTAATTCTTCCTCGAACCAAGCTCCCGAGAAGCTTGGTGATCCCGGGAAATTTCTCCTTCCATGCTCCTTAAATGATATTAAGGAATGTAATGCCCTAACCGATTCAGGTGCAAGCATAAGTCTCATGCCTCTTGCGATATATCATGAGCTTGGATTGAAGACTCTTATACCGACTCATATGACTATCGAATTAGCTAATCGAACAATTGCTTACACGGTTGGTGTAGTCAACGATGTTATGGTACGAGTGGATAAATTCCATTTTCCCGTGGATTTCGCCGTAGTTGATATAGAGGTCGACGCCCGAGTTCCTCTCACTTTAGGAAGACCATTCTTGAGAACAGCGAAAGTCATTGTGGATCATTACCAAGGAACGTTAACAATCAGAAAAGGAAATGAAAAAATAGTGTTTTATGCCGAAAAAACGTCAAAACCTCCACCCGATGATCATTCGATTCATAGCATCGGTGTGATTGATTTTTCTCAAGAAAGTGGTGATCCCATTTTACCATCTGATCCGAATGATGTGAAGAAAGTTGAACCTAAAACGTCTCGAATTGATCTTTCAAGGTTTACGATTAAGAGTATGTCGACAATACAAGCTGAACGGAAAAAGAAACAAGAAAATGAGTCTACAACGGTAGTGGTGGAAACTGCTAGCTCTAAGAGCACACCACTTGTCCCACCTCCGATTTCTAAGAAAATTGACTTTCCTTTGAGTGGCAATCCCACTCCTTCTTCTGAAATCATGGAACCTTCTTTTGAGACTTCTTTCGATCCAGAATCTTTCAAAATGACATTCACGAATCCCTTGTTCGAATTCGATTCTGAATATACTCAAAATTTTAAAAATCAACTCTTTGACGAAGAAAGTGAGGAGTTCACCGATGAACTTGCTCTTACCAACTCGATTTTCTTTGAGGATGAAGAAGAATACGATGATCTGTTTTTTCCGAAGAAAGATAAGGAAGTGAAGATTTCGACAGATGAACTTGTTGATCCTGAGGTCCAATATTATTTTTTAGCCGAGAGTGAATCCTCTCTTCGTGAGGATTTTCATGAAGATGATACGTTGATCTCCTTCCTCTCCGAAGACAAGATTTTTAACCCCGGGATATGCGTTGATGAGTTTTATGCTAAAAATGTCATTCGAGATAAGGATCCTCTCTTGGATGCCTTCGTTGATGAGCCTTTGAGTAACACCTTTCTTTACCATGAGCTCCCGATTTATTTGGAGTATTCTCTTATCGATCCTTCATCCCTTCGTCCGCCCGCAAAACCGCCGGATGATGGATCGTTCTTTCATATGCCTTATGTGAGTTTGAGAGGAGTTATTCCGTATGTGCTGGAGCCCGACATTTTCTTTCCCTCCCAACCCACCTAGTCTCATTCCTTCGGGAATGAAGAAACCGTTTTTGACCCTGGTATCTCTACCATTTTCTTCCCCAAGGACAACTGAATTCGGGATCGAGTCAAGCTAGCGACTCGGTAACCAAAAACAGTAGCGCTTCGTGGGAGGCACCCCATGCTTATCTCTATTTTCTTTCTATTTTCTAATAAGTGACGTGAAGGGGTTAACCTCTTCGATTTCTCGTGTTTGGTTGTTCGTGATGTTGTGTTTAGGATTTCGCCGATATGAAGACTCTCGTGCTCGAAGTTTGTCTTTTCTTCTATCGAGTTTCATGATCGATGTTGATGGAGATCTGATATCCGAAATCTTATCGACTAACGTTTATCTTTTAGCATACTTAATAAACGGCTTTTAGATTTTCGTTGATACCCTTGCTTTTAAACATTGAGGACAATGTTTCGTTCTAGTCTGGGGTAGGGTAATCTTTGATTTGATTTGACCGCACTTGCTTATTTTTTGTCGTGTACTCTCGCAACCCCGTTTTTCCTTAGAAAATGAAAAAATTGTGCTATAAATGAGAAAATTTAAAATTTTTTTAAGCTTTTGTTAAGTCTTTTTGATTGAAAAGTTTGCTAGTCTCTTAGACAAGAAGCTATAAAATGCGAATTCTAGCTCACAAGGCCAAGATTTTGCAAGTTTCCCTAAGTGACTTTAAATATGCATGACTTGATTTCATTAGACGAAGCATTTGCTAAGTTAATATATGTTTTGACACCTTGTTGACTTTCCGCTGGTGAGAGTAGGAATAGAATTCTGACTTGACCGGGCGTGTTGAGCCCTAGCTTTTTCCCTTAACCATAGATAATCTAAATTATCGGCTAAGCATCCGCGGATATCATTATTTGGGATTCTAAATTTGCGGAGATCGAGAAATGATAGAGTTACTTATGAGTTTAGATGCTAAGCGTGGAGTAGTTGGTTCTCTTTAGAGCCCATCGAAGGTACTTATGGCTTTTTGTTCCCACAAAATTGTTTCACCCCATATTTGTCTAATAATAATTAGAGATGTTGAGTTTTTGGCGATAGTTAGTTTTTTATCTTCTTTAAAGAATCTTTGCCCATGAGAGTTGGGTACACATCGAGGTATTGTCAGTGTTACGGTGTAATAGACAACCGATTCCGATAGTTTGTGCTATTGTTTCTATTGTTATAAAAGCCGCAGGGTTTGGAGTTTGGCACAAAAATTAACATGAAATAAAGCCCAAATGTTTTAAAATTAAAAATCCAAAGCTATAAAAGTTGTCGTAGACTTCTATAAAAGCAGAGGAAATTCCAAAGTCATAATAAGACTTCTGATAAAGCGGTAATCCCGTTGAGTTAGTAGTTTAAAAGACCAAGGGCCTGAATTGCAAAAATGCAAATGTGCTGAAATAGTGTTAAGCCAAACTTCGGATCCGGGAGATGTCTAAATAAAGCCTCTGTCTCTGGACTCGTAGATGAGTTGTCTCGGTCGCCATAAAAGGATATTCTCCCTAAATCGTGTGAAATTAGGACCTTGATGTGGACTTCATTCTTGTGTGCAATGGTTTTCGAGGGAAGGTGGATAACTAATTAGCGACTTAGCTTTATATCTTTATTGGAATAAAAGTTATCGAAACGAGAATTATGAAGAAATTCATTTCTCACAAAAATAAAAAAATCTAGAGGAAAATAGGAAAATGGGAGCAAAAGGTAATTACACAAGTAACTTCCATGGGTAGTGTTAGCATCTAGAGTCATTTGTAACAATGATTTCGATTTTACGCTTAGTTTGGGGACTTGTGAAAAATCAGGGACGATGTATTCTATCCGTATGGTCACTTCACGCTGTGTTGTGTTTCCTACTCCGTGATCCTAACGTGTCGTTTGAAAAATGTTGGAGTTATTGATCGACATGAAAGTTCAACAAACCGTCACTCATAATCGGAATATGCTTAATCGTAATATCTATATGTGAAAATAAAAGGTAAACGGGGCGTTTTTAGAATTAAGGATTTCTTAATCTCTTTTGAGGAATCTTTGCTACTTCTTCATAGGTTTAGTAGAAAGAGATTGAAATCCTTGGTTTTAGAAGCGTGAGTTGATTGCATTGCGTGGGGAGACGACAATGGTCTCGTCTGGGGTATTTTGATATGTGCTTAAACACATATCTTTTCATTATCAAAACTGACCCAAAATAACCAAGAAAGAGCCGTTTATTGCTAATATTTGTTGCTTTCTTGAGTTTGTGCTTGTGCAGGTACGGATATGTCAAAACACACAAAAAGAAGCCAAATCAGACGAAAATCCGAGCACGAGAGATTAAGAGAGCTAAAGCTGAGCCGGAAGGTCAGAATTATGCATTTGTGAAGATTTCTACTCTCTGAGGATGATTTGTGAAGATTTGATCAAAGTTTGAAGAATTGACAGATTCAGTCCCTAAACTTTCAACAAATGACAAAAAGCACCCTCAAGTTTCAAAAGTTGCAAAATCAACCCTTGGTTTATTTAAGAAGGACAAGTTTAGCCCTTGAAAGAGATTGTCAGAATTACAGCTATGGTCCTTTGAAATTCAGATTTTACACTTTGGGTCCTTAAAATACACCTTGGATCCTATATACAATCCTAAGTCCAAAAATCCACCTAAACCCATGAGGCCCAATCCATCTACCCGGTCCTTTAAATCCAAACCCGAAATCCAAACCCATGTCAACCCCTTACCCGGTCAACAAACTTGAATAATAATAAACAAAACCAAACGCGCCCAATTCCTCATCTTCCCCAATCCAAACATCCAGTTACCATTCACTTTTACCCACCACCATTTACCCACACAACCTCGTACTAGAATCTATCCACCTTCTAGAAGGCTTATCGACACGTCGACACATGGGTGTGTCACCAAACGCCAGCGTGGCGATTGGAGCTCTCTCATTGGACGCGACACGTCTCATGGTGAAATGGAAGCTAATGATTGGGTGAGATAACTCAGAGGATTTGTGTGGCTGAGGATAGCATTCTAGGCTCTTCCAATCAAGAATCCAAGACTGAATTCCAGCTATAAATAGTCCCCTTGGCATCCTCTTCAAGTCGTGCATCTTTTTCCTTTTCAATTAAGTTTTATGTTTAGTTTTTAAGCATTTTCAGTATTCTTAGTTTGTTATCTTTAAGTTTTAATGTAATCTCAACCCTTTTGTAATTCCAGTTTTAATAAAAATTTTCCAAGTTTCACATTGATCTTGCATTTTACTCTTTAAGTACTGAATAAGTGGTTTTTAATAATGAATAAGCTCATACAAGCTTTACATAAGCTGTTGTGAGCTTATCTTGTGCTTAAAATTGTTTCATTGCATTCATAACATAAAAAAATTGCATTGGTCAAGGAAAGTCAACTGTGGTTCATATTGGTTTTGATATGGAGATGGGGTGATCTTAAGGCTGAGTTGGGTTTGATTTAGTATTTTGGTGTTGAATTTGATTGGTTTGGTGCTATAACTCTGCCAAAATTTGGCAGGAATTACAAGTGAGTAATAACCTCTTTTTCAAAACTGTTATGTTGAATACAGTCATGCTTGTTGTTATTGATGCTAGAATCTCTGCATAAGTAGTTTTAGGAGTAGATTGCTTATTTAGGTTGTTAAAGATTTTAAATTAGTGTTTGGATTAGAATGTAAATCTGTGCTAGAGGTTAGTTTATTGCTTGAGAGTAATTGATTCATGCTTAACTAGGTGTGGTAAACTCAGTTAAGCCTTTTGTTTTGCTTCTACACATCATATAGTCAAAATCACTTAAAATCATTCCTAGAACTCTCATCAGTTAAGAACTTAGGATCTTAAGTTTGATTTTGGGTTAGAAGTTATTGGATTAGTTTAATATAGCTTTACTTTAGCTTATTTCATCATTTTCAGCTCTTACATTGAAATCAAAACTCATTTAAGTCAATTATCCATTTCTGTCATAAAGTCAAAATACCATCAATAGCAGTTTCTAAGATACTTTATGGATTTTTAAATCAGTGATCATTAGTCCAATTCATTTGCAATTTTGGATTTCATAACTTTAGTTGGTGGTGATTTTCAAGATATTTTTAGTTTATTTTTATAAATTTTCTAAAAGAGCTTTTGAAGTGCTTAAACTAGGTGTCATTTTCGAAAATACCCATGCACACTCTCAGCAGTCACTGAGTGTGCACAGGCAGTTTGCAGTGAGCATAACTTGTTCATGTTAGTTATTAATTGGTTGAAACTTGGTACAAGTGTTCTCTGACTGGTAGTCTTAAGTTCTCAACATCTGGTTTTCAGATTAGCTTATTAGATAAGCTGTTACAATAGCTTATAATAGGACCTTAGAGGTTGTTTAGGCATAAACCATTTTTAAGTTGGAATCTTAGGATAATGCTTATAGCTTGTTAGGATTAGCTTAAGTAAGTTGGAATTAGCTTATTTTAGTAGAATATAGCTTCTGAGAAAGATTGGTAGCTTATTGCACTGTTTTGCTTATTATAAGTACTTATTTATAAGCACTTTTCATAGCAGCTCTGATTTCCATAACACTTGCATAGATTTTATCATTTTTCCAAGTTTCCTAGTAATATTTTAGATTTTCCCTGAATTTTTCATAATTTTTAAACATTGTTTACTATTTTTTCTTGATTTAAACTAGTTTTTAATCCTTTTTAATTAGCTTTTATTGCAATTAAATCAGAAAAAGTTCTAAAAAATAAATTTTCATTTTTCCTAGATTAAGAAAATTATAAAAAGAAAAAAAATAAATTTTCCAGATTTTTCCTATTTTAAATTGTAATTTTTAGCATTTAAATTAGATTTAAAAAAATTTTAATTCATAGAAAATAGAAAAATCTTCAGAAAAATACAAAATTAGTTTTGAAAAGTCTTTTGAGTTATCTAAGATTTTTAGAAAATAGTTTTATAATTTTCACTTTTGTTCTCATAATTTTTAGCATTTTTAATTAGTTTTAAAAGTTTAAAATTAGTTTTTAATTCAAATAAATTCTAGAAAAATCATAAAAATTAGTTTTAATTCTTAGTTAATTTTTAAATATCATTCTTAGTTAGAAAGTAATTTTAGATTATTTTTAGGACTTAGAATAGACGTAGTTGCATTTTATTTGCGTTTCATTTGCGCAATTTAGGATTCCCCGTAGTTTAAATTCCCGTAATTGCTTTCCCATTCCCCGTAGTATTAGAATCATATTTCAAATCCTAAACATCGAGCATTTTAATAACGAACCAATAACGACGTTGCCCATTCACACCTCGTTGGGAAACGACTCGGATTTCCTAATCCGTATCACTATCACTCACGGGTTTTGATTCATTATCCTTTTTCCTAAAGGGATTTTAGATCATTTCTTGTGGTTATTTTTGATATCGATATTGTAGTTTTATCCATACACACACACCCCTTGAACCTCAACGAATCAAATTTTGGCGCCACTGCCGGGGAGGTTGTGTCGCGACAATATCGTTAAAGGTTTGACGATTAGTGACTCGAGATCCTTCCTTTGTGAAGTTATTTTTTATAAAAAATCAAAAAAGTAAAAATATTTTCCTTTTTCTTTTGTATATATATATATCAAATTAAAAATACAAAAAGATTTTCTCTTTTGTTTTTGAGCTAAATAGAATACATCAATTATATAACATTCTCAACGGAGGTGTTATCATTAGTAAGTTCCCGAACTAAAGATCAAAAACTTGCCTTTGTGTCGCTTGTGAGTCGATTTATTTCTATTTGATAAACAAACTGTGTGGTGGGTATAAGGACGGCCTGCCATTAAATTGCGGCTGTAAAGAAGCGGGTTTTTAATAAGCTTCGCGCTGACCTAAAAAGCTTCTCCGCTCGCTTGTGCGTTTGTCTTATAGAGGTGATTTATTCACTTGGGATTATTTGTTAAGTTCACTGTGTTTTCGAATACCGTTCGTTTTAATTGCCTTGGTTTTGAAAGTGCATGCGCACTCGTTCTAATAACTACAGACCGATACGTGAAGCCGCTACAATTTCGAGAAGGCGAAATAGACGTGCTCCATTAGTCGAACCCGAGATTCGAACTAATCCGACTCCGCCCATTGTCGAAATGGCGGAGGACAACCGATCTATGCTAGAACAACTCCAAGCACCCACCGAGGGTTATGGAGAAGCCATCGTCGTCCCGGCAATCGTTGCCGATAACTTTGAGATTAAACACGGATTGATAAATTTGGTTTCGTCAAGCCAATTTTACTGATTTGAGAGGGACGATCCTCACTCTCATATCCGACGATTCAACAAGCTCACGTCTACGATCAAGTACCGTAACGTTCCGGAAGAGGCTATCAAGCTACTACTCTTCCCGTTTTCACTTGAGGGGCCGCCCGGATTTGGCTCGAGAAACTACCCCCTCGATCGATAACCACATGGGGGAATTTAGTGTCAAAATTCGTGAACGAATTCTTCCCACCGTCTAAAACAACAAGCCTTAAAAACGAAATAACGAAATTCACACAAAGATTTGATGAATCATTTAGTGAGGCATGGGACCGATTCAAAGATTTGCTTAGGCAATGTCCCCATCATGGTTTTTCTGAATTACACCAACTTGATACGTTTTATAATGGTTTGAATGAGACTGATCAAGACTCTCTCAATGCCGCCGCTGGTGGTAATTTGTTGACCCGATCAACGAGAGATGCCTTGTTGATTATTGAGAACAAATCTAAAGTTCGTACCTCACGTAGCAAATCGGTTGCTGCCCGAGTGAGTGTTACACCATCGTCCTCGTTTTACGAAAATACGTCTAGCACCGATGCTAAGATTGATAAGCTTACGGATATGATTCAGGCTTTGGTTAAGATTAAAACCGCTAAGGTTAATTCTTCTCCACCCGCTCAAGTCAAAGCGGTGGAAACGACTTGTACTACTTGTGGTGGCCCGCATGCTTACTACAATTGTACCGCCACCGATGGAAATCCTTTCGATGCTAATGCCGTAACCGGAGGTAACCAATATCGTCCTCATGTTGAACCGAATCCTCGTGTTAGTAATCATTTGAACTCGGAAATTGAGTCGTGAATCAATTTTCTTGACAAACTTTTCAGCTTGTTTAACATCGCTTCTCTTCCATCTCATGTTTCGCAACCAACGTTGTTTTCTGCCCGCTTTCAGATCTTCAAGAATGTTGACAAGCTCAACCTTTACCTGTGTCAACGTATCATCACTGAACTTGTGAATTTCTTCATATCCCATGAATTTGATGATGTTGTTCCGGATGAAGTGTAATCCAAATGGTGTTGTGGTGAATGTATACGGTTTCTGGGTCATAAATGGGTGGTTGGAGATCAGGTTTGGTAAGATTCAGACGTTTCTGATAACTTTCAACGCCAAGATGAAGATCTTCAACTCTTGACTTAATGACAAGACTGCGGATAAAAATGAGGATTGAGTTGAAGATATCATATTGTAAGCTACCAGGAAGATGCTCAAGTTTTCCTTGAACTTTAAGAAGATACATATCTTCGATATCGTTGAGATCTTTTCATCACCTAATGGAACAACTAATACTCATACGAAAACCTTCATTAACACCCTCAAATTTAAAGATCTTTTCATCCTCTTTCCATCCATATATAATACTCATACGAAAACCTTCATTAACACCCTCAAATTTAGAGATTAAGATTCGGATTTTTAGGGTTTCAAGTGTGTTTTGCAATTGGTGCTTGAATAAGGTAAATGGAACAAGATTAGATCCTGTTTGAGCTATAATAAGCCATGAATGGCATTCTAGGGTTTCGACCCTATGATGAAATTTGGGGCTTTTGGGTGGAACATGAAATTAAGTCTAATTAGTGTCTAAATAAACAAGTAATTAGTGTTTGGTAAGTGTGTGGTGTATCAATTTGATGGGTTTATGCATTTTAGGTTTAGTTTCATCTTTTTGGTTAGAATAGATAATGGGTTTTGTGTTTGGTTAATGATTGGAGCTTGAATGATTGGATTTGGATGTTGTGGAATTGATTTGGAAGTGTTTGGTTGGGTGTGAGATGGTGTATGAGCCAC
Source organism: Chrysanthemum makinoi (assembly GCA_910596185.1). Taxonomy (NCBI): domain Eukaryota; kingdom Viridiplantae; phylum Streptophyta; class Magnoliopsida; order Asterales; family Asteraceae; genus Chrysanthemum; species Chrysanthemum makinoi. Next base: position 40,909,084 of record OU343219.1, read on the forward strand.
CATGACCACGATGGTCATGGCTTGGATGTCGTACGAGACCCACATGGACCTTGGTTCTGGGTCGGGTCGTTTTGGTAGCTTGTTGGTTGATGTAGTTGAGGTTTAGATGAGACGCGTGGAGTCGAAAAGCTCCTAGAGCTTGTTTGGTTAACGCGGTCTTACCCGCGACCGTGTCATGACCATTAGGGTCATAACATTGGTTTCGAGTACATTTGGTTGATTGATTAGTTGGCGAGATTGTTTTGAATTGGTTTGAGATTGAATTGCGCTATTATGACTTTAAATTTGGACTTGATATATATAATGTTGACTTTGAGCTACGTCGGCGTTACTTTGACTTTTTAGTCAATAGTTGACTCCGAAAAAGCCGTAACATGGACTTTTGTATAATTTGGACTATTGATTGATTAAAAGCCGAGAAGTTATGACTCGTGCTTGTGGACTCGAAACGAATAACGATATGAGATTAATATTGGAATTTGACGAAATATATATATAAACATGAAAATGCTAATAAACTATGAAATATAAATAATAATGGGCTTTTGTACCAAAAATGTTGATAACAAGATTTATCTTGTTATTTACTATTGGAAATGTTTTGTAATAAATAAGTAATTAATATTTCGAGTACACGTTTATCAATAAATGTCAATTGTGGACATTTAATACTAGTTTAAGTATTTATTTACTTACGTTGTGTGCATGGGTTACGGATAACCTAACATTAATAGTGTTGATCCACGTGGGTAGCGGACTTATTAGGTTGACGAATCTAATAAGATCCCGCTAGGTACGTTGGGTAACCTTATTAATGGGTGAATTATCCTTATGACTCTTTAGGATATGATTGATTTATGGGATAATAAGCGACACGAGTAAATAAATGAGTTTATCGAGTTGACGAATTCGATAAGGTCTACTATTTATTCCGAAACTTATTGAACTGTGGAGCTTATCGTTTAGAGGTCTCATTATGTTGCATTGAGTTATATATTGGTTGTTAGAGTGCATTCATAGCATCATATTGAGTCGATACACCCACATGAGGATACCAAACACTAGGATTAAATGGTGAAACGAGACATTTTTGGAAATAACGAAATGGAATATATTGGGGTAGATAACGTTGATTTCGAGGAATATATATATTAAGTTTGGTTTACATTAATAGGTTGTGCCGAGTCGATAGTTGTTGTGCCGTGATTACTGTTATCTTCTGCTAGTGTTTATTTGTGCGTTGATTTCTTGAGGTGAGTTTCATAGCCCCACTTTTAGCTATGTTTTAACTACATTGGGGTGAGAATCATGCTACTGTTTTCGGACAGTGAAAACTATTTGGATTTTCTTATATGCTTGGTTGTTTAGATAGATGTGCGGTAGTTGTTGCCTTAGACTAGGGTAGCAATCCTAATTGCTATAACTGTTGCCTAGCTAAGAATAGACTTCTACCTCGACCTAGTCCGGGGTTGGCAATTGTTCTAGATTTTGCCACGACAGTGCTAGACTAGAGTCGCTGGGCCCGAGTAGTCCCTGGATGCGGGACATGTTTATGGTTGGTGATCCGGGTAGGATCGGTGTTTATCTATCTTAGGTCTTGCATAGCAAATCAACTCCTACTGGTCCACTATGATTTTGTTGAACTTAAACCTATGAACTCACCAGCGTAAGCTGACCTTTTAGCATGATTTCTCAGGTGTTTGAAAGATGTTTGGAATACGTGGTTTGTGGAAGCTTGGCAAGAAGGCGGGGTTCAAGGATCATTTCTGACTCTGATAAACTTTGGGGACCTATTTTATTAAATCGTGTTTTGGGCCTAATACTTATACTTTTGGATTAAATGTTTTGGAATACTTAAATTCGGGATTGGTTTTGAATGTTAAATGACTATCTTTTTGCTATACTTGTGTGCGATACCAATCCAACAGTAACGCCCCGAAAACTTGATTAAGTCTTCTGCTGTACCGAGATTTGGAGGTATTACAGATTGGTATCAGAGCTCAAGGTTATAGAGAATTAGGTATTTTATAAACCCTAAACTATAACCACTTTAAAGAAAAATTGATCCTCGACCGACGTACGCCCGCTTTCCAAGCCGAAGCTTCTTATTTGAATATGGTATGAACTGCGAATTAAATTATGAGATGATCTGTCAAGGGATATTGTGAACTGATTATGGAAACGTTATGATTTGGAGATATGATTATTGATTTTGGAAAATGAGATATGGTTATCGAGATATTACAGAATTTGATTTGAGGAAACGATATATTGTGATTTTGGAGTTTTGAACTCGATTGATTTGATATGGGATTATGTGATTGAACGGAACTTATGTGTTTTATTTAAAGGCATGTTTTGAGTAATGCGGTACCTACACTTTTAAAAGCTTCCATTATGTGATATATGTTTTGGGTTAAGTTGATGCGCTTATTAAAACTAGTTGTTTCGAACACTTATACCTACCCTATGCCATTGTCACAGACTATGCCTTCACTAGCTTTTTATGTGTCTGAGGAGGTCCTTGCTGTTGCTAGTTCGCCAGCATTGACTCTCATGATGGTTGCGCAGGGTGATCCTTATGAGATTTCCCGTTACACTAGTTCATCATCATCAGATCGTCCTAGCTCATCTAGGCAACTCACTTTACATCAGGTCTTAGCACGAGCACAGACTCCTAGGCTTGCTTATAGCACTGCCCGCATGTCCGTGAGATAGCCATCATCACCTATCCATTTAGCAGCATCACCATGTCTTAGGAGGCCTAGATCTCCTAGTGTACCACCTCAGGATTTACCTGCACAGAGACTCCGACTCACGGACTCTCCCCCTATGGATGAGGGCGAGGAGGAGCATGAGATTGAGGAGCAATATGTAGATGAGAATGACGAGGACATCCCAGAAGGGGGTACTCCTCCATTGTAGAGTCCTGCACATTCTCCAGGACTAGGTTCTCCTTTTCCTGAGCCTGAGTCCCCTGGACAGCCTTTAGACATCGACTCACCACCTTACTCACCTTATATAGGTAGCCCGTTAGGATCGGAGATACCATCGGAGATTGTTTCTGAGCCCGAGGAGTATGGTGAGACGGGTCTGATGTGGGAGAGGATTACATCACAGGGTCCTAGGCTTAGTCAGTTGACATATCGTTTGGTTGGAGTATCTAGGGCTAGTATAGAGGATCTGAGAGTTGATATGGGTATTGTAGTTAGGAGGATTAGGGTTTTGCGTGAGGGTATGTCAGAGCTCCAAGAGCAGGTTGGGGACCTGCTGAGAGGGTTCGCGAAAGCTCGTGATGCTGATGGAGCGATTTGGCGTAGGATTGGTGAGTTGGAGAGAGAGGTCGCAGAGCTTTAGAGTGATCGCGACCCTCGACGTCTCGAGTTAGCATCTTTGTGGAGAGAGGTTGACGATGTTAGGAGATCAGTTAGTGGTATTCATAGACGTGGCTAGATAGTATTAGATTCATGGTTTTGTACCATCTTGAAACTGAGTAATACTTGGTTCGGGATGTAGGATTATCCTAGTTGTCTTACTAGTATCGTTGTTAGAATCGTTTTTGATTTCTTCGTATCCTTCCATGTATTTCCACTTTTGAAACCTATGAGTTATGGTTATTGGAACGTGCATCCTTAGTTATGATTCGGTATGTGACTGGTTCGCTTTGATATAGCATTATCCCTGTTGGCCTTGATTATATATTCAGGCGCTGTTTGGGTGATCCTTGGACCCAACTCTATATTTAGAGCATGAATTGTGAACTTATGAAACTGTTCTTCTTGCCTCTAGAATGGTGGTAACAAGCCGAAACTCGCTTAGGAACAACTGAGCAGCTCCTGCTGCTGTTGTTGCCCCTGGTGGTCAAGGTCGTCATCCGGCCCCGACCACACCACCTGTTGAGAACCCGAACACTGATAACGCAGTTGTAGAGAACCCGAATGTGAACGACCGTGCTGAAAATGGTCCTGTTCCACAAAACCCTCCACCTGTGAACCCAGCCCATGTTGACCTGTTAGTGGCACAGCGTGTCGCTGAACTGCTAGCTGAGACTAATCTCTCTAACACCTCTTGTGGAACCCCAATGCTGAATCGAACTCGAGGTTGTACCTACGAAGAGTTCCAATTCTGTGGTCCCATTGAGTTCGGAGGAACTGAGGGAGTAGTTTACCTAACTAGGTGGCTCGATAAAACTGAATCTGTGTTTGCTGTTAGTAATTGTGAGGAGGATTGTAAGGTTAAGTATGCAACATATACCTTGAAGGACGAAGCGTTAACCTGGTGGAACAATTATCACAGATCAGTAGGGATTGATGTAGCTTATAGTATGACTTGGACTCAGTTTAAGACTCTCCTGATCAAGACTTACTGTCCTAGGAATGAAGTTAAGAAGTTAGAGAGTGAGTTCTGGAACCATATGGTTAAGGGTACTGACATGGCAACTTATACTCGTCGTTTCCAAGAGTTATCATTGCTTTACCCTGATATGGTTCGCACTGAAGAACTTAGGATTGATAGGTATACTGATGGATTGCCTATAGCTACTCGAAATGATGTCATCGCTGCAAAGCCAGTAAATTTGCATGAGGCAATTACTGTGGCTCATCGTTTGATGGACTCTTATGTACTAGAAGTAGGAGACAAGGGTAAGAATGATAGGAATGATAAGAGGAAGAGGAAAGAAGTTGCTAAAGGGAATGGCAACAAACGGCATGACACAGCCAGGGTGTTCGCCATAGGAAATGGAGGAAGGAAAGATTATGAGGGTAGTAAGCCTGTGTGTGGTCGTTGTAACCGACACCACCATGGACTATGCCCGAATGTGTGTAGGAAGTGCTCTAAGGTAGGACATTTGGCCAAAGACTGTAGGTCTTGTCCACTTGCTGCAGCTCAAACTACACAAGGAGCGGACTGGAAGGCCACTGTCACCTATTTTGGATGTGGTAAAAAGGGACACTTTAAGAATGAGTGTCGAGAGTCGTGGATGAGAGGAAATCTTGGTAATGTAGGAGGATTTGCTAACCGAGGTGTATGAAATAATGGCTTGAACCCTGTGAAGCGTGAGGTTGTAGAAAACCAGGGAAACCTTGGTGCTAGGAATCAGCAGAGAGACATGGGGACAACGCATGTTTATCCTATTGGGAAGGAAGTTGGTAAGGACCCAAACGTAGTTATGGGTACGTTCCTTCTCAATAATCGCTATGCTTCCATACTGTTTGATACTGGTGCGGATATGATTTTCGTATCCACCAATTTTATGCCATTACTTGGAATCTCCCAAACACCTCTAGGGTTTAGTTACGACGTGGAATTAGCTAATGGGAATAGAGAGAAGATAGACACCGTAGTACGAGGTTGCACCTTAAGTTTCCTAGACCGCCCGTTTAGTATAGACTTACTGCCAGTTACCTTAGGAAGTTTTGACGTCATTATCGGAATGGATTGGTTGTCGAAGAACGGTGCACACATCATCTGTTATGAGAAGATTGTGCGTTTACCGTATGGCAGAAAAATTCTGAGCATACAAGGAGATCGGAGTGACTATGGAAGTCCTTCCCGGTTGAGCATCATCACTTGTATTAAGGCTCAGAAATACATCGATAGAGGAGGTTGTCTTTTCTTGGCTTGAATTTCTGAAAAGAAAAGCGAGGAGAAGGATGAAAGAAACCTTAACGATGTACCTATCGTTAGAGAATTTCCGGATGTGTTTCCTGACGATCTGCCAGGGATTCCACCTGTCTGACAAGTGGAATTCCAAATAGAGTTGATACCCAGTGCAGCACCCGTAGCCCGGGCACGTTATCGACTTGCTCCAAGAGAATTGGAGGAACTGTCTAAACAGTTGGCAGAGTTGTCACAGAAGGGATTCATTGGACCAAGTTCGTCACCGTGGGGATCACCAATATTGTTTGTGAAGAAAAAGGATGGATCGTTTCGGATGTGTATTGACTATAGGGAATTGAAGAAGTTGACAGTGAATAACCGATATCCGTTACCTAGAATAGATTATTTATTCGACCAACTCCAAGGAGCTAGTGTCTTTTCAAAAATCGACTTATGATCTGGTTATCACCAGCTTACAGTTCGAGAGGAGGATATCCCTAAGACTGCGTTTAGAACTCGTTATGGACACTATGAATTCCAAGTGATGTCGTTTGGTTTGACCAACGCGCCAGCGGTTTTCGTGGATCTCATGAAACGAGTGTGTAAGCCATACCTGGATAGGTTTGTGAAAGTATTCATAGACGATATCTTGATATACTCTAAGAGTATTGAGGTGCACGAAGAGCATTTGAGGCTCATTTTAGGATTGTTAAGAGAGGAGAAGCTGTATGCCAAATTCTCTAAGTGTGAATTTTGGATTCCGTCCGTACAATTCTTAGGTCATGTGATAGATAGTCGAGGTGTTCATGTTAACCCAGCTAAGATTAAGGCCATTAAGGAATGGGCAGCTCCTAAGAACCCATCAGAAATCTGACAGTTTCTAGGTTTAGCGGGCTATTATAGGAGATTCATTAAGGGATTTTCCAAGATAGCTAAGTCACTGACCAAACTAACTTAGAAGGATGTTAAGTATGAATGGGGAGAAAAGGAAGAAGAAGCGTTCCAACTTCTGAAGGAGAATTTTTGTAGTGCGCCCATCCTAGCTTTGCCTGAAGGGAGCGAAGATTTTGTCGTGTACTGCGACGCTTCGTATAAAGGCTTAGGTGTTGTTTTGATGCAACGGGAGAAGGTGATTGTTTATGCATCCCGACAACTTAAGAATCATGAGAAAAACTACACCACCCATGACCTTGAGTTAGGTGCTGTAGTGTTTGCTCTTAGAATCTGGAGATATTATCTGTATGGAACCAAGTGTGTAGTATTTACCGACCATAAGAGTTTGAAGCATATCTTAGATCAGGAGGAACTGAACATGAAACAACGTTGTTGGTTGGAATTGCTTAGTGATTATGACTGTGAGATTCGTTATCATCCTGGTAAGGCTAATGTTGTAGCTGATGCACCTAGTCGTAAGGAAGACATTCCACCCCTACTTGTTAGATCCTTAGGAATGACCATTGTTTCGCCCTTACCGTCTCAAATTTTAGCCGCCCAAGTAGAGGCATTAACGGAAGAGAACCGTCTTTATGAGAATCTTCATGGAATGGTAGAAAGTGAAAACGGCTTCTTGAAGCGTTTCGATGAAACTTTATGCTTCAGAGACAGAAGCTGGATACCATTTCATGGTGGAATCCGTGAGTTGATTATGTACGAGTCACATAAATCAAAATACTCTATTCATCCCGGAGCTGATAAGATGTATCAGGACCTTAAGAAACTTTATTGGTGGCCTAATATGAAAGCCGATATAGCTCAGTATGTCAGTTGGTGCCTGACTTGTTCCAAAGTAATGGCCGAACATCAAACCATCGGACTCTTAGTTCAACCCGAACTCCAGAATGGAAATGAGGCGAATAACCATGGACTTTATCACTAAATTACCAAAACGATTAGCGGCAATGATTCGCTATCTGTAATAGTTGATCGTTTAACTAAGTCTGCTCACTTTTTAGCCATTAGTGAAACCGATAGTCTTGATAAGCTTGCTCGATTGTATCTTAAGGAGGTAGTATCGCGTCATGAAGTACCGATATCTATCATTTCCGATGGGGATAGTCGTTTTACATCCCACTTTTGGAGATCATTAACGCATTAGGAACAAATTTGGATATGAGTACTGCTTACCATCCTCAGGCCAGATGGTCAAAGCGAGAGAACCATTCAGACTTGAGAAGACATGCTTAGAGCCTGTGTTATTGATTTCGGCAAAGGCTGGGAGAGACACCTCCCTTTGGCCAAATTCTCTTACAACAATAGTTATCACTCTAGCATTAAGGCCGCCCCATTTGAGGCACTGTATGGCCGAAAATGTCGTTCTCCTATTTGTTGGGCTGAAGTTGGCGAGAGTCAACTTACAGGTCCCAAACGTGTCCTAGAAACCACTGAGAAGATAGTTCAGATTCGTAATCGGTTGCAAACCGCTTGTGATAGACAAAAGAGTTATGCTGATAAGAGACGTAAACCTTTAGAATTTCAGGTTGAAGATCGTGTTATGTTGAAAGTTTCTCCTTGGAAAGGAGTGATTCGTTTTGGGAAACGTGGAAAACTCAATCCTCGATATATTGGTTCCTTTCCAATCCTGAAAAGAATCGGACCGGTAGCATACCGCCTGGAGCTACAATCGGAATTGAGCAGTGTACACAATGTCCTTCATGTTAGTAACCTTAAGAAATGTCTTTCGGAGGAAAACATAGTGGTGCCCTTAAGGGATATTCGTATTGATGAGAAATTGAATTTTGTTGAGGAACCGATTGAGATTATGGATCGTGTTAGGTCACCATATTATCACAACAATATGAATGATTAATGAAAATGATAATTGCAATTAGAATGATTAATGAATGATTAATGAGAGAAAGTGGAAGGAACTAATGAATGATTAATGAAAATGATAATTGCAATTAGAACCAACAACCCTCTACCTTCTAGGGAGGGGGTATTTATAGTGTTTACATAAGTAGGGGTGTTTCCCCTTGGTTCTAGAAGAACCTTCTATCACAGCTCATGGGCTTACTACATGAGCTGAGAAACTAATTACAAACATTTATAAACCATAATTATTAACGACCTATTAAAAATGAAATGACCTACACTTGATAATAAAACATGTTCCTAACAATCTCCCACTAAGGGTTGGTCATCATTTGTTGTCTTGCTTAGTTCGTTTGACGTCTTGAACTTCTTTGGCGTTCATAGCTTGTGACGTCTTTGATTCTTTGCATCTTTGTTCTTTGTTCTTTTTTTTGTGATCAGTTGTGAATTCTGCCTATCATCAGCATCTTTGTTGTTAGTGATGAAAGTCATTTCCAGCATGCTCATAATTCTGGTGAAGTTTGTGATTCATATATTTGAAGCTCTCATTCTTTAACTTTGATCTTTATCTCATAACTTTGTAGATTCTTTGACTTTGACGTAGAATCTTTCTGAAATTTTCTTTTCTTTTTGAGAGAACTTCAATTAGTGTTGATGTTGGTATGAGCATGTGAAGAGTCTGCACGATCTTTTCCACCCGTGAGCATCCATAAGAAGAAAACATAAAACATGGGTTAGAAATAATCCAGCGCTTACAAGTTTGAACTTCGAAAGTGTTAACAGCATAGTGTGAAAACACACCTCTAATTCTCACAAAGGCTGTTCCTGAACTGGAGTCCCGCAAGTGAGATAACACGATGTACCGAAATACACCTACAGTTCAGATGAGTCGCTGAGGTACACCGAAGCATCACCCCACGACTGTAGACCGTTTGAGACACACTAAGCGTAACCCACAAGGAGTTACCGAAGTGACCTGCTATCAGGGCTGTTTGATGTTGACCTGGCAGGAATTTCCATTCAATCACTGAGGATCACAATTGTGAATCCCCTCATAAATGTTCTGGCAGATTGCTAAGATCTGCGTAGGACTCTGGAAAAATATCACTTGTGTCCTTATTGTTTGAACAACAAGTGATGAAATAGATAAGTGTTCCTAAGAGATCTTTTGATGAATCTCATGGCTCTAGACTCGATTAGTGCTCATTGATTTTCCTAACCGGAGACTAGGGAGAGGGTCTCCTTCTTCAATACCAACAATCTCTAAGAGAGAGTTGATAGATTACGTAGGGTTCCCTGAGAGAATGAAACAAGCTCTTTTGAGAGAACTTGAGTGGCTTAGAAGGTTTAGTGCATTGCGTCACTGGGTCCATGACGACTTTGTCTTCAATACCGGTGTCATCTTGTGACAACCAGTAGCATATGAATTGAACCCGATGTCTGCCCTAAGTTGAATAATTTGGAGGGCTATTTATTTTCACCCTTTTCTTTAACTTTTCTTTTTAATTCTTCAACTCCTTCTTTCTCCGATTCTCATTTTCTCCTTTTTCAATCATACCTAAGGACTTCTAAATACTAACTATTTGTGGTGTCCTTGGGTAGATCCCTCCGTCTCTGGCGGATCATAGGACGTTTATTCCTAAACTTAGTCACCTTTTAACTCCATGACTATCCTATGTTACCACAAAAAACTTTTCTTGAAAATCCCTCAAGATGTTTATAATGAAAAACATGTTTTGGTAACACCTTGAGAGTTTTTGGTTTTTCAGAAATACTCCCCTCCACATGTGCTTATGAGTTTTGGTGAAATCTGCACATAGAGGGTAGAGTTTGCACTTTTGAATTGATCGACTCTTGATTGACAATTCCCCGCGAGACACGGTTACGTTGTATAGTTAAAGAGTTCCATTATCAGCTTTTAGGTGACAACTAGCTCAAATAACTACCTTGAAGATGTAAACACTCCTTGAAAAGGAGGTTAGACCCGTCAAAGTTCATGTCAATCAAGAATGTCTCGGATTGGTACATTCTACTAAGATAAGTCCTGAAAGACAAATCTTTTCGATTGACATTCAAAGATCGTCAATTCATTGGTGATATCTGAGTCGAGCACGTTATTAGATTTCATAACTTCCTGATCAACAATTTTAATCACATTTCTCCCCCTCAAAAATAGCATATGAATGTTTTTTTTGAAAACATGTTGATTAAAATATGCTTTTTGAGGTGTTTGAAATTCCTTTGGGAAGAAACGGATTTCAAGAACATTTGATTTTGAACAAAGATTTTGCGTTGCAAAGAGTTAAGAAGCTTTCGCTCCTTTAATTAGGATTGAGGCACTGAAACGTACCACAGGGTCCTTTCGTGGAAACAGATTTTGTTTTCGTTCAACAAAAGTATTCCCCCTCAAATATGAAAGTATATTCGAGAGATAGCCTTCTTGAGTCGAATTTGAAACAGTTTATTACAGGTGTAAAAAACATATTATCAGATTTTGTTATGCTTGTGAAAAAAAGTCGAGCTCAAGGTTTAACTGAAAAACATAATCAATTAGGATAACCATACGAATGAAAGTAAAGAGTTAGAGTTATTACAGACAGATGTTTAAATGTTCCATTAATGTTCCAACAAAACTAACTAACTGCAGTACTTCATTCAGGTCGACGAAACGTCAAGATATTCGGAACCCTTGCTCTTCCTCCAACATAGCCTTCCAGTCGTCTCATTTGAACTCGGAAATTGAGTCGTGAATCAATTTTCTTGACAAACTTTTCAGCTTGTTTAACATCGCTTCTCTTCCATCTCATGTTTCGCAACCAACGTTGTTTTCTGCCCGCTTTCAGATCTTCAAGAATGTTGACAAGCTCAACCTTTACCTGTGTCAATGTATCATCACTGAACTTGTGAATTTCTTCATATCCCATGAATTTGACGATGTTGTTCCGGATGAAGTGTAATCCAAATGGTGTTGTGGTGAATGTATACGTTTTCTGGGTCATAAATGCCGGGTGGTTGGAGATCAGGTTTGGTAAGATTCAGACATTTCTGATAACTTTCAACGCCAAGATGAAGATCTTCAACTCTTGACTTAATGACAAGACTGCGGATAAAAATGAGGATTGAGTTGAAGATATCATATTGTAAGCTACCAGGAAGATGCTCAAGTTTTCCTTGAACTTTGAGAAGATACATATCTTCGATATCGTTGAGATTTAGAAATCTGTAGTCAGCTTCGTTGAAGGTGTATTCTTTATCGTCAGCTCTGCGAACCGTGGTGTTAGTCAGAAAATTGTACCCGTATTTATCCATAATCTCTGCACTTTTAATGGACAAGATCCGGTGGTTATAACACACTTTGTGTTTAGAGGTGAATGTGAGCCGCCATTTGTAAAACCATTTACGCATATTAGGCCAGTGGAAGATGCCAAGTTCTGCCTCATCATTATATGTAACAACCGAAGAACTAAACAATTCAACAACTTCTTCCTCCATTCCCTCTTAAGTGTAAACCGCAGCATGGAACTTAGACAATGATGTTGCATACCGTTTCTCTGGATCTGTGTTGCCATACATCAGATATTCTAAATCATGATTAAAGAAATAAGGTGTGGGTACCTTGAGATTATGAGTATGACCCATGAGTGGTAAAGGTTGAGAATAGTCATGAAACTTGAACGTCTTGGGAGCACTGGAGGCGTGAAACATCCCAAGTAATGTTCTCAGACATTGCTCGTGCAACTTCCTCAAGATTGTATTCAAATTGAAGCCTTGAAGTGGTGGAAGTCTTAAATCGTGTAAACCCTGCTCGGCGAATAGTGGCAATGTGAGACAATTGAAGTTTCTGCACCTTCATGATCTTTTTCAAATTTTTTGTAAAACCCACAATGGAAGCTTCATTAGGAAGATCATCTTCTGGATGAGCATAAACCATATCTTCAAACCATTCAAACTGAGTTGTGGAAGAGTCAATCCATTTTGGGGCTTCTTCTTGTTGCATGTTCGATGGTGGCTGGGATATGACTTGAGAGACAGTCTGTTGTGGAGGTTGATTGGAAGATTATGGTTGAATTTCATCTTCAGGTGGAATATCATGAGAAGTGGTTTGAAAAACTGAAGATGATGGTGCAGTGAATTTGGTACGTTTATCGCGTGGACGTGACTCATCATCTTTATCATCGGGTCTGCGTTTACGAGGCGGGATATCTTTGCACGATGCAGATGCACTCTTCTTATCAGCCCTCTTAATAGATTTGAGTAGAGCGTCTCGAAGTTCCACTTCTTCATCATCATCAATTATCTTTTCAAGAAGTTGACTTTTGAGATCAACCACAAGCAACTTTGAAGGTTTTGTTTCAAGGGTTATCGGGTGTGTTTGAAGATGAGTGGCTACAACACCTTGAAGCTTGTTTTTAACATATGTGCGTAATGCCGATGGTAGAACTTCATTAATGCAACTCTTTACCTCTGTAGGAAGAACCTGTTTAAGGATTTCCTCAATCTGCTCGGGTAATGGAAACTTCTGAATCTGTTGATGTTGTTCTTGAAGTTGCTTTTGTTGTGTCTGAACTTGGGTTTGAAGAGAAGTAAGCTTTTCTTGAAGGACTTGAAATTTATATTTTCGGTTGCTTGGATGTTTGTCGAGAAGGGAACCTGATATTAAAGGTGGGTTTGGAAGGAACATTTGTCTTTGACTGTTGATCTGAGGATGCTGGAGGTGGTTGTGTTAGTGTTGTTGGAAGATGAGCGTCACCTTTCAGATGTGGTTTATCAGCGAAAACATCATCAAAATCATCATTCTCAGAGTCATCATTGTTGACAGATTCTTCATTATCAGAACGAATGAATTGATCAGATTCATCTTTGGATGAAGAGAGTGTGACAAAAACTGAGTTATCCGATTCGGAAGAGTCTGATGCATTCATAGGTTGTTGAAGTTGTTCAGAAATCACCTTAGAACCTGATCCTTCACCCTTCTTCTGCAACCTTTCAAGATCAGCTTGGTGATGAAGTTTGGTGATAGCCAAGGTTTTCTTCAGGATTGCTCGTTCTTCTTTGTGAGTGCGAGGAGATTGAAGTAGTTGATTTGACGACTGATGGTTTGACCACTTTGTCTGGCAACTGTATCTTGTTTCACCTGGACAAGTCTTTGAGTGTCTGCAGGGTTATCATCTTTGTCATGATGACTAACGTGTTCTTCTTCAGCAACAGCTTCATCAATCAGCAAGGTTTGCTTGTGTTTTGTAGTGGTTCTCCTTCCTCTACCTTTAGGTTTGTCAGAAATAATTCCAACTGTTCCTGCTTTTTTTGCTTGATCATAGTCCCTATAAGCGGTAGTCAGCTTGATGCCATCATTAAAGAGACGGTCAGGAATTCTTAAGCCTTTTTTTGTTGTGTTAGTGCTTTGAACTTTAACAATTTTAAGCACCTGATCCATGTGAGTAGTATGATACTTATCACCACTTGCTAATCGTTTGTCGATGCTTGGATCTACTTGCATGAAGTATTCAATAAGAAGCTTGGTGTAACGAGCGAACGGAATTTTATACCCTTTCTTATTGGTAAACTGCCGTGCTTGATATATCATATCATTCCATATTAGCTGTGCATAATCAAGATGTTGTGTATTAATGATACCCCAAAAGATTTGAAGTAGTTCCAAACGAGGGTGTTTATGGCTAGTAGCTTTTCCTGTAACACAATGACTGAGTATGATATAGAATGATAACCATGGTTGAGGAATGAATTTCCGGTTTACATCAGAACTGGTTGACAGCGGTTGAGAAGACTCATCATAACCCATTTTTCTAAGAGATAATGCAATTTGTGAAAATGATGGAGATGGTATGAACGAAGTGTGAGTCTTTGTTTCTTCAAGAGGAAGATGAAGAACATCACGAAGAATGCTAACATCAAATTCGAATGGTGTTCTGTCAATCTGGACTGTCATGATGTTGGAATCGTTACTTATCTTGAGTGAATGCCAAAATTGATGTAAGTAGATCTCAGGGACACTTGCAGATAAAGTCAGAAGATGCCGATAGAAGTGCTTCTTAAGAATTTCCACTATAATCTGACACGTGGGATGGCATAGAAGTTGTTCGAAATCAATACGAGAGTTTGAAAGCGCAATATTGCGTTCATCTTCAATGGGATACATGTCTTTTCTTGTGAGAGATCCTTGAGACATATTTTGACCTGAGACAAATCATTTACCAAGATATCCAAGAATTTGTAATGACATGTTAGAGAAATAACTCATATGATCCTAACATACAAACAATGCAAACTCACAAAATCATTTATCTGTGAAACTCTCAAAATTAACTAAGTCATATTTGCGAAGACTCAATAGAAACACACAAGAAACATCAAATACTTAGAGAGTAGCAAGCATACAAACTCGCCAAAAAATTTACCAAGAGAATCCTAAATGATCTTAAACTCTAGTATAAAACCTTAAACGCACAACATGTCCTTAAACTTTGGACCAATGACACACTCGCAAATATAACTTGTGTGAAAAATAAACTCGCCAACACCTTAACAAATTCGCCAAAATCTAACCCTTATAGAAACTCACAAAGTTCTTGTATAAAAGGCAAACTCGCCACTTTCTAAACCTAAGAGAAACTCGCAAAGTTCATGTATATAAGGCAAACTCGCCACTTTCTAAACCTAAGAGAAACTCGCAAAGTACATGTGTATAAGGCAAACTCGCCGCTTTCTAAACGGAAGAAAAAACTCGCCAAACATAAGAGAAAAAACTCGCCATATGTTAAACATAAACAAACTCACAAGAACTCTTTTAAACCATGGCAAACTCGCCAATTTTGATTCCTAAAGAAGAAACTCGCAAAAATTTATAACGTGACAAAAACTAGCAAACTCGCCAACATTCATAAAACATGATAAACTCGCAATTATTCAAGGAACAAGAAGAAACTTGCCAAATTCATTACACAATAGCAAACTCGCCAGTTTTAGAACTCACAAAAAATTCATACATGTTGGCAAACTCGCCATTATTCAAATAGCAATACAAACTCTCAAGAGATGTAGAAACTCGCAGATATTCATCAAACCGGTGCAAACTCGCCAAAATTCATACAAACCAAACCCTAAACTCGCAAAAAATCATAAGAGTATATGAAACTCACAAATATTCATCTAACAAACACAATAATAATCGTAGAAAATGATCAAAATACTATCCAATCATTCAAAATATCAAACACAGAACATATATAAACGATTCCTAATCAAGAATTTCATGAATAAAAACGTTATGACCAAATCCGCAGATTTCAATGACCGATTAAGAAACAATGTCCAGATTCGATTTAAATAACCCTATGTATAACAAACCCTACACAAAGATTATCAATAACAACTTACAGTTGATTGGAATAGAAAAAACGTGACACAAATCAGATGAAGAATTTGGCAGCAGCAGTTTGTGGGTTTTTGAGAATAATGGTTTATTAAAGATTGACTAAACTCAAAGTATATATAGTGAGAAGAATGAAAAATTGACACAATTAGTCCCTAGGTCTTTAAAAAAACATTTTTTTTTTTTTTAATTAATGAAAAATGAGAAAGAAAATCTTCTTTTTTTTGTGTAGATTTTATATTTTTGTATTTTGATTTTGAAATATATATTTACAAGGAAATGTTTTTGGTGTTTGACGTTTTAAAAACGTTTGATTAAATTTTCCAGATCTTCTGGAGTCAAACACCGCATACCAATTTGATGGAAAAGCTCAGTAAACCTTGCTGGTGGCAAGGCTTTGGTGAACAGATCCGCCAATTGGTATTGAGTACCCACAAAGTATAGTTCAATTGTACCCTTTTCAACATGCTCTTTGATGAAATGATATCGGAGAGCGATATGCTTTGACTTGGAATGCTGAACCGTGTTGCAAGAGATTGCAATGGCACTCTTGGAGTCACAGTACATTGGAATCTTGTCGAATACAAAACCGTAGTCCATCAGTTGTGATATCATCCAAATTATCTCGAGCGAGCATGCTGACATGGCAACGTATTCTGCTTCTGTTGATGTCATAGATGTACAGTCTTGTTTCTTTGACTGCCAAGACACCAGTTTATCTCCGAGAAATTGAACACCACCTGATGTACTTTTGCGTGTATCTAAACACCTGCGTGATCGGCATATGAAAAGCGATTAGTGCAAAACCAGAATCCTTCGGATACCAGATTCCCAAGTGAATGGTTCCCTTTACGTAGCGAAGGATTCTTTTAGTCTCATTGAGGTGTCTTCGGTTGGTCTTGACTGATACCGGGAGCAAAGATATACAGCAAATACAATGTCAGGTCTGATGGCTGTTAGATACATGAGAGACCCAATAATACTTCGGTATTTTGTAGGGTCAATAATTTTCCCATGTAAATCAGCATCTAGCTTTGGTGAGGTTGCAGACATAGGTGTGTTATAAGAATCACAACTGGTCATTCCATGTTTCTTCAAGATTTCAAGAGCATATTTGGACTGATTTAGAAATATGCCACGGGGAGGTTGATGAACCTGGAGTCCTAAGAAGAACTTTAGTTCACGCATCATGGACATTTCAAAATTTTGTTTCATTAATTTTGCAAAAGCGTTTGAATACTTTTTATGTGTCGAAGCAAAAATGATATCATCAACATAAATTTGAACAATCAAAATATCCTCCCCGTGACGTTGAATGAAAAATGCTGGATCAACAGTTCCTTTGGTAAACTGATTAGCGAGAAGAAATTTTGACAGTTTGTCGTACCAGGCCCGTGGGGCTTGTTTGAGACCATAAAGAGCCTTTTGAGCTTGTACACGTAGTTAGGATGGTCTGAATCAACGAACCCGTCCGGTTGACCCACATAAACTTCTTCACGGAGTTGACCATTCAGAAACGCCGTTTTCACATCCATCTGATAAACCGTGATATTCTTGTGTGCAGCATATGCCCGAAATATCCGTACACTTCAAGTCGAGCCACTGGTGCAAACGATTCTTCATAATCGATTCCTTCTTCTTGAGAATACCCTTTAGCCACAAGACGAGATTTTTTGCGAATAACATTGCCTTCAGCATCCAGTTTGTTTTTCCAGATCCACTTAAGTCCAATGACATAAATCCCATCTGGTCTTGGAACAAGTTCCCAGACTTCGAGACGTTTGAACTGATTTAACTCTTCTTGCATTGATTCAATCCAATTGTCATATGTCATAGCTTCTTTGATGTTTCGTGGTTCATCTTGACACACAGTGAGTGCATAAACACAAGTTTCAATCATCGTATTAAGTCGTTGTCTTGTCATAACTGGGTTAGAAGGATCGCCAATCACATTTACTAAGGGATGATCTCTTGTCCATTTATGTGCCGAAGGGTGATGATTGAATGTTGCATGCATATTAGACGGTTCCAAATTACGTGAAGACGACTCGCCAATGTCTGGAATGGTTGGAGCCGGAGCAAATGGATTGAAGAAAGCATTTCCGTCATAATCTGCGGGTGCGGGTACTTCTTGATTTTGTGATTCATCAGCTGTGTCGGTGTTGGATGCAATGTGTTCTTTTGTTGATTGAGAATCATTCAGTGGTGCATCTGGTGCAACTGTTGTAGTTTTTGGAGCAGGTGTATCGGGTATTAGATTATGATCAGGGTGTGCAGCGGAAACATTCGATACATCTGGAGCACTACTTTCGGGAATCTCATCAAACAGAGGAGCAAACAAGGTTTCCAATTGTTGACGTGTGAATTCCATGAGTGGAACGGCTGATGAAGAAGGAAAGTTTAGACGGTTGGATGCGGGTCCTAAGCGGTTTTGCTCAGAAGCCATATCTGTAAGCTCGTCAAAGTTGACATGAACGGTTTCCATCATTTGTCGAGTTCGACGATTCCAAATTTTAAATCCTTTCGAATTTTCACAGTAACCAATGAACACTCCAATGTCAGCTTTCGGCTGAAGTTTACCAATATCATCACGATCATTTTTCGGATAGCAAAGTGCATCGAAAACATGAAAATATCGATATCGGTTTGCGGTTGTGAACAATCTCATATGGAGTTTTATTATGACGCGTATGAATGATGGAACGGTTTTGAGTAAAACATGCAGTTGAGACAGCTTCAGCCCACAAGAAATCCGGTAATTGTGAGAAAATCAACATTTGGGGACCTAGAGGGAGGGCCAATTATAGATTTCTTAGAACGGGCTAACAAAGAGTTTGCAACACATTTATCATGATTACCAGAGATCATATTTTTACGAAAAAAAACACAGGAGGCATTAACGTTTGAAACGTTTACAGACTTATCATTCGTTACACTGACATTAGAATTACAAGTTGCCAAATTTGAATCTAAAGCAGATGCAACATGATTTTTATTCAATTTCCTAAGATGAACTTCTACTTCTAATGTCGGACGAGTGCTCTTCCTATGTTGCGAGATCCTAGTATTTTCTTGGTGTCTCTTATGCTCGGATCTTCTAACATTAGTAGACGCAACTATTCCTGTAGAAGTGGAAGAAAGCAAATTAGTTCCCTGAGGTTTATCAATTATATACATGCCAGGAGCAATCACTTTTGTGCAATCTCCATTGAAAGTTTAGATTGGACATCATCATTTTGTGAAAACATTTTTTCATTTTCCTCTTTTAATTTCTCAATTTCATGCCTTAACATCTGATTGTCCATTTCCAACGTTTGAACCATATTGAGATTCTTAGCAGTTAACACAGTATCATTCACAGAAGCAAATTCACAATATATAATCACAGAAGCAATATTAGCAGAAAGAGCATTTTCTAACAATTGATCAAAGGCATTTTGAAGATCTTGGTTTTTGCATTGTTCTTGTGAAACAGAGTTTTCAAGTGTGTTAAAGACTTCAATCATTGAAGTCACCTCTTGTTGAAGTTCCCTTTCCCAGTGTATTGCACACAGACGCAAATGTGCGACATGAGGTGAGATTTGGGTTTGAAACATTTGTCTTTGCTCTCGTGCATAAGTAGATTGAAAATTAGATGCTTTTAACTCAGAATTTTTCTCAATTGCCGTTTCTAAAAATGAAATATCTTCCATAAACGTTTGAAAGTATCGTAATACTAAACAAGATTTAGGATTTTTTGGCAATGAGTAGCTTTTGCAAGAGGACGGTAAAGAACCATTTATTTGTGCAACAACAACGTGAACGGGCCTTCTACACAAGATGCCTCGTTAATTCAAATATTATACGATGGTGTTGAAATGACATTCAGTTTGTAAGAAGCATTTTCTCTTGTGTAATCATATGCTAAAATTCCATTTTGTCGCATGTTTAAGCGACTTCGATCATCTTGTGCCCATTGTTCCTCACAATCAAATACAACAAGTTGCATGCTTGGATCTAAAAGACATTGAGCACTATACAATTTGGGCATTTCCTTGAGAGCCGTGTGAAGAAAACGTGGGTGATTATACCCAAGAGCAAAACGTTTTGAGTCATCAGGACACGGAAGTAAGGTTGACATTTCAATCTGTTTTACTGAGTGGCCAATCTTGTATACAACAGTACCAAAAACTTTTAACCGTCTTTCCAATCGAATAATTTCCTCGATTTGATCATCAATGCGTTTCTTAGATTTCTTCTTGAATTCAGAAAAAGTTGACCGACTTTTTGAAAAATCTTGTTTAGTATTTGAAAGTTCCGTTTGAAGATTTTCAATGTTTTTCTGAAGTTTAGACTTTTCTTGTTCAATTTTAGAAATCTTTTCGTTATTTGACGCAACAATTTCATGCATTTGATGTTGAAGATTTTGTTCGTTAACGTAAGATTTTTGAAAGGCCACTTCAAAACTTGTTTCTCGAGTGGTTTTTGTTTCAAAATCATTTATTCGTTTTCGACAACTCTCAAGTTCAGCAGTCAAGGAGGTAATCTCAGCCCTAAGGTTATGGTTTATCTCATTACATTTTGCAGTTTGAGCTTGAAATGGCAGAAGTAATGAAGTCAGATATTCTGAATCTGGACCATGAATTGCTTCACTCTGTTCAATATGCTCATTATTTTCATCATCACTTAAGTCATCAAATGTAACCACGGGGTTAATTTGATCAACTTCATTATGATTAAATGATGATTCATGTTGAACATATTGCTGCTCATCAGATCTTGATGCATCTGGACACAATTGCATTTATGAGGCATATATCGGTGTCAGTACGAGATAACCGTCGTGTCATAGACTGGTCCATTCTCTGTTTGACTGATGTGATGTTCTTGCATATTTGCCATCAAAACAACTGCAGCATTTTCTTCCAAATCTTCATATTCATCATCTGAGAGAGTATCTGCCATAAAACCTTGCTGAGTTTCACTGAGTTCTCCTCCTGATTCATCCTTGTATGCCATCAGCATGACTTGCTTATAGTAATCTCCTCCTCTTGTTCGTGGTTCAGGACAAGCATTAGCAAGATGTCCTTGCTTTTTGCAATTATAGCAGCGAATAGTAGATCCTGAAGCCGGTGAATTTCCTGTTTCCACAACTTGAATATTTCTCTTGAAGTTATTACTAGATCTCCCTGCTGATGTTTGACCATTCCCAGAATTACCAGAATACCCACTTGTAATCATACGACGACCACTAGTTCTGTTCTGAACCTCAACTTTGCCACCTTGTATAACAGCGTGACTTTTGGGATTTGATGATGAACGAAGACGATTATTTGACTGAGTAGAGAACTTGGAGAAGGCTTTAGCAATTAAGGCCATTCCATGATTTAATGCTTCAAAGGCATCAACTTGCTCATCATTGATTTGAGCAGAGTATGCAGTGTTAGAATCTCCTTCGAGTGTGAGTTGATGAGAAGGTGTAGGTGGAGCATAACTAAAGTGACGTTGTTGTTGATCGAAAGCATGATTTGACTTTGGGTAAGGAGTTGGATAACCATGTGCCATGAGAGCAATCTGATCAGCAATTGGTGGTGTAGGGAAACCATGTGTGCCACGAGCTTCTTTATCTTTGATAACTTCATATTGATGATGTTTCAGATAATCATACAATAACCCATGCTTGACATCATGAAGATCCTTGACTTGTCGAACAAACGTAACATACTTATGCCAATCCGGTCCTAATGAGTTCAGAAACTTGGTTTTAATTGCAATTGTTGGAAGATCAATCTTATGTTGATGCAAATCATTGACCACATTTGTGAAACGATGATAATATGATTCAAGTGATTCCCCAGGCTCAATGGTAAACACATCAAAGTTGTGATATAGCTTAGACTCCATGTCGATCTTATTCAGTTCAGTGCCTTCCATTGAAAGATGAATTTGTTCCCACATAGCTTTTGCGGTTGTCGTGCATCAATACTTTTGTAAATCGGATTAGGAATTCCAAGAAGTATTTGTTGCATAGCAAGCTCATCGGCTTCAAGATGAAGTAGTTGTTCTGGTGTTAAACGACTAAGTGGAACAATTGTGATAGTATCGGGTCTCGGTGGAACAGCTGTAGGATCTCCGGGAACAGTTTCAGTTGGCATTTGAAACGGTCCTTCTAATATCACCTTCTTTAGATGCTTACCATGAGGTTTCTTGAGTTCCATATACCTTAGAAATCGACTTGACCATTGCACATAATTGCCTGGTGTAAGCATTGGAGGACGAGTATCCAAACCAGCTTCATGAATCGATTGCTGACTTGTAACAGCTTCGCACATTTGAGAAAACCAAGTTTGTTGTTGAGGGATTTGTGGAACCATTGATGTTCGTTGTTGAACTTGTTGAGGATGGTGTGGAGTATATTGTTGATTAAATTGTTGTTGATAAATTGCTTGTTGTTGATTCCATTGTTGATGTTGTGGACTGAGTTGTTGTTGTTGTTGTTGATTATAAGTGTAAGGAAAGTAGTTAGAGGATGGTGGTTGAGACATATTTGTTGATTGATGTTGATCGTTAAGGATAATTAAGGTTGACTTAGGTAAATGAGGAGAAGAAAACCAAACTTGCAGAAATCCAAACTTGCTGGCAAGAAACTCGCAGACAAGAAACTTGCAGAAAGAAACTCGCAGAACTGCAAACTTGCAGGAAGAAACTCGCCAAACTGCAAACTCGCAGAAATGCAAACAGAAACTCGCCAAAAAACTGCAGACTCTCAGAAATGCAGACAGAAACTCGCCAAAACTGTAAACTCGCAGAAATTTACATAGAAACTCTCCAAAAAACTGCAAACTCGCAGAAATTTACACAGAAACTCGCCAAAAACTGCAAACTCGCAGAAATTCAAACAGAAACTCGCCAAAACTACAAACTCGCAGAAATTCAAACAGAAACTCGCCAAAACTGCAAACTCGCAGAAATTCAAGTAGAAACTCGCCAAACTGCAAGGAGAAACTCGCAGAAACTCATGAGAAACTCGCCAAAATTCATGGCTAACTCACCAAAACTCATGAGAAACTCGCAGAAACTCGTATTCAGTCCAAAAAGTCCATAAATTTCAATCTAAAACACGTTTTTAAGTACGAATTTCTATTAAATCTAATCAATATTAACCTAAATTATCCCTTGGCTCTTGATACCACTTGTTAGGTCACCATATTATCACAACAATATGTATTTCTAGAGAGAGAAAGTTTTAGTGAGAGAAAGTGGATGGAACTAATGAATGATTAATGAAAATGATAATTGCAATTAGAACCAACAACCCTCTCCATTCTAGGGAGGGGGTATTTATAGTGTTTACATAAGTAGGGGTGTTTCCCCTTGGTTCTAGAAGAACCTTCTATCACAGCTCATGGGCTTACTACATGAGCTGAGAAACTAATTACAAACATTTATAAACCATAATTATTAACGACCTATTACAAATGAAATGACCTACACTTGATAGTAAAACATGTTCCTAACAGATCGTGAGATTAAGAGGCTGAAGAATAGCCGTATTCCGATTATTAAGGTTCGTTGGAACTCCCGGCATGGACCGGAGTTCACTTGGGAACGTGAGGACGTTTTCCGTAGGAAGTATCCTAAACTTTTCATGACATCAAGCAACTCGGAGTGAAACCCGGGACGGGTTTCTTCTGAGGCTGGGAGGCTATGACAACTGGCAATTTAGGGAGTCTATTTTAGGTAACCGCATTACGTTAAACTAAACCGAGTTTTGCCTTTATCACTATTTTTATAAACCATGACTTGATTTTATATCGTCTATTGGTTTTTATGGATTATTTCATTATTAAATGGGTTATCGTATAAGTTTTAACTCTATTTGGTAGGCACAATTCGATTCGGCACTAGAAAAGCCTAAAACGAGAATTATTGTAACTTTTAGACCGTAACTCGAAAATTGACAAATAAATAGTCAAAACTCGTGGAAAAACGTAAATAACGATGTTGGAAAGTCGAATGAACGTTGTGGGACACTCGGGGGACAATATATGAGCTCGGGAATGGGTAAACGGGACGTTTTACGAAAAATAGCAACCACGGCCCCTCTACTTTGCTTTGGCCGGCCACCCCTCCCCTCCATCTCTTTTATTATTTTGTCCCTCCTTCCAGAATATATATACCCTCACCTCACCTCACTTCCACTCTTTATTTCTCTCTCTAAAACACACACACTAGCACTTTTTCTCTCCCCTTTCTCTCTCTAAAAACCCTAGCCACCACCACCTTTGGCCGCCGGCCATATTTCCGGCCACCACCGCCACACGACGGCGCGTGACCCCCCACCTCCACCACCAAATCAAAGATCTTTTCATCCTCTTTCTATCCATATATAATACTCATACTAAAACCTTCATTAACACCCTCAAATTTAAAGATTAAGATTCGGATTTTTAGGGTTTCAAGTGGTTTTGCAATTGGTGGTTGAATAAGGTAAATGGAACAAGATTAGAGCTTTTTTGAGCTATAATAAGCCACGAATGGCATTCTAGGGTTTCGACCCTATGATGAAATTTGGGGCTTTTGGGTGGAACACGAAATTAAGTCTAATTAGTGTCTAAATAAACAAGTAATTAGTGTTTGGTAAGTGTGTGTTGTATCAATTTGATGGGTTTATGCATTTTAGGTTTAGTTTCATCTTTTTGGTTAGAATAGATGATAGGTTTTGTGTTTGGTTAATGATTGGAGCTTGAATGATTGGATTTGGAAGTTGTGGAATTGATTTGGAAGTGTTTGGTTGGGTGTGAGATGGTGTATGAGCCACCATGACCACGATGGTCATGGCTTGGATGTCGTACAAGACCTACATGGACCTTGGGTCCGGGTCGGGTCGTTTTGGTAGCTTGTTGGTTGATGTAGTAGAGGTTTGGAAGAGACGCGTGGAGCCGAAAACCTCCTAGAGCTTGTTTTGTTCACGTGGTCTTAACCGCGACCGTGTCATGACCATTATGGTCATAACATTGGTTTTAAGTACATTTGGTTGATTGATTGGTTGGCGAGATTGTTTTGAGTTGGTTTGGGATTGAATTGCGCTATTATGACTTTAAATTTGGACTTGATATATATATTGTTGACTTTGAGCTACGTCGGCGTTACTTTGACTTTTTAGTCAATAGTTGACTCCGACAAAGCCGTAACATGGAATTTTGTATAATTTGGACTATTGATTGATTAAAAGCCGAGAAGTTATGACTCGTGCTTGTGGACTCGAAACGAATAACGATATGAGATTAACATTGGAATTTGACGAAATATATATATAAACATGAAAATGCTAATAAACTATGAAATATAAATAATAAATGGGCTTTTGTACCAAAAATGTTGATAACAAGATTTATCTTGTTATTTACTATTTTTAAATGGAAACTAACGACTAAATTGGAAATGTTTTGTAATAAATAAGTAATTAATGTTTCGAGTACACGTTTATCAATAAATGTCAATTGTGGACATTTAATACTAGTTTAAGTATTCATTTACTTACGTTGTGTGCATGGGTTACGGATAACCTAACGTTAATAGTGTTGATCCACGTGGGTAGTGGACTTATTAGGTTGACGAATCTAATAAGAGCCCGCTAGGTACGTTGGGTAACCTTATTAATGGGTGAATTATCCTTATGACTCTTTAGGATATGATTGATTTATGGGATAATAAGCGACACGAGTAAATAGATGAGTTTATCGAGTTGACGAATTCGATAAGGTCTACTATTTATTCCGAAACTTATTGAACTATGGAGCTTATCGTTTAGAGGTCTCATTGTGTTGCATTGAGTTATATACTGGTTGTTTGAGTGCATTCATAACATCATATTGAGTCGATACACCCACATGAGGATACCAAACACTAGGATTAAATGGTGAAATGTGACATTTTTGGAAATAACGAAATGGAATACATTGGGGTAGATAACGTTGATTTCGAGGAATATATATATTAAGTTTGGTCTGCATTAATAGGTTGTGCCGAGTCAATAGTTGTTGTGCCTTGATTACTGTTATCTTCTGCTAGTGTTTATTTATGCGTTGATTTCTTGAGGTTAGTTTCATAGCCCCACTTTTATCTACGTTTTAACTACATTGGGGTGAGAATCATGCTACTGTTTTCGGACCGTGAAAACTATTTGGATTTCCTTATATGCTTGACTGTTTAGATAGATGTGCCGTAGTTGTTGCCTTAGACTAGGGTAGCAATCCTAATTGCTATAACTGTTGCCTAGCTAAGAATAGACTTCTACCTCGACCTAGTCCGGGGTTGGCAATCGTTTTAGATTTTGCCACGACGGTCTTTGGACTAGAGTCATTGGGCCCGAGTAGTCCCTGGATGCGAGACATGTTTATGGTTGGTGATCCGAGTAGGATCGGTGTTTATCTATCTTAGGTCTTGCATAGCAAATCAACTCCTACCGGTCCACTATGATTTTGTTGAACTTAAACCTATGAACTCACCAGCGTAAGCTGATCTTTTAGCATGATTTCTCAGGTGTTTGAAAGATGTTTGGAATACGTTGTTTGTGGAAGCTTGGCAAGAAGGCGGGGTTCAAGGATCATTTCTGACTCTGATAAACTTTGGGGACCTATTTTATTAAATCATGTTTTGGGCCTAATAATTATACTTTTGGATTAAATGTTTTGGAATACTTAAATTCGGGATTGGTTTTGAATGTTAAATGACTATCTTTTTGCTATACTTGTGTGCGATACCAATCCAATAGTAACGCCCCGAAAACTTGATTAAGTCTTCCGCTGTACCGAGATTTGGGGGTGTTACAACTTTGGTATCCAAAGGAATCTATTTTTGATCTAATAGCCCTTTCAGATGCGGACCACGCAGGTGATCAAGTTACAGCAAAAAGTACATCCGGAGGAGCAAAATTTTTGGGTGAAAAGTTAGTAAGCTGGTCTTCGAAGAAATAAGATTGTGCTGCACTTTCAACCGTTGAAGCTGAGTATATGTCTTTATCTGGGTGTTGTGCTCAAGTTCTATGGATGAGAACATAACTCACAAATTATGGCATTACTTTCGATAAAATACCTATGTATTGTGACTCAAAAAGTGCCATAGCCATATCGTGCAATCCTGTTCATCACTCAAAGACCAAGCATATCAGAGTCCGCTACCACTTCATCAAAGAGCACGTAGAAGAAGGTACTGTTGAATTATTTTTCGTGAAGACAGATTACCAACTCGCCGATCTATTTACTAAAGCCCTTCCGAAAGAAAGGTTCAACACGTTAGTTCGACGAATTGGATTGCGAAGCCTAACCCCTGAGGAGTTAGAACGTCTTCTCGAATCATCTTGAAAATGATTTTCCAAAAAGCTTCGCTGTAAATATTTTTGAAAAACCAAATACAAAATTAGACAAACCAACAAAAGCAAAATATAAAAATATAAAAATATAAAACTTTCAAAAACTACAAAAACAATATAAAATCAAAAAAATCCAAAAATATTCTTCTCACGACATGTCTCTCTCATTATCTCGATATTTTGTATGCGTTTCTAGAAATGTCATTCAACAATGATACATGAACGTATATGCGGAGCGAGAGTTCTTTAAATGTTTTCTAAAACATGTCGTTTCTCAAAAATTTCTTTCACAATGGCTTTCGTATACTGTAGTACGAAACCCAGACAAAATGATGACTTTTGATTATTTCAAATCAAAACTCGTGTTTCTAAAGAAAATCTAGTATACGCTTTAGTGCACTACATTTAAAACTGGTGAGAAATCATCATCATCTTGAGCACTTTTCAAGATTTTTTTTAAACTAAAAAGATTTTTCAAAATCTTTCAAAATTTTGTACTTAAGATAACTCCCTCCAAACCCTTTATTGATTATGCTTTATCAAAGGGGTAGTATAAAACCAAAATGTTCCAATTTCATGCTAAAATCAAATCCGTTTGTCTCCCCAAAAGATTCTAAAAATGATGTTTAATCCGTTGATATCAAAAATTTCACGAATATGTTATTTTTGAGGGGGAGAATACGTGATTAAAATGTGATCAATTTTTTTTAATGATCGTTGTATGAATCTCAAAAGAGCTCGACTCAGTCATAACCAATGAATTGACGAGAATTCAAAGTCAGGAAATGTAACATTGATCGCCCCCGAACCGTCAAGTTTTATCACACAAGCTGACCACTTGTGAATGGTCAACCGTAACAAACTTCAAACAGCTCAGGAACAATGCAATGAAGATCTAGAGGAGTATATAGTGTTTCCCAGTGGTTATGTCCCAACTTGGTGATAGAGAATAATCAGCAGATAGTGATGAGAGGATTTGAGCGGAAAAGAATACGTTTGATTAAACTAAAGAAAATGTTTATAAATTACAGGAGCTTAAATGCAAATTAAAGAAAATTAAAAAGATAAACTATATTAAATAAAAGCTATCACTATTTGCAAAATGATGTTTTTGATTTTTCTTTTATAAAATTTGAATTAAAAACTACGTTGCATACACAAAGAAAATGTGAACTAAAAAATATTAATCCTAAAATATAAAAATAAAATTTTACAAACTTAATGATAAGAGAAAATTTTGAGAAAAGAAAATTATTTTTATGACTATTTATTTAATTATTATTAATTAAAACTATTTTTAACTATTTAATAATATCCTAAAATATAAGAAAATATGAAATAAAGCTAGAAAGTGAAATTATGACTTAGAAAAATCTAAAATATTATAAAACTTATTTTAAAACTGAAAAATATTTTTTAGACTTTTATGTAATTATTATTAATTTAAAACTAATTTAAACTAATTAAAATTAAGAAATATAACAAATGAACAGTAAAAATTATGAGACTTTACAGGAAAATCTAAAATATTGTTCTAAGTCTGAGGAAAAATATAAAATTTAAATAAGCCCACTAATAAGCTGAATTGGGCAAATAAGCAGTTTGCTAATAAGCTAAAAATAAGCTAAAAGCTCTAAAAATTACCAAAGGCTACTACAGCCTAAATCTAACCTAAATTGAGCTAATTCAACTGATTGGGAAGTAAAAGCACAAGCTCGGAAAAAAAACTCATGACAGTTTTAATAACTATATGCCAAACTGTAAGGCCTACTTTAAGCACTAATTAAGCTTGCTTATAAAATTCCTAAAAATAAACTAAAATTATCATGAAATCCACGACCAACCAAAGATCTTGTATCCCAAATTTCAGCTCAAATGGACTTATAATGAATCTGTGAAAATTCCACAAAGTTTGGTTAAAAACTGACTTGACACTTTGACGCAAGGGCAGATGGCTTGGCTGAAAAGAACTAAGGGGGCTGAGATGAGCAAATAAGTACTATAAAAGCAAACTACAATACATTAAAAACACATCCAAACACCCCTTTACATGTTTCAAGCACAAGGCAAACAAGAAAAGTAGTAAACAAGCAAACTTTAATAACAATTAAGCTAATACATTCAATGATAAGCTAAGAAAGAGCTGTAACAAAAGGGAAAGCAGTTGGTATCAAGAACTAAACTAGGGGGATCTTAAACTAGATAAGAGGAAAATAAGCAACGACAGCCAATAAGCACAATGAAAGCTTGAATGTGATTAAACTAATCTAACATACTAATTATCACCTAGGAATGGTAAATAAGCAAAAAGATAGCCTAATGAGCTCTAAAAAACCAACGAGATCTTTGCCTTGTTCTTTGTTCTTTAACAGGCATGAAATGATTAACGACGCCTTGAGGCTTATCAATAAGCTGCTAAATAAGCCATGAGATGAATCTATCTTAAGCTAATACACTACTTGGCAATGAATTGAACCTAAATAAGCTGAGGGAAGGCAAAATAAACACTAAAAAGAAAGAAACTAAGCAATAGTGGTGCCTGCTGCACTGCAGTCCTTAAACAAGCCAAATGGTGGACTTTGAGCTTAATTTAAACTAATTTATACTACTCCTAAAACTTCAAAAGCGGCAAAGTTCTAAAGTCTACTAACCTAAATTACTAAAAAGCCAAACCTAACACTAAAGGGAGCAAAGGAGGAGGGGGAAATGGCCTGTGAACAACAGTTCTACCTATTTTATTTCTGAGTTCTTTGAAGTGAACAGTTACAAAAAGAAACACCCAATCTGATTTTTTTCTTAATAAGAACTAGCATCGACTTCAAAACATTTGATCAAAACTTGCATACAATCATTTCAACTTCAAGAATGGGTCAAAAGGAGATTATGACCTATAAAAAAAACTTATTCCAAACAACCCTTCAAGGCAGATTTCTGACTTCAAAACAATGAAACTGTAAAAAAAAACTGTTCTGCAAACTTAAACACATGAATCAAATTAGCTTTTACAAGCTTGTAACAACTTTTCCAATTAGACTTCAAGTGAGACAGATTTTAAGAACATAAAACAATTTAAAAACTGAATAAACTTAATAAAATGGGATTAACAATTGAAAATAACTTGCATTCAAAATTAAAGATTACAATGAAAAGTTAAATGGAGCTAGAACTAAGGAGTCTAGACTACTACTAAAAACTAAATTAAAACTGAAAAAAAACTAAAAACTAATTGCCTTATACATTGGCATACAATTATATTTATACTACAACTAAAAGGTCTTCTTTCTCTATCCTTGTCTTGTGTTTCTTTTGTGCCAATCTCCTCCATCCAATTAGTAGGTACCAAATGAGTTTCAATCTGAGCCGTCCATGGGGTTGAGTGTGGCAGGAGAAGGAAGAAAAGAGGAAGGAAAAAGGAGGGAAAGGGGGAAAAGGGGTAGTGGGTTATGTCTGTTTTTTGGGTTAGTGCAGGGCAGTTGGCGGTTTTTTTTTATCTGTGTTCTGGTTTTGGTTTATGGGATTAAGAGAAAGGGAAGAAAAGTGGGGAGGGGTTGGTTAACTTGTTGACCGGGTTGTCGGTTTGGACTGGATCGGGTATAAAGGGGGGATTGGATCATGGGCTTAAGTAGTTAACATAGGATTTGGATTTTAGGATTAACTATGGAGCCATGGTGTATTTTAAGGACCAAAGGTGTACATTCGAAATTCAGGGACCACACATGTAACTTCTGAAAATGTCTTCCAAGGACCAATCTTGCATCTTTGAAAATTCCAAGGACCATATTTGCCAATTCCACAAAAACCAGGGGACCAAATCTGTAATTTTCCAAAGTTTATCATAGAGACCAATTATGAAAAGTTTGAATTACCAAAGGACTAAAAATGTTAATTTTCCAATTTAAAATGTCCAGGGGTAAATTCTGTCAATCTTTAAAATTCCAAGGACTCAAGTTGTCATTTTGCAAAACTAGACTTTATAAGGCTAAATTTGACAACTTAAAAATTTCTGAGGGCCTTTTATGAAAAATTACATGTTTTGAATAACCAGGGGACTAGATTTTACAATTATTGAATAAAACATCTAGATATTTTTACGTCTTTTGAGACTTTTAAAGTGTTTTGATGGTTTTGAGTCTGAGAAGGAACAAAAATGATGAGTATTTACACACTCATCAAACATCTCAAGAAACTTTCTATGGACTTGACCAGGACGGGTAATAATTTCAAGCTAGTTCACTAGTGAGGTAAATGTGTCTCGAATAGGTCTTGTTCATTGAAATTCGATCAATTCTAAAAGTGCTAACTCTACCCTCATTGTGTAGATTTAAATTAAAACAATATAAACACATGTGAAGGGGTAGTGTTTCTGAAAATATAAAACTCTCGAGGTGTTAACAAAATATTTTTTATAATCATAAACACTCTAAGAGATTTTCAAGAAAAAGGTTTTATGGCAACATAGGAATAGTCATGGAGTTATAAGGTGACTAAGGATAGGAAATTCGTCCTATGATCCACTGAGGCAGGAGGATCTACCAAGGACAATACCATAGTTAGTATTAGAAGTCCTTAGGTATGAATGAAAAAAGGAGTAATGTGAAAAAGGAGAAAGAAGGGGTTGAAGAATTAAAAAAAAGCAAAAGAAAGGGTGAAAAGAAATAGCCCTCCGTAATCAACCTTAGGGCAAAAGCCGAGTTCAATTCATGTGCTACTGGTTGTCACTTAGATGACAGCGTATTAAAGACAAAGACGTCATGGACCTAGTGACGCACTGCACCTACCCTTCTAGCCACTCAATTCCTCTTAAAAGGATTTGTTTCATTCTCACGGGGAACCCTACATAATCTATCAACTTTATCTTAGAGATCGTTGGTATTGAAGAAGGAGACCCTCTCCCTAGTCTCCGCTTAGGAAAACCAAAATGCACTAATGGAGTCTAGAGCCACGAGATTCATTAAAAGATCTCTTAGGACCACTCAATATTTCATCATTCGTTGTTCAACAATAAGAACACAAGTGATACATTCTAGAGTCCTACGCAGATCTTAGAAATCTGCCAGAACATTTATGAGAGGATTTACAATTGTGATCCTTAGTGATTTAATGGAAACTCACCAAGGTCAACATCAAGCAATACGTGGCCAGTCACTTGGAAATTCTTTATAGATTACGCTTAGTGTGTCTCAAACGGTCTCTGATGCGTGAAGTGATGCTTCGGTGTACTTCAGCGGCTCACCTGGATTGTAGATATACTTCGGTATATCGTGTTATCCTACTTGAGGTCCTCTAGTTCAGGAACAACCTTTGTAAGAATTAGAGATGTGTTTTCACACTATGTTGTTAACACCTTCGACATTCGAACTTATAAGTGCTGGAAATCCTGCAAAGGATATTCCTTTTACGAATTGATTCCGGAAGACGTGGGTCATTACTCGAATCTATTCATGGTAATGATAATTGTCCCTCAACGGGATTCGGACCGTTCGCCCGACGGGTGAATGAAATCAAGACATTCATCAGTAAAACAATCGTAGTGGTCAACTCTTTAAGAAAAGTCCACAATGATCGATTGGTATTTTTCAACTAACATATTTATGCAGGTACTGATGATTGTTCCTTGGAGGAAACACCTCACCATCTTCCCATGCTCATACCAACATCACAACACATGAAAGTTCTCACCAAAATCAAAGTCAACGCAAAGTTAAAGTTGATTCTTCATCAATGTCAAAGAATCTACAGAGTTTAAAGACTAGAGAAGTTCATTGGAAACTCAAAGTCAAAAGAAGTGTGAGCATGGTGGAGAAAGACGTGGAGACACCTATCCCAAAGAAGTTGACGAAAGGCAGAAAACACCATTAACTGATTACAAAGCATGAAGGAACAAAGAATCAAGACTATTCTATGTCGACACACAAAGTTCAAGCTCAAGAAATCTAAAGACCTTTATCAAGTGGAGCATCTTTTTAATTACCACCCCTTAGGGGGAGATTGTTAGCCTTAATAATTATTAATAGAAGTGATAGTCATTCACATTTAGGAACTTTGTAACATGTGTTAGATATTGTACTAGAATAGTCAACGGGCTCGTGGATTGGGCTAAGCTAAATGACTAGTAGTTATGTTAAGCTAGACTTTATTAAGTTGTAATCCAATCCAAGTCCAATCCATATCCACGAAGCCCATGCCAAGCCCATTAAGGCGTTTTGTATGTGAATATAAATACCCCGCAAATGTGTCATTTGAGGGGTGTGCTTGAGTGTGTTTGTATGTGTTTTCTTTGATATAAAAGTTCTCTCTTTCATCTTTCTTTCTCTACACATACCAGACACATATCATTCAAGTCACCATATTTGTTTAATCTTTGCTTCATCTTTACACTTAGTGTTTTACGTGTTATACTCGTGTGCTAAGGTTGGTATCGTGATAAGGTTGAAATAAACAAGGTCCTACATTGGTTGATCGTATTCAGATCTGGTCGTTCATTCTTGGCGGTTTATACTTAAATCATCCTTTTTTATCTGTTACAATTGTCTAGTGCTTAATGTAATATCATTGTGGCTGTTCTTGTGGACCTGCAATTCTATTCTTTATTGAAAGCCTAATTTGTTAGGGTTTGTATTTATTCGCAGGATTTTTATGGGTTTGTTCATCATGGTTGCACATTGATGGTTATCTTAAATCTTTAGGGTTTCCATGTCTATCATTCAACGATCTATTGGGATTCGTCTACTGTGAGGCTGGTTGATGATTAATGTTCTTGGATGAATACTTTATGCACTCTGGGATTGTTTAATTTGGATGTAAACCCGTTGTTAGGGTTTTGTTACAGATGTTTTCTGTCAGGTATTGTATTATTCGTGGGTATATGGAGATATGAAGGTTCATGATTTGTATGGTTTTTTATCATATCCTTCTTCGTTTCTATTCGGCCATGTTATGGGATCTTGTGTTCGTTAGGGTTATGTTCAACCCTAGGTTCGTATCTAATTAGTGCTGCTCATCTTCTTGGCTTTGAATATAATGCTAAATGGTGCTACCTGGTTTTGGGTGGTACTAGGGTTCACTTTTTGGAGTTGTCAGCTTGTTCGTGGTTCCGGCTAGTGGTTATCATGTTTATGTAAGTTGCGGTTTGTAAAATGCATATGATCTCGGTTGTTCATGGCCGTTTTCGTTATGGTTAACAATGAGATTTTGGCTTCCGTTTTTCTCCATCATTCTGATTTTACGCCTACATATTGCTTGTTACTTGGAGACTGGTTTCAAGGTTTTGTTTTTTATTTGGAAATTAGGGTTGTTAGTAACACTATGCTCATGTTTCGGAGTGGAAGTTGGTGGCACACTCGATGGTTATACAATGAAGATTAATGAAGAGAGAGTGACTTAGCATGGATATGGTTCTTGGAACCTTGTTTTATTATATTTTGATTGTTTTTTAAATGTTATTGTTAGGTAGCTTTGTTTAGCTTGTTATGATTGTAAGCTGCAAATGTATGTGCTTTTTTGTTGCCCTGATCGGGTAGAGATAGGGGATTCACCCTCATCCTTTGTACTTCAGCGTTTTTTTGTGTAATGAATTTTACCAGGCGAAAGGCCTTTTACCTAAAAAAAGGAATAAAGTAATTGCCTATGCATCTCGTCAACTCAAGAATCGTGAAAAGAACTATACCACTCATGATCTAGAACTCGGAGCTATTGTATTTGCTCTCAAGTTATTTTTGGGTAAAAGGGATTTTTCACCCTGGTAAAATGCATTACACCAAAAATTAGAAGTACAAAGGATGAGGGTGACTTCCCTCATCTCAGTCCCTTAGGACACTTACAGACTCTCATATAAGAATGACAAACCACTCTTATAACACATAATTGAACATACAACTACAACGACTGTATAAAAAATTAAATGCTAATCAAGTAGAACACTTGATTCTTCAAACGTCGTCATAGAAGTCCATAACATTCCACGAAGCAGCCTTAACCATGAAAAGAATAACCAAGCATCATCCTCACCAAAATACTACAGCGTACCCACATTGATCCAAGAAAGACAAAACTACCATAAACATCCAACCAATTAATAGGGTTTGTAATAACCGTAACTTACAATAAAACCAACAAATTAAGGTAACAAACCCTAACTTCCAGCCGAACACCAACTCTCATCACCACACCAAAACACCATGTAATTCAAGTATCGGCAGCATGCAACCATATGAATGTAGAAGTAGCGAAGAAAACCATCCTCCCTGTAACTACAAAAACACGACTTCCACTACAACAAACCAAATAACCATGGTACGACACCATAGTATCAGAATGTACCTACTACCCACAACTTCCATGATCACAAAAAGGTTATAACGAATCACAAACAACAACTCACCAAACTAGAACAATCATGCGATCATTGTTTACCACACTTAAAGCTATGGCAGATTCCTTACATCATTAACTACCACTCGCAAAAGTGAATCAGAAGTTAAAACGCTACAAGAACCAGCCATAGACAAACAATAGCGTTTTACAGACCCTAACTTACATAATACCACAGTTAAACGTCTCCCATAAACAGATTTATAACATACATAGTCCGAACCAATTCTAAAAAACATACCATGAAGGGTTTTTGAACAAGTATAACCTCAAACTTGACTTACATCCTCTCAAACCCACTTGTAGAACAAACATGAACCACTAGAGGACTTACAGCAATGACAAACCCTAGAACGGGTTACTTGATATACGAACAGGAGAGCCATATTCAATCAGCAAGAAAAAACAAAACCCTAAAATTAGGGTTTCATTAGCATCAAATATTCAGCCCCACACCAGATCGATAAAAATATTCAATTATCACAGGTCGATTGATCAAAGGATACCGTAGTAATCACAAAAAAACAAAACCTTAGAATTAGGGTATTATATCAGCCAGAAGATAACCACCATATACACACCAAAACCAGTCGATTGTACCAAGTTTTACAAACCTAACTACAATGGACGTAACAATAGATTGCCAAAACCCTAAAGAATACGATATCATTAAAATACATCCAAGAAGACGGATTAAAGGAAATCAAAAGAATAATAGATAGTTAGGGTTTCGACACTCCTCCAGCCGCCACCTCTTTATAATAACACGCATCCACAGAAAGTATTGCATACCCAAGAACAATCATTCAAAGGTTGAGAGGACGATTTGTGGAATGGTTTATGGCCGGATGTGATAAGAAAGTGGCGGCCGGAAATCACCAAAGAGAGAGAAAAGAAGAGGGTTTTTTTTTTTTTTTTTAATATTTGCTCTCAAGTTATGGAAACACTATTTGTACGGAACCAAGTGCATAGTGTACTCTGATCACAAAAGCCTTCAACACATCTTGGATCATAAGGAACTAAACATGTGTCAACGCCGCTGGCTTGAATTGCTCAGTGATTATGACTGTGAGATTCGCTACCATCCTGGAAAGGCGAATGTCGTTGTTGATGCCTTGAGCAAAAAAGATCACCCTAAACCACTTAGAGTGAGATCATTTGGAATGGTAATCAATTCACCCCTTCTAGCAAAAATTCTTGAAGCTCAAATCGAAGCTCTTAAAGAAGAAAACAGGCCGAATGAGAAGATTTATGGCATGCTGAAGAACAAAAAGGGATTTGTGAAGAGATCAGATGGAACATTGTCTTTCAAGGATCGAAGTTGGATTCCACTTCTGGAGTAATCCATGAACTCATCATGCATGAATCGCATAAATCTAAGTATTCCATCCACCCCGTCCCTAACAAGATGTATCAAGATCTAAAACATTTATACTGGTGGCCAAACATGAAGGCCGATATCGCCAAGTAAGCTAGCAAGTTCCTGACATGCTTAAGAGTCAAGGCAGAGCATCAGAAACCATCAGAATTGTTAACTCAGCCAGAACTTCCAGTTTGGAAATGGGAAAGAATCTCAATGGACTTCATCACTAAATTCCCAAGAACTTCTAATGGTTTTGACACCATCTGGATCATTGTTGATCGTCTCACGAAATCAGCTCATTTCCTGCCTATCAAAGAAAACGATGAGAAGATTACACTCGCTCGGTTGTACCTTAAGGAGATTGTTTCTCCCCATGGTGTACCGATCTCTATCATATCTGATCGAGATAGCCGATTCACCTCAAGATTTTAACAAACACTCCAAAACGCTATGGGTCCCAAATTGGATATGAGTACCGCATACCACCCTCAAATAGATGGACAAAGTGAAAGAACAATCCATACTCTGGAAGACATGCTGAGAGCATGTGTGATCGATTTTAGAAAAGGATGGGATAAGCACTTACCTCTGGCAGAATTCTCTTACAATAACAGTTTTCACGCCAGTATCAAAGCC
Source organism: Chrysanthemum makinoi (assembly GCA_910596185.1). Lineage (NCBI taxonomy): Eukaryota > Viridiplantae > Streptophyta > Magnoliopsida > Asterales > Asteraceae > Chrysanthemum > Chrysanthemum makinoi. The sequence continues at coordinate 40,946,608 of OU343219.1, forward strand.
GCTCCATTTGAAGTGCTTTATGGAAGAAAATGTCGATCACTTGTTTGTTGGGCGGAAGTTAGAGAAGTACAACTTATTCGCCATGAAATTGTCCAAGAGAAAACTGAAAAGATAATGCAAATCAAGCAACGACTACAAGCAACTTGAGATACACAAAAGAGCTATCCTGATGTCAGAAGAAAACCAATGGAATTCCAAGTGGGAGACCGAGTAATGCTCAAAGTATCTCCCTGGAGGGGAATTGTCAGATTCGGTAAGAGAGGGAAACTCAAACCCCGATACGTAGGACTGTTCAAAATTCTACAAAGAGTTGGTCCAGTAGCGTATAAGCTCGAGCTTCCAGAAGAGCTCAGTCGAGTACATGATACTTTTCACGTTTCAAACTTTAAGAAGTGTCTATCCGATGAAACCCTTGTTGTTCCTCTAAAGGACATACAGCTTTATGATAAACTTACCTTTGTAGAAGAACCCGTTGTGATCATGGACAAGGTAATCAAGAGGCTAAAATAAGCCGCATTCCTATCGTTAAGGTTCGATGGAATCATAGGAAAAGAGGTGTTGAGTTCACCTGGGAGCGCGAGGATGTAGTGCGTTCCAAGTATCCCCACTTGTTCACCTAATCACCCATGGCAACCTCTGCGAGTTAAACCGTGGGATGCGGTTCTCTTAAGGGGTAGGTACTGTAAGCTCCGGGAAAATTTCATTTGTAATAAACACTTAATCATGAATAAAACACGGGATTATAGCATCATGAAATTTTTTGATCATCACCTTGCATATCATTTGGAAAATGCCTTATTACACGCGAAACAAATTCTCAAATTATACCGTTATGACCCGAATAAAATTCTCATCGATCCTGATATCATTAATTATTTAATTATATATGTAAAAATTTAGACAAAATATATAAGTAATAAAATTTATTTATTTTATTTATTTTTGGACTGGGCCTAAGCCCAACTTCCACCCCATTATTCATTGGGCCTCTTTGCAACCCAAACCACACATGAGCCCAACTCACCTTTGTTTTCTTTGGGTCTCTTCTTCTACCAGCCCAATGCCAACCAACCCACACAAATAAACTTGTGTACACAAAAATTTACACTAGGAACTTGATCATTTGTTCCCCCTTGTACCTATGACCAAACAAACACCCCAAAAAAACAATATCATCTTTGATCTCTCTAGTTGCGTGTGTGTGTAAGAAAAGAGACAAGACATGTCCAACCCAGCCTAAAACAAAATATAATAATGCCCTAAGTAATGTCATAACACTACTCTAATACACTTTGACCCAACAAGACATTCTTACCCAATGGATTTAGTGTCCTTTGATTCGACTAAGCAAGAACCCGTGCTCCCCATTTTAGCTACCAAAATCCTATGCTCCACAACCAAACAATACCAAGCATATTTTAATCCCTAGACCTTGCTCAATCCCTCCTTATAAACCTCCAACACTTAGCCAAATCCCACAAGTTTCCCTCACAAACTAGCTCACAAGTTTGTCTTACAAACTCACATCTCACTTATCTACACAACTTGTCCACTGTGGAACAGGTCAAGGGAAAGAAACGCAAAAAGGGTTGAGAAGGTTGAGCGTTGGAAGGACAAGGGATTGTTTAGCTCACGTACACTCTAGTATCACATTTCATAACCACTCATTTCGAGTGTTGCAAGTGTTCGCTTAAACTTGTTTTATTTCGTTTTTCCTATATACATTCTATATCACACGTAAAACTATTGTTATGCACCTACAAAGAATCGACCATATGAATATTTGTTAACTAACAAGGTACTAGAAGTATTTTGAGCTAAGTTTACACAAGTATGATCACAAGACTAGTAGCTAGTTTTTGTTTGTAAGCTCGTTATCATTTTCAAAACATATGTCACGCATATTAAGTTTCTTGAACTCACACAACACTTGTTCCAAATCTAATTGACATTAAAGTTAAATTTACATCAATGATAACTTATGAAACTTTAGAAAACCCTTTGAAACCCTCCCCTTGCCTCGTTTCTCCTTCAAAAACCAACAAACATGCGATTGGGCCTTAAGGCCCAACCCGCGGAATCAGTAGCCCATTCCCCCTTGTTACCCGACCCAATATGAATAGAAATAAGTCATAAGCTAAAAATAAGCTAGAGATAAGCTTTTGAAGAAGTTAAAAATAAGCTAGAGATATGCATGGGAAATGTCTAGGGTGCGTTGGGTAAATATTCGAAAGTTAAAGGTGTCTTTGTATGTGTATGTGTATGCATGAAAAGTCCAAGGGGCGAGTTTGTAATTTAGTCAAACTAGTTTTAAAAATGAAATATAAACTTTAGTGTCAAAAATGAAACTTTGGAAAACCGAGGAACCAAATGAGTAAATTTTACTTTTTGAACATTTTATAAAAACAGTTTACTTTGGGGACAAAAAGTGCCATTTTTAGAAACTTTGAGTATAAAACAGTTTTGGGTAAAAAGTGTCAATTTCCCAAAGTTGAGGGACTAAACTCGTACTTTTTGAAACTTAAGGGTAAAAGTGCAAATTCGAGAAAAAGTTTAGCAAACTTATAAACTTATCACGACTCCATAAAAATGCTTATTTCGATGACCTAAAGTCTATAATAAGTACTAATATGTCGATATTTCATTTAACTTATATATTTATAATTATAAGAATAAAATTATATAAAACCGTAATCGATAAACAAACTAAAACACTCAATAACATCATTATGTTCATAAAACCACAATGGGGAACATTTCAATTATGCGTAAGTGAGAAGTTTTGATAAATATCAAACTAAGTCGATGTAGCATGTAATTTGAACTTAAAACATTAAGTACATACAACGCTTTATAGAATTGGATAATTCAATGCTTTATTGAATAAGTATATTCAATGCTCTATTATTTCGGTCGTGAAGCAAAGGTTTATCATATTCGAGACTTGCCATCTCATTCTTAGGTTTAGGATTGAAGCCTCCGCTACATCGTACTTGATCATATTGTGCTTGTTCATTTCATTAAGGTGAGTTCATAGCCTCGCTTTTACTTTTATTTGCAAACCCCACGAGGGAGATACATGCTCTAAACTAGAACACAAGGTTTTTCATATATGTTCGCTACTTGATCATTGGAATTGCCTAAGTATTTAGCCATAAGTCCCATGTATCATGAATCATTAGTCACCGCGAGTGAACGCAGATATCGTGAATAGTACTATGGGGAGTAACGACCCCGTCTTGGTTATAGGAAATAATCGGGGCGCACCATATTTTAATTGCATTAGATAATTGGCTATTACCTCCTTTGGGAAAAACTTTACATACACCAGTAATTCAGTGTATGCAGTTGAGTCTTGGTTGTATGAGCTTAGCGCATAATAATCTGTGATTTTCTTTATTATAAATATTGTTAGTTTACAATTATCATGTTCATGTTCTTGTGTTGAACTTTACATTAAACCTATGGATTTCACTTAACATTTTTGTTGACCTTCTAAGCATGTTATCTTAGGTAATCAATGAAGATCAAGTTCATGGCACAGAGTAGGCATATCAAGACCTTTATTTTGTGGTGTAAAACATAATGTTATCATTTCTTACAAACTCGTGTTCAGTATTTTGGGGAACCATCTGAAACAATTTGGAATATTTTGTAACAAACAATGAGTTTTCAATGAATGATAACTACTTTTCTTAAAACGTGTCTTTTGAGTCGTTTTCTATGATTATTGAATGTGATCCCCATCCAAGTAACACTCCGATTAGTCTTCCGGTGTCATGATGATCTTTGGGGGTGTTACAAGATCCTTATGCACAATAAGAGCATCTTCACCTAGAGGAAAAGAAGAAAAAATTGGAGGTGGGGCATAGGGTGTTTGACTTCTAACTCAAGCAGGGTGTCATGTGTAGGTGTGGCGACACCATAGGATGTTAGCACCTTAATAGCAGCGGTAAAATGCCCATCCCCCAGTTTACGCTTGCATTGAACCAAGTTAGCTGTATCATGATCTTTAGATTTTTTCACCCCACCAAGGGGTGGAGTGAATCTAGCTATGCATTCCATCATCAACCCAATCCTGTTTGTAGGATCCCTCCATCCGAGAATAGCTCGAGAGATACATTCAAACTGACACCGTTCTCGCTCTCCAGATCATCGTTGAGCTCTATTAATTGTCACGAAGGTAGTCAAAACACAATATGGCAGGATAAGAAGTTTTTTTAGATAAAGGGCCTTCCGCCCAGTAAAATAAAAATTACACCAAAAAAACATTGTAGTACAATGGATGAGGGCGACTCCCCCACCTGGGCTCGATTAGGATTAAAAACAACTGCACCACATGTGCATCAAAACATAACATGGCAGGATAAGAAGTTGCACCCACACCGATAATTCCCCGGGCACGCAAGGACCTTGTCTAGAGCATTACAAAAAATCTTAGCGAACCCGATACGTAGCCTAGGGGCAATAGATTTAACCGTGCGCAACTTCTTCGAGAAAACCTGACTAAGGAGGTTGATATCAAAGCAGACTGACTCAACAACATGTGAGGGTGCCAAAGGGTCAACCCCTTCATCAATATCATCAACAGTATTAGCCGAAACAACAACGGTGCCATCAACTCGGCCCAAAACTAGTCTAAGAGGCATAGGGATGCCATAGATCGCAACTTTATTAAAACTAAGTGCTAGAACCACTTCTTCGTAGGCATGTTTACAATTTTTGCTAAAAGTTTGGGTGCAAAAACTCACACCAAAAAGACAAACACCAACCTCATGAAGTGCCTGGTCAAGTGCAAAAATAGAGGTTGGTAATGTTCCTAAAGGGTCTCGGGTTTTCAAACCAAAGACCAATGTTATGTATAAACCAGTTTCAAAATTGACTGCCAAGAAAAAGAACTCTAAGCTGTCTAATGATGGTTCTCCTTCTATTGGTACACTTAATGGTGTGGGAAGAAGTGATGGTAGTGTGGATAAGGTACAGTAACTATATACAAAGCCTTCTAATGTTGCTGATTCTTCTTGTGGGGAAAGGAAAATGTTGTTGAGGGTTGCAATAGTCAGGTACCTATGAAAAGTACGACTGCTGATTTGTGGGAGCGTTTCAACACCCGTGTTGCTTCTACAAGTAAGACACATAATCTTTACCCTAAGATTAGTGATGTGGTTTCAACTTCTAAAAAGGGTCAAGATTCTTTTGAGGACGGGGTTATTGAAAGTGATGATGAAGTCTTTGAGCACTATGGCGATATCGAGATGTATGCATCCAAATCTAAGAATTATAGTGGCTCTGCTAAAGACTTCAAGTTGCAAGGACGCAAGAAGAAAGAGTTAGGTTTTCTTTTGTGATTCTTGGTGTTAAGTAGCTTTGTTTAGCTTATTTTATTTGTAAGTTGCACATGTGTTTGTGCATGTCTATTGCCCTTTAGGGCTGTGATGGGGGACTGATGAGTGCTTATTCACTCATCATTTTTACCCATCTAAGACCACAAAAACGTCTAAAAACACTGAAATATGACCATTTATACTGCAGATATCCTTGGAATGTGTTTTTATGTGTTTCAGGTACAAAAGGATTAAAAAGGCAAAACAAATAGAATTGAGCTTGGAATGGAAAAACGTGCTTTGCGAACGGAGCCGAGAGTGATTTTCTACATTTTTAGATCCCGGGACGCATATTTGGAGTGAGTGTGGGGAAAACAAACCCGTAACCAAACCCATAATTACATTTCTACCCTTTACCCGAACCCAAGTTATCATTTTACCCTTAAAACGTTTTTCGTTAAAAACAATTATTTTTATTTTTAACCATTTTTATTTACAACAATTATTTTTATTAAAAATATTTTTCTCTCTAAAAAAAAAGTTTTTAACCAAAAACACAAAAAATACATTTTCATTTTAAAACAAAATACAAAAAAAAAAAATTTTAAAACAAAAATAAAACACAAAATACATCTTTTTACCAAAATCCTTTTAAAACAAAATCAACCCTTTAAACCCTTTGCCATTTGACCCTCCTACCCAACATAGCCCCTTTTTACCCATTCAACCATGTATTACTCTCACCCTCAGTCAAAAGTACCAAACCCAGAAAAAAAAAAAAAAAAAACTTCCCTTGGCGCCATTTTCCCTCCTCTCTCCCCTGTCACTCTCATGGTTGTCCCTCTCTCACAGAAGACTCCAAGCTAAAGTCACATGACTCCCATTGCCATGTTGGCAATCCACACTACTAAAGACCATTCAAAAGTGGACGATTGAGATCAATTGGATTGGGCTCCAAGGCTAAATCAAGGGCTGAGATGGAATTGAGAAAGCACAAGATGGTCACAGCTCATTTTATCTCACATACAAAGCACAACACATAACAAGACAACAAGCGGAAGATAGCTTTCTGTTTTAGTATATATAGGAGATTAGGATTATTGTAAAGACTTGTCTAGAAATTATCTTCTAGTACCATTTTTAATTTACTTGTCATTTACATTTCTTGTACCCTTTAATTTCAATGCAATTTTATTTCAGTTTATTTCCAATTTCAAATTTATGCAGTTTTGATTTTTCTTGATGTTCTTAAATTCTATTAGTTGTGCTTTAAAACGTTTGTTAAGGTTGTTTAAACTCAATTTGAGTTTGTATCATTGATGCAACTCAGTTTTTCAAAGCTTCTACATTTAAATTCTTCTAAAAAATTCACTTTTCGTCCTTAAAGGATGTTTGGAATGAGTTTCATGGGTCAAGACTCGATTTTGACCCTTTTGATTTTCAAAATGGTGTTGTTTAAGTGTATTTGATATCATTAAAGTGACATCTAGTAGTTTTATGTTTCACAAAAGCCTTAAAGTAGTTTTTTAAATAGCCTATGAATTTGCTCTTGTACTTTTTTTTTCTTTCTTTCTGTTATGTGTTTGCAGCCCAACAGCACCCTTTTGAGCATTAGATTTAGTAGGATTAAAGTAGAATTAGGATTAAATTTCTTGTTGCATAAGTAGTCGGAAGTACTAGGTTGATGTTTCCAAGCTTATCTTGTAGTTTAGAACTTATTAGGTAGCTTAATTTCACCCTCAAAAACCCTCCATCAGTCACCCTTTTTTGTTTAAGCCTACTGTTACAGCAGCATAGTAGAAGTGGGATTAAGGACTTTTTCCCTTTCAGTTTTGCTTAATTATACTCTCTCAGTAGCTTTTAAGTTAGTTTATTAGGTTCTAGTCTAGTTTGTAGCTTTTAGTGCTTGTTAGATGCCTGGTTTATAAGCTAAAAAGCTCCTCATAAGAGAGTGTTTGGGACTCGTCCTGGCAGCCTTGAATGGCTTATTCAACTGCTTATTTACCCTCTCCTTAGCTTCTTTGCTCTTAAGTATTTCCCTTATGCTTTAGCTTAGTTAGGAATAGTAGCTTATTTAGACTTCTTTATAATCATTTAACTTATTTGAGAAGTCTTCAAGTATGTGAGTAGTTCCCCTTTTTAAGTTCTTTAGTAAACTGATTTTGGAAATATGTTTTTCTCAGCTTATTTCTGCTTTCACAAATCTTGTTTTACTTAAATTCTTATTTAGTCTTTATATTAGTTTGCAAAAAGAAAAGAAAAAAAAAATGGCAAAAGGGGAGGTCAAGGTTCGAACATGCGACCTCCCCCTTATGATAGATTGATAGTGAGGTACCTGTATGCATAGCGCCCTTGGGTCTTTTATGTTTTTGTTTGCAACATCAAATAACTTAACTACTTTTTAGTCATAATAGCTTATTTAGGTAGTTGGCTTTTTACCAGCTTATCCAGTCTTGTTTTTTCCAGTTTTACAATTTTCCTAGCTTAGTAATAACATAAAGTATTTTCCCTAAAAGTTTCATAATTTTTCGTTATCATTTACCATTTTTAACAATTAATTTAGTTTAAATTAGTTATTAATTCATAATAAATAAAATAAAAGTCGAAAAAATACCCGGATTTTTCCAAAAATCATTTTTGGTCATTTAGAATGTAGGAAAATTAGTTTCGCACCCGTAGGCCTTAATTTCCATTATTTTCACTTTTGGAGCTTCGGGATTAGCCTAGGGTTTTAGCGTTTGCATTGTAGCACCCTAGGACTTAATTTAGCTTAGTTTTATTGTTCCGTATGCTTAGTAGTAGTTAGTTTGTCATTTATTAGGTTTGCCTTGCCTTAATTACTTTCCCGTTAATTAATTCGTAGAAAACGTAATTAAAAACAATCAAATCCCGAATCATTCAAGCACTTTAATAACAAACCTCAAACGTCACCGTCAATTCACACCTCGTTGGGAAACGACCCGGGTAATCACTTACCCAGTATCACTTATCGAGAGTATTTATGCGGGTTTTCGCTCCTTTTCCTAAAGGGTTGGTTTGCGATTCTCTCGCGGGTATTTATATTTGATATTTCTTATATATACTATTCCAAACGGATCAGGGACTCACTCCCATTCTTTGTACTTCAACGTTTTTTGGTGTAATACATTTTACCAGGGTGAAAAATCCCTTTTACCCAAAAAACGTGCGAAAATAGAGAAAATTTTCTCGCAACCCGGTCCTTGTGTGTCGCCTTCAAAACAACATTTTTAAAATGACGAGTACTCAAATGGTCGATAAAATATTTCTTGGTAAGCCCTTTACCATTCCCGCCACTGCACCCTTCACAGCCTTGTAAAGGACAAGATATATGAGACGCAACGTAGCTAGCCATGAAAAATCAGAAATCTCCTTAGACAAAACACAATATACTATGAGCCAAACCGCAAATCATTCATTTTTTTATATTTACTATGGAAGTGTTGAAGTTTGAGTTGTTTTTTTCTTTTCTTTTTTTTTCTTTTTTTTTTTTGGTCAAGACGCAAGAATTTCTAGAAAGTCAAAACACAAGATTCTAAGGCCAAAACGCAAGCCCATCCAAAATAGCAAACCGAACCCTACCACTAACAAACAAACACAAAACCCTTTCCCGGAAATGAAAAAGGCATACTGCCTCTACCAGCCAAGTACAAAACGCAATGAACTTCAAGAAAAAATGCAAAGGACTTTCTAAAATACAGACTAAAAGACACTACCACCAAAACGCAGGCCATAACCAGACAAAATAGAAATTACGCATGGGTCCCAGGATAAAACGCAACCAAGAAACCTTGGTCTAAAGGGAAAAAAAGCAGGCTAATACTGATCGGAAATCACTACCAAAAGACTAGAAAGGATCAGTGAAAACAACGAAAACACCTCCAACCACTGAAAGAGAAGGAGGGTGCTACCACAGACCAACCTCTCACAGGACAAACCAAGTTAAGGCGGGTTTCAAAATGGAAACCCAATACCCCTAAAAACAGCAAAACAACAAGAACGAAACAAAGCCACACTCCAACCAGGAAGTTGAATCACTGTTGCAACAAGAATGTTGAATCAATGGGGCATCATTGAGCATCGGAGCAACAGGTCAAGGAGGCTGTTTGGAAGTCGCCATAATCGCCCACACTCACACCTTATTATTATTATTATTATTATTATTATTATTATTATTATTATTATTATTATTATTATTATTTATTTTTTTTTTATTTTTTTATAAAAACATCACTTTCATTAGAAACAAAACCAGTGGATTACAAGAAATTCTTATAATTATAATAATTATTATTATTATTATTATAGAAACGACTTTTTATTAGAAATTTATAAGATTTACAAGAAATTAGTGGGAAGCCGAGAGACAATATGGGCCCCCACTCTTTTAACTACAGCAAAGTTAATCATAATAAAAATATGAGCAGCAGCACGCGCCCCAATGTTTTGAGTCATAGAAAACCTTCTCGAGTTCCCTGAAGGAAGAGAATGAGAAGGAAAGAAACTTATATCCAATATTCGCACACTTAGTCTCATACTTGACGTGTTTGCGTTATGCGGCCTCAATCACCGCGTGACCAGGCACAGAATCACCATACCAGTTTATTATTATTATTATTATTATTATTATTATTATTATTATTATTTATTTCTTTTTTTTTTATAGAAACATAATAATTTTACATAAAATTGGATGAAAGTCTAAACATAAGTTGTGCTCCCACTCCTTTCTGAATACAAAAGCTAACTCTATGAAAGATAAAAAGACCACTCTTTGCATTATTTGAGTGGCTAATGGCAAGAGACTTGTTAGAGACTTGATACGTGAAAGTGTGTCCAAACCCTTCGTATCGAATTCCCCGAACGTAGAAAAAGTAAATGGTATGAACTTGTATCCGTTGTCATCACATTTGGAAGCATAATTTCTCTTTTTATTCTCTACAACATTGTGCAAGGCTACTATGAAGTCGCTCTAATACCAGCAAATAGAGATATACCAGTCACATCCAAGCATGCATCTTTACCTTGGAGCCAATTATATAATAACAATTCTGCAGGACGTAAATCCTTCCCATCCTCCGAAAAAAAACCCCATTGGAGCCTCCTTACGCACCATGAAAGCAAACTTCTCTTTTTCATACTATATTCTTGTATAAGTTTGATTTTAATTCTTTTTCTAGCCGATGTTGCTGCCGGAAACGATTCGAGCCGAGTTGGAGATCGGCCATTTAAGATTTATAAAGATCGAGCTCAAGCTCGGCTCGTTTCAAGCCTTATTTTTTAAGTTCGATCTCGGCTCGTGGTATGTTTTACAGGATCAGGCTCGGCTTGAGCTCGACTCGTTTATACGATTTGGCAATGAAAATTTAAACATTGGCTCGAGCTCAGCTTGTAATATATCTATGTTGAGCTCATTAATAATCTTGTTATTGAGCTCGTTTATAAGCTCGCATATAATATAAATGCATAACATTTTATATATGATTAATAGTTAAAATAACCTAGTGTCGTTTAAGCTCGCGAGCCCAAACGAGCTTTATATGTAAAACTCGGGCTCGAGCTCGATAAATAAATGAGCTACAACTTAAGCTCGAGTTTAGGTTTGAGCTCCCTTAGATTCGGCTCGTTCGAGCTTTTCACCAATCCGATATCGAGCTTTTCACCAACGACCCAACTCATTTACACTCTTATAATGTTTCCTATATCTATTAAGAATCTTTCACAATTGATTTCATAATTGATCTGATCATAATATAGAGAAAGAACACAATAACTATTACAATCATTCATTATAAGTTGGTAGAACTTGAATCATTTTGTTATTTTGCGTATGGTGAGATAGAGAGGAAGGATACATTCTATGAATAAATAAGTTATAGACGTTTTTTTTGGGTAAAAGGTCAAAAGACCCGGTAAATATATTAATCTAAAAAACGTTTAAGTACAAAGGACGTGAGTGAATCCTATATCTCAGCCCGTTACATAGGCGGAAAAGCTTATATAACAAGATACTCCCTATTCTCTAAATAATAAAATAACCACTACTCATAAGATAACATTAAACTCCTATGAAAACAAAACTATTTCCTACCAAGACCTTGGAGCTTGATATCATACATGTCATAAAAAGCATCCAAATTCCATGGAATATCGTCGATCTAGTCGCCATAGTAATCATAGTCATCTTCAAGCTCGTGACCACCACAAAATAAGTTCACCGACTCATCAAAAGTGTTAACAACCTCCTCCTCATCATTATCAGAATCAACAATCTCTCCTCATCACTATCAAAATCAACAATCTCTCCCACCTTATAGAATGGGTTAACCCTCTTAGTAGAAGAAGTAGATGGATAAGGAGAAGAGCTAGGCTTACTAGGAGCAACCTACACCTTTTCTTTCACAACACTCCTACGCGGTTCGTGTGATACTTTCCTAGTCTTTGAGAACCATCCTCCTTAGCTTCTATTGTACTACCATTATCCACATCTTTAGTCACTTCTTTAGTAGAAACACCACATTCATCAGTATCGACCATATTAAGGACATCAAACGGATTCGATATAACAACCTTCGATCCACTCGTATTAGCCACATCCGCGACCTTCTTCTTAGTGACATCCACCTTTTTGGGTTCAGGAGGAAGCGCTTTAGGTTGATATAAATTGTCAAAAAGAGAAGATTAAGATTTGTGACTGAATACTATCTTTTAAGCAATATCTCTACTACTTATAAAAAGCGTATGTTCATTTTTGAAACTCAAAATGACTTAACATTGATAATGTTAGTGTATTATTATATCGTTGATTAAAAATGGTTACAACATTTACCTTGTAAATATTGTTTAATCTTTACATTTTTACCATTTTTGGTTTCTAATTCATAGATTTTTTTCTTGCAATGAATACAATTGAACCCGAAATTTTTGCATTAAGGGTCAAACTAAAATAGCTATTTCGCAAGTATAATTATTTGTCGTAATACTAAAACAGCGATTTCATAAGTATAATTATTTGTCGTAATATATCACTTTACGCGATTATTAGTCGCTATATGAAAGTATGAATGTCACAATGTAGAACGTTCCAAGTTCCATCCATTGTTTGCAGCATTAAAAAGTAATAGATTGATTATATATACTTAATACTACCAACCGTTTATTGTTTAATGTACACATTTCTTGGTGGATTGACCTAAATATTGTTTCTTTTTAGGATGAAGACCATTTGGTCGATTTTCGAATATTTTGTTCTAATATATAATTGTTTCTTATATTTTTAAACCTATTGGTGGTGTCATTACTGTGACAAGTCCCCAAATTTGGAATAATTTTGTGTTGGTGGTTGATGTCTTCGAAACGTGTGATGAGATAAGTAAATTGGAGTTAAGCTCTTTTATTTATCCAATTGATTTAATAAGTAGGTTGGAAATTAACGTAAAAGTTAAAATTTATGGGTTCCAAATGTTATTAGGTAGCATGGAAATTCTAATGAGTAAAATACACCGTTAGCTTCCGAACTTGTCTATAAACATCACATTAAGACATACTTCAATATTTACATCGCTTGAAGTCCATTCTTCAAGGTTTTTAGATCAATGAGGTCCTTTGACCCGTTATTTTCAGTCAACTTCAGTTATTTTTCCCCATGTGCCTTGCACATGAGGGCAAAATTATCATTTCATCATTTTGGTAGTACAACTGGTACAACCTTAGAGATGAACGATCTATTTAATCAAATGGTTATACCATCACTACCACCACCCTCTTTCTCTTTTCTTGCTTCTTCCTCTAAATTTCTAATTCTCTCTCTAAAATTAACACCAACACCATTCTCAAATATTATCCATCCACTTCACTAAAAAACATAAAATCAATCAAACACCAATCTTCATTCTTCATCTTTATACCCACACACAATATCAAAACCCACAAAATTTTGGGATGATCCATAGATTCGGCAACCAACACACAATGCATCATCTATTTCAACCAAACTAATCATATATTTCATTTCATAGAATTTTAAATACTCCAATAAAAAATCATATTACTTGAACCATATATAACAGATACAATGCAACTCTGTTCACGCCTTAATCAAAAGAACGAATTTGCTATATCACTAAACATTTCACTACACTAAAAGATATCTCGGGTATTTCATCACAGTAACAAGCCTGAGCCTCGTCGAAAGCAGCTCAAATAACATGAAAAAAAGATTACAGTGAAAAACTATAGCACACACCCATGAAAATCCATTTCCTTCCCTTTCCCCTTCTATTACCACCTCCGAAACTTGCCCTTTTTCTCTTTCTTGGAGTTATTCTTCATCAAAGCCGCTTTAGTTGCTTTCGTCTGCCTTTATTTCCGAACTTGCACAAGCTTTTTGACTTCTTAAGGGACATGAGCATTATAAACCACACGATTCGTGTTCCTGCCTCCAAACCATCTCTTATTATGCATTCCACCCTTATGAGTGCTTATTCACCCATCGTTTTTACCCACCTAAGACCACAAAAATTACCAAAAACATCCAAATATGATTCAAATATGTTACAAATATCCTCGGAGTGTGTTTTGTGTCTTGCAGGTACAAAAGGATTGAAAACAGAGTGAAAACGGGCAAAATCAATCTGAATCTGGAAAAAGTGCAGTCAAGACGTAGCCGGGAAGTGATTTTCTACAATTTTGGAGCCCGAAACACGTTTTGAGAGTGAGCAGGGGGAAACAAACTCAAAACCACACCCTATTCCCAAAATTACCATTTAACCCTTTCCCGATACCCAAAATGACCAAATTGCCTTTTAAACACAAAAATCCAAAAATCATTAATCCAATTCAAGTCCAGTATCACAAAACTCAACGAAACCTTCCATTCACACCTCGTTGGGACACGAACCGGGAAATCACTTGCCCGGTATCACATTTATCACTTACGTGAGTTTTGGCACGTTAACCCCCTTTTCCTAAAAGGTTGATTTGTCGAATTTCACGTTAATTTGATACTTTGATATTTTTGTTTATTCACCACACTCGCAAACAAATCGAATCAAAATTTGGCGCCGCTACCGGGGAGGTATGTTGCGACAATATCGTGAAGTTTTTGCGATTAGTGACTTGAAGAACCATCCCCGTGAAGTTATTGTTTTTTTTATAAAAATACAAAATACAAAAATATTTTTCTTTTCTTTGTATATATATGTAAAAGATTAAAAATATAAAAAGACTTTGCTTGTTGTTTTAAATAAAATAGAACATACAATCAATATAACACTTCTCAACTTTGTGTCGCTCGTGAATTCAGTTTACTTCTATCGGTTTAGCAAACTATGTGAGGGGTACCTGAAAAGAGATGGGTTTTTAATAAGCTTCGCGCTGACCTACGGTCTCTCCGGTCCTTTGTGCGTTTTAATTGTAGAAGTGATCAATTCACGTGGGATTATTGGTTTAAGTTCCTTGTGTTTTTACCTCGGTCTTGTTTTAATTTAAAGTGTTGTTTTTGAAAGTGCATGTGCACTCGTTTTCATCATGAAACCCCAAAAATACTCGTCTTTATCCTCTGACCCGATGATTCTTTATTTTTATCCCTCTTATCCATATAATTCTTCGTGATGTCGTCGTCTTACCAATTCGTTTACGAATGGTGCGGGGGACCTCAAAATGGTGAAAATTGCCCAGGTTGTAGCAATGTGAATACGGGAAATGGGTTTGTCTACGATCAAAATCCCTACAATGAAACAACCAATTTCCTTAACCAACCCCCACACCATGAGATGGAGACATATTCCTGTGAGTATTGTGGATGTCCTCACCCGATTTTTGAGTGTCAAACGGGCAACATGCTTGTCTATGAGCAGGTTCCGTGTAACAATCAAAACTTTTGTTTTGACCAATATCCACATAATTTACCGAATCACTCACAACAATCATACGGTTGTGAGTAATGTGGAGGTCCGCACTATAACTTTAATTGTCAAACAAGGAATCCGCTTGTTTATGAGCATGATCCTTGTAACAGTTATGACTATTCTTATCATGACCAACCTCTTCAGTACCAAACGATTCAAACACAACCTCCGCCAATTCCTCAAGAACTTATCCTAGGTTTTCTAGATGTATTAAAGGATTTAAAAGAATTAGTTAATAAACGTACCCAAGAAGAGTCTCATCAGAAAACGTATGGAGAACTTCTTACGGAAGAACATGAGGCTCGCAACGAAAGACTACTATTCGAAGAGCGAAAAGCTAAAAGGTGTTTTGTATTTAACGAGGCTTGCCGTCTCGATGATAAGGATGAGGAAGATTGGGAGACGATAAAGGACGAGGTGCATATTTCTAGCCCACAAAGTACCGCACATGTCCACTCTTCGCCCTCATATTGCCTATCTACCATAAAACCATCGGATGACCTTTTAATGGGGGACAAGCATCTTAGCACTATTACGAAAACGGAAAAATCTAGTGTAGAGAACCTCGTCCCAACCCTAAGTGAGTCCGAAGTTATCTCCGGTAATCTGTGTGATGAACCTCTTGATGATGATTCTTCTCCTCCTACCCCAAAAGATTCTGTTGAGCTGATCTCTGAGTCTGAAAATGATTATACTTTGTTTGACGATTCCTTATCATGTGGAGACATCAAGTATGTTAAGGAGTTACCTTCTGAGCTAGTCAGCTTAGAGGAGGTGAGAGATTTTGATGATCTGGAAATTGAGGATGATATACTTCATGAAAAATTGTTTAATGTAGATCTTCTCATTTCTAAGATCGAATCATTTTGTGATAAAGCAACTTCACCTCCTATCCTCGTTGAGGATAGTGACTCTGTCATGGAAAATCCCGAAACATTTCCTAACCTTGAGGCTTTATCCAATGATTCTCTTCTGGAATATGAAGCATTCGATTTGATATCAATCATATTGGAGAGAAGAGTAGTGGCAGTCCTACTTCTCATCCCGATCTCTGTCTTTCGACTTATGAGTCGTTTTGCTTTGATATCGATCATACTGGAGATACGAGTCATGGCAGTACCACTTCTCATGCTTATATCTCTCTTCCCCGAGTATGATTCATTTCTCTTTGATCTAGATCCCGAGGAGTTCTCCGGTGAACTCTCTCATATCATATCTCCTCCAAAGTATGATCATTTCTATTTTGATCTTGATCTTGACTCGGGGGGGAGACATACTCTATCATAAGAGTTTGCTTATTGAGGACACTACGCCGCCTCTCCCTCCTGAGGTGTTTGTTGAAAATGACCAAAAAAGCTTTAATGATGATATTCAAGATAAGGAAAATGAAAAACTTTCTTTTGAGGATGAAGAGATTGTTATAAACATCTTTCTTCCATTCCTCACATATGATGTGACTTCTCCTCTCCTTCATTCCTATAGGAGTGAGGACATCATATTTGACCCCGGCATCTTCATTTCTCATTCTTTTAAGCCGGTTGTATCTCATCGGAGTGATACTTTCAGCACATTCAATGTTTATCCAAACCATTTGAATGAAAGTCCGATGGAGATTTTCTCTTCCAATTGCTCCCCCATGGACCAATGAATTCGGGGTCGAGTCAAGCTAGTGACTCGGTTAACAAAAATAGTAGCATTCCATAGGTGACCACCCATGTTTCTGACTGCTTTCTACTTTCTAACAACTAAGTGTAGGGGGAAACCTCCACAGTGTTTTCTTCTTGTGTGTTTGCTCATATTTTCAGGAACCCCTTTGATCATGATGATTGATGCGCCTGTTTTCAATCCAGCCGCCCAATATCCGATCAATTTTGCTAACGTTTATCTGGGGATATGTTTTCAAAAATCCTTTTTGTGTTAAATAACATATTTCGTCCACATACTTTGTTAGTGGTATTACCTTTTTCCGTTCGATAGTATCGGCTTCGGCCGGGACTTTGAATATTGAAGGCAATATTCTGTTCTAAGTGTGGGAATTACGTGAATTTTGTCACATTTGTACCCTTAATTCCCTAGTACCCCCATTTTGACCAAAATTTAAAAAATTTTGCATAAAAAATAAGTGATTTGCACAAAAATAAAGAGTTAATGCTTCGGTGTTAATGAAATTTTAGTCTTGATTAGGTTAGAACAAAGGGAATCCCGACTCTGCTAGAGTGTTGATCTAGTTGCTCTCTTAACAATTAGGCTAATTTTTAACGAGTTGTGCAAATGAAAATGCTAAGCGTGGAGTAGTTGGTTCTCTTTAGAGCTTATATAAGTAATCTATGGCTTTTTCTCCCAGAAGTTCTCTAATTGGACTAAAATACGTGCTCGTTGTTAAATTTTGAACATTCAAATCGTCTTGTGAAAATAAAAAGTTTTTAAGCATAATTGATATAGAGCTCAAGTTCAACTTTTTATTTAAATTTTTGGACAGCATACTTTCTTAAAATCTGAATAATGTTGCAAAATGAAAGTATCGTAAAAGTGCTTGAATGATGCAAAAGTAAATTGCAAGTGAAAGTCAAAAGTCAAAAAAAAAAAAAAAAAAAAAAGTGAAAAGTGAGCAAAACAAAAAAGTGAAAAATGAAAAATGAAAAAAAATGAGTCCACAAATAAAAGTACCATGTTGATTATGAATAAATGTGTGAAACTTGCTTTTTCTTAAATTTAAATCGGAAGTTGAACTCGGATTCGTAAAAGTTTTCTAAAAATTTAACGGTGATTTAGAAATTCTTGAAATCAAAGACCCCGAAAGCTCCGATACTATTCTTGAGGGTGAAAACCTAGCCTCCTTAAATGGACAAGCTGAGAAGAAAGTCGCTACATGGAGTGATCTCATCTTTGAATCTTGAACTTCTAAATTATCGTCGGTTGATATCCATTTAGGTTTAGTCTTAACTTAACGGTAGCCTGGTAAATCTATGGAATCAAATTCCCGCTAATTCCGGTACTATTCTCCGTGAGGTGTTAAAAGCCCGGCCACCTAAAGCCAACTGGTTTGGGATGTGCCGAGAAGAAAGCCGCTACATGCAAAATGCCCTTTCAATCCTTAGACTTTCGTAGTTTCCGGGGAGTTAATATTTTAGTTAAGTGGATATGAACCATAACAAGGTCGATTTCAATGGTCAAACTGTTGAAGATGAGCACACGAACTAAAATTGTATAACTGCGGGAGTAAAAAGTTAACTCTCGACTTACATAGATTATTGGTATAAGTAGTTTTAGCATTCTACAAAAACATTTGCACAATAAGTTTAGACTTAGTTGGGAGTATAAAAAAGAGGATGCCGATTGAAATTCCCTGGAGACACCCATTTTGTGTGAATACTGTTCCATGATACCACTTATTTTTTGTTAATCAAACATGTTGTTTACCTTTCAGCTTAGTTTAAATTTCTCGCATCAAATAAAAAAAAAGTGTCGAAACGGGGTAGTCATGGTAATCTAGATTTTTATTACTTTACATGATTGATTTCTAGGGACTAGCAATTGCCTAGTGTGGGGGGATTTGATGAGTGTTTATTCACCCATCGTTTTTACCCACCTAAGACCACCAAAAATGACAAAAAACATCCAAATATGATCAAAATATGTTACAAATATCCTCAGAGTGTGTTTTGTGTCTTGCAGGTACAAAAGGATTGAAAACTGAGTGGAAACGGGAAAAATCGAGCTGAATCTGGAAAAAGTGCAGTCAAGACGTAGCCGGGAAGTGATTTTCTACAATTTTGGAGCTCGGAACACGTTTTGAGAGTGAGCAGCGGGAAACAAACTCAAAACCACACCCTATTCCCAAAATTACCATTTTACCATTTCCCGATACCCAAAATGACCAAATTTCCTTTTAAACACAAAAATCCATAAATCATTAATCCAATTCAAATCCAATATCACAAAACTCAACGAAACCTTCCATTCACACCTCGTTGGGACACGACCAGGGAAATCACTGGCCCGGTATCACATTTATCACTTACGTGATTTTTGGCACGTTAACCCTTTTAATAAAAGGTTGATTTATCGAATTTCACGTTAATTTGAGACTTTGATATTTGTGTTTATTCACTACACTCACAAACAAATCGAATCACACCCCCTGATGCCAAAACCCACAAATATCAATATTCGTTCATAGTTTCATACAACATTCCATCACATAGATGACAGCATGAATAACAGTGAAAAACAAATGTTTAAGCATATCCATCATTTAGATTCAATATTGATACCATAACCTCCTAAGATAGCACCCACCATGAAATCATATAATGTTTTGAGACATTTTTTAAAAAGTGGACAAATAATTTTCTAGGTTGTCCTGAACCAACCCATTTCAACTTATGAAATATTATCCATTTTAACCTTTACCCCACATCTCAAATACTATAACTAACACTGCCTTATCAAAAAATAATGGGAAAAGGCATGAAGGTGAGCAGATTCCACAATTATTTTCAAAACACTTTGAGAATTTTCTTGGTAAAAACTCCCCTGTTCAAGAAATTGTAGACAAAGAAACTTTGTTCTTGAAAAGACTAAGCAATGATTTGGCTAATATAATGATTGTTGAGATCACAAATGAGGAAATAAAGAATGCTATGTTTGATATTGATGATTTAAAAGCATTAGGTCCAGATGGGTTCACATCAGCTTTTTTCAAAAAACATGGCATGTTATTGGAAAGCACATTTGTAGGGCTATAAAGGAGTTTTTTGATTCAGGAAAAATGTTAAGGGAGATCAATGCAACTCTGGTCTCCTTGATTCCTAAAGTTCAAACACCAAACAAGGTCACTGATTTTAGACCAATTGCTTGCTGCAATGTGCTTTATAAGTGCATCAGTAAGATTATTACAAACAGACTCAAACATGTTTTTGGTATTCTGGTGAATTGCAACCAAAGTGCTTTTATTCCTGGTAGGCATATTGAAGACAATATTATGCTAACCCAAGAACTTATGAAGGGGTATAATACTAAAGGTGGACCCAAAAGAGTTGCTTTCAAGATTGATATACAAAAGGCTTATGACATAGTCAATTGGGAGTTTTTGAAACAGTCTCTTCAGGGTTTTGGATTTCATGAAAAGATGGTTTTATGGGTTATGGAATGTGTTACCACTGCAGCTTTTACTCTTAATGTCAATGGAGAAAGAATTAGATATTTCAAAGGTGGAAGAGGTCTTAGACAAAGAGACCCCATGTCTCCTTATCTGTTTACCTTAATAATGGAAGTCTTTACTCTAATATTTCATAAAGAAATAGAACATGATTAAAAGTTTCAGTATCATCTTAGATGCCAGGATATCAGATTGTCTCATGTGAGTTTTGCAGATGATCTGCTGGTAATGTGTCATGGAGATACTAGATCTGTGAAAGTTATCAAAAAGGCTTTAGAAATTTTTAGTGCTTGCTCTGGACTGGTGCCTAATTATTCTAAAAGTTCTATCTTTTTTGGGAGCATGAATGAGGAAGAAAAGCTTGCTATTAGTACTATCCTTCCTTTTGTTGTTAGGAAGTTTCCAGTAAGATATTTAGGTGTTCCTCATATTGCTAAGAGATTAAGTGTCAAAGATTTTGGTTGCTTACTAGATAAAATCAAGACTAGAGTCAGGAACTGGAGAAACAAGTGCCTTTCATATGCAGGAAGATTGCAGCTTATTACATCTGTCCTGGAGTCTATTATGTATATTGGGCTTCAGTGTTCCTTATCCCTATAACCATCATCAATGATATAAAAAAACTTTTGAAGAATTTCTTATGGAATCAAGGTGATACCGTAACAGGGAAATCTAAAGTTGTGTGGAATGTTGTCTGCAGACCAAAGGATCAAGGAGGTTTAGGGATAAAAGACTTGAAAATTTGGAATAAAGCCATGTTAGCTAAACATATATGGAATATTGCTTCTAAGAAAGACAATTTATGGGTTAGATGTGTTGGAATCACTCCTAAACAGTATTTCAAGTATTTATATTTCATATGTAATAGGTAGCTTTATTATGGCCTTTATGTTTGTTTAAGGTCAAGCTTATGTAGAAGGCCCATAAGCTTAGGCCCAAGCCCAATAAGGAATAGGGAAGGAGAGGGAGTGTTGCCCTAGCTCCTTGCCTATATAAACCATGTAATAACCTTCATTTGAAGGTTGGTTGTTCAAGTTCTTTTCTTTCACATATGCCTCACGCCTAAACCGTATACTATATTGTGTGTATGTGTGTTTGATACTTGTTCAATCGCCTCATCTCCTTTCTATATAACTTGTGTTGTAAAACTAGTGACCTAACAGTGGTATCAATCGCCAAATAGTTGGGTGTACTCGTTTGTTTTTGAAGTTTTGGTTTTGGGTCTTACGCGTAAAGATAACGCAATCTTTGGTTATCTTAAAAACTCGTTTTTACACTTTTTAATCCAAGATTCTTGTACTTTCAATGTTTTGAGGTGTTAAAATACTTGTTTTTGGCAAAAGTTTCAAACTTTACGCGTGGATTTACGTTTTTAAGCTTGTTTTTGTTAGGTGTTGTTCTACTGCGCGTAACCCGCTTAGCGCGATTTTGGTACATCAAAATTCACACTTTTGTGTTCTTTTGGTACTATTGAAGCTATTCCATAACAAAAATCTGGTTTAGAAACACATTTGGGCAAAATCAAAGTTACGAGTAATCCTACGCGTATCAAAACCCTAAAATTACGCGTAAGATTTTTCCTTGGTTTGATCTTCATTTTCTGGTTTATTCCGTGTTTTCTTACTTGGATAAGTCCGAAAATACGTCGACTTTGGATATCTTTTGCACTGTGAAGTGTAAAAGATCATTTGGGCAAAAACCCTAAAATTACGCGTAAGCATAAGCTTACGCAGTAGAAATTCTACATAAGATTCACTTTACGCGTAAACTCAGTTCTACGCATAAGGTAATCCTACACCTAACTTTCTACGCTAACTTTTGTCTCACGCGATAACTTTAGTGCTTTTATCCTACTTACGCGTAAGCTAAAACCTACGCGTAACTCCTCATTGTTACGCGTAACTTTTGGTGTTTTTACGCATAAGTGCTACTTGGTTCTTGTCTTTTCTACGCCTAAGGACACTTCATCAACAAAGGTTCATTCGACTACAAAGATCCATTTTTACCAACACAAGTTTATCAACATGTCACAACCACCATACTCTAACTATTTCCCTTACACTTATCCTCAACGACAACAACAACTAAGTCCACAACATAAGCAATGGAATCAACAACAAGCAATTTATCAACAACAATTTAATCAACAACATACTCCACAACTTGCTGCAAATCCACAACCTCAAATGGTTCAACCACCACCAAGTCCTCAAGTTCAACCGTACACAAATGAATTCAATCAACATCCATCAAGGAACACTATGAAGGAACCCACTTGGTTTGCAAATATATGTGAAGCTTTAAGCGTACCAACAATCAATTCATGAGGCCGATCACTTGATAGACCTCCAATGCTCACTACCAGAAACTATGATCAATGGGTGATAAGGTTCTTTAGGTTTTGTGATCTAAAGAAGCCACATGGAAAGTTCTTAAAGAAGGTTATCTTGGAAGGTCCATTTGAGATGCCTACTATCATTGTACCCGGAGATCCAAATGCCATTCCACCAAGAGATGAAAAAACCAACATTGCTAACAAGTGCATTTAAATCCCAAGAACTTCTACATTATGAAGCTGATGAACTTGCAATGGAATACATCCTCTTAGGATTACCAAACCCAATTCTTCGTAGTGTTGATGCTCAAAAGACTGCACAAAAATGTGGGATCATATTCGTCTTCTTATGGAAGGATCTGTACTCAATCGGGAGGATTTGGAATCCAAAATTTACTTGGCTTATGAACACTTCATGATTGAACCTGGGGAGACACTAGAGTCCTATCATCATCGATTTTCAGACATCATCAATGATTTGGATAAACACAACATCATCATGCCAAGAATTGCAGTGAATACTAAGTTCCCGAGTAGTCTTGGTCCTGAATGGGAGAAGTATGTCATTTTTCTCCGCTGCGAAGAACATGCATCATTCTACCTACGGATTGTTGTACGATTACTTGAAACCTCATGAAAAGGAAGTTGATCGGGAAAGGATTCTCCGTGCTCAAATTGCTTCACCAACACATCCGGAAAATCAACAACTTGCCTTATATGCTCAACAAAATTATTCTCCTCAACCAAAGAACTCAACCAAATGCTTCAAACCCACCAAATGATCAATCACATCAACCTCAACAAAATCAATTGGTTCCATACAACAACAATGCTCAAGCACTTCATAATGAGGAATCCGATCCGCTCGAAGCATTGCAACAAGGATTTGCTATGATTGCTAATGCCTTTAGCCATTATACCAACAAATCCAACAATCGTATTCGCTCCTCATCTAATACAAGGAATCAAGCCGCATTTGTAAACAATGGACGAGTTGAAGTTCGTAATCGTGGTTATGGTCGCCGATGGGCGGTGGTCAAGGGTTTAATGTCGTGGGTAGGAATAACAACGAGCTCAAGTGGTGGAACAGGAAATGCTCGGATGGGTTGAATGGTCTTCGATGCTACAACCGCAATGAGAAGGGACACTGCTAATGCATGCCCAAAGCCAAGGACTAAGGGCAGGGCTTATTTCAAAGAGGCTCTTCTTTTGGCTCTTAAGGATGAAGCTGGTGGAACTCTCACAGACAAAGAATTGAGCTTTATGGCAAATGCCACTCGTGATGATGATATGGAGGACTTGCAGGCCAATGCAGCTGTTATGTTGATGGCTAATATGCATGCGTTACATATGAGTGACACAGGCCCGTGTATGACACTATGGCTTGTCTCAGTACCAACAAACCATATTTATCTCGATCTCATATCTCCGCCAACATCCAATCCGGCAAGGCTCGAATGTTCAAAATGAGTCATCCACATCTCATTCCGACGATTTTCAACTAGACCCCGGAGTTATATTTGACGATCAAGATGACCAAACGGTTTCCCTTGATAATCAAATTGACTCCGTGGTTATACTTGAGGATATCAGTAATGATCATGTTGTGACTCACATTGAACACGCCGAACTTTTGCCTCATCCAGATTTTGCTCGCTTAATACAAGACCAACAAACCATAGTGGAAGAATGTCGTGCAATTAATCAGGACTTGAAAAGTAAAATGCACTGTTAACAAAGGATTTTGAATGTTTACAAAAGCAACTCAACTTTTTCAAAACTCAAGAAAACGTGAAAACGGTTTTGAAGCAGCCTTTGCCAAATCTTATCAAAACGTAAAATATTTAGAACGGATGCATTGATCTAGCCGCTTCAAGAATGCTTTGTTGTCCGAAATAGAACAATCTGAAACATGAACATAAAAAGCAAATTAACGCTCTCACCTTGGAAAATCAAAAAGCTAAGGCCGAGTTGTTAAATTGTCAAAAAGCGATTCTCTGCATACAAAAAGCATTCAACGAAACGAATAGATGATCATCTTGAAGAAATCATCGGCTTGCAAAACAAACTTAAAGAGTTTAAAACCGTTGTTTACAAACATGGCGAGTCGGTCACAACCATTGAAAAGTTTACTTTAAAACCAAATCCAAATGGATATGGACCGAATCTTGCCGATTACAAACCTAAGCTTTCAACCAAAACATTCAAACCAAATCCCGAAGTTTCAAAGTCGCGAGAATATAAAATTGATAATTCTGTTATGAATGTTGTTGAATATCATCGTCAAGAGGAATTAGATGCAGGAGACGAGAGTCGATCAAAATTAAAAACTGTTGTTTACAACAAACCTTTTAATTATTCAAAACCGTCACTTTCGTCACACCAACGGATTCTTCTAACACACCAAGAGTTATCATAAAACACCGAGTCTTCTATTGTTAATCCCAAAACAGACTTTGCACAAACTTATGGTCCTTTACCTTCCATCAGTGAAGTAAATTCAAAACCTGAAAATCGAAAAATTCTTCGATATTTTGACATTTTCATGGTTGACCTCAAAATTTTACAACATGAGATAGAATATCGATCTGAAATCAAAGTTGAACATTTTCAATCGCCTCGGGCGCGAGAACAAAGAGACATTTTTGAGAAAAATCTTTTACCTAATGTTAAAAACTTGAAAAGTTGTGCAATTGCATGGGAAAAGGATTTTCATAAGGAACTTGGGTCATGAAAACGCGTTTTGAGAAAAGCGAAACATCTATTTCTAAT
The DNA here is from genome assembly GCA_910596185.1 of Chrysanthemum makinoi. Classification (NCBI taxonomy): domain Eukaryota; kingdom Viridiplantae; phylum Streptophyta; class Magnoliopsida; order Asterales; family Asteraceae; genus Chrysanthemum; species Chrysanthemum makinoi. Next base: position 40,972,126 of record OU343219.1, read on the forward strand.
ACTAAACGTAAAAAGAAACTCTTGAGAAAAGATGTTGATCGACTCTTGGAAGATGTCATCTGCTTGATGTTCAAAATGTTGTGTTATTGAATTCTTTGTCATATGCATTTGATAATATCTCTGCCGATATCATTGTTATACGTGGTAAATGTTGAGAACACCGATAATGTGCTTGGTCGAGTCCTTAAAAGTTGAAAACAAACGATTGTCAAACGAACTTTCAAATGCAATACGTCGCCTTAATTGGTGTCAAAAAGATATTCACGATCAACAACTTGCTTTTCAACACAAAATCAACCAGTTTCGTGCAAAACCTTCTGATTCTAAAATTGAGCAACCGGATGATCAAAGCGTGTCTTTTAAGTGTCAAATCTCAAAATATGAACAAGAACTTGTAAAAGTTAAAAGGAATATGGTGTCATATTTGATTTACTCAAAAAGACTCGTGATGAAGCATCAAATGAACTTGATCATTATCTTGCACACACTAACAAAGTTATGCATTTTTTGCCTTTGGAAATGTTCGGTCCGAAAATCAAGATCGATTCACACTATCATCAAGTTAAGAGGAATGTTAGGAAAGTATGAACAACTTCCGCCAACAATCATTAAGAGATTAGCCCCCGTAACACTTAGTACTCATGCACCTAGAATCTCTCCTGCCAAATCACAAGTAGCTAACGTGCTTCCTTCTCTTGAAAGCAGGAATAGTTGAGCCTTTTCCAAACGTCCGCACTTCACGGCCTAAGAGCACTCAATCGAAGAATAGGAAGTTGCGACCTAAGAAAAGATCAATCAAGAATGCTAAAGTAGAAGAACACCCTAGGACTATGAATAAGACTCACGTTGCATCCACTATAGATATTAAGGCCCGCAAATGTAATAGAAATAGTGATGTAACGAATGCTAAACCGTTAAGTACTTTTGATATTGATCGATGCACCTTGTGATATTTGTGGTAAAAGTATGAATTCCGATTGTCATGATAAATGTGTTGCTAAAGCTATCATCTCTCGTTTAAGGAATCCTAAGAACAGGAATACCTCTAGGCCCACTAATCTTTCTAAGTCTATGCTTGGTAGACCGCCATCTTTAGATTCTAAGAAACGCATTGCTGTCCCCGTAGCTCCAGTTTCACCTCCTAGGAATGTAGTACCACCTAGTGAATTCACTAAGACTAAAGCAAAGAGTAGTTATAGATGGCCGAAATGGATATATAACACACTAGGATTTAAGTGGATACCTAAAGCTATTGATGTTTGTATATCTACTATAATCGCTATGGAACCCTCTAACATTTCGGGTTCCAAATCTACTTCTATTCCATCCGTGTCGCCCGTGTGTAATGCGGTGATACTGATCATTCTCTGGATTGTTGATAGCGGATGTTCCCGACACATGACAGCAATCTTAAACTGTTATCAAACTTTATTGCAAAGTTCATTGGCACGTCAGTTAGGGAATGATCACTTCGCAGCCTATCATGGGCTACTGGAGATTATGTCAATGGGAACATCGAAATTAGCAGGGTTTACTATGAGGAAGGCCTCGGTCACAACTGCTTTCGAGGTCAATTTTGTGATGGAGATTTGGAGGTTGCTTTCGGGGAGAAAACTTGTTTCATTAAGTGATCTACAAGGAAATGACCTTATGTGCGGCTCGTAATTCTAGTCTCTACACTATCTCTATGCAAGACATGGTTGCTTCCTCTCCCATTTGCTTACTTTCTAAGGCAACATCAACAAAAGCCTGGCTATGGCACCGTCTCTCACATCTAAACTTTCAAACCATCACCAACCTTGCTCGACACAAACTAGTTGAAGGACTCCCCGATTCCGGTATTCAAAAGATCACCTTTGCTCGGCTTGTGAACAAGGGAAAAGCACTCGTGCTCATTTTCCTTCAAAGGTGGAACACAGCTCTCGGCATGTGCTTCATCTTCTTCACATGGATTTGTGTGGCCCGATGCGCGTGCAAACGATCAATGGCAAGCGCTACATCTTAGTAATTGTTGATGACTACTCACGATGGACTTGGGTCTACTTTCTTCGTAGCAAAGACCAAGCTCCACAAATGATCATCACCTTTCTCACAAAAATACAAGTTCACTCCATAACACCGTCGAATCATCGTAACAGCACAAAGGCTGAATTTGTTAACAAAACCCTTCGTGAATTCTATGAGAAAGTGGGAATTCAGTATCAAACATCTATTGCACGTACACTGAACAAAAGCGAGTTGTTGAAAGACGAAACCGACGCGTTAGTGGAAGCCGCAAGAACAATGTTAATTAATGCTAAACTTCCAGATTACTTATGGGCAGAAGCTGTATCTCTGCATGCTATACTCAAAACCGTTCTATGATCACAAAACGCCACAACAAAACACCTTTCGAGCTTGTCCACAACTATAAACCGAACCTCAAACACTTTCATGTATTTGGATCCCTTTGCTATCCGAATAATGATCGTGATGATTTTGGAAAGCTCAAAGCCAAAGCTGATATTGGAGTCTTTATTGGATACTATGACAATTCTAAAGGTTTTCGAATCGGAATCGTCGAACTAAGGAGGTAATGGAAACGATTCATGCTCATTTCGATGAATTCACGGAAATGGCTTCGAGTATAACACTTAGAACCCGGTCACAACCGTTTAAACTTCCCTCAACCCCATCATCGGTGAAGAAAGCCCTCGGCTAACTCGTCAACAAATGGAAAGGTTATTTGCTCCTCGTTCGTGGACGATATTGATGAGCGTGTTCCGTGTATCCATTGCTTCACGACAACCCGATAATATTCCTATACGATACACTGCTACAACAACTACTGTTGAAGATGCACCTACACCATTGACTCCAACACAACAGCTTGAACACACCGCTTCCAACAATGATGAACCGGTGATGATATTCTCGAATGAAGTACCCCCACCTGCAGATTTTGATCCAAATGCGTTCTTCAATCCGTTTGCTAATGAGATCGCTGCACTGATGTCGCGGAATCTTCAACAAACCATTTGAATCCTCAGAATCCGCACAATGTATACCAACATCAACCCTCCACACATAGATGGACGAAAGACCATCCTCTGGAAAACATTATTGGCAACCCGAATCAACCGGTCGTTACGAGACAACGTCTTCACACAGACGGTGAACATTGCATTTATGCACTCACCGTGCCAATTCAACCTAAAACATCAAAGACGCAATGACAAAAGACAGCTGGATTGAATCCATGCAAGAAGAACTCAACCAATTCAAACGTCTTGAAGTATGGGGAACGGTTGAAAGACCAACAGGAGTCTACGTCATTGGTCTAAAATGGATTTGGAAAAAACAAATTGGATCTTTGAAGGAAATGTTATCCAAATAAGTCACGTCGGTTGCTAAGGGTTATCGTCAAGAAGAGGGAATAGACTTTGAAGAATCTTTTGCTCCGGTTGCTCGTCTTGAGGCTTTTCGGATATTTCTCGCGTTCGCGGCTCATATGAATATGACGGTCTATCGGATGGATGTCAAAACTGCGTTTCTCAATGGACAACTTAAAGAAACGGTTTATGTCAGCCAAACAAATGGATTCGTTGATCACGAGTTTCGAATCATGTCTACAAACCGAACAAAGCTCGTATGGTCTCAAACAAGCTCCTCGGGCATGGTACGATAAGCTATCATCTTTCCTCATTGCCAATAATTTCACCAAAGGTTCGGTTGACCCAACTCCTTTTATACAATATCACGGGGCACACATCTTAATTGTTCAAATTTACGTGGATGACATCATTTTTGGGTCTACACATAAAAGTTTTCAATCGCTTTTGCAAAACTAATGAAGAAAAATTTTGAAATGTCCATGATGGGTGAACTTACGTTCTTTCTAGGACTACAAGTTCATCAATCACCCCGTGGTATTTTCTTGAGTCACTCCAAATATGCCCTTGAATTGTTAAACAAATTTGGAATGGAAAACTGTGACACCTATGCCACACCAATGGCTCATACCAAGAAGCTAGACCCTGATTTACATGGGAAATTGGTGGACCCTACAAAATACCGTAGTATTATTGGATCTCTCATGTATCTAACGACTAGCGGACTGATATTGTCTTTGCCGTTTATCTATGCTCCCGTTATCGGTCGCGACCAATCTGAAACCCACCTCTCTGAGGCTAAAAGAATCCTCCGATACATAAAGGGAACCATTAACTTGGGGATCCGGTATCCGAAGGATTCTGGTTTTGAACTAATCGCTTTTCGCCAGACGCCGACCACGCAGGATGCTTAGACTCACGGAAAAGCACTTCAGGAGCTTTACAATTTCTTGGTGATAAACCGGTGTCATGGCAATCGAAGAAGCAGGATTGTACATCGCTGTCATCAACCGAAGCCGAATATGTAGCCATGTCCGCATGTTGTGCTCAAGTCATATGGATGAGAACACAACTCAAAGACTATGGTTACGTATTTTGACAGAATCCCGATGTACTGCGACAATCGGAGTGCCATTGCAATCTCGTGCAACTCAGTTTAGCACTCGAAATCAAAGCACATCGATCTTCGATATCATTTCATCAAGGATCACGTGGAGCAGTGGTATCGTTGAATTATATTTTGTGGGTACGAATACCAATTGGCGGATCTTCTCACCAAAGCCTTGCCTCCGCTAGGTTTAATGAGTTGGTCCACCGGATTGGTATGAGGTGTTTGACTCAAGAGGAATTGGATGATCTCCTAAAACAGTCTTAAAAACCTGTCAAACACCAAATTCTCTTTTGTAAATAATTTTTCAAAAACAAAATATAAAATTATAAAACCTGATAAAAACAACAAAAATATTCTTCTAATCTAATTTTCTTTCAACATGGCAAGTACATTTCTTCCGTCAACACTTTATTCTTTCAAAATTCAATATTTTTTCCGATCAAGTGTTGAGGGGGAGAAAATAAACTTTCACTGTTTCAAAACATCTGTGTACTTGCATGTTATCATATCTCGGTTGACTCTGTTACAAATGGTGGTACATTTTCTGGTTCAAAGACACTCCTCGGACTTAAATTAATAACCTTTCATTATTTTCTCAAGTCGAGGGGGAGTGTCGTCAAAGTGTCTTTCCTAAAAAATCTTTGTCTGGTAACCAAAATGGAAGTTAAATGGCTTTGTTTGAAAATGGAAAAGGTGGAGGGACTAAAACTGCAAAAACCACAAAGTTAATTTTGATAACACACCCCACCTAACACTTTCACCTCACATTTATTACCAACACCTAAAAAGATCCTACGCGTAGAAATTGTTTAACAAATCCGTGCATTGGATCAACGATTTGTAAGTGGTTTTATGATCTCAACATGTTTTTAAACGTAGGTTTTGATTTTGATACAAATCCAACGGTCAAATCTTGATCTATGCTTGATTTAGTGTCCTACGCGTAAGTGTATGAACTCTAAATCAAGAATGGACGTTTGAGGTTAATAAGATTGTGTCAAAATGTTCCTTTTACATCTATAAACACATGTTCATTACCCAAACATCCCCAGATACACGAATTGATAACTTTCAAACATTAGGGTTCTTAGGTCAAATTGGGTATTTTTGAATGTGAAGTGTTTTGGTTAAAAAGATAGTTGGGTTATGCTCTTGCGTTGTTGAATTGATAATTTCCAAAGTTTATAAGCCACCCGAAACACTAATTGGTCATCAATTGAAATTAGGGTTTAAAGCTCATAAACTTTGGGTATTTTTGATTCTCAACAAATTAAGTGTTACAACTTGGCTTACATACTCACAACATGTCTTTAACATACCAGAAAAAGTTTAGTGCATAATCTATGGCTAAAACTCATACGCGTAGATTTAGGGTTTTAGGCTACGCGTATGTAGTTCTACGCATAACTGTGTAACATCTGTTCTTGCCATGATATGTTGTTAAAATGAATCTATGTGTTAATAATGATGATGTGATGGTTTTATTTCAGGCTTGTTACTTGTGAAAATCAGAATCAAGGTCATTTGCACTCTACGCATAAGGATTACCCTACGCGTAGTCATGTTACGCGTAAGAATAATCCTACGCATAACAGCTACGCGTAAGGTTCTACAATGGACTACGCGTATCCTGTGAAGGATATGCGTAAAAAGTGACCTCTACGCATAAGGTCAACTCTTACGAGTAGCCTTACGCGTAAGGTTAATATATGCCTACGCATAAGCTCTACGCATAAGGTCTCCTTTTCCTACGCGTAACACTTCTTACGCGTAAGTTAGTATTCTACGCGTAAGTCTACGCCTAAGCATATATCATTCCCGCTCACGCATAACCTTGCCAAAACTACGCTTAACCCTGGATTGACCTTCATGATGAATTGTTACTTGTTCAAACTTGTAAATAAACTAATCATATCATCACGAATCCTAAAATGTCACTAATAAACTTAAATCATTTGATATGTTGTGAACAATAAGTGATAAAATAAACTTTAAAACTTAAAGTTAACTAACTCACGAAACATTTCACGACATCATTGAACTGTTGAACATACAAGTGACTTAGGACTCGTAACAATCATTGACACTGTACATTCAATAACTAGACAATAAGACCTTCTGTTGACTAACATTATGTCTTTCGATATGTTGGTTCTTTTGGCTAATGTTATTTCAGATCACGACATGGCTGAACAAATGAATATGGATGCAACTGAAGTTCTCTCCATTGCTGATATCTATCCTCATGGCTATCCAATGAAGATAGAAAAGAATAATCTCCGTGTTGACTTTGACAACCTCACTTGCTCTGAATCTTCATGTTTAATTGCTATTGACATTTTGAGGACTCATCCGTATCGTAACATGCTTTCACACTCTGCAACTGTTCACGGGATCTACATCCAACAGTTCTGGAACACTATGGAAAGGGTCAAAGGACAAAGTGCTGTGACGGTGACTCTGAATCACAAACAAGTCACCATTACACCTCGCAGACTTAAGGGCATTCTCCTAATTCACGATGTCGATCCAACCAAACTATATGCCACACCTGCCAAGAGCTCACTCTCCAATTCTTAATCAATATCGGTTATGACGAGGCTACAGGAGTAATCACCAAGCATTCTCACGTAGAGCTTAAGAGTATTCCTCAACCCCGGAGAACTCTCTACATGATCATCACCAAGTCTGTTTCGGTCGTGGCGGCTATGAGCACCCTAAGCTCATGGAACGCAAATATTCGGCATTGGTCAACAAGAAACACATCGCTATCGAAGCTCCGATTTGGGATGACATGATGTCATTTCTCAACAAACTTGGCTCAAAGATTCCCTACATCCGATATACTAAATTGTTGATCCAGAGAGCACTTGGACTTCATCCTGACATTCCTAAGAGGCTCAATGACCCCGACAATCACGACATGTTGACGGAACCCATTCTATCTGTCAGAATAAAGGAAACGTCTACAAAGAAACAAGGTGTTGTGCTGCCGATTTCCTTCTAACGAAGATGTCGAAAGCTCGAAACGTACAAAAGGTATCTGGAAGCGGTTAGACAAGGCAAAGTTGGTCATCTCGACGAAAAATCTTCCGGAACACCTGTAAGGAGAACCAAAAGAGGAAGTGCAGGAAGTACGGCAAGTACTTTGAGTCAAAGGAAGTTCCCCAAGAGGAACCCTCCTTCAAAGAGGATTGTTCCATCTAAGGAAGCTGCTCCCATCCCAATTCCCAAACTCGAACCGCAAAGAAAGCTTGTGGGCGAAAGCTCTGAAGGTACTGACACAGATGAAGAGATTACCTTCTCTGAATCTGCAACCGTAACCCCTCCTCCAGCAGCTAAACCTACAAGTCCAATAGCTGAACATGGAAAAGGAAAGACTCCTGTACTTGAGACTTATGATGAAAGCTCTGAAGAAGAAGAAGAGCAACTGGATCAATCCTACCGGAAGAAGTTTAAATTAGTTAGACAAATTCAAAAAGCTGAAGAATTTGCAAAAGATCAAATGGGTGGCCCTAGAGGATCGAGTGGTGCTGTCCACTCTTCACCAGGTCCCGATGCGGTTAATCAACCCGATAAGGGATCTGGTGCCACCACTCTTGTGCAACAACAAACGCTTGAGAAGGAGTCTAATGATATTAACTTTGAGGAACCAGAAAAGAATAAGACTGAGAAAGAGAAAGCTGATGAAGAAGCTAAGGTACTGACGGAAGAAAAGGCTAAATCTGGACATGATGACGAAGAAGATTATGATGACTTTCTTCTCAGCAGTCCAACTCGTTCCAAGGAGGATACTTCCGCACCTCCAAAGGACCCCGAATCTCCTCATGTCCCCTCCTCATCAGATTCTTCATCTCACTCATCACCACCACCATCAAAAGATCAACAAAATCATCATCCAAATCTGTGAAGAAACCACCTCGATCTTGGATTTCTCAAGCTCATAAACGGATTCACAAAGCTGTCAAACAAGTCAGAAAGAAACACGTGCTCTACAAAAGCTAAATTTCTTTGCGATCACATACAAAGATATGTATGACGAGCATGACAAGATGGAGAAAGAAAGGGAATTTGTTCAGAAGTTCATGAAGAGTCATCGTAAAGAGGAACCGAACGAAATGATCGAAGGTTACACTAACAAGTACCTTCAGGATATCGTTCCTAAAATCCAAATGGAACTGGAGAAGACAAGCAAGAGATCATACCCACAAGTTTCTTCTCGACACGTCCCTGTGACTAGAGAAATATTTTCCGGACAACTCACCCCTAACATCGTAGCATTGGTTAAAAATACAATGGCCAAAGAAGCGATCTCTCTGAATGCGAGTTAATCGCTAAACTTGTGATACAAATGTCAAAGCGATCTGGAACGTTTACCTCGGATGAAGCTAAATTTTTCGAAACTCTACTTGATTTTCAACTCAGATCATCATGCAAGGAGTCAACCGATCAACCCAAACGACCAAGAGATGACGATGATAAGGATAAGGAATCTGCACCTAAACGTCGGAAGCCGGTAAATCTACCTCTATGCCACCTCCTCCACCACGGACTTCTTCTCAACAAAGTCTCCTCCACCTCGGTCTTCTACTGATAAACCTCGGGACGATTCCGAGTTACCACCCCCGACTCATAAAACGGTGATTACTTTGAGTATACGGGTGGTGACGATGAAGAGGTCCTTGAGCCCCGACAACAACCCACTTCACCCAAACAAGTGCGAAACCAGTTATCATCATCAAGGCATTCCAAAAAGAAGAAGAAGACGACTCAGCCTGGAGTCATCTCATGGCTAGATGACGATAAAACCGAAGAGTTTGAATGGTTCTCCACACTTGTCAATCAAACTCCCTACCCTGATGAAGGTCAAGAATTGGTAGACGGTTCTACATTGGAGCACGCAAAAATTTTGCAAGAAAAGTTCCATGTGAAGAAAATGACGAAATCTGAGTTGAAGCGAATCAAGAATGAAGCATTCCAACTTCTTAAAGACAGCTCTGAAAGCGCCGTCGAGGTCGAATATGTAACCACCCGCATTTTTAGGTTACTTTTCATTTTCGAGAATTTACAATTCACTTTCACTATTCACATTTACTATTCACTTTTACTATTCATCCGTAAAACTTTTATTTCACATTCTCGTAAGATAAATTATTTTAGTAATGACCTGAGAGTTCAACCATCGTTAGATCATTTTCGCAAAAGTTATTAAGTAAACATCGTTTTTAAAGTTTCGTTTTAGACGGTCCACCGTTTAAACATCACGCGCTTAACGAAAATCAACTATGACAATTTTCCTCGCATCGATAAATTTTAGATCATTCATGATTAATTTGAGAATTTTTAAGAATTATTATTTTAATATTACCAAATAAGCCCAGCGCAGAACAAAACTAAACTTACGTTTTAACAATTCTACTTACATCCGACTTAACGATTCCAGTGTTTCTAAATATGTTTTGACACTTTTACATTTTTGGAAAAGTCAAACATATTTCCCTCCTCCTTTGACCATAAAGGAGTTAACCTTGTACGTTCTACATTTTCGCTTAAATCGCGTAACTTTTAAACTTCACAAATAACTGTAAAGTTATCCTGCGTATGACGAAAACCACATTTTAACATCTCATATCACTTTTAGACTAATTTTAGTCTACTCTAAATAAATTCACGGTCGTTTCTCTTAAATTTCGTTCTTTTCGAAAAACTGCGTATACGCGTTTTTGACCCGTATTTCCAGCTTTAAGCAGCGTTTTTGCACCCAATGAGACTTATCACCTATTTTATATTTTCAAATGGAGTATAATTATGAGTTTAATCATTCCTATAAGTTTCATATTTTTACGATACCCGGTTTTACGTTTTATGGCTTCGGTTAGCGATTAACGGAACCAAAACTCACTCCGTAACCAAGATAATACCAAAACTAACCACAAAAGTCATCTTATCTCTTCCATGGCAGACCTTAGGGGGGGAGTCATCATATTGGTGGCATCATCCTAACCTTGGTTCCTTTAGATCATTACAAGTGTCCTAACCTAACCATGGTTAATATTTAACCCAATATATGGTTAACCAAACTTACCCTCCTATAAATAGCAAGTGAATGACTTCCTAAAAACCCTAAAACTCTTCTCTTGGTCGTTCATAACTTAAAACATACATATCTTCCATAATTTGTTCCATAAACTCCAAGTTTATGCAAAGAAGTTCCAAAGATCAAGCTACTACATCAAATCTCTAGCAAGTTTAAGTGATCTTCTTGAGTTTAGATCCACTCAAGTCACTTAGTACTTCATCACCAACTCTTCAAGTTTGCAAGAGTTCCAAGGTGTGGAAAGCTAGCTCAATCCGAAATCTTTCGCGATCAATCAAAGTCCTATCCTTACTAAGTTACTCCTTTCTATTTGAAAGCCAAAAGTTGTAAGCAGCTTATCACCACCATCATCTCATCTTTATTATTCATAATCTTAACTATTTCATGCTATATATATAGTTACTATGTTGGATCATGATGTACAAAAATCTTTAAAACAAGTTATAAGAACCTATATGTTAAACTTGGGTTAGTAAGTGTATAAATGATAAACTTTTATACAAAGTTTCCACAAAATCGACCACATATGGATATGATACTTTACATATTCTTGTAGATAATATTAAAGCTAAAACGTAGCAATTTGAATCACTCTAAACGGACACACGAGTCAAAAGTTATGACAAAAAGAAATTAGCGAAACTAAAACATGAATCTGCCAAATAGCTTACTGCCTAAAATATGAAATTTTTAGAGGCCCTTCTGGTCTGAATCATCAAAAAGTTAAAACACGAAAGTTGTCCGGAACGACATTTTCCTTCAATAACAAAGAAGCTCGGACCTTGAAAACGCATAAATAGGCCAAAATCTTTCAAAAACAGAAACTGCCGTAAATATAGTCTTACTACTATACTTTTGTCACAATTACAAGCAAACCAAGAGGCCTAATGGCCATAAGCCAAGACCACGGCTACGGCTAAGGTCAAAGCTAAGTCTCAAGACCATGGTAGTCAAGACCAAAGTCACGGCAAGGACATGGCTAAAGCCTTAAGGCTTGTTTACCCAAGACCGTTAACTAAGGTGATCATATTTATGAAAACGATGAGAACTTGTAAAAACTAGATACTTATTAAAAACATGATAAACTTTATGTTATAACAATCTTCACTCAAAACATATGTTGTATCTACTAAGTTCTACAAAAGTAGGGAGCTTCATGTGAGGGGTTTCATTTGAGTAAAACGTATCGACGAGTTGCTGGATTTACGATTTAAAGTTTCCTAGCTCCTCGAACGCTTCTGCATGACCTCTGAATTATGATGGCCCGAACGGTAGTACGATATCTATAAACTAAACTCGTTTTCACAACTAGACCATTTCTATAAACTACATACACAAAAACCATGTACTACATCATGATCAACATAGAAATATATATATAATGGTTTATGTTTTCCTAAACATTATTCCAAACCTAAGTCGCAACATCCTATTCTAGGTTGCTCATAGAAGTTCTCACGGCATATCCATCATTCTCACTATACATTTGATATCATTTACTCTAAGGTGAGTTCATAGCCCCACTTTCTATTACTTAAATTGTTTTACAAACCCTTGGGGGAGATACATGCTTTATTTAAACCGAACACATTGCTTTCAAATTCTATACTTATCTGATTATTTTACTTGCACTAAGTTACCGCATTTGCCAATCTTAAGTCCCTAAATCATGAATCATTAATCACGAGTGAAGTGAGCGCGAATATTGTGGATAGATCTATCGGGATTGACGAATCCCGTTTGTTTGACCAGGATCCGGTAAACAAACGCACTATATTTGAGTACATCAGGTAAAATGGCAAATTTTACCTACTTGGGGCATCGGTTACTAATATATGACAGCAAGTTAACGCCTTGATTGCATGATGCTTAGTGAATAATAACTCGCTTTTGTTTTCAAAACATTGGTGTGAGTCTAATTAACTCACACTACCAACATCATGTGTTCAACCATTTAACAAACTCTATGAATTTCACTCAACCTTTGTGTTGACAGTTTTAAGCATGTATTTCAGGTCCATAATGTCGGAAGCTGGCACGGAAGAGCGAGGACTAGATCAAGAAGGCTATAAACATTTTATCATTCATAAAACATCAAAGACTTTATATAGATGTCTTTTGTAAACAATGGAACCAACTGGGACCTATTTTGTAAACTCTGATATATTTGAATAATTTGAATGATAAATCCTTTTTAAACGACTCTTTAGAGATCGTTTTCTATTGTTATGACCGTTGTGCCATGAAGTAACACCCAGTTTGAATTCCGCTGTGTATCACGAAATTGGGGGTGTTACAGATTGGTATCAGAGCCATAGTTATAGAGAAACGGGTCTAATTGAGACTTAAACTATAATGACTTTTACAAACAAAAACATTTTATAGCCTTCCGTTCTCCGTGCCTTCCATCCTCCAGACGATTATGTGACTTTTGAACATTTTAAGCTACAAAAACATACTAGTATATTGACATATACACTCGACATATTTTCAATTATTTTAGCTAAACGATAGACTAAACATATCTACGTATGCCTATTCTAAGGCATTATGGCATAATCATATTTTTCCTAATCTGCCAATCATGCATCTAGTCATGCATTTTAGGAATACAAAACTTCCTCCAAGACATTGTAACTGACTACAATGTTCTTTCCTACTTCCCAGACATTGTGAGATACAATGGTCTCATTCATTTTTCAAGACACTGTGAGATACAGTGGTCTCTATTACATTCTCAGACACTGTAAATACTACAGTGGTCTTATTTATTTCTCAAGACATTGTGGGTTACACAATGGTCTCTTTATCATTTCTCAAGACATTGTGGGTTACACAATGATCTCTCTATCATTTCTCAAGACATTGTGGGTTACACAATGGTCTCTTCATTATTTCTCAAGACATTATGAGTTATACAATGATCTCTCTATCACTTCTCAAGACATTGTGGGTTACACAATAATCTCTCCATCATTTTTTAGACATTGTGAGTTACACAATGGTCTCTATTATTTCCTAGACATTGTGAGTTACACAATGGTCTCAACTATTTCTCAAACATTGTGAGTTGCACAATGGTCTCAACTACTCCTCAGATATTGTAAGTTATACAATAGTCTCTAAAAATTATCTTCTAAACATTATATGATATCGTTTTGCATGAAACCCGTCACAGTCTATCATTTTGCCTAATAGAAATACAAGAAATAGGATTTCTAAAGGACAAAGTGACTCATCATCTACAAAAGCTGAAGTTCAGCAACTTTCTCTACATTCATCAAAATTCTCTTTTGAAACCTTCATTGTTAAAGGTCTGTAATGCTAGCCAAGTATGGACTATTTTAGGATTACTCAATATTTCCTTTCCACACGTATCTACCCATATTATCTTCTATGCAATGGAATGTGAAAACATAGGTTACAAGTCTTTTATGGCCAGGACTTGCAACTGGATGGTTTGATATCGCCTTTGCTTAGTGGACAATTTCTCAAAAGCTATGGACATATCACAAGTATACCTAATTTAAGTATTTGAAAATTTTATCGAACCTCGGCTAAATATAGCCTAATCACCTATATTTAACCTAGGGGTATTGAAACATAGTCTGATTAACTATGTTCGACTTAAATTTTCAAACACCGAGAACAGTTATACAAGGGTTATATTCAGGTTAATTTCCTACTTAAACTCGATAAACCACTAGAATTCATTAAAAGATCTAGAGACACGATAGTGTCTTACCACTCAGCAAAATTTTAACATCTTATTTATACTACCTAATTTCATTCTTGAAATTTTCATACATGAGATAATCCGAACTACTATCTTAGGATAGTCATCAAATTTTCTCGTAATTTCTTAGAAGTGCTAGCCTGTTTAGGTTTCAAGGATATCATTCCGCCATAATCCTCTACAATTCACTTTTGATTTTAAAACAAACTCGACATCTCTACCTAAGAATAATGGTAAGCGTACGCTGCACTCTTCTAATCGTCAACATATCACATCATTATCTAAACCCCATTGAAATTCAGTATGTAAAACTTCACAGTATCACGTTTCTTTCAAACACTAGTAGACATAAAAACTATACGATATATCTTTCATCCCGAAACCACCTAAGACATGATCAACTTTGGAAATGGTTTGGATAAACCACTTGCCACTAGCAAGACTTTCCTACAACGAAAATTGTCACATTATTATAAACCATTTCACGTCAACAATATCTTACACCTTTGATTAACAACAGTTACCCTAACAACAACGAAAACTATTCCATTTGAGGCACTATATCGACAAAAGTGTTAGTTAACCATTTGCTGAACTAAGGTGTTTAGAGATCACCCACGAAACAACTAAGGAAACCATACAAATACAAATTAGGCTCCATGCCGCACACTATCACCAAAAACTCCATGTTAGAAGTAAGGTTTTATTAATAGCCTCGACACATTAAGATATGATTCATTTTGAGAAACGGGAAAAGCCAAACTTGAGGTATATTTGAATCTATAAGATTTTAACAAAACCCTTTAAGTGATCAACTTTAAGCCACATGGTACATAATACATCCTATGACCAGAAACTTGAAAACGCAAAGGCTAGGATTCGGCGTATACACCCTCATGTTCCTAGACACTTCAACATCGAGTAACACACATTGAATTCCGGGACGGAATTCCCATTAAGGGGGTGAGACTGTAACCACCCGCATTTTTAGGTTACTTTTCATTTTCGAGAATTTACAATTCACTTTCACTATTCACATTTACTATTCACTTTTACTATTCATCCGTAAAACTTTTATTTCACATTCTCGTAAGATAAATTATTTTAGTAATGACCTGAGAGTTCGACCATCGTTAGATCATTTTCGCAAAAGTTATTAAGTAAACATCGTTTTAAAGTTTCGTTTTAGACGGTCCACCGTTTAAACATCACGCGCTTAACGAAAATAAACCCTGACAATTTTCCTCGCATCAGATAAATTTTTAGATCATTCATGATTAATTTGATAATTTTTAAGAATTATTATTTTTAATATTACTAAATAAGCCCAGCGCAGAACAAAACTAAACTTACGTTTTAAACAATTCTACTTACATCCAGACTTAACGATTCCTGCACTGTGTTTCTAAATATGTTTTTGACACTTTTACATTTTTTGGAAAAGTCAAACATATTTCCCTCCTCCTTTGACCATAAAGGAATTAACCTTGTACGTTCTACATTTCTGCTTAAATCGCGTAACTTTTAAACTTCACAAATAACTGTAAAGTTATCCTGCGTATGACGAAAACCACATTTTAACATCTCATATCACTTTTAGACTAATTTTAGTCTACTCTAAATAAATTCACGGTCGTTTCCCTGAAATTTCGTTCTTTTCTGAAAAACTGCGTATTACGCGTTTTTGACCCGTATTTCCAGCTTTAAGCAGCGTTTTTGCACCCAATGAGACTTATCACCTATTTTATATTTTTAAATGGAGTATAATGATGAGTTTAATCATTCCTATAAGTTTCATATTTTTACGATACCCGGTTTTACGTTTTATGGCTTCGGTTAGCGATTAACGGAACCAAAACTCACTCCGTAACCAAGATAATACCAAAACTAACCACAAAAGTCATCTTATCTCTTCCATGGCAGACCTTAGGTGGGGAGTCATCATATTGGTGGCATCATCCTAACCTTGGTTCCTTTAGATCATTACAAGTGTCCTAACCTAACCATGGTTAATATTTAACCCAATATATGGTTAACCAAACTTACCCTCCTATAAATAGCAAGTGAATGACTTCCTAAAAACCCTAAAACTCTTCTCTTGGTCGTTCATAACTTAAAACATACATATCTTCCATAATTTGTTCCATAAACTCCAAGTTTATGCAAAGAAGTTCCAAAGATCAAGCTACTACATCAAATCTCTAGCAAGTTTAAGTGATCTTCTTGAGTTTAGATCCACTCAAGTCACTTAGTACTTCATCACCAACTCTTCAAGTTTGCAAGAGTTCCAAGGTGTGGAAAGCTAGCTCAATCCGAAATCTTTCGCGATCAATCAAAGTCCTATCCTTACTAAGTTACTCCTTTCTATTTGAAAGCCAAAAGTTGTAAGCAGCTTATCACCACCATCATCTCATCTTTATTATTCATAATCTTAACTATTTCATGCTATATATATAGTTACTATGTTGGATCATGATGTACAAAAATCTTTAAAACAAGTTATAAGAACCTATATGTTAAACTTGGGTTAGTAAGTGTATAAATGATAAACTTTTATACAAAGTTTCCACAAAATCGACCACATATGGATATGATACTTTACATATTCTTGTAGATAATATTAAAGCTAAAACGTAGCAATTTGAATCACTCTAAACGGACACACGAGTCAAAAGTTATGACAAAAAGAAATTAGCGAAACTAAAACATGAATCTGCCAAATAGCTTACTGCCTAAAATATGAAATTTTTAGAGGCCCTTCTGGTCTGAATCATCAAAAAGTTAAAACACGAAAGTTGTCCGGAACGACGTTTTCCTTCAATAACAAAGAAGCTCGGACCTTGAAAACGCATAAATAGGCCAAAATCTTTCAAAAACAGAAACTGCCGTAAATATAGTCTTACTACTATACTTTTGTCACAATTACAAGCAAACCAAGAGGCCTAATGGCCATAAGCCAAGACCACGGCTACGGCTAAGGTCAAAGCTAAGTCTCAAGACCATGGTAGTCAAGACCAAAGTCACGGCAAGGACATGGCTAAAGCCTTAAGGCTTGTTTACCCAAGACCGTTAACTAAGGTGATCATATTTATGAAAACGACGAGAACTTGTAAAAACTAGATACTTATTAAAAACATGATAAACTTTATGTTATAACAATCTTCACTCAAAACATATGTTGTATCTACTAAGTTCTACAAAAGTAGGGAGCTTCATGTGAGGGGTTTCATTTGAGTAAAACGTATCGACGAGTTGCCGGATTTACGATTTAAAGTGTCCTAGCTCCTCGAACGTTTACTGTATGACCTCTGAATTATGATGGCCCGAACGGTAGTACGATATCTATAAACTAAACTCGTTTTCACAACTAGACCATTTCTATAAACTACATACACAAAAACCATGTACTACATCATGATCAACATAGAAATATATATATAATGGTTTATGTTTTCCTAAACATTATTCCAAACCTAAGTCGCAACATCCTATTCTAGGTTGCTCATAGAAGTTCTCACGGCATATCCATCATTCTCACTATACATTTGATATCATTTACTCTAAGGTGAGTTCATAGCCCCACTTTCTATTACTTAAATTGTTTTACAAACCCTTGGGGAGATACATGCTTTATTTAAACCGAACACATTGCTTTCAAATTCTATACTTATCTGATTATTTTACTTGCACTAAGTTACCGCATTTGCCAATCTTAAGTCCCTAAATCATGAATCATTAATCACGAGTGAAGTGAGCGCGAATATTGTGGATAGATCTATCGGGATTGACGAATCCCGTTTGTTTGACCAGGATCCGGTAAACAAACGCACTATATTTGAGTACATCAGGTAAAATGGCAAATTTTACCTACTTGGGGCATCGGTTACTATTATATGACAGCAAGTTAACGCCTTGATTGCATGATGCTTAGTGAATAATAACTGTTTTGTTTTCAAAACATTGGTGTGAGTCTAATTAACTCACACTACCAACATAATGTGTTCAACCATTTAACAAACTCTATGAATTTCACTCAACCTTTGTGTTGACAGTTTTAAGCATGTATTTCAGGTCCATAATGTCGGAAGCTGGCACGGAAGAGCGAGGACTAGATCAAGAAGGCTATAAACATTTTATCATTCATAAAACATCAAAGACTTTATATAGATGTCTTTTGTAAACAATGGAACCAACTGGGACCTATTTTGTAAACTCTGATATATTTGAATAATTTGAATGATAAATCCTTTTTAAACGACTCTTTAGAGATCGTTTTCTATTGTTATGACCGTTGTGCCATGAAGTAACACCCAGTTTGAATTCCGCTGTGTATCACGAAATTGGGGGTGTTACAGAATATCATCTTGAGAACATCGCTCGAGCTATGTCTAACGACATGGATTGGCTCAATCCGGAAGCAAACATTGACTTCACACAAAGGGACAACCCTCCATACTACACCGATTGGACCAAACCCCTACCGACCATTGGCCAAACAGACGAACCACGGATTCCCTTCCGATACTTCTTTATTAGAGACCTGGATTTTCTCTTACACGGTAGCGATGGTTCGCGAAAATACGCTACATCATTGACTCTTCCATTCCCAGCGGCTATTTACTCAAACTGCATAGCTATCGAGGAACGTGCAAATCACTTATTTTCTGACAACGTGCAAGCATACGACCAAGATGCATTGTATGGGATTCATCATTGGCCTGAACGCCGAAGAATCTACTACAAAAGCTGCCTGGTTCAGAAGTCTCAACATGCAGTGTATAGTTCTAAGGACATCGTGGCCATCAAACACATTGATCTCAAGTCTAAGTGGGACTACTCATTCTTAAAGAATATCATAGTCAAACGACAAGATGAACAGGACTATGGATTCTCCGAGGCTGACTTTGAGAACTTGTCCCTCAACGACATCGAAGACATGTACCTTGCCAAAGTACAGGGTCGTATGAGACAATTCTCGAGTGAAGTTCAACGTGAATTTATCAAGTCAGTTCTCATCTTCATTAGACGCATCGTGATCAAAGAACGTGTTGAAGATATCCAGATGGCTGTTGAATCTTATCAGACGCGTGTCAACCTCAGTCCTCCAACGCTTACTCTTCCTGATCTCAATCAGCTACCTCAATATACACTCATCAGCAAACCTTTCGGAGTTGTCTACCGCAGTGAACTTCAAAGAAACTGCTTAATGGCGTGTAGTGATCTTCAGAAATTCGGGGATCATACTTTGAAGCTGGTTAGGGACGGATTAGCGTACAGGTTGAAGGATATACGTCTGAAAGTTGGGTCTCGTAGCGCTGGAATTCTCGAAAGGAGGGATGTGAGAAGGATCATCACCATGATTGATGAACGGTTGTTCGAAGGGATCGTTCGACGATTGGAGAGCTATGTTGGTGGTCGACCCAGGAGAAACATCACCGGCTTTCAACGTCCTGCGTGCACTCCTGGGAATATCACTGCACTTCCTGGTACCCCTTGAATTGTTTCCTTCATCATTTTGGATGTATGATTATATATGTCTATGGCTTGTGCACACATTACAGTGTACAACCCGTACTTGTAAATAAAGGACCCTGTGGTACGCTTCAGTGCCACAATCCTTATAAAAGGAGCGAAAGCTTCTTACTTTTGAGTAAAACCTATCAAACCTTTCACTTTTCAAGGTTTTGCTCAAAAGAACAAGTACTTTCCCTTATGATTTTCAAAACCTCAACCGTTTATATCACTCGTTGAGGGGGAGTACTTGACTTAAAACTTTGTTCACAAATTGTTCACAGTGGTCATTCTTCCCGCAACACTCGAAATGGTCATATTTATTCTCAACTTTTCAAAAATAACATTTTATATGCCATTTTTGAGGGGGAGAAAAATAAGTGATAAGAAATATGTTGTGTTTTGCAACATGAATTCTCGTGTGAAAATACTTTAACCCACGAATTGACGAGATCTTTACTGTTAGTAACTCGAAAAGACTTGTCTGGGATGGGTAATAATTTCAAACTAGTTCGCTAGTGATGTAAACGTGTCTCGCAAAGGACTTGTCCGAGTAGAATGTACCATTCGAGAAACTCTTGGTAGACATGAACCTTAACGGGTTTGACAACCTCTCGGGGTTGTCCACACCTTCAAGATAGTTATTAGAGCTAGTTGTCACCTAAAAGCTGACAATGCAACTCTTTAACTATGCTACGTAACCGTGTCTCGCGGGAGAATGTCTATCTTGAGTCGATCAATTCAAAAGTGCGCGCTCTTCCCTCACTGTGCAGATTTCCGTCAAAACTCTAAAGCACATGTGGAGGGGGAGTATTTCTGCTAAAAGATAAAACTCTCACAGTGGTTCAAACATGTTTTTTCATTTACAAACCCTTTGAGAGATTTTTCTTCAAAATGGTTTTATGGCAACATAGGTTAGTCATGGAGTTATAAGGTGACTAAGGTTAGGAATAACCGTCCTATGATCCGCCAGAGCCGGAGGGATCTACCCAAGGACACTACCAATAGTTAGAATTTAGAAGTCCTTAGGTATGATTATAAAAAGGAGAATTGAGAATCGGAGAAAGAAGGAGTTGAAGAATTAAAAAGAAATGCAAAGAAAAGGGTGAAAAGAAATAGCCCTCCAGATTATTCAACTTAGGGCAGACACCGAGTTCAATTCATATGCTACTGGTTGTCACTAGATGACACCGGTATTGAAGATTAAAAGTCGTCATGGACCCAGTGACGCATGCACTAAAACTTCTTAGCCACTCAAGTTTCTCTCAACAGAAGCTTGTTTCATTCTCACAGGGAACCTTACGTAAACTATCGGCTTTCTCTTAGAGATTGCTGATATTGAAGAAGGAGACCCTCTCCCTAGTCTCCGCTCAGGAAAACCAAAACGCACTATTGAGTCTAGAGCCACGAGATTCATCAAAAGATCTCTTAGGAACACTTGACATTTAATCACTTGATGATCAACTAATAAGATCATCAGTGGTTCATATCGAGTCCTTCACAGATCTTAGCAATCTGTCGAGAACATTTATGAGAGGTTCACATCTGTGATCCTCAGTGATTGAATGGAAACTCCTGCCAGGGTCAACATCAAACAGTCCTGTCAGCAGGTCACTTCGGTAACTCCCCGTGGATTACGCGGAGTCTGTCTCAAACGGTCTACAGTCGTTAGGTGATGCTTCGGTGTACCTCAGCGACTCATCTGAATCATAGATGTACTTCGGTACATCGCGTTATCTCACTTGTGGGACTCCAGTTCAGAAACAACCTTTGTAAGAATTAGAGTTGTGTCCTCACACTATGCTGTTGACGCTCTCGGTTCAAACTTGTAAGTGCCGGAAACCGCTTATTACTAACCGTTTGAAATGTTTTCTTCTTATGGAAGCTCTGGAGCGGGATGATCGTGCTGATTCTTCTCATGCTCACGCCAACATCATCACTAATGGAAGTTCTATCTCAATGCAACACAACAGTCAGAATGATTCTTCGTCAAACCAAAGAATCTACAAAGTCAAAGACTTAAAGAACTTCATCAGTATTGATTTCCAACGTCAAAGAGCGTGTGAGCATGTTGAAGAATGACGTGGAGACAATGGAGCAGCGAAGCACTGAGGCGACTGATGCACAAAACATACTATCACTCTCACCACAAAGAACAAAGATCAAAGAACAAAGTTAAAGATGACGTCAAAGCATAACTGTTCAAAGATAACTATATCTCTACACTGGGGAGATTTTTCGAATCAAGGCAATTCTTCTCACAAGAAAGAAGAATGTCAGAAGACGTCACTGCTACTATTACATCAACGCCTTCACCGTTTTTCATTCATATATACTTGAGGGGGAGATTGTTGGAATCACTCCTAAACAGTATTTCAAGTATTTATATTTCATATGTAATAGGTAGCTTTATTATGGCCTTTATGTTTGTTTAAGGTCAAGCTTATGTAGAAGGCCCATAAGCTTAGGCCCAAGCCCAATAAGGAATAGGAAAGGAGAGGGAGTGTTTCCCTAGCTCCTTGCCTATATAAACCATGTAATAACCTTCATTTGAAGGTTGGTTGTTCAAGTTCTTTTCTTTCACATATGCCTCACGCCTAAACCGTATACTATATTGTGTGTATGTGTGTTTGATACTTGTTCAATCGCCTCATCTCCTTTCTATATAACTTGTGTTGTAAAACTAGTGACCTAACAAGATGGGTGCACACAGTCAAGCTTAGAGGGAAGATCATTTGGAATATTGATGCTGAGAAAACTGATAGTTGGGGGTGGAAAAACTTGCTTGGTATTAGAGATTTAACAAAGACAAAAGTTTTTAAGATAATTGGGAATGGTCAGAGCACTTCTATGTGGTATGATAGCTGGAGTAATATTGGTCCTTTGTTCCAATTTATTACTCATAGGGACCTTTATGATGCTAGACTTCATGGGGATTTAAAGGTTGGGGATATGATTTCAAATGGCAATTGGTCATGGCCTGAGAAGTGGTATGAGAAATTTCCTATCATTACAGAGTTGGCAGTCCCTAGCATAAATGATAATATTGAGGATAAAACCATTTGGAGAACTAATATGGGTAAAGATGTTGCTTTTTCTATCAAACAAGTCAATTTTGATCTAAACATTCAGAACCCAAAAGTAGATTGGTGGAATCTGGTATGGTTTTCCCAGTGCATACCAAAGCATGCTTTCATCCTCTGGTTAGCAGTCCAAGATAAATTGACTACTCAAGACAAGTTAGGAAAATGGGGAATACAAGATGTTAACATATGTTCTCTATGCCTTAATGAGTCTGAAAGTCTACAACACTTGTTCTTTCAGTGCCCTTTTTTTAATGAAGTCTGGAGTAGAGGTAAAGATTTGGCAGATATTAAGGATCATAGTACAAATTGGCAAAAAATAGTTAATGATCCTACTACTGCTGGATGTGGTAATAATATCAATAGTGTGGTGAGAAGGCTGATGATAGCTGCTTGTGTCTACCATATTTGGAAGGAAAGAAATGGGAGGATTTTTAGAGATGTTAGTAGAAATTATGAGGATGTGTTTAAAAAAATTGTGGATACTATTAAAAGCAGACTACTCGGTCTCACAGTCATAGAAAGTGGTGCTATAAGAATGATGGAATGCAAGTGGGGTATCTCTTTCAAAAGTGCTAAATCAGTGAACTTGTAGATAAGAGCGATTAAAGGATTGGCAGAATGTATTCAAAATTGGCAGTTTTGAGGTTTTTGGTGTTCTTTCATATTGCTAGCAGTATATACAGGGGGTGTTTGGACATAAGATTTACATCAGGCAGGTTTCAAAAATCTTTGACTTGCTCTAAACAGTCAACGATTTCCTTTTGCAAACCATAACAATGGGTATGTTTCTAGTACTTTGTAGTCCTTTTGGTGTGATTGTACTCACTGGATCTTCATTCTCTTAAGCATGTTTTGCCTTGGGAGGAAACTATGATGAGGTTTGAAGCTAAAGTGAGAGGTCTAATTCATTTGGATGTACCATAATGTAGAGCATCCCATTGTAAAGGGTATATGGTTGGGGCGGCCAATGTATGATAAGTGGAATAGCGAGGAGTGAAAGATGAACCTGCTTGGTCCACTTAATGCATTGGCAAAGGAGGTTTGGTTGGTTATCATTGAGGGTGTATGTTCCCAGGCAGTTAAAGCCTTTCTAGAGAAGGAAATGTAGACTGTTCTGACAGAGCCA
The DNA here is from genome assembly GCA_910596185.1 of Chrysanthemum makinoi. Lineage (NCBI taxonomy): Eukaryota > Viridiplantae > Streptophyta > Magnoliopsida > Asterales > Asteraceae > Chrysanthemum > Chrysanthemum makinoi. The sequence goes on from OU343219.1 coordinate 40,996,164, forward strand.
CCCAATGGATGGGTTATGGGTTCCTAGTGAAGCCTCACACCATCTATGTCCATACTATTGTGGTTGTAGGTTGAATGGTTTGGATAGGATGCTGTTGGGGAAATGTAGCTAGATGGTAGGTGCAAAAAAGGTGAATTGAGAGGCAACTGGCATGATTCATATTATAATGCAGTTTGTCTTGTTTGAATATCTCGGTGGTGACAGAGGAATATAGCTAGTATGTCTGATATTGGATATAGTTGTATTGTACTTCTTCTTTTGTATTAAAGATTGTTTGAGATGTTATAGTATAGATTTTATGATGTTGGATGGGGACTTTCCATCCTAGCTTTGAGATTTCTTGTAAGATGCAGTTTTGATAATTAATACAATTCACCTTTTTCACAAAAAAAAAAGGTAGCTTCTTTAGAAACGAAAATAAGAAAAAAAAATATAGAAGATTCTAAAGGCAGCTGACATAAGATTCTAAAGGCAGCTGATATACCATTGATGACTTGTAGATTGCTTGGCATTACTATCATTGTTTGATCCTTGGAATGATATCTTATTATGTGATTTTTCTTTCCATTTTTATTGGCCTTTGCTTTTTAACCACTCTCTGTTATAATTTGTATATCATTGCATGATTTTGAATTAACACGTGCATGTCATACATAAAATCAATGCTCAAGAGAATATCAATGTACCTTCTCACTAGCTGAGACATGGACACCATTGTTAACTTTACGTACTTTTTGCGCCTCTGCAATTAGACAAAACCAGTGCAGCTGAGAAATACGTAAAGAATTAACTACAAAATAAGAATAGTTCAAACCTTATCCCAGTGATAAGTATACTTTTGTCTTTGTAACCCCCCCACTATCATCTGCAGCTAGGCCGAAAAAAAAAACTCCAACCAATCGATGAAGCAATATAGGTACCCCATATCAGTAGTGAAACTAGATAGCTTTATTTCACAATCGCTAACTTATATGAAACCTATGCATTTGTAGTTTTCCCCCTTAATGAAAACGTTTTTTATGTTATAATGAACTACCAAGAAGATAAAAAGGACAACAAAGATTCAAATAAGTGTAACTCGTCTTGACAAAACTGAACCTCAATGTTGCAAGCATTTCTATGAAATATGTGCATTTGTTAATTTGTAGTGCAACATGTCGAATTCACAAAAGAAAAAAAAAACATTAAGCACTTCCATAATGAAGATAAGTCTCTATAACATTGAAGTGGAACCAAACACTCATGCAATCTATCTTGTATTTTGTTAGTTGTGATCATTCTCAGCATGTTAATTACCCACACAAAAATGATCACATCTATTGATCTTATCATACGTGTTGGAAGCAAAGCCTTGGTTACCTGTGACTGAGAGGCCTGCCTCAAAATGCTGAAACAAATGACACGGGATAAAGATATGTGCTTTGTCAGGATGAAGGGCCTTAATCTCATTTCTCACCTCCTCAACCCCAACATTATGGTCATTTGAGATCACACCCACAAGACATCATGAACTTACTGATACAATTTGGGGTCTATCCAGCCGTGATTCTTTCAATAAATGTAGGAAAACTGTTTTAGTTGCATTAAATGCCTTCTCTAGTACATCTTTGGATACTCCACCATGTTCAGCAACAAATTCTGAGATATTAAGATGGAGAGTCATAATTGGAAAGGGAGAAATGTTAAACAACTGTACAATACATTTTCAGCTTTAAAGATCATTATGAAACGTGGAAATTGTAAAGATAGAAATGACAAATTTCTTGTAACTTCAGCAAACTGCTATTTCAAAAGTTGCCACATTAGCAACCCTTTCCTAATGTACTTTATGCTATTTACATACAAAATTGATTTCCAAACCTTATAAACTGATATAAGCTTCCAAATTAAGCAAAATAAAAATAGCCAAAAACAAATAAGCTCATAAGCCTACTAAATAAGCCCTACAGATAACCATGTCAAACTCATAAACCCTAAAAAGTTTTGAACTTTAGCAAAATCATATAAAAAAAGGCATATACACAATTCAATGGAATTAAATAAAAACGAATGAATGAATGGATCTAAAGTAATGATCGATTGTTATATACCTGAGGGAGAATGACGTCATCAATAAACAAAAGAACACAAGTACACAAATGAATGAATGTATTGTGATTTTTCAGTCAAAGATGATAATTAAATCGAAGGTTAGTACCTGTGATGAACGTATAGGATTAAAAAAAGGTGGACAAATTGAAGAGGATGCAGAATTTAGGGTTTAGGTTGTTATTGTTTTTAGGCTGACCACAATGGTCTGTTGGGCAAGGTGGGTTGACCGACCCTTTGCTCGGTTGTGCCCATTGTGGCATTAAGTGAGCATCGGTTGGGGTACTTAATTTGGACAAACTAGTTTGTGGTCACGACCGAATCGTATGCACAAAAAAATTCAAACATTGTTACCATTTCATATTTAAACAAAATTTTTTTTTTTAAAATTACCACTTTTACATCCGATAAATACTAACTCAAACACACTTCTAAACACACAATTTCAAACACAATTCAACCTCAAACTACTTCTCAACACAAGATTATTATGGCTTGCCTTCTCCCTCATTATGTTGAAGATATGCAAATGTACGTTAAAAACAATGCGAAGAAGACGACGAGGCTCGAAAAAACGCTATTATAGACGTTATCAATCTGTTTGAGCAGGCAAGGGCAAAAAAGCAACGTATGAGAGAAAACTACACGATTTGCAACGACATTACGCCTAAACAAAAAGCTGTGATCAAAAAAATTTTGACGTATGAGAGAAAACTACCCCCAGCAGTGACCTCCAGCGACCCTCATTTCTTCTGCCACGTCAACTTTCTCTCTCTAACGACCTACAACCAACGCTTTAGACACAGTAAGACGACCTAAATCTTTCTTTTCTTTATTTCAACTTTTTTTATAAACAAAATTAAATTTCATTTTATTTAAATTTTTTTTAGTTTTTACCACCTGTAATCCATTCACCCATTGTTCTTTCACATGTAAATTAATACATCAAATAAATAGAATTATTGCCACCTGTTTCCTTTGTTTACCACGGGTAATCCGTTCACCCATGTTAACAACCTCAAATCATCATTCTTAAGCCTTAAAAACCACACATGTTTCCTTAGTTTATTACCCTATTTCATTCGCCCATTTTTCTTCACAAGAAATTCCATAAACTCATAAAACTAAGCTGCTTTCTTAAACCCCTTTTCATCTCATCTTCTCAAAAGTCAAAATTCAAGCTTTCAGTCACCAACAAAGACGAGCACACCCACCTCGGTATTTCTGCTAAAAAGTTTGAAAAAAGTTACTGTAAAAAAGCTTTTTTTAATATGCAAACGGTACATTGTTTTTTGAAACTCACATAACCGAGTATCACAATCGGTTTTCTGTGAAAACCTTTTGGTTCTCGAACGACTCCAACCCAAATGGCCACAATAGGTACGACCCTAAGAAACCGACTCTAACCCAATCGGTTGAGGCCTTATTGCGCCTAGCCTTAGAGTTTGTGATTATATAGCATCTTTTGTGTAACAAGTGGAAAATGTCACGTTAATATTAAATCAAAACTAGCGTTACGATTGAAAAAAATCTCTCTCTCTCTAGAGGAGATTTCCGGCCACCACCCTTCAATTTTTTCGGCCAAAAACACCATTCTGATCCGTCCTCTATACCTATTGAGGTATGCAATACGTGTTATCAGTTTTGGTTATTCTTCTAAGGGTGGTTGGCTATGCGCTTTCTTATCATATCTATTAGAAATCCTCTCCTGATCGAAACCCTAACTTTTCTTTATATTCAATCGATTCCCTTTCTCTAGGGTATCATTTTTCTTTAGGGTTTTGATTTGTGGCCGTTTGGTAATCGTATCTGGTTGACATTCCTTAAGTCGGTTTAATGATCTTTGACTTATTAAAACGATTTCTCTTGATTGATACGATCTGGTGGTACTCTTATGTGGATGGATCGACCTGCTATCATGTTTATAAAACTGTTTTTGGTTTTTATCATTGGTCGTGTTTGGGATATGCTGTGCTTATTGATTTATGAAACCCTAACTTTTTAGGGTTTCGTATCTTATTTATCTATGATCTGCTGTGCTTGTTGGTGATGATGGATCTGGTTACTGATTTGAACGTCAACCTTTTTTAGGGGTTTTTGTTGATTATATGTTCGAATCAAGATGTTTGTGCTATGAACGTGGGTGTTAGAGAGATGGAATTTAAATTTTAGGGATCTTATTCAAAAACCCTACATGTTATTCATTGATCCTGCTACTATTGATTATCATGTTTGCGGATCATTTATGGGAATGTTAGGGTTTATTTAAACCCTATTGGTTGTCCTAGTATTCTGAATCAAAGACCTGCTTTTGCATTTTTGTTTCATTATCTATTCACGAAGGTGCTTTTGCTTGATGTTTGGATTTCGTATAAACCCTTGTCACTGGTTACATTAGTGATACATGCTATGGGGTCTTACTTAGCGTTGATTCTTGGTCATTCCTGATGCTGGTTTCACTAATGTATCGTGTTTAGTATTGTGTCCTCAATTGTTTCTGATGTACGAGTTAAATGCCTTTTGGGAATGTGACATCAATTTTTTCGTGGGGGTGCAATGGCTTGGTATGTGTTTGGAACAATCAGCCTACATGGTGTCGTACTATGGTGGTTGTTTTGGTTATTTGTAAGTTGTGTTGTAGGGTATTGGAAGCATGATGGTTTTCTGGTTGGAATCACATGGTATTCGCTATCACTACATACATATTATCATATATTGAAGATGCCACCAACAACTTAATTCCTATCTTGCGTTCTTGGTGAGTCGTTATTGGTGGTTAGGGTTTGGTAAACCCTAGGTACATGTCTTTGTATGTTCTTACTGATGGCAGGATTCTTGGATATGTGGTAAGTTCATCTTCTTGTTTATCACTGCCCTGAAGATGATTGGATTTCTATGATGACTATGCTTGATGCTGCCATTGTGGAAATGCGTAGGCTTTCTTGGTATTCTTTGGTTATTCTTATTGATGTTGGTTTTGCATCTAAACATACACCTTTGGAGCGAGTTTATGCTTGCTGCTCTATCCATGGTTTTAGAGTCTCTCACCAACCGTTGTGTATAATTTGTGAACTGAATTCAATTTTGATGATCCATGAGTGTGGGATGGTCATTTGCATTTCTATGATATTGGTGCTTTTCTGGATCGCATGCAAGTTGGTTTAAAGTTCTATGATGACTATGTTTTTGATGTTACCTTAGTGAATCAAGTTTAATTCCATATTTATATTCACTTGTATAGTCATTATAGGTTGAAAGTTTTATTTTGTAAGTTATAAGAATAGCATGTCATTCTTATATGAGAGTCTGTAAGTGTCCTAGGAGAATGAGATGAGGGATGTCACTCTCATCCTTTGTACTTCAAGGTTTTTGGTGTAATGAATTTTGCCGGGATGAATTAACCCTTTTACCCAAAAAATAATATTAAATCAAAACATAAATATTTTATCCAAAATCACGTACAATTTTGAACATTAAATTCCACTCGTAACAAAACCGACTGTGAACATTTTTAACACATCAGATAAATTTTTAGTCCACTTATAATCATTATATGAAATTTACCAAATAAAACTGTGATTTACGATTTATTTTTTTGGTAAAAGGGATTCACCCTGGTAAAATATATTAAAAAATCAATCAAGTAAGTACAATGGAATGTGTAACACCCCCAAAATTTGCACAACGAAAGCGTTCGGGTCATGGGGTGCTACCAAATCAATGCTCATAACACAAGGTGATAAAGAATGGAAAATCTATTCCATTTTCAAAATATAGATTAATTTAAGAAATAATTTTACATCGTTATTTCAAAGTGCGGAAGTATTGCCCATAAAATATATGTTGTCCCATTTAAAGTTGTATTAGATATGCTTGAAATCACTTCAGGTGCCAGTCTTCAACGAATGCTGATAACATCAATTTATCCTGAATATTAAGTGTCATGTTCCTCCGATAATGCTTGTAATTTATATCATTTATATGGATTTACGCTTGTTTTTCATTATTTTCCACTTTCAGGTAAATTACGAGCATTAGAGCTAAAGATTTATCATAGTAAGATCACTTTGAAGAAGTTACTTCGTAACTCATCTCTCACATTACGCCGTAACTAAAGCGTGACTCAGAAAGCCAACTGATCAGAAGATTACGGCATAACTCTCCCAAAAGATAACTACGCCGTAACTACTTCTAAGGTTACCAAGAATTATTGAAGATACGGCGTAACTACCTCTAAGGTTACGCCGTAACCAGCAGATCTAGTGCAATTTATGAAGAAATAGAGGATTACAGCGTAACTATTTTATTGGTTACGCCGTAACCCAGATCTGGCCTATAAATACCCCACGATTTCCAGCATTTCAAAGCATCCCATTTCACACACCACAACCAAAGAACGTAGGAAGAAGCCATAGGTAGGTCTAGAGGAGCATACGAAGCTATCTCCAAGGGAGAAATCACTCCCCTACGATAAGCATTAGCATTTTATCCTTTCTTTACTTTCGATTCATGTATTTCGTAACATTAATTATTGAATTGATTTGTATGGTTAATATGAGCGGCTAAGCACCTCTTGGTGCTGGCCTAGTTATGATTCGGTAATTGTTTTGTTTGTGTTTATATTACTTCCGTATAACTATTTCTAAGTGTATGCATGCATAGTTTATTGGTAGCTACCCTTGTTTCGGTAGTTTTGAATGGCGGTAGAGGCTAGTTGCTTAGGAGATATGACCAACTGACCGTAAGTGTGTAGACTGAGACGGGAAGGGTAAGATATGACCAACTGATCACCTACCATTTGGATGAACGCCCAGGCACTCACTATTATAAGTCTAGCATGTAGCGGTACTTAATGACTCGGCTTAGGGGACCAGGAACAGTTGGACTTATGAGGGGACACCTGACTTCTCCAGTGGTGGCATCTTTGCTGATAGGTTAGGGCGAATTGACCAAATGCTGTCCTCTCGACTTTAACCCCACCAGAAGTAATTGGAAGTAATTAGACGTAGACATTACTAGCTAGGATGTATAACTAGGTTAGCACCACTCTCCTCTATTGATTAAACCCTTGCCTTTTATCTGCTTTAGTCGTTAATTAATTAATTCCTTATCGAAATCATATTAAAATCTGTGACACCTAGACTTAGTAGTAATTATCCAACACACATAGCTCTTAGGACGACCTCGGTTTTACAAAATACTACACTACACACGACCGTGTACACTGCCCGTTAGTGCATTAGGGTAGACCATAGGTATAATGAGACATTATAAATATTAAAACCTGGTCAGTAAAACCTTCATCAAATGCCTTTGCCAATGCCCATGCCAAGAAGCAAACCTAGGAAAAACATGCTAAAATGTCAACACAAAGGTTAGTGAGTCATAAGTTTAAGTTTAAGAAATCAAGTTGGACCACAGTTATACATAGAAGCATCTTCGTGAATGATACTATATGTACTAAAAAGTCTATTATGTTAATACCAAATTCATGCGACCGAAACTAAGATAGTGTGCATGCATCTAGATACATGATAATAAAGGCCCGGAAGGTGTATTTCCAGTACACTTGTAATCGATATGATATATGATAAGGATTTAAAATGTACACTTTTAAGGGGTCATTTAAGCCCTTAATCGACCACTTTTATATCTGTTACTGCTTAATCTCGTTCCTTTCACTTTTTAGGTCTCCTGTAAGCAAAATGCTGGAATGATGCACATTTGGACGAAAAGGAGTGAAAACATGAAGAAAACGGCACAGTCAAGATCAAATCCACTCAAGCTACTAAAACTTAAGCTGGCGGCGTCCCAAACAAAGGGTGACACCATCCCTCTATACAGATTTGATAAATACATGCACCAGACGGCTCAGTGGAATTTTTGCTCATAACACCTGACGGCGTCAGGCTTTGAAGAAGAAGGGCGTCACTCAGACTTTTCATCTCAGACGGCCCAGATCCAGAACCAAGACGACGTCCCATCTAAAGCCCGACGGCGTTACAACTCCAAGGTGACGCCGTCACATCGATAACTTGGCCAAGACGAAAACCCTAATGACGGCGATCTGACGCCGTCCTACCTATAAGGCGACGCCGTCGCACTTGTAAATCTATATATAGAATTCAATTTTTCTGCATTTAAAGAGGTAGAATTTTGGAGTAAAAACCCTAAACGTTTGTAGTCCAACTTGGATAGTATCTTAGGGTCCCAAACCCTATTTTACACATCAAGATAAGTATTTTAATCCAATAGTATCATTATGTCTTCCATTGATTATGTGTATGCTTGCTTGTTTAACATGTCTATCCAAATTTCTTGTGTGTTTGCTTAGATCTATGAAACCTAGTTATTAATTATTGTTAGGTTGTCTCTTATCTTAATTATAATTGGCTTAGGAGTGCAACTAGGCTATCGTTGTGTTTAAATGCTTGAGTAATATTTGTGAAAGTTAGTTTATGAATGACCTAGGGGATTTCGTAGTCTAAAAACCCAAAGATAACCTTAAAGTTAGTTTATGAATGACTCGTGGATTTTGAAAGCAAAACCAATAGGTAATCTCAAAGAGTTATGGCATATGCACACCCTACGACCTTAGAAAACACAACGCGTTAAGAATAAGGACGTGAAAATTCAACCAACAATAAAAGATAACTAGGGAGGAATAGTATCTAGGTGAACACATTTTTAATCATCATACGAGCACACATAAAATAGACATAGCTACCCGTAGTAATAGATAATTAGAATAGTAGAAGTAATCGGTAGAAGTACCACCCCCCAAACCAATTGCCCCGAGATTTTACCCTTAGCTTTCCAAAAAACCAATAAAAAAAAATCATCCTCAACCCCCACCTTAGCGTAATACACTTCTTGCTAGAATTCCTATTCCCCTAGAGAACAATATCAATCCCCGAGGCTTACCTAATACTACACTACAACGATTAGGTTCACTGCCTAGGGTGTTGAAAAACTTGCTCGACGAAAAGGAAGTTCCTTTGACCCCGAACGCGCTTCGTATACGCATCAAGTTTTTGGCGCCGCTGTCGGGGAATAGAATAGCTAGTTAGATCTTTATCTCGTTTAGGTTCCCTTGCTTGATTCATATCAAGTAAGATTTTTTTCTATTTTTCATTAGCTTCTGTTGGGTTTTTGGTTCCTTGGATCAAGAATTATTCTAAGTGTTGGAACCACGGACAGTGTTGATGAAACCACGGACAGAGGAATGAAACAACTGCTGAAGACAAACCACGGATAATGTAATGTAACCACAGCTAGTCTTGTATAGTCGGTTTAGTATTCTGTATTAGATAAATATGGAAAAGATATTTATCTTGTAGGTTACGTATTGTATTATGTATAGGACTCCTTAGCCTATAAAAGGAGGTCCTTGGTTAGATTAGATATACGTATGTTTTATATCTAAGGTCGATACACTTCAAGGTTGTAAAACCCTAATACTGGTTAGAGTATTCGTATTAATAATAATATTGAGGTGTTGAATGTTTATTGTTCTTCTTCTTAAGATTAAGTATTAAATTCCGCGTGATACTTAATAAGTATTTGTTTAAGTCAGTTTCTATATTAGATCGTTTGCTCAACTGGGATCAACAAGTGGTATCAGAGCTTGTGATCTAGAAACTAAAACCAAGAAGAAGCTTTATTACGTTCTGTTTAAGTAAGTTAAGATGTCTGACGAAACACACATGGTTACTGCTTCCAAGGTGCCCATGCTCAAGCATGGAGAGTACCAAATCTGGCGAATGCGAATAAGGCAATACATTCGCATGATTGATTATGCTCTATGGGATGTTGTGGAAAAAGGTGATACTCTTCCTAAGAAGGGTGAGGATGGCAAAGATATATCCATTGTTAGTGAGATCGACAAGGCTAAGAGAAAGATGGAGATTAAAGCTCATAGTATTCTCTCTATGGGAATACCTAATGAGTATGCTTTGGACTTTGAACAATATGAGTCTGCTAAGGAGCTTATGGATGCTATAGAAACAAGGTTTGCTGGTAATGAAGCTACCAAGAAATCAAGTAAAAATATGCTCAAGCATCACTTGAAAACTTCAACTGACCGAGTGGAGAAAACTTGATGGTACCTATAACAGACTTCAAAAGCTCATCACCAACCTGAAGTCGTGGACTACAAAGTTGCTCAAGAAGATATTAATCTAAAGGTCATCAGTTTATCACCTGACGGCTATGCATACTGTTGTGTGGAGGAACAAGGATGACTTTGAAAAGATGACTCGACAATCTCTACAACAACTTGAAGGTATATGAGTCTGAGAACAACATTGCTGGTACATCTTCAACTAGCCAAAACATTGCTTTTGTTTCCACTAATCATAAGAGTTCACAAGATGTATCCACTGCTGCCTATGGAATAACCACGGCTATTGCAAACAATACCACTGTTAGTGATAATGTCAGTGATGGTGCAATTTGTGCTTTTCTGGCTGATTTAACTACCAGTGTTACTGTTTTGAATCAAGATCTAGATCAAATTGATCCTGATGATCTTGAAGAGATTAATCTTCAATGGAAAATGGCAATGTTGACTCTTCAAGCAAGGAAGTTTCTGAGGAGGACTGGAAGACAGGTCAAGTATAATGGACAAAGGAGAGCTAGATTTGATAAAAGCAAGATAGAGTGCTTTAACTGCAAAAAGAAGGGGCACTTTGCTAGGGAGTGTAGAGCACCCAAGAGGATAGAAAGCATCAAGAAGACTGCTGAAGAGCCTGCTCCTTCTTCAGCATTGGTGGCTCAAGATGGTATAGGTGATTATGACTTGAGTGATGAAATTGAAGAAGGACCCAATGCAGCTTTTCTTGCTAGTAAAGCTGCAAAAGAGCATAACTTTGCTCTTATGGCCTATGCTTCATATTCTGTTCAGATTCGAGGTATCTAATGATTCTAAAACTTCTACTTGTTCTTTTAAATCATGTCAAGATAACTTAGAATCTCAAAAAGTTATCACCGAGAGTTTAAGGAAAGAAGTAGAAAGACTGTCTCTAGATAACTTAGGTTATAGAGTTGGTCTAGAAAGTGTTGAAGAAAAGCTAAATTACTGTATTAAATGTGAGTTTGAGTATGTTGATAAAATTAATATACTTGGTGGTGAAATTGATCTTAAGGATAGAGAGATTAAGATGCTTAAAGAGAAACTAGAAAAGGCAGAAAGTGTAAAGGTAGAAGCCCTAAAAGAAAAAGAAAAACATGTTGTTAGGGTTGCTAAAACACAGTATGCTTCTGATCTAGTAAATAAGCCAATAGGTCAAAAATTGTTCCAGGATGGTACTGGTCTTGGTTACAATAATATGCCCCCACCATCTCTTATGAAACATGCACCACCTTCTAAAGAACTGTCATTTAGCAGTGAATTTAGTTTCAATAAACCTGTAGGTGAAACTAGCAATGCATCACCTAAGATAGGTTCTGATAAGTCATCTGATGCTCCCATCATTGAAGATTGGGAATCAGATTCTAAGGAAGATAGATCTGTATCAACACAGCCTGAGAGGATAGAACCTGTTAAGAAAGTTGATACTAAGCAAGCCAACCTTGTGCCTAGATTTGGAGCTCAAATTGCTAAGAAAGTAGTAGAGTACAAGGAAGTACCTAGGGAACAGATGCAAAGATACATACCTAGGGGAAACCAAAGAAACTTCAATGGACTAATTTCAAATAGGTTAGGAAATGAGTTTCAATGTGTTAAAAATGCTTGTTTTGCATGTGGTAGTTTTGAACACTTACAGAGAAACTGTTATAAAAACAGACCACAAGTTTGGAATCATTTGAGGAGGGTAAATCACCAAAAATTTTCAAAGAAAAAAAACCCCCATCCTAGCAGAAACATGATTCCTAGGGCAGTGTTAATGAGGAATGGAAATACAAAATCAATTGTCACTGCTGCACCCAAATGGGTTCCAACCACTGCTAAGCAAAATGTAAAAACGGCTAAGCAAACTGTAACCACTGCTAAGCATAATATCACCACTGATACAAAAGAAGTTTTAAAAATTCCAAAGGTGATAACTGACATAGTGGTTGAAAACCATTTTTATGCTGTAAAGGCCTCAGCTAGTTGGCAATGGAAACCTAAGACCAAGGTTTTACATCATGTCAACTATGCATCAATGGACCTAAACAAATTTGATTATGTTGATGCACAGGGACCCAAGTCAGATTGGCTTGGGTCCACAAAAGGAACTAATTTGTTTAATTTCATGTGCGGGCAATCTACAAGATGAGCTAAAAGATAAAGGAGTTTTTGATAGTGGTTGCTCTAGGCACATGACTTGGGATGGGAGCAACCTTGAAGATTTTGAAGCTTTTGATGGAGGATATGTGGCATTTGGTAATGATCCAAAGGGAGGAAAGATACTTGGCAGAGGCACAATCAGAACAGGGAATTTATACTTTGAAAAGATCTATCCGTACAGGGACTTAAGTATAATTTATTCAGTGTTTCACAAATGTGTGATAAGAAAAAGTGGGTACTTTTTGGTGAAACTGAGTGTGTGGTGTTGTCACCTGAATTTAAGATGCCTGATGAGAAGTATATACAGCTAAGGGTACCTAGGAAGGAAAACATATACTGTTTTGATCTTAAAGATGTAATTCCTAATAGGTCCTTAACCTGTTTGTTTGCTAAAGCATTAGTAGATGAGTCTAAGTTATGGCATAGAAGGCTAGGTCACCTCAATTACAAAACAATCAATAAACTGGTAAAAGGCAACTTAGTGAGAGGGTTACCTTCTATGGTTTTTGAGTGTAAGGAACTTTGTGTGGCTTGTCAAAAAGGAAAGCAACATAGAGCTTCTTGTAAGACCAAAACTGTCAACACCATCACACAACCACTGTTTATGCTTCATATGGACTTATTTGGACCTACCTTTGTTAAAAGTTTGAACCATAAGCAGGATTGCCTAGTTATCACTGATGATTATAGTAGATTTTCTTGGGTATACTTTTTGGCAGCTAAGAGTGAAACTAGTGAGATCCTCAAGAGTTTCATCACTAAGATAGAAAATCTAGTAAATCATAAGGTCAAGGTAATCAGATGTGATAATGGAACCTGGTTTAAAAATGATGTGATGAATCAGTTCTGTGTAGTTAAGGGTATAGAAAGATAGTTTAGTGTTGCTAGAACACCACAACAAAATGGTGTAGCTGAAAGGAAAAATAGGACACTAATTGAGGATGCTAGGACAATGTTGTCGGAGTCTAAGTTACCAACTACCTTTTGAAGTCGTGAGGCACCTGCATGTTATGTGCAGAATAGAAGTAAGGTAGTGAAGCCTCATAACAAGACCCCCTATGAGGTGTTACATGATAGGAAGCCAATGATTGCATTCCTAAAACCTTTTGGGTGTCCTGTTACTATCTTGAATACCATAGACTACCTAGGCAAGTTTCAAGAAAAAGCTGATGATGGATACTTTTTAGGCTATTCTTCTAATAGTAAAGCCTTTAGAGTATACAATAGGAGGACTAAAATTGTTGAAGAGAACCTACATGTTCAATTTAGTGAAAAGACTTGTAACATATTGGATTTCACATACACATCATAACATTAACACTTTAGGCGTATAGATGATTTAAGAGAGAGAGAAAGTGGGATATTCTAGAAAGAGAAACTCATGTAATGTTAGATTACCAAAGAACATCCAACCCTCTACCTTGCAAGGTAGAGGGTATTTATAGGTTACAAAAATAAACGACCTCCTGACGGCCTGTGGATCAGGTATACAATGGGTAAAGACCCGTCCTTCCTCCACGGTGTTGCACTAAACTAAATAACTAACTAAATGACTAGCAAATAACGTAATGTCTACGAGCTAACTTATGCTAGATAATATTTGGGGTGACCGAAACTTCACTAAGGAATTTTCTAATTCCTAACAATCTCCCCCTAAGGGAGGTCACCCCATGTTTTACATTTAGATTCCTAGCATTCTAATTTAATCTTCAGTCATGAGCTCGCAGACTTTACTTCTTCAAAGTACTCAAATTATATGATTCTGTGATGATTCCATCATCGTACAACTAAGAAGTATGTTTCATGGAGGTTATGATCTGATCCACCATGATGACCCTTTTGAGCATAACTAGAGATCATCAGTAACTATAAATCTCAGTATCACCCATTGTTGTGTTGCCCACATATAATGTTGTGACATTAGGACCGACATGCTCACATTCTGGATCATGATTTCTTCTTATCAGAGTAGCGGAAGCTTTAGATGTTTTATGATATTTGCAGCAGCAAGCGAAGCATGGAGTGATAATATCATAGTCATTGATGCACCAATCATGATTTCTTTCGATATGAATGTGTTGTGTGAGCATGCGGCTATGGATTGACCGCTCCATTCTGATCAGCTGCAAATGTCGGGGTGTACCTGCATAAGACAGTTAGCAATAAAGCGCACGAAAGTGTCTTTGATCACTTTCGATGAATTGAGGTACACGGCCCAGGGTTCCCGTTGATCAAGTACAAGTACGCCTGCGGATCGTATAATTCAAGAATTTCCTTGACAGGGTTTCTTACAGTTGCTCTAGCTGTTCTCAAACCGGAACGTCTCAAAGAAGACAACACGGAGTGAGTGAACCAGCGAATTTAAGTCCACTGATTGATGAAAAGAGATTTGAAAAACAATTGTGTATTGCTCAATAGAAATTGTTTTTGCAATATAACGAAGGTTTTAATAAAAATCAATTATCAATCATAAAACACATTTTGATTTGAAAAATTAGTACACGGTCGACGTGCTAATGAAAAGAGTTTTAAAGCACAAAGACCGGTTTTTCAAAGGTATCCGTAATTCCATAACCTGAACCAGGATTGATTCAAAAGATTGAATCGCCCCATTGTTTCTGTTCAGTTATCACATGGTTGATCTATTGGATAGATCTCACATGCCACCCACCAGGAGCGTGTTTGATGATGGCTCCGAAGGCTTTCCATCTTCATTGTGAGTATGTTTGCATATCACTCAGATGTTCTGGCAATACCACAAGGATAATGCGTAGGACTCAAGATATTATCTCTCTTTCCACATTGTGTGAAACAGAGAGTCTTCATTGATAGTGTCCAAAGGAGATTTATTGATGATCTCGTGGCTCTAGACTCAATTTGTGCACATTTTGGATCCTATATCGGAGACTAGGGAGAGGGTCTCCTTCTTCAATATCAACAATCTCTAAGAGAAAGTCGATAGATAATGTAGGTTCCCTGTGAGAATGAAACAAGCCCTTTAAGAGGAACTTGAGTAGCTTGGGAAGTTTAGTGCAAGGCCACTGGGTCCATGACGTCTTGTCTTCAGCACCGAGTTACCTAAGTAACCACCAGTAGCATATGTATTGAACCCGGTTTCTGCCCTAAGGTTGAATAAAATAGAGGGCTATTTGTTTTCACCCTTTTCTCATTTAATTTTTCATTCTTCAACCCCTTCAGTGCTTACCGAGACTTCATAACTAGAACCTTGTTGGGTTTTTTCCATTACTAGCTCACTCACCGCACTCTTCCCACATCTCATTTTCTCCTTTTATCATCATACCTAAGAACTTCTACACTAACTAGTGGATAGTCCCTGGGTAGATCCCTCGGTTCTGGCGGATCATGGGAACACATACCTAACCTTATCGTCCTTATATCACCATACATAATGTAAAGTTGGTCGGTCTTTTTGGTATTGTTCATCTGCCATAGGAACCAATTGAAAACCATTTGAAAATTAATCCAGATACTTATGATATATTATCAAAGCATTTTGTACCTGAATTGTTTTTGATATTTTTAGAACAATAACTCCCCTTCAACATGTACATCAAGTGTTTGTAATTGTTTTGCACATGGAGGCAAGAGAAAGAATTAAATTCTTTGATTTCCATTTTCAAAAAGATATCAACATCACTTCCCTTATCAAATCAATCTGAGTGGATAAAACATTTTAGGGAATGATGAGGTTTTCAAAATTTTGCTCCCCCTCAATATGTGCCTCGAATTTTGAAAGAGTTTTGCACATATTAGAGGGAAGTTCAATGAAGTACAGCCATGATCACCAAACATTTAGAAATCATTTAACACACAATCAAGGTACCTTATGTAATAGCATGAAAAATTTTGTACCCTAAAGGTTTATTTGTTTTGAAATGCTCCCCTTTATATATGCTTCGAGATTTGAAAATTGTTTAGCACATATTAGAGAGCAGTATGCACTTAAAATGGTCATCTTTTAACATCTTTCATATTTATATCACATTTTCTCCCCCGATCAAAAATTTCAAATCCTTTGAGATTTTGGATCTCAAGTGATTTAAATATGTATGAGACAAAACATTTGTTGGAGAAAAATGTGTCCAATTTTATATGATCAGAAGTGGACAACACTGAAGTTCCCTTTTTAAGACACAAAGGGAAACCACAGGACATAACCTAACACTATTACATACTTCATAGTTATTCATAGTTTGTACACCACATTTTACACATAAATAATACAAAACATAACCAACATCCAGAAAATATCATTATTCAGTCCTTTGAAGTAGCTTGTAATGACCTGCACGAAGTCTTCCACCCACAAAGCTTTCAAGGTTGCGATAGATCATTCTGGTCTTCAATCTTCGTTTGATTGCAGCAATGAACTCTTCACACCTCTTCACATCATCATCAGAATTTCGTTTTGTCCCCCGGCTTTATTTTAATTTTGATGTCCTTCACTCTGGAGTTTAGTTCTTCTTCGACCATTTTGAGTGTTCCATCACTGAATTTGTATAACTCACATAATCTCATGAACATCCTTGAACCATATCCACAAGTAAAGATGACTGCTCTGGGGTGTCAATCACTTTATATTCGTGATGAAATTCATGTCCACTGGCTTCCCAACTTGGTCTTGTAAGATTGACTCGAGTCTGGTAGCTTTCTTTTCCTAATTGAAAATCTCCAACTCTTAGTCGAATGACCAAGCCTCTGATCCATTGATTGACAGAAGCAGAGAGAGCCTTCTTCTCACGGGCAGGAAGATGGTCAAGGTGTCCTTGGAGGTTCAGAAGATAGAGATCTTCAAAGTCATTAGGCATCAGATGTTTGAAGTCGTTTTCTTCTATGATGTGCTCTTTCAAGTCAGCTCTTCGAAAAACAATCTTCTTCAGGTAATCATACCCGTAGATAGGGAAGATCTCTATACCAATAACACTAAGAATACGCAGTCCGGATCGAACTGCTCTGCGTCTCTTCTTGGCACTATGTCTTTCGATGTAGAATTCCTTCTTCTTGAACCACCAATGTGAGATCCCATAAGAAGCTGCAGTGTCATATTGATCCTTTTTGTCTGCCCAGAATTGATCTGGAACTATTTGTTCGAGACCTTGATCAGTGTAGGTAGCTTCCTTCATCTTTGAAATTGATAGAGCAAGTCTTCTTTCAGAGTTGTGTCCACATAGATAGTCCAGATCATGGTTAAAGAAGAATTCTGACGGAATGGTCATAAATCCAGGTTCACCGCCGAGGGGAAGAGGATTGTACACATCAAACCTATTGATCTGTTCACCAACTTGATCATTCAACATTCAATAGCATTCCTCCATTTGATATTGAAGCTGATTAGCATCCGAGTGGAAGACTTTGACTATTTCATAAGCTGGACCTTCAAGATCTTTAGGGGTGATAGATGTAATTTCCTTCTTCTCACAAAACCACTTAATGAAGCTCCCCATATCACCTGTGAAGTGAAGAAGAGAGTCTTCTGCTGGAGCTTCATAGTTGGAAATGATAGTTGAAGCCCAATTGTTTGCTGGATTTGTTGTCTCAGACTCAGGAATAAACCATGAAGGCTCAGGAGTTTGTGGTCTTTCTTCAGAGAGCCAACTTCAAATGGTGTCTTTTGAAGGTGCAACTCTGGATGGATTAGATGGTTCACCTGACATATACGTATCAAACCAATCATCTTCAGTTGACTTGGGAATAAACCTGGTGGATGCATCATCTTCATCTGATTCTGACTCTGCTATGACAAGCGATTCTTCATTAACAACTTGATCTTCAGGGATAGAGGAGACTGTAGAAGTGAATCTTGAGTCAACCATAGACCATGCTGCAGATTTCTTTTGCTTTCCTTGATTTTCAGATGAACTGGGTTGATTGGTAGGCTTTGGTGGTGATGATGGTGGTAGTGGTGGAGGTGTGGAGGTTGTCTTAGAAGATCCACCAACTCCAGATGTTCCAGCACCCCCAGGTGGAGGTGGAGGTGGAGGAGGATCTTTATGACCTTTACGCAATGTTTCCAACACTACAGTCCTCCTTTTCTTCTTAGTTTCTCTTTTTCCAGCGTCTATCAAGAACTGTACATGATTGTCGTACTTAATTGATTCTTCGAGAGCTTCATAAAGCTTCTTATGGACCTCATGCTTATCTTCGCTAGCTTCAAACATCTTATCTGAAAGAACAGCTCTCATATCAGCGATAGGAAGATCCTTGAATCGTCTTAGTTGAGGAGCCTCCATTGCCCATTCCACAGCATCTTTAACTTCGCCTTCAATGGCGTCTGCCACCCCTTCATCAAAGTTGAGGTGCTCCAGCCTATAGACACGATCCACAAGGGAATCTACGGATTTTGGTAGTTGTCTTTCAAGAGCATCAATTTTTCACCGCTTTGTCAAGCAGTTGATCTGAAGTAAGAATTTGAGGTGGTGAAGCAGGTGGAGTATCTACATCAGAAACTGTAACCACTGGTTCAAGGGATAGAGTCTTTGCAGATTCAGGTGGAGGACGTGCGGTTGCTTGAGCAGGTTTGGGAGGTGGAAGTGTGGTTGCAAGTGAAGATGCGACATAGGGGAATGGTTGATGTGTCTTGCTGAATATTGACAATAAACATGGATTGTGCATCTTCTTTATCATTATCTTGCTTAGAAGACTCAGCATCTATGAGTTTGTCATTTAAGAATTGATCACCGAAAGTGATGTCTGTATCTAGGTTCTTTAATGAAGATAGAGAACCGGTAGACAGATTTGGTTCATCCAAGTGCATGGTCTCATCAGATCTTGACTCAAGATTCTCCTGCGAGTCTTTATACAGCAAGTCATCAACCTTCTGATCAGACTGGGTATCACTTGATGCAGGAGGTTCTTTTAATGTTTCTTGCACATTCACAAACCCAGATTGTACATTAGCTGAAGAGGATTCAGTCCTTCTTTTCAGTTCATATTGATTGGTGGTACCTGTTGGAGAAGATGATATTGTTAGAAGCATATGTGCGGCTTGTTCAATATCAACACTAACAATCCCTTTTCCTTTGTCTTGAGTGATTGGAGTTGAATGGCTCGGCTCTAGTGCAGGTTCTCTGAACACAATACCTCCAATTGGTGCACTCACTTTCTCTCAATTTCTAGACTTTGCTTAATTCCAAGTTGCAGAGCGGCCATCTTCATCGTCAACCTCATATCACCCATGGAGACCTCAGTTTCCTCAATGTTTACTTTTTCCCCTTCCTTCTTCTTTCTTTTCTGCTTCTTGGATGCGGTGTCTGAATGTTGTGACCTTTCACGTCTCTTTTTAGGAAGAGAAGCATATGATGCTTGTGAGGCTGAAGTGGACTTGGGAGCATTGGGTTGTGGAGGAGTGGGTGTAACATCAGCAGAGGATCTGGTAGCTCTTTTCTTGTATTGTTTGAAGTAGTCCTTCTTCTTGATATCGTCCGTGAGTAGAGTATCAGGAATTGTCAATCCAAAGATTTCTTTGTCCATTCCTCTAGGAACATATTTAAGATTACCCCGAACGAATTCATCTTCTGCTTTATGTAGATCTGAGTCAATCCTGGGGTTGAAGTTGTGAGTCTGTTGCAAGAACTGGATAACAAGTTTTGAAAATCTGATGCTAGGAATCACAAGCTTGTTCAGTTTCTTTCGACCCTAAGCTTTATTCTGAAAGTTTGTTCTATCAGATATGAATGTGTTCATTGACAACGAAAATTCTTCCCAAATACGTTCTGAGACATTCACATTCACTCCATTGACAATACCCCATAGGATTTGCAAGATGGGAATTCTCACTTTATCAAACCCTGAGGTTTTGCCAGATAAGCACAAGTTGAGAACTGTTGTCATTGCTCTCCAGGGTTGATACATGTGACCAGTGATGATGTCGGAAGCCCTTAATATGACGGTTTGATATCCCAAACCAATCAGAAAGACAATTAGATCGTCAGCACCTGGTGGAGGTTCAGATCGTATGTTGGGGTTACATGGAGTGATTCCTAGAGCCTTGCTGAGAATGTCAGAGTCTATCACAAATTCCCTATCATCCAGTTTGCACGAGTATTTAGCTGTGATTCTATCCCATTGAATGGTGTTCCAGAATTGTTGTATGTAAATGGTGGGAATTGTGCATTGCTTGGTAATGGCACCGAAGAAGTTAGTGTTCTTAAGGATATCAATAGATACTTTGAGGATAGGATTTTGTTGCAGCTTTTGAAGGTCCACATAGTAGTTACTTTTTCCTATCTCTGCCCATTGACTTTTAGGAAGGATTTCGTCATCTGAAAGGACTTTGGGTGGAGCGAGAGATGCAATGTTCTCACCGGGTTGTGAATGCCATTGAGGATCTGAAGATAAATACAACCAACAACAATGATTGGGACCAAGTTAGATTATAGATGGTTAGTTAGACAACATTGAATACACCCTTGTGTCATAATCACTTAACCTTAGAAGCTCAGACAGGGTACCCAAAATCATATAGAGTAAGATTGAGAGGCATAAGCGAGAGTTAAAGGATAATGGCTCCATTTGATATAGATTTCACAAGACGAGTTGTTTAGAAATTAAAAAAACATTTACAAAGCAAATTTGCTAGGAAATAACAACATGAGACAAGATACAAGTGTGGAAATGATATAATAGTTTGTATGAAGCAAGTTGTGATATTATGTTGATACAAGATAATCTTCGTACAATTTGCTCAAACAGAAATGTTATAGCAGGTCACAAAAATAAGTTGCCAACACAAGTTGCTATACGCAATCCTGAATCAGAATTGTAAGCATGAGATTATCCTAACAAGTTGCCTTAAAATATTTTAATAACCCTAGTCGCCTTATGAAAAATAAACCAATTAAGTCGCTAATCTTAGATGTACAAGTCGCTAAACCAAGCTAAGTCGTTACAAATCATTTTCACTAAGTCGCTAACTTTACTAACTCGCTAACTTGTAAAGACAAGTCGCCACCAACAGTAATACTGCTAAGTCGCTACAAATCTGTTTACTAAGTCGCTACCATTACTAATTCGCTAACGTGTAAAGACAAGTCGTCATTAATAGTAATACAGCTAATTCGCTACCAAAATCGCTAATAATTAGTTCACTAAGTCGCCACAACTACTTAGTCGCTAACTTGAGCAGACTTAAGAACAATAACTCGCCACGATGAACTAGTAAACTAACTCGCTACCAAGAACATTACAAAGTCGCCATCAAGAACACTTTTTTTTACGCAACAGATAATCATTTCAAACCAACACTTATACAACATCGTTACATGGACACAATTAATCAAGCAATCAAGAACGGTTACAGCAAAACTTTTAACACACTTGCAATCGACAACCCAAAAAAACAACAACAAACAAACCATCAAACTCGACATATTTAGTAACACCCAATTAACGCAATACAGCCACCCATTAACGCATTCCAACACCACCTAAACGATCATTATACACAAGAAAAATGATTCCATCAGAGTAAATTCATTATCAAACCTATGTGGGAATCAAGTTTCACGGATCAAATGCTCGATGAGATCTGGGTAAAGAAATGTGTTAGACAAGCATCATAGACACATAATAGAGAACAGAAAGTGAGATTCAAATCATACCACTTCAAGTTGCTAGGTTGAGTGCTTAGCGATGAAGAAAGAAAGAGAGGAAAGAAAAAAACTTTTAATTGTTTGAAAGAAAGAAGAAAAGAAAAGAAAAAAAACGTAAGTCGCTAGGGGTTAAGAGAGGAGATATTCTCAAGAATTCCTATTTGTCACATTCGGTCCCTGTGGTTATGTGAGAGATTAGCATCTAACTCGCTATCCTAGAATCATAATAAGTCGCTAAGACTTTTCAAAGCAAGTCTCTAACCTCAAATTTACCAAACCAAGTTGCTAAGACTTTACAAAGTAAGTTGCTCTCATGTCACATTATGTGTTACAGACTCATTAGTTTTATGAACATATCAGATTGCAAACAAGCACAGATAGCATAACGAGATAACATAATAAGATAAGCACACTAACATAATGGATAAACAATAACAACCCGCCTTTGAACACAAACCATAACTAACACTGGCGCAGATACAATCAAGATAACTTGAAAAATTCTCCCCTCAATCAATGTCACCAAAGACCATTGATTGAATTAACCTCACCTGTTATAAAACAAGAATATATCATTTGTTCGAACTTCATCTATGAACCCGTGCCATTATTGAATGACATTTCTAGGACCGTAGATGTTATCGATAACAAAGAATGTATTCTTTATTAGTTTGAGGAAAATGACAAAAATATGAATGTAAAAGAATGAAATCTTTGAAAAGGTATATTTTAAATTTTTTATTTTTTTAAAGAAAACTTGATTTGTACACAGATATAAAAGAGCGAGTCCTGATTCAAAATGAATAGGAGTCAAAGTAAGATGTACATCAATTCTGGCAAGCTATAGCTCCTGAATGAGCTATATTCATTTCTGATGGGAACCAAGTCATGAAGTTCCTGATTGAGTTGAGCATTGTACCTGAAAAAGACTGAGAGCACATTGTACTAGAAGCACATGTAGAATTGCAGCAGGATGGGTTAGTGACATGAATAATTTCACTATTTGATATAACATTGGTTAATACAGACGTATCAATATTAGAGATCTTTTTAGGCTCAATATACTTGAAGAGTTTTCCTGTGCGCATCCACTTAAGGCAAGATTTAGGTATGTAAGTCCGTTTGGATTCAGTGAACTTAAATAATCTGCCAGTGGGAATCCATTTGAAGCATTTACTAGTAGATTTGTATGTGTGCACTTCCTTGTTTTGGCTATTGTTCCTTTTGTGTTTCGATGGTTTCTTAGGGGATTGATCAGCCAAATGATGTTTCTTATGAGAACTAGTTGTACTTCTAGTATTTCTAAACTTTGAGCTTTGAACATTTCCCTGGAGTTTGAGATTCATCATATCAGAACGAAGCAATGAAGTGACTGGTTTTGACAAAACAATATTCTCATCAATTTGGGAGGCAAGCCTAGATTTCGATGATTTAACTCTTTCAATTCTAAAGGCATTAGGTCGCTTAACTATGACGTTTAGAGTGGTTCTGACCAGTTGACTTCCCCAAATTTGATGGTTTTGCAAACTTAGTGTTCATCCTATTTCCAATAGATTTCCTAAGCTCATTTTTAAGGCAACAATATTGAAGCTCTTATCTTGAATTTGGGCTTTGAGGTCATCAATGTCCTTCAATAAGTTGTTAGATTGATTGATCAACTTGGAATTGGTCTCCTCTAAGTTCTTTCTTAATGATTCATTTTCTCTTAACAGGTTGGACACACAAAGAGCAAGCTCAGCATTTCTAGTTTCAAGTGTATCACTCATCTCATGACAGTCATACTTCTGTACATTTGAGAGTAATAATTTTAGATTGCATATGGTTGAGTCTTTGTCCTGAATCTGGGTTTTTAATTGATTAATTTCAAAAATTCTCGAAATTCTGGAAATTCCTGATTAATGCATGTTTTATTTGCATAAAACGTTCATCTTTTTGTTGCATTTCGATTTCCAAAGAAATACAATGTTTTTCAAGAATTGAGTATTTATTTGAAAGTTCATCATATACCCTTTTTTCAATCATGTCATCAGCTTTAACAGTTTTAGATTCAGGCTCAACCATGATCGATTTCACAGTATAAGATCGAGTTAGAATCAGGTTTCTTAACATATGAATTACTACGATTAGTTAAGTGTACCTCATCACATGAAACCTTTTCTGACACTGAGTCATTGGGATCAGTGCAGTTGTCTCCATCCTTTTAATTTCAACTGAACTTCTGCATTCGGTATCATTCATTGGTTTACCTGATCCATTGCATGACCTATCAAAATCTTCCCATAGCATCACTTGACACCCCTTCATTTCATTCAGCTTCTCATTCTCATTAGCAACTTCCTTAATGTATATTTCCACATTACCCATAAGTAGAATAAAGGTGTTTCTGAACTCATGGATTTCCATTCCAGTGTGTTTTTGAATGAGATTCCAGTCAAGTCATCATCAAAATCGAGGAATATTCCCCTTGATAAGTGGCTGAAATTGATTGAAGATTACTTGAAGAGCTGCATTAGATTTATCAGTTGAGAACTGTTCATTGGTGATTTGACACCTCAGTTGTTCTAAGTTGAGTAACACAGTTCTAGTCAAAGTGGGAAAGTCCTGACGAAGGATAGCACTGCTTGTTCGATCCATAGTAGTAGATAAGAGTAGTTTGAGATGCTGATGAAGTAGTTGATATGGCTCAATGTTGTACTCCATTTGCTTAGCATCATTGTTCATTAGATGTGGTTTGTTGAGGTTTGACTCAGATGGTGAGGAGTTAAGATTACCCTTTGATGAATCAATCAATGTTGGACATTCAGAAATGCAACCAGTTTCATAGTTCTGTGAGGTATCATAGAGTTCAAGTACTTTGGTGATTAAAGGATCAGTGATGTAAGAAATTCTATTTTGACGAGTATCTTCAGCATGAACGACCTCACCACGTGGAGATGAGTGTAGGAACGTTGGTAGACATGATGACTGATTAAACGGGATTTTATAACTCTATGATTAAACCGGAAATAGATTCTTTCACGGGATTTTACTAAATCAAGAGAAAACCGTATTCAAAGGATATCACTCAAGTTGCTAGGAAACTTTGAACC
Organism: Chrysanthemum makinoi; assembly: GCA_910596185.1. Classification (NCBI taxonomy): domain Eukaryota; kingdom Viridiplantae; phylum Streptophyta; class Magnoliopsida; order Asterales; family Asteraceae; genus Chrysanthemum; species Chrysanthemum makinoi. Next base: position 41,021,225 of record OU343219.1, read on the forward strand.
AAGTCGCTAAGTGCCAAGTCGCTATAGTCCCAAGTCGCTATATAACAACTCGCTGCAATCCAAGTCGCTAGCAAAATTTTGACAGCAATTCTCTTATCACCAAGTCGCTGATTTGTCAAGTCGCTAAATAGCAACTCGCTAGGTACCAACTCGCTAACACCAAGTCGCTAACAAAATAAAGTACAAGTCGCTAACTTACACCAAGTCGCTACGTGTAGTGGAGAATCCACTACTTGTACTTTTTGTCGGCTTGTCTCACTAGACAAGTCGCTAACCCAACTCGCTAAGACTTTCAACTACAACTTGCTACCAAATTGTAAAGCAAGTCGCTACCAAGAAAACTTTTCCGTGGCTCAAGTCGCTAGCATGAAAAACACATAAACACCACTTTTCAATCCAAAACAACCCAACCACTATGATTCAAACCTTCTAAATCAAAACCTAAACACTCGTGATGATTCTAAACACAAAAGTACTACCAAAATCCACACTTTAACACTAGAAATCAACCAAATGATGCAAAAACCACTAAACTTTTTCAAGCTCAAAAACCACCTAAAAACCACTAGAAATCCAAAGATATGTAAGATATGATCTAACCATGGCTCTTGATACCAATTGTAACATATTGGATTTCACATACACATCATAACATTAACACTTTAGGCGTATAGATGATTTAAGAGAGAGAGAAAGTGGGATATTCTAGAAAGAGAAACTCATGTAATGTTAGATTACCAAAGAACATCCAACCCTCTACCTTGCAAGGTAGAGGGTATTTATAGGTTACAAAAATAAACGACCTCCTGACGGCTTGTGGATCAGGTATACAATAGGTAAAGACCCATCCTTCCTCCACGGTATTGCACTAAACTAAATAACTAACTAAATGACTAGCAAATAACGTAATGTCTACGAGCTAACTTATGCTAGATAATATTTGGGGTGACCGAAACTTCACTAAGGAATTTTCTAATTCCTAACAAGACTCCTAGTGTTGAGACCAAAGGACCAGACTGGTTGTTTAACATTGATATGCTAACCAAATCAATGAATTATGAGCCTATCATTGCAGGAACTTCCACTAATGTTGATGCAGGTACACAAAAGGATTCTGATGCAGAAGCAATTTCTAAGGAAGCTGATTCTCCATAGAAGTTCTATTTGTTTGAAAAGTGGAAAGCTAGTTCTGTCTCACCCATCATTGATAAGCAAGGTCCCACTGATGATGATGTATTGAATACTGGAGGCCATGTTGATCATCATCAAGATAAGGATGAGTTGTTGAAAGATAACTCAGTGTCGGTAGAAGAAATTGAAAAGAAGAAAAGGCATTCTGAAAGCACTGCTAAGCCAAATGAAAGCACGGATAGAAGTAATGAAAGCACTGCTAAGCCAACCTCTACTACTGCTAGTACAAGTGAAACCACGGTTGTAAGTACTGATGATAGTACTTTCTTTGGACCAACTGCAAAGCCATTATTTGGTGAAGAGGAGTATCCACATGATCCTAATATGCCTGCTTTGATAGAAATTGATACTCCTACTGATGATGAAGACATGGATGATTTCTTCAATGCTGATTTTACTAATTTGGAACATGTCATTCATGAAAGTCCTGTTACCTCTACAAGGATACATAAGATTCATCCTAAGGAACAAATACTTGGAAATTCGAACACCCCTGTTCAAACAATAAGCAAGGTTCAGAAAACAAAAACTTTCCCTCAAAGAAAGTTTCTTTGCAAGATCACTTCACAAAAGAAATAGTCATAAAGATCTGCAAAATTGCTTATTTGCTTGTTTTCTATCTCAAAAGGAGCCCAAGAGAGTGGAAGAAGCTTTATCTGAAGAAGGTTGGGTAGAATCAATGCAAGAGGAGCTTCTTCAGTTCAAACTTCAAGAGGTTTGGACATTGGTTGATCTTCCTAATGGTAAGAGGGCGATTGGGACAAAATGGGTGTTCAGAAACAAGAGGGATGAAAGAGGTATTGTTGTGAGGAACAAGTCAAGGTTGGTTGCTCAAGGATACACACAAACTGAAGGCCTGGATTATGATGAAGTCTTTGCTCCAGTTGCAAGAATTGATGCAATAAGGTTCTTTCTAGCATATGCCTCATTTAAGAATTTTGTGGTGTATCAGATGGATGTTAAAAGTGCTTTTCTGTATGGCACTATTGATGAGGAGGTTTATGTTTGCCAACCTCCTGGTTTTGAAGATCTTGATCATCCTGATAAGGTTTACAAGGTGAGGAAGGCTATGTATGGGTTGCATCAAGCTCCAAGGGCATGGTATGAGTGCCTGTCTACTTATTTAAAGAACAATGACTTCAAAAGAGGGTTGATTGATAAGACTTTGTTCATTAGGAAGCACAAGGATGATATTTTACTGGTTCAGGTTTATGTAGATGACATCATCTTTGGATCAACCAATAAGGAGCTATGCAAATATTTTGAGAAGCTTATGCATGATAAGTTTCAGATGAGTTCTATGGGAGAACCCACTTTCTTTTTGGGGCTGCAGGTTCAACCAAGGACTGATGGTATTTTGATTAGTCAAGACAAGTATGTAGCAGATGTTTTGAAAAAGGTTAGGATTCAGGATGTGAAGAGTGCTAGTACACCTATGGAGACTCAGAAACCACTGCTACTAGATGATGGAAGTCCCAAAGTTGATCAGAAGTTATACAGATCCATGATTGGATCTTTGATGTATCTCACTGCATCTAGGCCAGATATAATGTTCTCAGTATGTGTGTGTGCAAGATTTCAAGTCACACCTAATTCAACACACATGAATGCTGTTAAGAGAATATTTAGATACCTTAAAGGTCATCCTAAACTGGGCCTTTGGTATTCTAAGGATTCTCCTTTTGATTTGGTGGCCTATACAAATAGTGATTATGCTGGTGCAAGTTTGGATAGGAAATCTACAACTAGAGGATGTAAGTTTTTGGGAAGCAGACTTTTTTCATTGCAGTGTAAAAAGCAAACTATTGTGGCAAATTCTACAACTGAAGCTGAATATGTGGCTGCTGCTAGTTGCTGTGGTCAAGTTCTTTGGATTCAGAATCAATTGCTGGATTTTGGGTACAACTTTATGCATACTAAGATTTACATTGATAATAACAGTACAATTTGCATTATTAAAAATCCTGTTTTACACTCTAGAACTAAACATATTGAGATAAGACATCATTTTATTAGAGATTGTAATGAGAAAAGGTTGATTCAAATGTTAAAAATCCATACTGATTTCAATGTTGCTGATCTTCTCACTAAAGCTTTTGATGTGGGGAGGTTTCAGTACCTTGTTGTTAGTATTGGAATGATTAATCTCTAATTCTCAACTTGTTTTGTAAAAGTTTGTATATGTATTGGACTGTTATTATGTGATCTTAGTATTGCTATTTTTGTTTCTAACCACTGATAGTTATGTTCAAACCACTGCTTGTTGCTTTTTGTTCCCAATAACCATTTTGTAGATAAAAGAAAGTTAATTACAGATGCAAAAGAAGTGCTGAAGTTAAATTGTTCATTCATTCAAGAAAGCATTTTAAACTTACACTTACAGCTTACAATTAACTTCAAGTGCAATTAAGAGACTATTTCTATACATGATTTCCTACACCTATCCTAGCTCATATCATCTATTCCAAACGCTGGATATGCATGACCAGTACGACGAAGAAGCTAAGGATCAAAATGGGAAGGATTGATTGATGAAAACGAAGATGATGAAGATGAATATAGTAGATGGATGTGTGATATGATAATCTTCAGTTGTTCCATCTACTCGTTCCACCATAAAGAAATCACTCCATTTTCCTTTTACCCTTTCCCTTTACGATATGAGATGAAGCACCAAAACCTGGTGCAGAAAGACCAAGAACCACCTCTCTGTTCTTTCGAAGTCGTGGATTTTTGGCACGTGGCCTTGGTTGAGGGTGAGAGGGTGAAGGTTTTACTTTTTCTGCTTTCTCTTGAACCAATCTATTGAAGATTAGTTCCAAACGCTCAGTGGAATCATCTGATCCTCTTGATGACTCACTAGGATCTACCACACTATCATCTTCCGATGAAGGAAGAAAGGGGGATTTTCTAGGTCTTGGTTCTTGTGGAGGAAGATACAGACGCCATGGGTTAGAATCATCATTTGATGATGATGATGATGATGAGGAGGAAGAGGTTGTTAAATCGATTACTTCTGGTTGATTCCACATGGTGATTGTAATTGATTGTGCATTTTGGAGGAATTAAGGTTTCGGTTTAATTGATGTGTGTGTTATTGGTGCCTTGGGATTCTTTTATAAGCAGAGATATAATATTAGTGAGTAAATAAGGGGAAGGTTAAGGTGGTTGAGGAGTTAATTAGGTCATTGGACTTTGGAATATTAATCCTGAAAGTGGACCATATTAAATTCAACATTAGCTTTTTGGCTAAACACTGACAAGTATATGGAACCACTTCTATCTTTGTCTAACCACTGCTAACGTTAACTCTCTTCTCTGTGTTTGGTGTTTGTTTGTGACTTGCAGGTATGAAGGATTGGTGTACATTGGAGCTTGTGATGGTTTCTAGTGTCTATTAAAAAAAATTGTGTAATCCTTCATATTTTTGTGTGATATCACTCATTTTGACACAGATTTGCTTGCTATATCTAATGATCAACTGGTTGGAGTGCAATTATGTATCCACGGATAGCTATTTTCAAACCACGGATAGTGGTCTTCAAACCACTGATAGCATGCTGTTTATTTTTAGATACTTCAGGGGCTATTTGGTAACTTTGGCGAAAGTATATTTATCTCCCCAAATCACGGACAGATCATTTAATTGATCTTCAAACCACTTCATCTTGGCGCTCTCCATAAACCCTAATCACTTTACTTTGCTTAATTCACAAATCCCACAACACTTACATCATCAATCACAATGGCGACCCAGTACTCTCAAACACATAAACTTGTTGCTAACCTGGTCAAAAACAATAGATCTGAAGGTTTTCATCAAATGATTGATTTCCTTATTCACAGTACTATTCACTTTGCCTTAACTGTCACACCAACCATTCTTAAAGCCTACATACATCAGTTCTGGGGAAATTCTAAGCTTGAGGAGGTCGATGGAGTAGAGGTGTTTCGTTCTGTTGTGGATGAGAATGAAATTTTGGTTGATGAGGAGATCATTAGAAGGGCTTTGAAGTTTGATGATGCTGATGGTGTTGATAATCTTTCAGATGTTGAGATTTTTGCTGGTTTAGAAAGATATAGCTATACACACAGGGGTGAAAAGAACATTAGGAAGAAAGGAAAATATTATTTATATCCTAGGTTTGTGCAATTGATTGTTGAGAGTCAAATTGAAGAACCTATTGAGCATTCTAGAGAATATGAAGTTCATTATATGCTTCCTAAAGTGTTTGCACATATGACGAATCAAAAGCCAAATGTTCAAATCATAGATGTTCCTTTGTTCCCACATATGATCACTTTTCCTGTTGTTCCTGAGTTTGCTGAAGGTCTTGAAGCCCAACCCTTAGTATCTAAACCCACTGATAGTGACTCTCAAACTACTGCTAGTATACCCTAAACCACTGATAGTACACTTGCAACAACTGTTAATCCAATTGTGTGGACTAGGAAGAGGAAGGGCACTCAGCTACCTCAGGCTAGTGCTAGTGGTGTTGCTCATGAGGCTGTCACAGGTGGTTGAGGTGACATGATTGGAAGGGCTTTCACTACTGATTCATGCTTAGATGCTGGTCAGGCTAGTGGAAACATCATTAAGACCCAACCTTTGGCAACTTCTAATGTGGAGAGTTCCTTGGAACTTAACACAGGTGGAGGAATCCCTAGCCAACTGGCTAATACAGGGTGCATAGATGATCAAGCTAGGTCTGATGCTATGTTTTCTATATCCAAGGATTCACCTCTCGGAGCAGTTAACACAGCTCGAAGTGATGAGGATCAATTGGAACATGAACATGAATTGACGGATCCTAATATGGTACATAATAACTTTTCCAATGAACCACCTCTTGGACCAGTTAAGACAGGTCGAAGTGGGGAGGATAATCTTAAACTTGTTAATGAATTGATGGCTAAATGTGCTAAAATGGATGATACAATCTCAAGTCTTCAAGAGTTGGTTGTGTTTCAGGGTAAGAAAATTCGGAGGCTGAAGCATAGGATGTTTGTTTTGGAGAAAGTAAGAAGACCTGAGGTTGCTCTTTTGTGGAAAATTAGGAAGATGAAAAAGAAGGTGGACTCCTCTCCAGATATGAATGTGGAGAATGTAACCAAACAGGGGAGGAGTGAAGACTTGAATTCAGGGGAGGCTAATGATGAGCATATACAGACTGATGTGGATAGTGGAGATCAAGCAGCACAATTTGTAGTCTTTGATAAAGATGGGAATGAAGCTATTCTTGAAAGTTTGAAGACTGTGGTAGAAGATGAAGTGATGCAGGACATAACCACTGATAGTGTGTCAGCAACCACGACTAGTTCTTTTGAAACCACTACTGCAGTTTCAGACATGGCAATTGTACCCACTGCTATCATAACTACTTCCACAATTGTTACTACCATCTCTGTATCACCACCCAAGTCAAAAGAGGTTGAGAAAGAAGCTGCAAGTACACTGATCAATCTAAGTAAAACCTCATCTAATCCCACACCCATTATTGCACCTGTTTCATCTCTTAAATCTACTGCAAACAAATCCAAAGGTAAAAGTTTAGTTATTGGTGGGCCTTTGAAGAAGAAGGTGGCTCAACCAGACATTGGTAAAGGTAAAGGAATTGCAGAACCAGAGTTGAAGTTTAAAAGTAGAGAAGAACAAATTGCTTATGATAATGAGTTTTCAAGAAGTATACAAGCTGCAGAGGAAGAAGCTGCAATGAAACAAAAGCAAGAAGAGGAGGAAGCTACTCAGAAATGGTTAGCTAAATGGTATGAATCACAAAATTATCTTCAAGCTTCTAATCAAATACATGATGAGTATACTCCACAAGAATGGGCATTGTTAGATGATGAGGAAAGAGCTAGACTTTTGGGTGAATGGGCAAGGAGGATTAGTAAAGAAAGGAAGCAAGTTATAAGAAAAAAACCTCCTACAATTGCACGGATGAGGAATGTCTGATGAAGATTATTAAGAATTCGGCATTCATATTCTGATAATCTTAATAAATGTTCATTTGAAAGAATTCATGAGCTTTATCTTATGTGTATGAGGATTAATAATGATAGTTTCGTCCAATGAATTCGAAAAAGATGAAGAGTGGATTAAAGGTAATCTAAAGAGAAAATCTGAGGTTCAGGATGAATCTGGTTCTAAAAGATTGAAAGATTTTGAAGATAGCAATAAAATTATCTTTTATGAGTATGAGCTTAAAGGGAGTGAAGGATGCTGGAAAATTCAAAGACTCAATAATGAAGTTTCAGAGTATAATAAATTTTCACAGATGCTTCAGTATTTTGATAGAGATGATTTGCTGAATCTTTGGGAGCTTTATAGGAATAAGTTTGGTAATATGCAACCAGATGATTATCATGAGAGAATGGTTTATCATCACTTGAAGATTTTGTTTGAGCCTACTCATGATGAACCTGAATGGAAAGGACTCTGCAATGGACAAGTTACAGAATGGTTTGTATATCAAACTTGTGGAGTTCATGTTTTAACTGTATCTGGAGAAGTTATTCATATGCTTGTAGAAGGTGATTATCCTCAATTGAATAAGTATCCAGAAATTATTGCTCAGATGGTGAAGCCTGGTATTATCAAGATGTTGATGCCCTATGATGGTCAAGCTTACAATTTGTTGCTGAAGTATGAGAAAATTCTTAAATCTAGTAAGTTTTTGACTACATCCTCCAATTCAGATGTTTTGAGCTTAAAAGAAACTTGAGAATTCTATTGGAATGTATCAAGTTTAGCGGAGGACTGTTGGGTTTTTGGTTCCTTGGATCAAGAATTATTCTAAGTGTTGGAACCACGAACAGTGTTGATGAAACCACGGACAGAGGAATGAAGCCACTGCTGAAGAAAAACCGTGGCTAGTGGTATTGTGTAACCACGGATAATGTAATGTAACCACTGTTAGTCTTGTATAGTCAGTTAATTATTCAGTATTAGATAAATATTGAAAAGATATTTATCTTGTAGGTTACGTATTGTATTATGTATAGGACTCCTTAGCCTATAAAATGAGGTCCTTGGTTAGATTAGATATACGTATGTTTTATATCTAAGGTCGATACACTTCAAGGTTGTAAAACCCTAATACTGGTTAGAGTATTCGTATTAATAATAATATTGAGGTGTTGAATGTTTATTGTTCTTCTTCTTAAGATTAAGTATTAAATTCCGCGTGATACTTAAAAAGTATTTGTTTAAGTCAGTTTCTATATTAGATCGTTTGCTCAACTGGGATCAACAGCTTCCCTGTAGTCTATACCCCTTCTTTGTGCTTTTCTTCTGAACCATTTTCATTGACTATTCTGTTAGTCGTTATGGAGAACGCAAATCCGCCAAAATTTTCACCCAATCGACAAAATCCGCTACATAATCTGCCCTTCGCACTCAAAAATGAGATCTTAAGGTTCTGACAACATCATGATGAATCATTTCCCGCGGCATGGACTCGAATTAAATACTTACTACAAAAAGTCCTTCATCATGTTCTTGATTTATTATCTCCACTTCAATTCTTTTACACTCGTATCAACCATAAAACCCAAATGAGACTTGACTATATAGCGGATGGGGATATTTTGGGACGTGGTGTTCATGATGCATGGGAAATATTCGAGATTCACGCCCAATGTAGAAGTGGAACATGGGACCCAAAAAATGAAAGTTTAGACCTATTCTCTATTTGGAAGGTTCAGTTGAAAGGTTGTTTAGGAAGGAGATGATTAGAGTTGAGGCACCTAGGTGCATTTCATGGGTTAGCGCTCCCACAGTAAAAAATGAATACATAGGTGAAGATGGAGGATAGAGTAGAAAATTCAAACCCACCGGATACCCCACAAGTCCTACCATCACTTGAAGAACACACACCGCCTATAACTTACCCGGAAGAAGTAGAAGAGACTATAGGAACCCCGATTGATATAAAACCTTTGGAAACACCACTAGAGAATGTAGGTTTAGATGCTTTTTGTCATGACCTCACTCTTAGTTCTAAGGAAGTTCCTAGCTTTGATGAATCGGAGCCTCAACCAAAACCCATACCCAATTTTCTGTCTTTAGATATGAATCTAGGAATTGAATTACGCCTCAATCCACCCATCAAAACAAATAGTCCGGGTAGTTGCACGATAATGGTAGTAGACTCTAGGCCATATAGAGTGAAAGCTAATATAGGAGTAACCCATGACCTAACACACTTACATCACCCATTCATGGTTGATAACAAGAAACATTATGGGTTTAAACCGGGTTTATTAGGTCAAGATGGATCCTTAACTAAGAATCTCTTGAAGTTGATAGAAGATGATCCATTTTTAGGAGAAAGATTTGATTCACTTAGTACACCAATAGAATTAGGTAAGGTTCTAATAAGTGGAGCACAACCCTTTGAGCATATAAATCACCCATCACCTTCACCTCATGTGGCAAATTTCCACCCTAAGGGTGTGTATCGCTACTATCACCCGCACTTTAGCTTAAGTGTAGGGAAAACTTCCCCTTTATCCGTTAAATAAGGGTAGAGTCTACCTCGTGACTCGAACAAAAACAAATGCTTTGTTAATACAAATAAGCCGTAAAAATGTTTATTTATATTTTACGATCTTCTAATGTTTTGTCGATAACAAACGTAAAATCATTTTAATGAAACAAATAAAATAAGTAATTAGTTTGAACTAATAGTTTCTACCACACTTACGTTTTCACATAAAGCACTAAAACAAGTATAAGTGATTTTATGATTTAATATTACATGTGTACCACAACTAGTGTTTACATATTTGGGTAAAATAACCACATAACTAGTAAGTAGTATATTGGGTAATATAAATGGGTAGAAACTTAAGTATCACAACCCATTGACCAAATACATTGAATGTAGTTGGGTACAACCCAAAGTCCATGACCCATATCCATTGAGTTTGACCCATAACCCATTGCATGACATCATGCTTATATCATATATGGATAACATCCATAACCCATGGTAATGACCCATACCCATGTGACTAGGTGCATTGCACTCAAAAGATACATTGTATCTAGTTAAAGACCCATGGATCAACCCATGACCCATGACCCATAAACAAAATACCCATGGGTAAAAAGGAGCGTCCCACCGATCCCTAGCTTTACGCTAGACGGATCCCTTGTGGGAGGGATCCGGGGAACAGTAGACATTTTCCTCTATAAATAGTGAGCCATTTCTTCATTTTTTCTCACCCCTTTCTCACATACTTTCCCCTTGAGTTAAAAACTCTCCAACCCCATATTCAAGTGATCTATGTTTGTAGTTTTGTTTTTGTGTGATCCTAGAGGTTCCTCTTAAACGCAAGATCACCACCTTTGAAGTCAAGCAAGCTCAAGTCCATGAGTTGCCATACTTCCTCATCATCAAGACTACTGAAGTCCTCTTGTTGATGATTCTTTTCTTTCTTCTAAGAAGTGTAGTGTTGAAGACATTTGTGAAAGATGTCTCAAGTGTCAAGATGAAGACATTAGTGAAAGGTGTCGATCGTCCGTATTATAGGCATTAGTGAAGGGTGCCTAGAAGTCAAGTCACAAGACATTAGTGAAGGGTGTCTTGAAGATCTATTTAAAGGCATTAGTAAAAGGTTCCTTAGATGTACATTCGATATGGTGTGTTTCGATGTACAAGATAGATTAGTATTAGATCCAAGGATATTGATATCCTTGACGATGTTGTAATAAGGAGTTGTTCTGCTTTGGGATTAGTCGTTGGTGTAGTGTTGGGTAGTAGTTCCTCCATTGTAATGGAATTCGGTACTTAGCCTAGTACCGGATAAAGGGTAGACGACGTTGTGGTAGGTGTGGTTCACTTTGGTGTGAAAGAACCCGGTGGTTAGCCTAGTACCGGAAAAAAAGTAGGCAACATTGTGAAGGTTTCTCCACCATAAGGAGTTGGTTTCGTGTAGTGATTACGAACTCTTGAGTAGGTGACTCGGGGAGTAGAGTAGGGCAAGGAAGGTGTCCTTGTAGCAGAACCACTATAAATACTCGCGTTGTGGTTTTGTGCTTCTTACTCTTATCTTTTCATTACATACTTCTATATGTTTGTTTATCAACATCCAACACACATCCAAATAGATTGACATAAGTCGATCTAAATAGTTTAAAAAAAAAGTTTTAATTGGCAAAACTATTCAACCCCCCTTCTAGTTTTTCACAATTTGTATCAAAGCTTCGTTACCAAGTTTCTTGAAGTATATTGTACTTTAAAAACTTGATACGATCCATGGTTAATTGAAAACTATAAAGAAGGTTTTTCATAAAAAACAAACACCATATCTTTTAAAACTCTTTGTTTGAATGTTGATTAGATGACAACATTTTTCTCAATATTTATTTTTTATTTAAATGCACTAATCTTCTTTTTCATGTTGATTAATCAAAGCTCATACCTACCAAGCCATAGGAATCGCTTGGTAACAAGAATACCTTCCCTAAGAAGGTATCCTAAACACGAAGGAGCCGGAATTGTCTACTGACATTTGTTGTGTCATTTGTAAAGACATTCCTAAGTGCGTTAGAGGTATGATTTTCTACTAGTCTCTAAAATGACATTAGCTTGATAATTAAGTATGCCTACATAGGTATTTATATGATTATCTTTTGTGCATATACATGTATTACATGAAGCTTCATTAGGAAGCCTTTTCTCACATACCTGTTATTTTTTCGTCTAAAGTCATGGTATATAAAACTTGTGTTTTATTTCATTTAATCCAAAAATCATATCTTTCTAATAATAAAACAAAACACAAATTTCAAAAATTCCTCCTTCCCCATAAATAAACCATCCGTCGCCCACTTTTTCAAATCTTTCATTTTCAAAAAATTTCCTCTCATTCAAAACTTCATCTTCCTCTCATCTTATCTCGTCTCATCTTAAACCAAAACCAAGAAGGTTCATCATCAACATGGATTACATCGCGCTCGTGCTCATCGCCTTAACACTCATCGCACTTGTGTTCTCTATGATGAAGTTCACATACGGAGACATATACTTTGTGTTGTTAATCTACATTGGGGTTATATACCCAATCCTTTGTATCATTCTTAGCATTGAAATGAAATATTACTAATAGTCTAGTTATCTAGGTTATTATTATCATAATGTGTTTATCATTTCTTTTTGATTTATTTCATTCTATCGTGATACATTAGAAAGCCATGTATGCATGCTAAAAGAAAATGTAGGCTAAAACACATATCTTGGTATAAAACTATAAGATCTAAAAACTTATGTTTTTATCAAAAAAATATGTTTCTGTTACTCCAGATCCACGGATCCTGAAAGTTAGACTAGCCGGATCCCTTATGAAAGGGAACCGTACTCCTGGATAACAGTTTTTCATGCAAAATAAAAACCACTTTCTTTCTAAAAGTAATATTCCACTAGAATGTCAAAACCTTAGGTGAGTTAAGTATCATTGTTGTTAAAAACCATTGTTAATAAAAATCTAGTAAAAACGTTAGATAATCATTAGTTGACCACAAAACATCACTTTCTATTAACTCATCTTTTCTATAGGTTCAACTATAACGCATGAATATGAGTTTGATTTTTCACTCACTAGCGTCTACACTCCTATCATCTCCCTTGAGCCCAAACACACGGCAATCATGTAGTGGGTTCAATAATCTCAAAACCGTCACTTCCACGAAGGACGTATTGTAGACACCTCTCTACAATTCGAAGAAGGTATCAATACCTCCTTTCGAGCCATAGGACTAGAATGTCTTCTTAAAATCAACGAGAAGATATGTCCAAGGTTCATAATGGAATTCTTCCGTCAAGTTGAACTCGTTTGTAACGAGGATCGCTCTCTATCTCTTTGGTTTTGGATCAAAAACCAAAAGTTTGTTTTAACTCTTGGGCAATTTGCTCACATCCTCAAGATTCCAAATCATGGACAATGTACCTTCACGGAAGATTGGTCTCTTGATTCTATCTTCAACTTTCATAAAGAAAATAGTCCATATTGTTCACACATACATTCCCCGGAGGATTTAAATCGCATAATATGCAAACCTCGACCATATTACTCCGATCCAAACATTATCTTTAGACGGCACATCTGATAAGAGTACAAGCCCCTTGCACTCATCCTACGTGAAAAAGTTTGGAGTCTTAGGGGAAATCGAGAAATCCTTCCCGCTTGTTGTGCTCACATAATGTATTGTTTGCTAACACAACAACCATACAATCTTGCCTACTTCTTCGCAAGGTAAATTGTAAATCTTCAAGGCTCCAAGAATAAACTCATCCCTTATGGAATGTTCTTGACGCGCCTCTATCATAACGTCATGCATTTTCATCCTCAATTTCAAAGTCCGTTGTACGTACTTGTGAACAAGATGATGGAACCGCTAAACATATCTCTCATGAAGACTTTCTTTATTCTTGATTCCTCCAACACTCATCAACCATTTGATAAACCTTCTAGCAAAAATGCTCAAGGAACTTAGTAGTCTTTCAAATAGGATCAATCCTTTTGTACTCATGCTTTATCAATGTAATCCGATTTCCTTCATGAAATAAAACATCTTACATTTGATATCTTAGTATTAGAACCTCTTAAACTAACCTTGGAATATAATGCATTGTCAAAATCATTGCCTACCTTTAGTAAAGGTCACCTGCTAGCAAGATAGATTTCGGATCCCAAAGGTTGTGGTAGGCGGATCCCTACTCTTAGGAACCGTGGGATCCCGGAACAAACAAAAATGCAATTACAAACATTGTATTTCAAACATGTCCTTAGAACACCTCACACTAAGCTAGGCATAGTGTCTTAAGGCAAATTAAGTCCTTATCAAGTTAAGTAGATCCTTCCTACTCACACATAACTCACCTAGATCACAATCAAGACGCTTGTAGATCTACCGTTTCACTTAAACCTATTAATCTTCCGCTCTCAAGATCACTCATCATTCCTCACATGATCCCTCACATCTAGCCTTGGAAATATTTCAATTATGGCAAAATTGATCATAATCATCTTTACCTCAAAATTGGTCGAAATTGATCAAATTCTAGTTTTTTTCCATCTTAAGCCTTTAGGATATTCTACAAAACGTTATCCTAAGTCACTATCTGATCTCTAGGATCATTTAGCTCCACTTGAAACTCTCAAAAAATTTTAGTGTCATCTTTGTTCATTCATTGGTACTCATGAAAGTTCTAATTTCTTCCATAAAAGGCAATCATTAGCTAGATCACTCATTACCCTCAAGTACTTAAGCACCCCTTCATTTAAGACACTTAGATAAACTAAAACACTCAAGAAGAAATAGGCATTAGACCTTACAAACATCATTGCTACCTTTTCTTAGCTGCTGAAAGATGGATTCCTAGGATTAGCCTAGGGGATCCTCATTGGAGGAACCGTGGGATCCATATGACAGATTATGTCAAATCTAGCTAAAACAATCATTTCAAGCTCATCTTTCTAACTTAAACACACCATCTCATCTTAAATGAGTTCCTAGATCAGTACAAACTCTGAAGTTGACTCTTATGCATGTTAATCATCACATTCCAATGAAGTTTAGTGGCTTAAGTCTTGAATGCACTTGCCAAATCTCTTGCTTTATAAACCACATTGTTAGGACTTCTAGAGTCATCATATTCATCCTCATTTTCAACACTTAAGAAACCTTTACAAACCTCTTCAAATCATCTCATCATGAGGAAAACTCTAAGTAGCAACTTATCCACCAAAGAACCACCCAAGAAAATTGCTCGTGTTGTACACGAAATCTCTTCAACCGAATCATATCCGGTCAAGCCAACAAATGCAAGGATTTCTTATCAACCAATCAAACCAATTCCTAAAAGGATAGTACCCACAAAACTACCTATGCCAAACACCACTATACCTCCTAGGCCAAACAATATCATATCCACTAAACCATCACCATTGGTTCCTAGATCTATCTCGTTTACAACTTCACTATCATCACCACACCTCTACAATTTAGAGGATTTGCCTCCTAGTCCGTCTCATCCTCCTCAGCCGGCAACATCCTCCTCATTAGGAGGAATAATGGTGCAAAATCAAGGTGTTGATTCAACATTAGCTCCAGCTTCCTTTTCGCCGTTACCATCATATAATCTCATTTGGATTATGAGAAATCATCAAAGTCAACCACTCGACCATATGGAAGTTGACACTTCTCTACCACCACCATCATTCTTGGTCGAGCCATCTTCAAATGCGCCTCCACCAATCCCTCCGTCGTTTGAGGCTCCACAAGCCGCTTTACTTGATCCTTCGCATCAAGCAATTTCATTTCTTCCACCACCACTACCTAGCCATGACAAAGATTGTTACCATTGTCAACATGTTGAAAGTTTGATACATGAAGTACGAGAAGACCAACGTTTCATGTTCTATCACCTCCTCGAACGTTTCGACGAGATTAAACCTAAACAAACTTGAGCTAGAGGATTTTAGTGGTGTCCTAGTTTCAAGCGTTACTTAGTGTCATGTATATCATATCTCTAGTTTTATTAAATGAAAATACATGCTACTTGCTATATTTCTTAGTATATGATTATGTTGTATAATACATATCTCACTTTGATATTAACATAGTATGTTATATCACCATGCGTGAAATTAATCATCAGCTAGACGGATCCCTTAAATTTGCCTAGACGGATCCCTAGAAGGAGGGAACCGTGATACAAAAAACTATTTTTCTACTAACTTGGATTATATTTGCAGGAAATTATGCATGATACTTGTTTTCAAACCTTTGGTTTGTAGTTAGTCAATTTACACATGAAGACTTTGACACCCTAAAGCTAGGGGGAGCTTTGTGTCAAAGCAATACATTGCAAATTACTTGCAATATTAGGATTACATTTCATGACATCCCTTTGCAAAATTGCAATCATCAAGGGGGAGCACATTCGACACAATGAAGAAATCTTTTACAAACTTAGTTGCAAATGAACTAGCTTTGTATTATTTTCTTAACGCCCTTACATAGGGATGGACTCATCAAGGGGGAGTAAAGACAAGATCCTTTCCCGTTACTTGCTCTCTATTTTTTATTTCTTTCACATGTTTTTCCTAAAACAATGTGTTAGTTTCCTTTCGAAGCTCTTTTTGTTTCGACAAAAATGGGGAGAAGAAAATAAAAACTACAAATTCAAACTTTTACGAATTTTAGCTTTTCCTTAAAATATTTTCATGTTTTGTCATCAACAAAAAGGGGGAGATTGTTAATACAAATAAGCCGTAAAAATGTTTATTTATATTTTATGATCTTCTAATGTTTTGTCGATAACAAACGTAAAATCATTTTAATGAAACAAATAAAATAAGTAATTAGTTTGAACTAATAGTTTCTACCACACTTACGTTTTCACATAAAGCACTAAAACAAGTATAAGTGATTTTATTATTTAAGATTACATATGTACAACTAGTGTTTACATATTTGGGTAAAATATACACATAACTAGTATGTAGTATATTGGGTAATATAAATGGGTAGAAACTTAAGTATCACAGCCCATTGACCAAATACATTGAATGTAGTTGGGTACAACCCAAAGTCCATGACCCATATCCATTGAGTTTGACCCATAACCCATTATATGACATCATGCTTATATCATATATGGATAATATCCATAACCCAAGGTAGTGACCCATACCCATGTGACTAGGTGCATTGAACTCAAAAGATACATTGTATCTAGTTAAAGACCCATGGATCAAGCCATGACCCATGACCCATAACCAAAATACCCATGGGTAACGAGGAGCGTCCCACGGATCCCTAGCTTTACGCTAGACGGATCCCTTGTGGGAGGGATCCGTGGGATCCAGGGAATGGTAGACATTTTCTTCTATAAATAGTGAGGCATTTATTCATTGTTTCTCACCCCTTTTTCACATACTTTCCCCTTGAGTTAAAAAATCTCTAACCCCAGATCCAAGTGATCTATGTTTGTATTTTTGTTTTTGTGTGATCCTCTAAGTTCCTCTTAAAGGGGAGATCACCACCTTTGAAGTCAAGCAAGCTCAAGTCCATGAGTTGCCATACTTCCTCACCATCAAGACTACTGAAGTCCTCTTGTTGATGATTCTTTTCTTTCTTCTAAGAAGTATAGTGTTGAAGACATTAGTGAAAGATGTCTTAAGTGTCAAGACGAAGACATTAGTGAAAGGTGTCGATCGTCCGTATTAGAGGCATTAGTGAAGGGTGCCTAGAAGTCAAGTCACAAGACATTAGTGAAGGGTGTCTTGAAGATGTATTTAAAGGCATTAGTGAAAGGTGCCTTAGATGTACATTCGATATGGTGTGTTTCGATATACAAGATAGATTAGTATTAGATCCAAGGATATTGATATCCTTGATGATGTTGTAATAAGGAGTTGATCTCCTTTGGGATTAGTCGTTGGTGTAGTATTGGGTAGTAGTTCCTATATTGTAATGGAACTCGGTACTTAGCCTAGTACCGGATAAAGGGTAGGCGACGTTATGGTAGGTGTGGTTCATCTTGGTGTGAAAGAGCCTGGTGGTTAGCCTAGTACCGGAAAAAAAGTAGGCAACGTTGTGAAGGTTTCTCCACCATAAGGAGTTGGTGTCGTGTAGTGATTACGAACTCTCGAGTAGGTGACTCGGGGAATGGAGTAGGGCAAGGAAGGTGTCCTTGTAGCCGAACCACTATAAATACTTGCGTTATGGTTTTGTTCTTCTTACTCTTATCTTTTCATTACATACTTCTATATGTTTGTTTATCAACATCCAACACACATCCAAATAGATTGACATAAGTCGATCTAAATAGTTTAAAAGAAAGTTTTAATTGGCAAAACTATTCAACCCCCTCTTCTAGTTTTCCACACGCTTCTTAGGAGGAAACCCATGTATTTTTGTTTTTCTTTTTTTATTTGTGTGGTCATATATCATTTTCATTGTTGTTTATTCTCATGTTTGATTTTGTGAAAATGCTTTACAAAAAGATAAGTGTTGGGAAGATTACATACGTTTTTCAAGAACGTGAACATGAAAATTACAATTATTGAAATTGATATATATGTGTGTTTGTTAGAGTCAAATGCTTGTATTGAGTCATAATGGATGTTTTGAAGGAATTTTTCCAGGTTTTAAAGATGTAATTTTTCCAGAATTTTTCTAGGAAAACGCAGCAGACGAGTTTCTATCATGACAACCTGACGGCGTAATGATTAAAGCCTAACGACGTAAGGTTAAGCAGAAACAGCTTATAGAATTTTTTTCGTTTTCTGTGTTATTTATAAGTTTTTGGAAATTCTCAGGTCTTAATTTTCTAGAAAAACTGCAAACATCCATTCCACAAGCATTATATCCTAGTGTAGTTGTGTCATATATAGTTTTACCTCCGATTTTAAGCGAAGGTTTCGTTTGTTTTCTAAAGTGTGCATGTTATATTTGGCAAGAAGAAGAAACTTAACATTGGATGAAGCTTATCACGTATACATTCTTCTCGGAGAAGAATTTAACCGAAACTTCACACGGATCATACTGAGCTAATCAGGGGAGTACTAGTTTCTTTCTCTTTTACTTACCTTCCTTTATCATAACTTTGATACTTTCGAGGAACATTGAGGACAATGTCCAGTTTAAGTGTAGGGAGAGAGAATAAAACGGGAACTTAGAAACTATGCTTATCATTGATCATTTGTCTTGTCCTTGGTCATTTGTGTAATAAACTATGAGAAATATTTGTTAGGGCAATTTTAGCACCAAATTTAAAAATTTTCATGTCTTAATAAAGCGTCTCATGGATAGGAGTTATATGACTAGCACAAAAAATCGTTTACCACTCAAATTCCACCCTAAAAATGTGAGGTTCGCCCCTAGATATTTAGGAGTAAAGCATTCACCTTTCATGCTTAGAGAGTGTACCGGTAGTATAACAGATTCTAGAACTTGTTTTGTGATGCATTCCGAGATTGCTAGTGAGACTACACTTGTGTAGTTAGGAATAACTAAATGATAAGAGGCATTAGGATAACCCTTGTTTGAAACCTGTATTATAATTACTTCTTCCACATCGGTTGAGTAATTACCCCACACCCTTGCGATGTACTCATCTTTAGTACACGATACCTCTAGTTAACCCCTCAGAGCCAATCCTTTTCGCGGTTCTCGTGATGTTTCAGTTTTCCAGAATATCAATGAAGAGCATCGTTTACAATCCACCCCCAAATGTTTACCCAAATCACCTTAGCCTACCTTGTATGCACTCATCTTTAGTGCATTATTGTTATCATTACTAAACCCTTAGTTCAATTATCTAGTTACTTGCATGGTTGCTAAGTCGAGTCATATCTTTGTACACATTTTTGGGATGATTGGGACTCATGGGTAAAAGTAATATTTTATGGAGTAACAGGAAAGAACGTTAAATTCAAATTCCCTTTATCTATGTAATTAAATACTCTAAGTGTTGTGATCTTTTCAAATCGGGTCAATTAGTGTTAGAGTAATAAAAAACTCAAGTGTAGGGATGCCCCTATAAATCCCTTATATTTTGATGTTATCGTAGAGGATGGTAGAGTAAAAAATGTATGAAAAAAAATGAAGAAAAACGTACGGGCTACCATCCTACATCTATCTTTATGTTTATGTTTTTCAATTTATGTATGTTTGTTTCCAGTTATCTAGAGTTTAGTGAGTCAAGTCTTGGCTTAGCAACGCCACGCTTTTCATGCTTGTAACATAAGATTTTTGACTTGCCACCACTAAATATCGCCTATCCAAAAAAACCCTTTGTTTCCTTACCGTAAGCCTAATGTTACAACCCTTGTAAATACCTCTTAGATAGTTGTTCCTATGTGCTTATGCCAAAGCGGTGGAGGTTTGATCTAGTCTCAAGCCTATGGTAATCTAGGTACTATGCCAGGTAATGAGTGTTTATCTTCCATTTCCATTTACTATATTTCATATACACCTGAGAGATGAGAGAATCCAAGTACCCCTTGTGAGGTGCTAGTATATAATTTCTGTGCTTGTTATGACTAATGTGGTGCTTTTACTTGTTGTGAATTATTTTAAACCCATGCTTCATGCCCCCAACTTATAAATTGATTAGCCAAAAGCACATTTGCTTGAGGACAAGCAAATACCAAGTGTAGGGATATTTGAGAAGGATTTAAAACGTACACTTTTAAGGGGTCATTTAAGCCCCTAATCGACCACTTTTATATCCATTACTGCTTAAATTTCGTTCCTTTTCACTTTTTAGGTCTATTGGAAGCAAAATGCTGGAATGATGAACATTTGGACGAAAAGGAGTGAAAACATGAAGAAAATAGCAAAGTCAAGATCAAAGCCACTCAAGCTGCTAAAACTGAAGTTGACGGCATCCCAAACAAAGGGCGATGCCGTCCCTCTATACTATTAGGTTCAGTGAATACCCAAACTCCTTAATTCTAGGATTTGAATAGAAAATATCCTAAGTGTTTAGATCCTTAAACACTATCAAGTCATTGAGCGCATAGCCACTCAATGAGCTGTCTTCAAGATACTCAATGAGAGACAAAGAAGAAGTCTCTCCACTTTCGGTGAAAGGTGAACTTAAGGGGTGAAGAGTCAAGAAAGAAGATGGTGGATTCAGTGAGTGATGACAATAACTCACTGAATCCCAAAACTCCTCACCAACTACTATCACTGAAGACAATACTAAAGATAAAGACTAAAGGCTAAAGAGATTGAAGAATGAGCAGGACAAGGTGGGATAAGTTTGAACAGATAAGACGAAGTCCTTATCAACTAAAGTCAAACATTCCCTGAATCGCTAACTACCGGGCTCAGTGTCATCGACAAGAAGAAAGCGACCTTGTCACTTACTCTAAATAGCCATTGTAAGCGAGAGACAAAATACACCGATTATTTTGTTTTACTGTAACCCAGGTTGTCCTTTAGGATATAGTTAAAAACCATACATGTATAAATAGCCATAAGAGATGGAGTGAAAGATTTTTAAGCTTGTGCGATAACTGTGAAATACACACACAAGCAATATTTCACTCCTCTAAATACAGCTATGTCCCTGAGATAGCTTAGTGGTTCCTGTGTAGCTGTGTTTAGACTTAGCCTAAGCTTCGTGAGGAGTTACACCATACTTGTCATTTCAATCCCAAGTACTGTTCCGCAAGTACTAGGGTAATGTATTCTTTTTTATTCTTTTTCATAAAGAATATAAACGTTGAAAATTACTCAGTTTGTTTATCTTGTTAAAACTTATCTTTATTTGCATTACTTGGTCATGATTCATAATTAGTAGTCTTTAAGCTGTTTTAAGCTACTTAAAGCGGGAACAACAAGTGGTATCGAGAAAGGTTGATTATAAAACCTTTTAATGCTCAAAAACGTTTTTAAATCAGGGATCCAAATGGTCGAAAGTCATGTGCCCTAACTTGTCGATAAAAGGGTGGAGCCTATGTTGTAACATTGCCCTCGACTAGAAGTTGGCAAATTTAACAAATGGAAAAAGCGAATTCTTTGCTATTTGACTGGGATGGAACCTTACTACATTAAGTCCATTAATGAAGGTCCATTTATCCCAAAGACTGCTAAAGGTTTACCTAAACACGAAGGTCGTGGACTTCGGACGAGGAGAGTGGTCAACCAAGACTAAAGGCTCAAAAACATCATCATATCTTGTCTTCCTGATGATGTTATGGAGTCTGTCATTGGCTGTAGTACAGCTAAACAAAGCTTGAATGACATGGTCCATAGCTATGAAGGTCCTTTAGATACCAAGGAAAACCGGATTATGGACCTAAAACTTGAGTATAATACCTTCAGAGCTAAAGACTCAGAAGCTCTCTCTTAAACTTACACCCGGTATAAAACTTTGTTAAATGAATTGTCAAATGATGGTGTAAAGTTGTCCAAACATGAAATCAATGTTGGTTTTGTTAATAGTCTCCCTAAGAAGTGGTTGAATTTCTCTCATGGACTTAGGAATGCTAATCATATTCAGAATCTTGAACTTCCTAAAATTTATAGGAAATTTCTCTATTAGGAAAACCTCATCAACAGACGATACCATGACCTGAAAAAGTCTCAGGAAGTCAAAAAGTCCCTGACAACCATTTCAACACCAATTTCTACTGCCTTTTATTCTAACAGTGTGGTTCAGGATTTTCAGGAAAATTCAGATGATGAGCCTGATGAGAGAACAAGCGAGGAGTACCTGAATGACTTGAACACTAAGTTTCAGGAAAGGGCACTCCTTGCTAACTCTTGAAGGTTTATAAGAAGAAACAAAAGTTTTTTCGATACTAAAGCTAATGAGGAAACTGAGTGTTTTAAGTGTCACAAAAGGGTCATTTTGCTAAAGAGTATTTTTCAAAAACTATCTCTGAGCCCTCATACAAACCCTCAGGTTCAAATCGGTCCTTAGCTTTTAGAAAATTTCAACGAAAAGTCTATCAGTCTCATCAAAATTTCCAAAACAAGTCTTACCAAAAAAAATTGCGATTTTGAAGCTAAGTATAGGAAAGCCAAGGCTAAACTAGCACTTCCTGAGGCCAATCCCTCAGAAACAACAAACAATGATAAATCCGTGCAGGGTAAAAACAAGGGCCTGGTAGCTGAAGTCTTTGACTTGGATGAAGAGCCAGTCTCCTCAGATGATGAAATGGTGCAAGTCAGTGCACTGATGGCTCTCTCAGAAGAGGATAAGCTAGCTTTTGGGAAGAATCAGGCTAGGAATGGTGAATGGGTCAATATCACAATGAAGAAGGTAAACATTTTACTTTCTATGGATTATGATTCTGATTGGCAGTCCTTTATGAACTATATCAATGTTGACCTTAAGTTTGTAGAGGAGCAAAGATTAAATCTTTTTTCTAAATACAACAAGTTAAGTTTTGAATTAAACAAGTGTAGGTATGAACTGCTTCTTTTAAAACAAGCCAAGCTTGAGGATGTTACACTGCAAATTCAAAACACTTAATTAGTTAAAAGAAATCAAGCTCTTCATGAAGAACTTAAAAAGGAAAAAGATATTATTGAACGTTGGACTGCTAAGAATCCTAGAGTCTTTGACACTGTTCAAGCCCCTAGTAGCAAAAAGAGAATCCTAGGTGAAGATCATCTCACTGATTCTCTCAGTGTAGACCAAAGCCCAAAACCATTCGTGTCTGCTGGTATGCCCTCTAAAAAGGAGTTAATGCCAAAACCCAGCGATTGGGTTGAAAGGGTAAACCCTGAGAGTAAGCTTCCAAATTTTGATTCTGGAAGGATTCTTGAGCTTGAGAGTCAAGCTCTCAAGACCATGCTTGGACTCCCTGATGTACCCATTAGTACTGAACACATCACTGAGTCTGAAGCACCACTTCCGCCTCTGAAACCTCTTTAGGGTGCTGCACCTAGCTCAAAGCTTACTCCTTTAAAATTTAACCCTCACTCTCTAAAAGAACGTTCAGGTCTAGGCAGAACCATTTTGAAAAGGCCAGCAAAACCAACCCAAGAAGATTCAGTTCCTACTGAGACTTCCACATCTTAAGTTCCTACTGAAGAAGGTCAAATCCAAAAATTGACTGAACTTGTGAGGAAGTTGGCTGAAAAGATGAACTCTATTGAGAAAGCTCCTGATTCAATAATCAAGGAACCTAAGTCAGCCTCTCTACTTCATCAAGGTCAAAATAAAACACCAAGGATAAACAGAAATGTGATCTATGCCATTATACCAGCCATAGCACTGATAATTGCTACATAATCCTTTTTTTCATGATCTGCAAAAAGGATGATCATAAAACTTCTGATCACTTACAGTATGTAAGATCATCTAGTGAAGCAAGTCATACCAATATTGGTCATCAGTATGCTTCATCATCAAAGCAGGGTCAAAGACCTAAAGCTATACCTTTTCCTCCTTGCTCACGTTATGGCTTTAATGATCATCTTCCTGATGACTGTCTCATGAACACATGCTATGATATATGTCAAAATCTAGCTCATGAGACATCTCAGCATGATAGAGTCATCCAAGTATGGAGAAGTTCAAAAAAGCCCCGCATCACTGAGTCTTCCTCAGTCTGCAAATGCAAAACTTGTGGTAGCACACTACACTCAACCAATGACCATGAATCACTTGCTAAGTTTAAGCAGACCATCAGACCCAAGCCCACTAGTAAGTGGGTCAGCAAGAGAAACTAATTTCGTTTACTATTTGTGTAGAGACACGCCAGGGAGCCTATTTAGCATCTAGATAGTGGATGTTTAAGGATCATGACTGGTGTTAAGGATTATCTGCACAAGTATGTAAAGCAAACAGGACCCAAGGTAGTATTTGGTGATAACTCATCATGTCCCACTGAAGGTTATGGTTGATGTGCAATGGTATAGTTTTCTCTATAATAGCTTATGTCAATGGTCTGAAATACAATCTCATCAGTGTTAGTCAGTTATGTGATGCTAAGTACATAGTACAGTTCAATGATAAACAAGGTACCATTTTCAATGCCAACAAAGAAGTTGTTTTAATAGCTCCCAGGAGAGATGATGTATATGTTCTTGACATGTCAACTCTTTCTTAGAATGGGACATGCCTAAGAGACTCTCTCATTTAAACTTCAAAAATATAAACAAATTGGCAAAATGAAACAAAGTCCTTGGTTTACCATCACTGGTTTTTGCAAAAAGATAAACCATGCTTAGCCTATGAAAAAGGCAAACATCATAGAGCATCATTTAAAACAAAACAAAATTTCTCCATCAAAAGCTGCCTTCACCTCCTCATATGGATCACTTTGGACCTGTCAGTCCAAGATCAATCCAGCGTAAGAAGTATACACTGGGCATTGTTGATGAGTTCTCAAGATACACTTGGGTATACTTTCTTTTCAAAAAGAGTCAGGCAACTGAAACCATAATGTCATTCATCAGGATGATTGAAAATCAGAATGACATTAATGTTAAACAAATCATAACTGACAATGGTACTGAGTTCAGAAATCAAGAGCTTAAGGGTTTCTATGATGAAAAGGGAATTTCCCAAAATTTCTCATCTCCTTATACCCCTGAACAAAATGGGGTAGCTGAAAGGAAAAACATAACTCTCATTAAGGATGCAAGAACCATGTTAAATGGCTCTTCACTCTTAAAGCACTTTTGGACTGACGCTGTTAAAACAGCCTGATACACTCAAAACAGGTCAATCATTGTCAAGAGGCATAACAATACCCCATATGAGATCTTCAAAGGAAGACTTCCTGATATCAGCTACTTTCATGTGTGTGGGTGTCTTGTGTTCATTCACAATCACAAGGATCACTTAGGAAAATTTGATGCAAAAGCTGATGATGGATATTTCTTAGGTTACTCACTGATATCCAAAGCCTTCAGGGTGTTTAACACCAGAAGACAACAAGTTGAGGAAACCTTTCATGTCACCTTTGATGAAAGTTCAGAAAGCATCATGTTTACCAATACCTCATTGGAGGAAATAGGAATTGATAACTCATCAAGATACCCTCCTGATGAGTTCAACACTGAAATCAATTCTTCATATCAAGTTGATGTTGATATCTCATACTATGTTTTGCCTCACAACCTTACTCAACCAACAATCAGTGAATTTATTGATACTCCATCAGTCCCTACTAGGATAGGCAATACTAAACCAAATGTTCAGGAACCTGTAATTCATGAACCACAACCTGAACAAAGCATCTCAACAGATGATCTAAATGATTCTGTGGCTCCAAAGACGAACCCATTCTTGAGTTTCCAGTGACCTCATCAAGCTCAGATCCTAGACCACAAAGTAAGTGGACAAGATCTCAAGACAATGAGCTTGTGAACATCATTGGTGAACCCACCGAAGGCATGCTCACAAGGAGTATGTGTTAGGAATTAGAAATTCCATAGTGAAGTATCGGTCACCCCAAATATAATCTAGCATAAGTTAGATCGTAGACATATCGTTAGTTATGTTATTTGTTAGTTTATTAGTTAGTTATTAGCGTAGTTTAGTTTAGTGCAACACAGTGGAAGAAGGATGGGTCTTTACCCACTGTATGCCTGATCCACAGCCCGTCAGGAGGGCGTATTGTTTGTAACTATAAATACCCCTTCCATCCTTGGAAGGGGTGATGCTTCTTTGAATCTAACCTTGCATTTTGTATTACAACTCTCTAACAAGAACACCCTCTCCTCTCTTTCTCTCTCTAAGATGGCATACTTGATTCATCACCATCCAAGGCCACCCGAATCATCATCAACACAATATATTTATGATCCTACAAATGGTATAAAGAGCCAAGGTTATTGTGTTGTGTTGATTTGTGTGGTTTCGTTCCATGGTTATTGTGTTTTATTGATTTATGTCGGATTTGTATTTGTTGTTGAAACTGTTTTTGTATCTTTTATGGTCGGAAAATGTTTTTCCCATTTCTTATCATGGATAGACAGTCTTTTTTAACAACTTTTGCGTATCTCTTTTGGTAAAAAATGTCATTTGGTCTATTCTTGCTTTCAAATCTGTCTTGTGTCACTAATATTGTCCAAACTGTCATGTGTCAATAATATTGTCCAAAACATATCATCATTATATGATTTTTTTTGTACCAAATCCGTGAACTATTGTGGACATCTGGTCAGTTCCATGGGTCAAAATGAAGATTTCATATGCATTTTCTGGGTTTGCTATGAAAATGGTCGGAAACTTGGTCGAAAAAATCGTCGACAAAAAGTCAAAAAGTCAAAAGCGACTTGTCTTGACAAGTTGTCTAGATTCATTATATTCAAAGCGAGTTGACTATTGAGTCAACTGCAGTAGCGAATTGTCATAAGGTTAATGTAGCGATTTGTCAATTAATGTCATGAAGCGAGTTGTGTTTGAAATGGAAGCGGTTTGTCACTTTATTGAAAGCGACTTGAGTTATAAAGCGACTTGACTCATGACCCTTGACTGAAGTGACTTGACAGAAAGGTAGAAGAAGAATCGTCTATGACCACGACCGCAATATAACAAGAGCACGACAACAAATACCTTATACCATTTACCAAACTACACTCGACCTCAGCCACAATGTTGCATCATCAGTCCATGACCGAAAAAGAAAATGAAATGAATCGAAAAAGTTTCATCACATCCGAAACAAAAACTCCAACAACAAATTCCAATATATCCTAACCTTATATCATTCAACTCCAAAACCTTCTATCTCATCTCCAATCTTATCTAAGACTCAAAAAGGAAATATTATTAAAAAAATCTCAGATTTATTTTCGTGTTAATTATTGAAACATCAGCCTTTATCAAGAGTCTTAACACACGAAACAATATCATCATTGATCTAAGTTTTGAAGTTTTAATTCAATTGATATTCAAACATACAAGAATAAGAGATATAACAATTATGTTAATCCGTTTTTCTTCACTCAATGACCAAAAACAGTAAACAAATCTAAGTAACCTACCTGAGACCTTTTTTATGAGATCTTGAAGTCATCTTTCTCTGCTCACGTTCAAAACAAGGAACAAACGGGATTTTTTGTTGTTTACTTAACGGTAACAGCTCAATGAAATCAAAAGAAGGAATCGATATACGCTTGGTTTTCACAAACATATTATTGTTTTTGACTGATTGGTAGAGATGGATGGAAGATGAGATGAGACATGAAATAAGATTTGATTATTACTGGGTTTGGTGAAAGAATCGTATATTGGTAGGCAGAGTATATTAGGAGTATACTATGTGAGTTAGGGTTAGGTAATGACTGATAATTAGGGTATCACACCTTATATAACCGGTTGTTAAAACTCCTCATGGATCGGGTATTTTTTTTGTTGGACCGGGTTTTGATGTCATGAGGCGTGGGCTGGTATACCACAAACATGGACTTGGGCTTTGGAATTAATTTACTCGTAGGCTGAAGCAATACGTGACCACTTTCATTATCTTGTTTTGGCTGAAGCAAATCTAATGTGATATGTGATAAATAAATTTTGATAAAATTTGATGTGTGGTGTATTTGGTCTCATAAATTTTCATGGAAGGATACATAATTCACGTCTTGAATTGATGGTTAAACATGGTGGACTAAGGGGTTTGCTTGAGTACGGTATCTCTCTAAGTGGTCTTTTCGGCACCACAAAATGTGAATGATACTTCAAAGTCTAAGCAAAATCTTTCAAGAATATTCAGCGCCAGTCATGACTTTTCAAGATGTTTGCTTATGACAAGAACTTCTCGTGCAGATGGTCGTACACGTTATGATGCTTCCGAAAGTTCAAAACCATCATGGGGGAGAAACGTGTACTTTAATGTTTTACGGTCAACCTTCAGAGGAGAGTAGTGTATACTACTCGACTTAGTATGGTTTGTGAAGTTATCTACATATGGGTAAAGAATTGTTGATGATAGAGAATGAACCGTTGTTAAAACCGTTGCATGTTCCCCTAAAACAGATCTTCACCGAAACCAAAGTTGTCATAACACGTTCAAACTAACATTGTTTACGGTTTAGTCTTGATTTTGTAAAATCCCGCGAAAGAATCTATTTCTCGGTTTAAATCATAGACTTGTAAAATCCCGTAACAATGGAAACATCCTGGTAAAACTAAAGTGCATTTCCGGATCTATCTTACGGTTTATTCTTGGTTTTGTAAAATCCCGCGAAAGAAACTATTTCTCGGTTTAAACCATAGAGTTGTAAAATCCCGTAATGATGGAACCATCCTGGAGAAAGGAAAGCGTATTTCGGGATCTTATTTGATGTTGGTGCTACGGTTTCTGTTTCTAAGAAGAGATAAAAGGGTATACTTCATGAATTGGACGTGTGTTTGGATATTCGTCATGGCAGTTTGGTTATTACATGGTTTTACGGGGTTATGTGCTTTTAACCATGGTAGGGATGAAAACCATTATCATAGTTCACTTAAAACGTCAAAGAAGGCTAGATGTGAGCTTTTAACCAGAAGATGTGACAACGGGGTTAATTCACTATTATTTATTTGAGGTTGAAGTGAAATATCACGGGCAAGTGTACTTAGTATCTGAAGGTATCGGGGATGGTTGGATGAAGATTCTTCATGATCCTTGTTCGAGTTATTATCAAAAACGAAGACTTGGAAATCTAGTTATTATTGGGTGACTTTTTCCATTTCTTTTACCACTTGGGAGAATTGGGCTCGTACCACCACAAAATAACTATCACTTTAAGGAGTTACGTTGTAGTGCTCAGTGTCACATTCAATTGTGGATTTTCGAGAGGTGATGTACGTCTTATACTTGATGGTTGGTTGGATGAAGAGTATAGATTACTTAGAGATTCAATGGAGGATGAAGTATCGGCACCGTTCTTTGTTACATATGTGCAAGTTTAAGTCACGAGTTCGGGTTAGTTTACTTCAAGGTCAAATTCATCATATTGGGTTTTCTCCATCAGTTGTCACAACAAAGAGCCTACTGAATGATAATGGGGTGATTACAAGTTTCGCCAATAGATGATGAAAAGAGAGAGATTATGATGTTTGAACACAACAGTTCAAGCCTCGTTCCTCAAAGAAAAGAAAAGTGTACGCTTCATTGCGCTTTATCTTCTGAAGAAGAGAAATCTTCTCTATTATGACCATTCTCATCAACATGCTTCATGCTTTTTCCATGCTCTTTCAGTGATCAAGTGAACCGTACTACCGTTGCTAGTACTCTTATTCCACTTGCTCAATATAATGACGATGGCGACATCATGTGCTAAATTTTGCGGGGGAGAAGTGTGAATAGAATACTTTTGGATGATATTCACTTACTTAATCAAGAATGGCATCTCCGTATGCAATTCTTAAGGGGGAGAAGAAGTGTGATAATACTGCATGGTTGATTGATATATGAGAATAAATGGTCATACGGCTCCTAACTATTGGAAGAACCGAGCTTCTTCTTGTCGGGTCATCTTCATCATGTCTTTGATAGAGATGATGGTGTGTAAGTTTGTACTACGTATTCCTCTTAAAAGTTCCACACCATCTAGTTCTCTATCAAAGCAAGAGTGTTTTCTGACGGCCACCTCTAGATCGAATTCTGAAATTGACCAACGAGAAAAGCGATTATGACTAACATATTAACGAAGCAAGAGTATTCTTCTAAGAGCCGTTGGTTGACATCTTCTCACGGACTAATGAGATTAATGACAAAGTGCTTCCAGTTGCGGGGCTGATTTCCTTGATGAACATCCTTCTGTTCTTCTTTGATTGGGAGGGATTTGAGTTAAGGGGATTTGCTACATCTAAGTTAATGAGAATGCATTTGGTGAGAAGAAGATGTTAACATTCTATTCCCCAAACGGACAATCTTGAAGAAGGTCGACTCTACAGTCTGTTCTGCATTTTTTGCTACATGTTAGAAGACTAAAGACGAGTTACATTTAAAGATCTAAAGACTGCTTCTTAATTCAAGCATTCATCAAACAGATTGTTGGTTTAGGGGAGAGCTCTAATTGGGGGAGTGTGATAAGTCAGATTTAATCCCTAATTAGATTTTCTCACGTTATTCTTTAGCAAGTTGATTCTCACAGATACAAGCTAATGATGTTCTTCTCAAAATATTTCCAGTATACGGGTGTATAATGTGTTGCTGATTCTGAAGTATCAAAACCAGCAAGGGGGAAGGAGACACGTATCTAAACGCGAGTAAACTTGATGAACTTAATACTTCTAAGTGATTGAAGATATCACGGGAAGACAAATGTCATTACGGTAGGGAAACTCAATTTTTGACTCATGGCGTTTAGTGTTCTTATTCCAACTATGTGAGGGAAGAGATGGAAGAGTTAGTCTCTGGTGATAAAAGAGGTACACAAGTGTGTGATGATTTCGATGCTATCGAAATCATCATGGGAGAGAGATTGTGTACATTGGGGATGCTCAGCTGTTTCACTTGAGTGCTTAATCAGTGATTCAGAGATATAATCACTTATTCCAGAGTTGACATCCGCAGAGATAGTCATCCCAGAGATAATCGATGATTCACCGCTTCTTCAATGATATCGGTTATTCTCTCTTTGTGCATTCGGTACCGGGTTCTTGAGCTTCATACACTTTCTTTAGGGGAGAAAAGTATACATGGGGTTATTCTTTGGCTATTGAACTTAATCGCTACTTCGATGGTATAAGTTTCTACGTCTTCGGTATATGTGTATTCGGGTTCGTGAGCTCTAGTCTAAGAGATTGACTGCATCAATTCATCTACTTGGGGGAAGTGGTCTCTTGACAACTTTTTGGTATGGATCGCTTCAGACTTTAGTTGAATGAAACTTGAGAAGAATTATTTATGTGTGGGATGATACGTTGCTGTTCTTTTGGATGATATAACCTCGAACGAAGAATCACAAAGATCATTCTTAAAAGGAGCAGCAAGATAGATGATAATGGTGTGCTTCCTTGTGCACCTGGCTAAAGCAAGCTTGAAATAGAGCTTCGAATCTGCTCAACATAAGGATTTTCGGTTTGGGGGGAAGTTGCCAAAGTCTCTCTTTCTCAAAGGCTCGGGTTCTATCTTCTATTCTAGAGCCTCGGAAGCTTTGGTGGCGGAAGTTTAAGAGATGACGAATTCTATCTTCTACGACGTGTTGTTCGATATCCTTATCTCGGTACTCGTATCATCATCTTGTTAAACTATATCATCTACTCTATCTGTAAATATTTATCAAAAACCAAATACAAAAATATAAAACCAACAAAAAGAAAATAGAAAATTTTAAAACCAACAAAAACCCGTAAAAATCAAAAAAATTTGAAAAATCAAATACCAAAAATATGTTTTCTCAATCCATGTTTTCTGATATCGATAACATCTACGGTCTTAGAAATGTCATTCAACAATGGCACGGGACCATAGATGAAGTTCGAGCAGATGGTGTAAATATTTTTTCCAAAACATGTCTCAAAATATGGCTTGCAGTTACTTCGGACTGTAACCCGCGCTAAAACCATGGTTTGCTATTATTTCTGATAGCAACCCGCTCTTCAAGAAAGGAAAGTGCTGCGCTAAACCAATTTTCAAAATTCGTGCCCTTATCCTAAAACAAAATGAGGAAAGTATGTCGAAGGACTGTTGTTCCTACTCAAATATTTTTCCTTCTAAAATTCTCCAGAAAAATATTTGTTTTAAAAAATTGGTGGAAAATGAGTTGCTTGAAAATCCATCAGATTAAGAGTTTTAGTTAAATTTGAAAATTCAATCAACGACTTTAGAGCTTTTTAAAATTTTTCAGAAAATGAGTCATTGATTGAGGGGGAGAATGTTCTTCAAATTTACATCATCTAACGGGCTTTCTTAATTATCCTACGTGCTTAATTAAAAATGAAATTTGCCTATGTCAAAGGACTATGAAATTAGGATATGATTGTTAGGATTAGATGATTAGAGTTTGATGAACACATTATTCCCATGCCTTTACATGATCTGAATGATATGTTGAATTGACTTTTATTAGTCGATTGCTGTTTGGGTGTTGTCGACCACCATATAACTGTTTGTGTTGACTAACATATGCAGATAAGATGGTTATAAGAATGTTCCCGATCCGGATCCCACAATAGAAGATGATTGGATGCCGAAAGGAAGGGTGCCTATATCTTGGGTTGACAAAAGAAGAAACGGAGCTTAATTTGACCTCTATGGAGAGTTGGCATGAAAAAAATGCAACGTAAGAGGTCTCACTGCATCAGTAAATGGATTTCTTCACCATCAAATGAAGAAACGTAACTTAATTGAACCTCTATGGAGAGTTGGCATGACAAATGCAACGTCGTCAGAGGTCTCGCTACATCAGCAGATGGTTTTCTTCCAACCTTCAGCAACAACAACAAAAGCAACTCAACCACCTAACGTATCTGTGTGCAGGATAATAGTGATGATACCATTTTCTTAAAACAATTTTGAAAATTGAAAAATTTTGTTTTGAAAATAAATTGGACTTAATCTTGGAAATCACCGGACTTCATTTTATAAAAACTTAAGTCACTCAATCATCGACTACGGTCATCGATTGAGGGGGAGAGTGATTTAAAATAAAATATTTCCAAACAATATTTCATCAATCAAGTCCGTTTGTACAAAATAAGTGATGACCTAAAGATTTAATGTTATGTCATGGTATGATTTTCTTTAAAACTCAAAGATCTTTCAAAATGATATTTTTTCTGTTCTTGTTTGATTGTGAAATTGTTTTATTTTACTGAAAGATCTCTTAAAACTATCATACATGACACTAACAATCTTTAACATTCTTAATTGGTCCATATCAGTCATTTTTCAAAATTAAATTTTGCCAAGTCTTTCCCCAAATTTTTCTAAATGATTTAAATCAATTAGGATCACAAATCTCAATTGGTTTGAAATTTTTGATCGGGGGAGAGATCGTGATTTAAATCTCAAATCGGTTCTAAAAAGGGTGATTGTTTCAAAAGCACTCCTTCCTTCATGTGATAAACGATTTCAAATACATGATGCACATGATTGTGGAGGAGCATTTAACCAAAAACTAGATAAGGATTTAAACCAGGCACATTTTCTCCCATGTTTTCTAAACCTTATTAAATCACTTGGGATCCAAAATCTCAAAGGGTTTGATATTTTTGATCGGGGGAGAATTTGTGATTTAATTACGAAATCTGATAAATAATGATCGATTTGATTCAAATGTGCATGCTGCTCTCCCATATGTGCTAAACGCTTTCGAATCTCGAAGCACATATTGAGGGGGAGCATTTCCAAAGAAAACAAACTTTCAAGGTACAAAGATTTCTATGTTTCAACATAAGTACCTTGATTGATTTTCTAATGGTTTTTAATAGCTTTTGTGATCGTGGATGTACTTCAAAAGAACTCTTTCCTCTATGTGATAAAATGATTTCAAATATCCTACCCACATATTGAGGGGGAGAATTTACCAAAGAAAATCAAATGGCTTTTTCCACGGAAATTGAGATCAAAGAAATTTTTCTAAGACCTCTTGCCTCCATGTGCTAAACAATTTCAAAATCACATGCACATGTTGAGGGGGAGCATTTCTAAATGATCAAAAAAAATTAAGGTACCAAATGTTTTGATTTTATATCACAAGTACCTTGATTGATTTTTCCAAATGATTTTTCAATTGGCTTCAAGAAAGAATGAACAATACCAAAAGACCGACCAATTTACTTTATGCATGGTGTTATAAGGATAGTTAGGTTAGGTATTCGTTCCCACAATCCCGCCAGAGCCGAGGGATCTACCAGAACAATCCACTAGATAGTGTAGAGTCCTTAGGTATGATGAAAAAAGGAGAAAAATGAGAATATGGGAAGAGTGCCGACTGAGACAGAGCTAGTACTGGAACAAACCCAACAAGGTTCTAGTAATGAAGTCTCGGTAAGCACTGAAGGGGTTAAAGAATGAAAAAAAAATAAATGTGAAAAGGGTGAAAAGAAATAGCTCTCCAATAATTCAACCTTAGGGCAGAAACCGGGTTCAATACATATGCTACTGGTGGTTACTGAGGTAACACTGGTATTGAAGACAAGACGTCATGGACCCAGTGACGCACTGCACTATAACTTCCCAAGCTACTCAAGTTTCTCTTAAAAGGGCTTGTTTCATTCTCACGGGGAACCTACATAATCTATCGACTTTCTCTTAGAGATTGTTGATATTGAAGAAGGAGACCCTCTCCCTAGTCTCCGGCATAGGAACCAAATATGCACGATTGAGTCTAGAGCCACGAGATCATCCACAATATCTCATTAGGACACAAAATTAATGAAGACTTGCTGTTTCACACAATGTGGAAAGTAAGAATATATTAAGAGTTCTACGCATTATCCTTGTGGTATTGCCAGAACATCCGAGTGATATGAAAATATTCACGATGAAGATGGAAATCCTTCTAGAGCCAACATCAAACAAGCTCTTGGTGGGTGACATGTGAGATCTTTTCTGAAGATCAAGCTTGTGACAACTGGATAGAAACAATGGGGCGATTCACTCTTGAATCAACCTTGGTCCAGGATGTGAATTGACGAATACTTTTGGAAAAACCGTTCGATGTGCAAATCTTCTTTTCTCTAGCACATCGAATGTGTATTCATGTTTTCAAACACAAAAAGTATCTCTGATTGAAAAAATACTTTTGGAAAACCGTTCGATGTGCAAATCTCTTCTTTTCTCTAGCACATCGAATGTGTATTCTC
The DNA here is from genome assembly GCA_910596185.1 of Chrysanthemum makinoi. Lineage (NCBI taxonomy): Eukaryota > Viridiplantae > Streptophyta > Magnoliopsida > Asterales > Asteraceae > Chrysanthemum > Chrysanthemum makinoi. The sequence goes on from OU343219.1 coordinate 41,056,654, forward strand.
TTTCAAATACAAAAAGTATTTTAAATTGAAAATTTATCTTTCACATAAAACCTTCGTCGTATTGCAAAAATCTTTCTTCTAAGCAATACGCGATTGTTTTCAAATCAATTTTTCATCAATCAGTGAATCTTAATTCGTTGGTTCACTCACTCTGTGTTGTCTTCTTTGAGACGTTCCAGTTTGAGAACAACTAGAACAGCTGCGAAACCCTGTCAAGGATATTTTTCGGAATTATACCTGATCACAGGCAGTACTTGTACTGATCAATGGGGAACCGTGGGCTGTGTACTCAATTCAACGAAAGTGATCAAAGACACTTTCGTGTTTTTTATTACAAACTATTGTTTGCAGGTACATTTGGACGGTGGCAGCTGATCAGAATTGAGAAGTCAATCCAAAGCCGCATGCTCACAACATCTACACTTAATTGAAGAAATCATGACTAGCGCATATCTACATAACCTGGCTCTGATATTTTTATACTATGCTTCTGCTACGCTGCTGCAAATATCATGAACCAGTAAAGCTTCTGCTAATCTGATGGAAAGATTTCATGATCCTGAAAGTTTGAGCATGTCGGTCCAAAAGTCACAACATCACATGAAGGCAACACAACAAAGGGTGATCCAGAGATTTACTGTGGCTGATGATCTCAATGAAAGCTCAAAGATCATCAAAGATGTGGATAAGACCTCCACTTAAAGTACAAAGCAGTCGGACTTTGAAGAATCACTGCTAAAGCACAAAGATTGCGGATGTGAAGAATTAAAGTCTACGAGCTCAAGACTGAAGATAAAATAGAATGCTAGGATTCAAAATGTAAATCATGGGGTGACCTCCCTTAGGGGGAGATTGTTAGGAATTAGAAATTCCATAGTGAAGTATCGGTCACCCCAAATATAATCTAGCATAAGTTAGCTCGTAGACATATCGTTAGTTATGTTATTTGTTAGTTTATTAGTTAGTTATTAGCGTAGTTTCGTTTAATGCAACACCGTGGAGGAAGGACGGGTCTTTACCCACTGTATGCCTGATCCACAGCCCGTCAGGAGGGCGTATTGTTTATAACTATAAATACCCCTTCCATCCTTGGAAGGGGTGGTGCTTCTTTGAATCTAACCTTGCATTTTGTATTACAACTCTCTACAAAGAACACCCTCTCATCTCTTTCTTTCTCTAAGATGGCATACTTGATTCATCACCATCCAAGGCAACTCGAATCATCATCAATACAATATATTTATGATCCTACAGTATGGCTGCTAAGTTATCATCAACTTCAGCTAATGAATGTCTATATGCTGATTTTCTATCAGAAATAGAACCCAAAAGTGTCACTGAAGCTCTAAAACATCCTAGCTGGGTTCAGGCTATGCAAGAAGAACTTCAACAGTTTGATAAAAACAAGGTCATGACCTTGATCAAATGTCCTCAGGATGTCATTTGTATAGGAATGAAGTGGGTTTTCAGAAACAAAACTGATGAAAACGACACTATCATAAAAAAAAAAAAAGCCAGACTTGTAGCTAAAGGTTACAGTCAACAAGAAAGCATTGACTATGATGAGACATTTGCTCTTGTTGCAAGAATGGAAGCCATCAGGATGTTCCTTGCATTTGCAACCTACATGAATTTTAAAGTTTACCAAATGGATGTAAAAAGTGCTTTCCTAAATGGTGAACTCAAGAAAGATATGTATGTTCAGCAACCTCCTGGCTTTGAGAGTAGTGAGTACCCTGACTATGTCTGCAAGCTTGATAAAGCCCTATATGGACTAAAACAAGCTCCCAGAGCATGGTATGAAACTCTCTCAGCCTTCCTGATTCAAAACAAGTTTGTCAGAGGAAAGATAGACAACACACTGTTTATCTATAGGACAAAACAAGATGTGATACTAGTCCAAGTGTATGTTGATGACATCATCTTTGGCTCAACAAATTATACTCTTTGAAAATAGTTCAAAAAAGTTGACAAAGAAATTTGAAATGAGCATGATGGGTGAACTCACATACTTCCTTGGACTACAAATCAGGAAAAGTGATAAAGGAATCACCATCAGTCAAGAGAAATATACCAGAAATCTCTTGAAGAAATATGAGATCTCTGACTGTGCTTGAGTGAAGACACCAATGGTCCCTCCAAATAACCTTGGACCTGATCTCACTGGCAAATCAGAAAATGAAACTCATTTCAGGGGGATTGTAGGATCACTGATGTATCTAACTGCTTCCAGACCAGACATACAATTCTCAGTATATCTAATAGTAAGATATCAGTCCAGTCCCAAAGAATCCTATCTCACTTCAACCAAAAGAATCCTCAGATACCTGAAGGGAACTCCAAGCCTTGGACTCTACTATAAAAAAATTTCTTCGTTTGACCTCAAAGGATATTCTGACTCTGATTATGCAGGCTGCAACATGGACAAAAAAAGTACCTCAGGGTCCTGTCAGTTTCTTGAAGGAAAGCTGGTTTGTTGGAGTGCTAAAAAGCAACAATCAGTGGCTATGTCTTCTGAACCGTGAATATGTAGCAGTACTGCAGGTGTCTTTGCCAATGTGCTATGGATGAAAAGTCAACTCAGTGACTATGACATCCATTACAAGATGGTACCCTTCTTTTGTGATAACACAAGTGCTATAGCAATCTGCAACAACCCTGTCCTTTACCAAAGAACCAAACACATTGATATCAGATATCATTTTATCAGGGACCACATCATAAAAGGACACATAGAACTCTATTTCATCCCTACTAAATATCAGCTTGCTGATATCTTCACCAAACCTTTGGATGAACCTACCTTCAGAAGACTGAAAGCTGAATTAGGAATGCTTGACATTGAAGTCAGCAACCTGATAACCAATCCTGATCTCAGCATGTTCTCTCTAAAATGTTCCCTGATCCCTAAACAAAACCCCAAAATCATCTTCTCACTGAATGAGTCAGAATCATTCGAGGTCTCTGACATTAGACAAAGAGCATTGAATGAGTAACTAAATGCTCTAAGTATTTCAGTTACTTAATGTCCTAGGTTGGTAAACTAACCAATTTAATATAGGAATATATGTCTCTTAACGCTTTTGTCATCCATGTCATGGGTCCCTCAAACCTTACCTCATCCCACTTGGCATTAAATGCCTTGTCTCACAAAAAATATCCTTATGATATTTTAAACCTGCAAATGTACTTTTACTGTGCACTGCAACTGTTTCCTTGAAAAATGTAAGAAAACTGCGAGTACTAGAGTGGCTGCATTAAATGAGGAAAATAAAACGTTTTCAAAATCCGACTTTACAAATCCTCACATGTGCAAAATTCACCCCTTCACCACTCTATGAAAACTCTTGTCATAAACACATAAACATGCACACAATTTGATTTCTGCAATTAAACGATGTCAAAATCTTTTCAAAACTCAGAAACATCTGTGTGTTCTTATCATCAAAACCAATTTTAAGCAAAAATCTACTCTGAAACAATCTACAAGAGTTTTCATCACAAATTCTTAAAAGAAAGTAACCTCTTTGATTGTTCTTGTCAAAAAAATTATTATCAAAAACCATAAAATCACTTTCTGAATGGAAATGGCAAGAACACAAAGCCTTCAGTTTGCACCTCAGTGGGTAGGCATACTTGAAAATGTTGAGTTTAAAACGAACAACGTTATAGGAAATTTTTAATACTCACATGATGTCCCTAACCTATAAGGGAATCATGAAATTTTTGCTCAAGTGCCCACTCAAACAGGTCTTTATTCAGTCCCCCTCTATACTGTACCAAAATCTCCATGGGAGTTTCGGGCAACTGCAGTGGCCTATGACCCGACACCCTCAAGTGATAAGACAGACCTTAGACCCCTCAGGGAGTTTCTAATCAAATTCTCAATTTTAAATGGGGAACAATCAGTCACCCCTGGACTATAAAACTTTTTGTACCTCTACAGGGCTTGACTATAATGCAGGAAATTATGCTGCTCACCCTGACCCAGCCACTGTTAAGGCTGAGCTAGGTAAAATTGCTTTAGATCTAATTTTTTTTGACAAAACCCCAGTCACCAATAATTCCTTTCCCGTGGCTTGGAGGATCCTGTTCACATTCGTGATTCAGGTTCTCAGAGGGAACCATTCATCCACTGAACAGATTAATTTTATTCAGTTGATGATGGCATACAGTTTGATGACTGGGACTGATGTTGACATAAGGGAGATCATTTACAGTGATCTCGTAACCAAGCTACAGAGCAAAACTAGGGAAAAATACGTTTCGTACCCTAGGTTTGTCTCTTGTACTTTAGAAGTGTTATTGGGTTGCAATTATCCTCAGGAATATAAATATTGTTCTTTACCTGGCACCCTGAGCGCTTCAAATTTTCAAAAGGACCCATCACTTGTCAATGAAATAGAATTGACGGCCCATATGGTTGCTGTAAACAACCAGAGGGACTTATTATCTCCAAACCCTGCTCCCAAAAATAGAAAGGGGAAGTGTCAGACTGGGACTAAAACAAAACCCAAGTCTCAGGGCCCTGAGGCTTCTGGAGCACAACTTAAAAGGTGAAGAAAGCCCCATACTGATAAGACACCTAAGAGCGACCAAGCAACAACAACCCTACTGACAATGAAGGACACTGATACATCACAATCAGTGCCCTTGGTCCCACAGACTACTCCCCAAGATCCAGAGGGAAACTGATGTGCTACGTGTGTACAAGTTTTAAATTTATAAAAGGTGAATTACTAATATTACCAATAACATATACGAGCAAGGGCACTCGTCCGTTATAGCAAAATTAAGAAGGTAAGTCGAGATCGTTCACAGGGATTTGAGTGAATCTTATTAACAAGTTTTAATCAATAGAGTCTATCCAAAACATATAACAACAACGAAATAGATATAATGAAATTCAGATGATTAAAAACTACACTTGCTTAAACTAGTTTCATATCTTAGATTAGTGTGATTGTGTTAACCTCTTAACATGTTGTTTGTGATAATTAGTTGGTGTACTAATCTATTGTTCTTACAAGTTAAACCTTCGTCAAGATTTTAGTTTATAAAAACAAGCATTACGTTTAACCAATCAATTCAAAATCAATTCAAGTTTCATAAGTTCATTTTCATAAACTTAAACACAAAAACATCTACTTGTTTCATCAAATTGCTTAAGAAATGGTCAATACAAAAGGTAACCGATTATAGACAAAAGACTACAATTGATTCTCAACAACTAATCTTACGACCTTTTAGATGTTTCCAATCAATCCAATTTGATAATCAAAAAGCGTTTTTATTACAACCACACCTTAGTTCCTTTGTTTAATCAAGAATAATGGGTAAAAACAATCATCCATAGACAAAATGATTATAACTAGTTGAATAACAATAAGTTCTTTCGACCTCTATGATTACTATCAATTGTCAAACTTGATTAACAAATGTCACTATGAAACTTTAGCACAATTGGATCTTAGAATTAACTTAAAACTGAATTAAAACATGTTAACACAATCACTAACTAATCATATGATAATCAACATCATTTAAGCAAGTGTATATAGAAACTAGCCACTCATAGCAAACATGAACATAAACTCAGAACTTTGAACATTAGAAAACATGATTAAAAGTCTTACAATGCTTGGAATAAGATTACAAATGGTGAAATAATGATTCCCAAAGTATTGGGGTAGACTTCTTGGTGACTTGGCCTCCAAATGTGGAACTTCTGTAACTTCAAACTTTCCTGGACTTCTAAGGACGAATTTGAGAGCTTAAGAGCTTTGTTTGATGAGTAGAGAGAGTTGTATTGAAGTGTATGTCTCATATGCTCACAAAAGGCCTCTATTTATACTAGTTCCAAGGCCTCGGGTATTAATTGCTGAACTTGGCCTCCAAGGAGTTAGGAAGGGACTAGAATACACCAAGAGAAGGACCTAGAATCGTTTGGATGCAAAGGGGAAACTTAGTGATGAAGATTTGGCAGATACAGGTCTTCTAACCGGATCGGTTACATGACCAACCGATCCGGTTGGTCTTCTACAAGGAACCAACCGTTTCGGTGCGGGCGGCCACCGAATGGTTGGGACGGCATCTTTGGCACTTATTGGTCATTTTCCAACCGATCCGGTTGGATTTCCTGAGTTACGGAAAATTGATCTTTTACTTCTGTTTGTCTTGTATAACTTGGTTCTTCAATCACTATGGTCTTCAAAGGTACTTGAGATACTGATTTGTGTTTGACATGCTTCACTGAAACAGAAATCTTCTAATTGTTGAACATTACTTTACTTTTCCTTCCGTTTCCCTGCACTTGGTTATAAACACTAGAAAAACATCTTTTGATGCGATTAAGCACTGAAATCACGTAAATATAACCAAATAACATATACAAATGCACACATAACGCTACTAGAAACATTTACAATCTGAGCGTTATCAAATTCCCCCACACTTAAACTTTGCTTGCCCTCAAGCAAATCTACGAAAAAAAATCCACTAGCATAAGGTCATGATTACGAAAATATGATGCAAATCTACCAAGTACAAGTAAGAGAGAAAATTCATCAATTATTCTTTATAAAAGTGAAACTTTCAAGATGTTTGACGATATCTAATGATTTTCTTGCATGATTAACATTTCAAAACACCTCACGAAAAAGGAACGGAATATAATTCACTCAATCACTCAATTATTTAGTGGAGTGGTATGTGCTAAAACACATACCTTTTCATCATCAATATAGACCCAAAATAACCAAGAAAGAGCCGTTTATTGCTAATATTTGTAGTTTTCTTGAGTTTGTGCTTGTGCAGGTACAGATATGTAAATACACACAAAAAGAAGCAGCCAAACCAAGAAACCGAGCACGAGAGAGAGAATAGTGCAAAAAGCCGAGGCCGGGGAAGATATTGCAAGATTGGATCATCACTTTCTCAAAATGACAAATTGGGTCCTTGGAATTCATGAGATGTCAAGATTAGTCCTTCATCTTTGAGTATTTGGCAAAAGTGACCCTTCAAGTTTCAAAAGTTGCAATTTCATCCCTTGGTTTATTGAAGAATGACAACAATGGTCCTTGATGAGCATTTTCAGATTTACACCTTTGGTCCCTTAGAATTCAGAATATTCAAGTTTGGTCCCTTATGAGCATGTTGGGTTCATTACTAATCCTTAGTCCAAATATCAAAACCCTTGGCCCAAATAATAAACAAAAGCCCAATACCCAATATCTAAGATCCGGTCCAAGTCCAAAGTCCAGCCACACCCGGTTTTATCTATCCAACCCATTTCCAACCCTTTTACCCGGTCAAACCAATATAAAACCCGGTCAAATAATCAAATAAATATAAAATAAACCCATTCCCACTGAAACGCACCCAAAACCATAAACCACCCAGTTACTGTTACCCTTCCCAAGCCATTTACCTTGATTTCCCACCTCATTTACCCATACTTGAGTATGTTTCTAGAAGCTTGTCTGACATGTCAGAGGGTGTATGTCATAAGACTGCCAGGGTGGACAAATGAAGGCTTTTGATTGGTTGCGCCACATCACTCAAGTAATCCAAGGGCTGAGATTAGAATGAGTGACACAATGATGAATCAAGGGTGAAGATTAGAGCATCTAGGAGCTTCTGAAAGGATCCCAAGCTCTCCTCATCAGTTATATAAACCCTTCTCAGTCACAAGTCTAATTCGTCCAATTCTTCATGTTTTAGAAGAGTTTTGATCAATTTATTTTCTGTCACTCTTTATTATTTTCATTAGTTAGATAATTGTAATTTCAGATTAAGTTTTGTAATCTCACTTCATTAATGCAAATTTCCTGCTTTTCCATTTACTTCTCAAATCTGTTTTCAAAACAGTTTAGTGTTTAAGAGTGCTTGATTTCTGTTCTTGGTAGCTCACATAAGCTTTTGCAAGCTTATGTGAACCTGTGGTTGTTACACTATAGCTTAATTCACCATTTTTGAAAAGGGTAAACGAAAGTCAAACGGGTCAATTTGGTAGTCAAACTCAGTTTGAGGATTAAGAGTTGTTCTTAATCTGAATTGTATTAGGATTTTAATCAGTATCAGTTTTAGTTTTACATTGTTACTGTTTTTATTTTAAATTGTGTTTTTAAAAGGAGTGTTTGGATCTGTCATAATTTTCAGTTTAAAAAGTTTTGGCAAGTCAAATTTGGAATAGTTCAGTTTTAATGCTGTTTTAAGACTGTTTTCAATCAAAGTATAAAGTGTGTCAAGTCTAGTTTTACATTTTGTTTCTGAATCTGCCAAATCATTTCTGTCTCAACAGTGATGATACTCTAGTGTAGTTTGTAGTTTAATTGGATTAGTACTAGTTTCTCTAGGTTGTTTACAACATAAATTCTACTTATCTTTCATTTAGATCTTCTTAGGAGTGTATTTGGAGTAGATTAGTAGCTGCTTATCATCCCTTTTCTGCCATTTATTTCTGTTGCTGCAATCCCTGTCCTGCCCATATCAGTAGTCTTAGCAGCTTGTATCCTAGTTTGAATATGTTAATTAGTTAGTGTAAGAATAGTTCTGATTGTTCACTTTGCATCTAGGATCATCTGAGTTGCATTATTTTAGTCATAGAAGCTTATAGATTAGCTGAATCAGGCATGCTTGTGTTTAACTGTTTCTGCATCAGGTCTTGTTCTGTTGCATCAGCAGCCATATGCTCCATATAGCCAGTTAGTTCTTGATCTTTAACTTCTTCATCATAAGTCCTTATTAGCTGATATTTTAGATTTAGAATCTCTGGTTGGTGGTCTTGAGGACTGCATAATTGGTTTTCACTTTAGCTTATTTAATAAGCTTGTGCTTATGCTCAAACAGTAGGGGCTTAAGCTGTGGTTCTTAAGTAGCAGTTAGCTTCATTCATAGGTAGACTGCTTATTAGGTGTTAGGAGTAGCTGGCTTTAGTTGATATTAGCTTATTTTAGCATACATTAGCTTCAGTTATAGTTTGGTAGCTTAATTCACTGTTTTGCTTATTCTTAAGTGCTTATTTCCCATATAGTTACACTACAGCTCTGAAATTTCCCACATAAGCATCATGTTTTATATTTTTCATAGCTTTAGAATAATAATTTAGAATTTTCTTGAGTTTTTCATAATTTTTGGTCACTGTTTAGTATTTTTCATTATTAAAAACAGTTTTTAATCATTTTAAAATAGCTTTTATTGCAATTAATCAAAAAGTTCCAAAAATAATTTTTCAATTTTCCCAGTTTAAGAAAAATATAAAAAGCAAAAAAAAATATTTTTCCTCTTTATTTGTATTTTTCACAATTTAAATTAGATTTAAATAGTTTTAAATTAGTAGAAAATAGAAAAATAATCAGAAAAATATAAAAATAGTTTTGAAAAATTTCTTATGATATTTTTAGATTTTATAAAAATAGTTTCATATTTTTCTCCTTAATTTTCATAATTTTTAGTAGTTTAATTAGTTTTAATAGTTAAAATTAGTTTTTAATTTTAATAAAATCCAGAAAAATCCTAAAAATTAGTGTTAATTCATAAATAATTTTTAAATATTATTTTTTAGAGTAAAAGTTATTTTAGGTGATTTTTAGGATTTAGATTAGACGTAGTTGCATTTTTTCTTCGCGTTTCGTTTTAATCCCGTATTTGCATTTTTAGTATAGACTTGCGTAGTTTGCCTTAATTCTTAGGTTTTCCCCATAGATTTTAGTTCCTTTTACTTTCCTTATCCCCTAGTTTAGAAAACTTCAAATTATCCCCTTCTCTTTATTCAAATCCCATAATCGCGACGTGAGTTGGAAACTCCATTCAACCCTCGTTCTAACGATCTCGTGCTCAAACCTAACACGTTTGAGTTACCCCACATACTACACACTTCTTCTATTATTGGTTTCCCGAGCAAATCAATTTTTGGCGCCGCTGCCGGGGAGGGCATGTAGTGAGTTTTCGATTCCGTCTCGATTCGTGTGTTTTTGAAGATCCTTCCCCGAGTGAAGTTATCGTTGTTTTTGTAAATATATTTTTTTTTAAACTTAAAAAATATTTTCTTTTTCAAAATTTGTTTTCCTTTTATGTTTTGTATCTTTAAAAGCCCAAAAATAATCTTCGATTTCCTCTATATGTTTAATTTTATCTTTACCCTAAATTGTTAATTCTCCATAATGCTCGATTTTTCGTTCGATCCCCACGATCCTCGACCATGGAGGATTTCTATCGTCCGTCACTTATCGGCGGGAGGACCGATCATTCCGGGAACCAAGTTTAGATTGAAAAATCGTATGGTTCGTCTTCTTCAACAACATTGCCAATTTCATGGATTTAACGACGAAAATGCTAATGAACACTTGAACAAGTTCTTATCTATCACTCAATCCATGAAACAACGCTGGCGTTTCCAAGATGATATCCGATTGAATCTCTTCCCCTTCTCTTTAACCCACGAAGCTGAAACTTGGTTTTATACTCTTGGAAAACATTCAATTCATACTTGGGAAGAGATGTTTCGCAAGTTTCTTTCAAAATACTTTCCATATTCGAAAACGATGGAGCTGAGGAATGAAATTCTAAATTTCCAGCAATTACCAAGGAACTGTATTTGAAGCTTGGGAAAGATTCAAATCGTTATTACAGAAATGTCCCGATCACCGAATTTTGCTTCTTGATCAAATCCTAACCTTTTATCATGGTATCACTACGATTGATCGAGACAAAATCATGTTGGAAGCTGGTAGAAATCTCATGAAGACACCTCGAAGCTTACGATTTGATCGAGAATATGACACAACATCATTATCAGTGGGATGCTGACGTTCCTTACGATTCTATCACTATGTTGAGTGATCATTATTCCGAGAAAATTTCCGTTATGAGTGCACACATTGACGTCTTTGGCAAGCAAGAAAGCTATAACGGTCAACAAAGACCGAGTCATCCATCCACCTTTTACTATTCGTATCGACGATAGTGATGACGATGAACCGTTTGAAGAAGAGAACGTCAAGATCGATCCACTTATTAACGAACCTTTGGATACCTTGTCAATGGGAGATAAGGAAGTCGAATGCACTCCTCTTGAGAATATTGATGACCTTGTTCCAATCCCAAGGGTATCTGAGACACATTTCGATTCAATTTCGAAACTTTCAAAAATGACCCACAATCCTTTGTTTGAATTCGATTCGTAATATACTCAATTTTGACAATCAAATCTTTGATGAGGAAAGTGATGAGTCCGACACGGAGACTATAATGGAAAAGGTGCAAATTCCAAGCTCACAAAGTACCGCACAAATCCTACTCGCTTATCTCGCTTGAAGAAATTAAAGAAGTAGAGCCGTCTAAAGAAAATCCTTCGGAGCCCGAGCTCAAGGATTCGTCTCTTGATTTACTTCTCGAGGAGTTCGCTGATGAACTCGCTCGCATAGATCCTCTTCCACCGGGAAGTGAGGATGATGACTTTTCTTTTGAAGCAGATTTAAGAGAGATTGAAAGTTTGTTGAATGAAGATCCGATAATTGATCCGCCTCAAAAGATTAATGATGATTATCTCGAGGAGTTCTCCGTTGAACTCTCTCATTTCATATCTCCTCCAGAATATGATCGTGTCTATTTTGATCTTGAGGAAGATTTTAGTTTGGGGGGAGAGCAGCTCTCTCAAAAGAGTTCCCTTATTGATGACATCACACCACCTCTTCCTCCCAAAGATTTTGAAAATCACCAAATGATGATCAAATTCAAATAAAGATTATATGAAATTTGCTTTTTGAGGATGAAGAATGGATCCTTATTGTTATCAAAATCTTTATTCCATTTCTTCTTTATAATGTGATTTCTCCTCTTCTTCACTCTTGCGGGAGTGAGGATACCATCTTTGACCCCGGTATCACCGTTTAAAGTTTTTGCTATTAGAACCGTGGGTATCTAATCGAAGTGGAACTTTCTTATGCTTCAATGTTTATCCAAACCTCTTGAACGAAAGTCAGATGGATATTATCTCTTCCACTTGCTTCCCAAGGACAAATGAATTCGGCTGGTCAAGCTAACGACTCGATAACAAAACAAGCATTTCTATCTTCTTTCTATTTCTCTAATTGACGCCAAGGGGTCTGCCTCTTGGATTTCGTGTTTGGTTGTTTGTGATGTTGTGTTCAGGATTTTCCCGATATGAAGACTCTCGTGCTCGAAGTTTGTCATTTTTTCCACTCGAGTTTCATGATCGATGCCGATGGAAACCGATATCCGAAATCTTATCGACTACGCTTATCTTCTAAAGATAATTTCCTAATAAACGGCTTTAGATTTTCGTTGATACCCTTGCTTTTAAACATTGAGGACAATGTTTCGCTCTAGTCTGGTAGGTAATCTTTCGATTTGATTTGACCGCGACTTGCTTATTTTTGTCATGTACTCGCGAACCCCGTTTTTCCTTAGAAAATGAAAAAATTGTGCAAAAATGAGAAAATTTAAAAAATTTTGTAAGCTTTTGCTAGTCTTTTTGATTGAAAAGTTTGCTAGTCTCTTAGACAAGAAAATGCTTAATTCTAGCTCACAAGGCCAAGAATTTGCAAGTTTCCCTGAGTGACTTTAAATATGCATGACTTAATTTCATTTAGACAAAGCATTTGCTAAGTTAATATATGTTTTGACACCTTGTTGATTTTCCTCACAAGAGAGTAGGAATAGAATTCATTGACCTATGCAGTTGAGCCCTAGCTTGTTCCCTTAACCATAGGTAATCTAAAAAATTATCGGCTAAGCATCCGCGGATCTCATTATTTGGTATTTTAAATTTGCGGAGATCGAGAAATGATAGAGTTACTTATGAGTTTAGATGCTAAGCGTGGAGTAGTTGGTTCTCTTTAGAGCCCATCGAAGGTACTTATGGCTTTTTGTTCCCACAAAATTGTTTCACCCCATATCTGCTAATAATAATTAGAGATGTTGAGTTTTTGGCGATAGTTAGTTCTTTACCTTCTTAAAAGAATCTTTGTTTTAAAAATTGGGTACACATCAAGGATCCGTAATAAATAAGCAATAATTGATAAGTGAAAAAGTAATAAGTAAAGTTATGAGTCGCGGTGTCGGATCGGACCCTTGGATCTTTAGCCTGATTGAGTGAGGTCTTAGCCTAGCCAGCCGGGATCCTCATTTCATGAAGCCTATAGTCTTGGAATTACCCGTGAAGCTCCGTAGTTCATAGCTCATATAAGTAAAAGTATAAGTGCAAAAAAAAAAAAAAAAATTTGTATGATGAAAAAAATGAAAATGGAAAAGTCTAAAATATAAGTGAATAAAAATTCCTTGATGTGGACCTCATTCTTGTATGCAATGATTTTCGAGGGAAGATGGATAACTAATTATCGACTTAGCTTTATATCTTTATCGGAATAAAAGTTATCGAAACGAGAATTTGAAGAAATTCATTTCTCACAAAAATAAAAAAATCTAGAGGCAAATAGGAAAATGGGAGCAAAAGGTAACTACACAAGTAACTTCCATGGGTAGTGTTAGCATCTAGAGTCATAATTAACAATGATTTCGTTACGATAGTTTGGGACTTGTGAAAAATCGGGACGATGTATTCTCCTAATGCATGGTCACTTACCGTTGTGTTTTCTACTGTGATCCTAACGTGTCTTTTGAAAAAATGTTGGAGTTATTGATAGACATGAAAGTTCAACAAACCGTCACTCATAATCGGAATGTGCTTAATCTTAATATCTACTTGTGAATTAAAGGTAAACGGGCGTTTTAGAATTAGGCTTTCTTAATCTCTTTCGAGGAATCTTTGCTACTTCTTCATAGGTTTAGTAGAAAGAGATTGAAATCCTTGGTTTTAGAAACTTGAGTTGATTGCATTAAGTGAGGACACCACAATGGTCTCGCTCGGTATTTTGGTATGTGCTAAAACACATACCTTTTCATCATCAATATAGACCCAAAATAACCAAGAAAGAGCCGTTTATTGCTAATATTTGTGGTTATCTTGAGTTTGTGCTTCGTACGGATATGTAAATACACACAAAAAGAAGCCAAACCAAGAAACCGAGCACTAGAGAGAGAATAGTGCAAAAGCCGGGTCGGGAAGATATTGCAAGATTGGATCATCACTTTCTCAAAATGACAAATTGGGTCCTTGGAATTCATGAGATGTCAAGATTAGTCCTTCATCTTTGAGTATTTGGCAAAAGTGACCCTTCAAGTTTCAAAAGTTGCAATTTCATCCCTTGGTTTATTGAAGAATGACAACAATGGTCCTTGATGAGCATTTTCAGATTTACACCTTTGGTCCCTTAGAATTCAGAATATTCAAGTTTGGTCCCTTATGAGCATGTTGGGTTCATTACTAATCCTTAGTCCAAATATCAAAACCCTTGGCCCAAATAATAAACAAAAGCCCAATACCCAATATCTAAGATCCGGTCCAAGTCCAAAGTCCAGCCACACCCGGTTTTATCTATCCAACCCATTTCCAACCCTTTTACCCGGTCAAACCAATATAAAACCCGGTCAAATAATCAAATAAATATAAAATAAACCCATTCCCACTGAACGCACTCCAAAACCATAAACCACCCGATATCAAGTACCCTTCCCAAGCCATTTACCTTGATTTCCCACCTCATTTACCCATACTTGAGTATGTTTCTAGAAGCTTGTCTCATGTCGAGGGTGTATGTCATAAGACCGCCAATTGGACACAAAAGGCTTTTGATTGGTCATGCCACATCACTCAAGTAATCCAAGGGCTGAGATTAGAATGAGTGACACAATGATGAATCAAGGGTGAAGATTAGAGCATCTAGGAGCTTCTGAAAGGATCCCAAGCTCTCCTCATCAGTTATATAAACCCTTCTCAGTCACAAGTCTAATTCGTCCAATTCTTCATGTTTTAGAAGAGTTTTGATCAATTTATTTTCTGTCACTCTTTATTATTTTCATTAGTTAGATAATTGTAATTTCAGATTAAGTTTTGTAATCTCACTTCATTAATGCAAATTTCCTGCTTTTCCATTTACTTCTCAAATGCTTTCAAAACTGTTTAGTGTTTAAGAGTGCTTGATTTGTTCTGGTAGCTCACATAAGCTTTTGCAAGCTTATTAACCTCGCGTTTTTACACTATAGCTTAATTCACTATTTTTGAAAAGGGTAAACGAAAGTCAAACGGGTCAATTTGGTAGTCAAACTCAGCTGAGGATTAAGAGTTGTTCTTAATCTGAATTGTATTAGGATTTTAATCAGTATCAGTTTTAGTTTTACATTGTTACTGTTTTTATTTTAAATTGTGTTTTTAAAAGGAGTGTTTGGATCTGTCATAATTTTCAGTTTAAAAAGTTTTGGCAAGTCAAATTTGGAATAGTTCAGTTTTAATGCTGTTTTAAGACTGTTTTCAATCAAAGTATAAAGTGTGTCAAGTCTAGTTTTACATTTTGTTTCTGAATCTGCCAAATCATTTCTGTCTCAACAGTGATGATACTCTAGTGTAGTTTGTAGTTTAATTGGATTAGTACTAGTTTCTCTAGGTTGTTTACAACATAAATTCTACTTATCTTTCATTTAGATCTTCTTAGGAGTGTATTTGGAGTAGATTAGTAGCTGCTTATCATCCCTTTTCTGCCATTTATTTCTGTTGCTGCAATCCCTGTCCTGCCCATATCAGTAATCTTAGCAGCTTGTATCCTAGTTTGAATATGTTAATTAGTTAGTGTAAGAATAGTTCTGATTGTTCACTTTGCATCTAGGATCATCTGATTTGCATTATTTTAGTCTTAGAAGCTTATAGATTAGCTGAATCAGGCATGCTTGTGTTTAACTGTTTCTGCATCAGTCTGCTCGTTGCATCGCATGTACTATACCCATATATACCGCTTAGTTCTTGATCTTTAACTTCTTCATCATAAGTCCTTATTAGCTGATATTTTAGATTTAGAATCTCTGGTTGGTGGTCTTGAGGACTGCATAATTGGTTTTCACTTTAGCTTATTTAATAAGCTTGTGCTTATGCTCAAACAGTAGGGGCTTAAGCTGTGTTTCTTAAGTAGCAGTTAGCTTCATTCATAGGTAGACTGCTTATTAGGTGTTAGGAGTAGCTGGATTTAGTTGATATTAGCTTATTTTAGCATACATTAGCTTTAGTTATAGTTTGGTAGCTTAATTCACTGTTTTGCTTATTCTTAAGTGCTTATTTCCCATATAGTTACACTACAGCTCTGAAATTTCCCACATAAGCATCATGTTTTATATTTTTCATAGCTTTAGAATAATAATTTAGAATTTTCCTGAGTTTTGCATAATTTTTGGTCACTGTTTAGTATTTTTCATTATTAAAAAGCTTTTTAATCATTTTAAAATAGCTTTTATTGCAATTAATTCAGAAAAAGTTCCAAAAAATAATTTTTCAATTTTCCCAATTTAAGAAAAATATAAAAAGCATAAAAAATATTTTTCCTCTTTTATTTGGTATTTTTCACAATTTAAATTAGATTTAAATAGTTTTAAATTAGTAGAAAATAGAAAAATAATCAGAAAAATACAAAATTAGTTTTGAAAATTCTCTTATGATATTTTAGATTTTATAAAAATAGTTTCATATTTTTCTCCTTAATTTTCCAAATTTTTAGTAGTTTAATTTAGTTTTAATAGTTAAAAATTAGTTTTTAATTTTAATAAAATCCAGAAAAATCCAAAAAATTAGTTTTAATTCATAAATAATTTTCAAATATTATTTTTTTGAGTAAAAGTTATTTTAGGTGATTTTTAGGATTTAGATTAGACGTAGTTGCATTTTTTCTTCGCGTTTCGTTTTAATCCCGTATTTGCATTTTTAGTATAGACTTGCGTAGTTTGCCTTAATTCTTAGGTTTTCCCTATAGATTTTAGTTCCTTTTACTTTCCTTATCCCGTAGTTTAGAAAACTTCAAATTATCCCCTTCTCTTATTCAAATCCCGATAATCGCGACGTGAGTTGGAAACTCCATTCAACCCTCGTTCGGAACGATCTCGGTGCTCAAACCTAACACGTTTGAGTTACCCCACATACTACACACTTCTTCTATTATTGGTTTCCCGAGCAAATCATGGAGTAACAAGATAAATCACACTCATAGCTCAGTCATGATTAGATTATTAACATAAGCTTGTACAAGAAACAAAACTTCACCGACGTGGCATGAGCACCAAGCAAAAAGATCTAAAGAGGACTTTTATTCGGGTTATAATGTTATGGCTTCGGGTTAAAGGTATGGATAAGGCATGGGAATGTTTATGAAATTGGTGTTAAAATAAAAATAAAACCAAGTTTAATACCCGTGTTGCTAGCTACCAAACAATCCGCGAACCAATAAATGATTAAATATTCATTTTCTTTTCTTCGGATTTCCACAATTCTTCGCTTTGCTTCGCCATGACAATTTTTCTCCGAACATAGCACATTGGCTAATACATTCATACTTTCAACATTTTTTTTATTATTATTTTTTTTGAACATAACATTCCATGAAATGGCTCAATCAATCTAACAAGATGTGGTACTCATAATCATTTGAAAAATCTTCACTTTCCAGGTGACTAGCAACCAACCGTTTAGACATTGACAAGGGTTAGTTTAAGGTTAAAAGTGTAAAATCTTTTTGTATTTTCTGGATGAAGAAAAAAATTAAAAGGATGGCTCAGAGGGTGTAACTAAGGGTATCTAGTGCTGAAAATGAGCACTACAAATGGGTCCATGTAGGTGGTTAACTAACCGGTGTGGCTAGCTAATATAGCATGATATGAAAAATGGAAGGCCATTTGGGTTAAATCCTAAGGTGTCTCTTTATCACACAAATTCACTTATATCGCACGAATTCGATCTCACTGCGGTCTGGTAATGATTTACAAGTACAAGTTCTAGAATAAATAAAATCACCGGCACAATCATAACAAAGGATTCAAGCATAAAAGATGTATGCTTTCTACAAAACAGGCTCAAATCCTCACAATTTAGTGGTAAGGGCTATAATATGTGCTAGCAAATGTTTATCGATCCCAGAATGGATTGCAATAATAATCAGAACACATCTCGAAGTTTCAAATATTACCAGTTTTACCAGTGGTTATGATCCAGTTATTCTAATATATTTATCCTAAAAGCGTGAAAAATAACTAGATCACAAGGGCAAACAAAATTTTAATTTTAAGCATGAAAACTCTAATTTTTCCTATTCACCCCCCACACTTAAGTTAGACATTGTCCTCAATGTGAAAAATGAACTTCAAAGTATAGAAATAGGGAAAATAGAGATGAAACAAGATATTCCAATGAGTTTGTCAGCTTAATTTTCTTCATTCCTAGCGTCCACTGAGTAATCCTTACCTGCACAAACTCTTATAAACAAACAAAAGAGTTTTATTAAGAGGTGGCACCCCCCCCCCACACTTAAGTTGAACCAGAGGTTTAAAATTTGGGGCGTGACCACAGAAAATCAAATTGGAAACACACGGGTTGCCTCCCGAGAAGCGCTTATTTTATTAACGAGTCATCAGCCTAACTCGAATCTTCCCGAATTTACTTGGCCACGATGTCTTTCAAAATGCTTTGAAAGTTCGGGGATATACATGAATTCTTCACCAGTAGCTTCAATATCGTCCCAGACGAACTCAGCAGATGGTTTCCAAAGAACAATTTGTGGTATTCTTCCTTGAAAAGGTGCTACAAAGGTGATGGTTTCGAATTCATTTTCAGAGGGAACTGTTGCAACTGATACTTCATTCATTTGCTCCTTATCGTAATATAACTTGATTCGGTGCCCATTAACAATGAAACTTCCACCCTGTTTGTCATAAAGTTCGACATACCAGGATGGATATCCATGTTTAACGATATATGGTCCAAACCATCTTGGTTGTAATTTAGGAGCTTTGAATTTGAATTTCATGTTGAAAAGTAGAACTTTATCTCCAGCTTTGAATTCTTTTCGAACTCTTAGCTTTTTGTCGTGATAAGCTTTTGTTATAGCTTTATACGCAGTTTGGAATTTTCATAAGCTCGAAGTCTTAATTCATCGAAGTTGCAATTGCAAGAATCTCTTATCTCCAGACTATTTTGAGATTGGTGTTACAGCCGAGAGCCCAAGTAAGCACGATGTTCAACTTCGAACGACAAATGACAAGTCTTTCCATACAGAGTCTGCACGGAGTTGTGCCAATAGGAGTTTTATAAGCACGTAAACGCCCACGTGAGCATCGCCGAGTTTCTTCGCCCACACTGAAGGATTATCCTTCACTGTTTTCTCGAGTATTCTTTTGAGAGCTCTGTTGGTGTTTTCAACTTGCCCATTGGTTTGTGGATGATAGGCAGCCGCGAATCGATGATGAACTCCATATCGTTTCATGGTTTTCTCCATTTTTGGTTACGTGAAATGGGCTCCTTGATCACTTATCGGGGCTTTGGGAATTCCATAACGAGCAAAAGCTTTTTGAGAAAATTAACGACTCACGCGAAAGCATCGTTCGTTGGTAAAGCTTACGCCCATTTGGACACTTAATCTATAGCAACGATAATGTATTCGTATTTGTGGGATTTAGGAAAAGGTCCCATGAAATCTATTCCCCAAATATCGAATATTTCACACACTTGGATGCTTGTTAATGGCATTTCGTCTCTGCGTGAAAGATTGGAGGTTCTTTGGCAAGCATCACAGTTTTGAACAAGTGTATGTGTTTCTTGGAATATTGTTGGCCAATAGAATCCAAAGATCAAAAACTTTTTTAGCTGTAGTGGAAGGACCATAATGTCCCCAGTTGGGCCATGATGACATTCGTCAAGAATTTTGCGGGTTTCAAACCGTAAACACATCTTCGGATCATCTCGTCGGGACACATTTTGAAAAGATATGGCTCTTCCCAAAAATAGTATTTAAGTTCCGAAAAGATTTTGCTCCTTTGAGCATGAGTTAAACCTTTTATGAGAATTCCTCCAATGAGATAGTTTGCAAACTCGGCAAACCAAGGATCGCGGGTTCCATCGACTCATGAGAGTTTCATCGGGGAAGTAATAATCGATTTCTTCTTCCTTTAACTCCTCAAGATCGGGGTTTTCAAGACGAGATAAATGATCAGCAGCTAGATTCTCTGGTCCTTTCTTATATTTAATTTCGATATCAAGTTCTTGGAGTAGCAGAATCCATCGAATAAGACGCGGTTTAGCATCTTGCTTGGTGAACAGATATTTGAGTACTGAGTGATCGGTGAAAAATACTGTCTTTGAGAGAACAAGGTAGGATCGGAATTTGTCGAATACGAAAACTACTGCCAGTAATTCCTTTTCGGTGACGGTATAATTTTGCCGAGCACTATTCGTCTTGCTAGCAAAATATATAGGCCGAAAGTGTTTTCCTTCATGTTGGCCTAAGACGGCTCCAACAACAAAATCGCTGGCATCGCACATAAGTTCGAAATGTAGTGACCAATTAGGTGAAACCATGATCGGAGCACTAGTCAATTGAGATTTCAACATTTCGAAAGCTTTTATGCAATCAAAGATTGAAGTCAAAGATAGATTCCTTCTCAAGAAGTTTTGTCATCGGACGTGATATTTTTGAAAAATCTTTGATAAAGCGGTGGTAGAAACCGGCAGGTCATAAAAAACTTCTAACGGCTTTAACGTTAGTTGGTGGTGGAAGTTTCGAGATAACGTTGATTTTTGCTTTGTCCATTTCCAAGCCTGCACTGGAGATCTTGTGGCCAAGCACAATTCCTTCGGTCACCATGAAGTGACATTTTTCCCGCTAAGGACAAGATGTGCACCGCGATCGCTCGAGCATTTTATCAAGATTGGAAAGACAAGCTTCAAATGAGTCTCCGAAGACTGAAAAGTCATCCATGAAAACTTCCATGGAGGTTTCGAGCATGTCTTGGAATATGGCTATCATACACCTTTGAAAAGTCGCAGGTGCATTGCAAAGACCAAATGGCATACGCCGATATGCTTAGGTTCCAAAAGGATAAGTGAAAGTGGTCTTTTCTTGGTCATTAGGATCGATTGGAATTTGGAAATATCCTGAAAATCCATCGAGGAAACAAAAGAATTTATTTCCTGCTAGTCTTTCAAGCATTTGATCCATGAACGGGAGTGGAAAGTGATCTTTTCTGGTGCCTTTGTTTAATTTCCGATAGTCAATACAAACGCCCGGCCAAAGGATGTTCTAGTTGGAACTAGTTCATTTCGTTCATGAGTCACAACCGTCATTCCTCCTTTCTTGGGAACACGGAACGGGACTTACCCAAGGGTTATCCTCAATTGGGTAAATGATACCAAAGATCGATAAGTTTTATGATTTTCTTTTTGACAACTTCTTTCATATTGGGATTGAGTCGACGTTGACGTTCTACCACAGTCGACGTTGCAGAAATTGGACTAATTCCTGGAATATCAGATGTTTTCCAAGCAAAAGCTTGTTTGTGATTTTTGAGTAATGAAGATATGACTACTGGAAGAAGTGAGTTTTCCTCCAGGTAAGCATATTCAAGATGATCAGGGAGAGGTTTGAGCACGAGATCAGTGGGTGGTTCTTCGATAGAGGATTTAATTCGCATCTCGTCATTGAAAGTTATTTCTTCAAAGTTTTCTTCCCCCATTTCTTCCTCCTCCGTGTCTCGAATTCTACTTTCATGAAATCATCAAACTCTTTGTCAAAGTCTGTTTCAATGATTTTTTTCAGAAGTAGTCATGAATGGATCGGATTCGCTAAGTAATGCATCCAATTCTTCGTCAGTGACTTCATCGATAACATCGATGTTGAAACAAGTGTCATCACTTGAATGTGGATAGCGCATCGCTTTATCGATTAGAAAGGTGATTCGATCTTCTCCAACTCCAAGGTTGAGTTCTTTTCCTTTCACTTTGATGATTGCATCGGCGGTATTTAGGAAAGGTCTTCCTAAGAATAGTGGGACTTTACTATCTTCTTCCATTTCTAAGATTACAAAGTCTACGGGAAAAATGAATTTACCGACTTGAACAAGCATATTCTCGGCAATACCAACAGGATATTGATAAGAATGATTTGGTAATCGAATGCTCATTTTTGTTGTTTTTAGGTTGTTGTTGCATAACTAGGAATACAGCGAATAAGGCATCAAATTGATACTTGCGCCAAGATCGGCTAAACCATCGCATTTAATATTATTCCCGAAAGTACATGGAATAAGAAAGCTCCCAGGATCTCCGAGCTTTGGTGGGATCCTGTTTTGGACAATGGTGAAAGCATTCTTCGTTAAGGAAAGTAGTGATATTTCTCTAGCTTGCTTTTGTTATTAAGAAGTTCTTTCAAGAATTTCCGTAATTGGGCATTCGGCTAAGACATCAACGAGAGGAACATCGAGTCTAACCTCTTTGATTATTTCAATGAACTTCTTATAACGTTCTTCCATTTTCTCTTTCTTAAGGCGTTAAGGATAGGGAATTTTTGTGTATGCGCCTTGATAGATGGGGTGGTTTTCTTTTGGTGGTTTGAGTTGTGTTGGTTTTCTTCATCCTCACTATCTTCGGTGATAGGAGTATTTTCATTAGGATTTGGTGGTGGATTGTACGAGAGACCACTTCTTGTGAAGACAACATTGATATGCTCGTTTCTTGTTTGTGGTGGGCGATGCGTCTTATCATTTGATGGTTTTGGGTTGGATTGGGTATTACTTGGCAACGAACCAGATGGTCGAGAGGAATGTTGGTCAGAAAATCGGCCAAACTTGTTTTCAAGATCTTGGATAGATGCTTGATGATTTTTCTGTCCCTGCTCAACTTTGGCCTTGAGATTGAAAAATTGATTTTTGATAAAATCATTTGCAGATTTTTGAGCAACCACGAATTCTCTCATGGTTTTCTCGAATTCGATTTCTTCCATCTTTTTGTTGCAGTTTTGTGGTGGTGGATTGTCAGTTCGTGGTTGGGAATCACGATTGTCATCCCTTGGTCGGCGGTCTTGCCAATTTCCAGAATTTCGACCGTAATAATTACTACGATATCCTCCTCCACGATATCCTCCTTGGGCATAATTCGCTTCTCCTTCGTTAGGTCCACCCAAAGGCTTATCGTCGCACTCGGATGATGGATGATTTCCTCCACAATTGTTGCATCCGTCTCGCATTTCCTTCATTTCATCCTTGATATCTTTGTATTGCGAGTCGATTTTTGAGGTTAAGGCTTCCATTTTCTCCATGAGTTTTGAGGTATCGGTGTTTTCGACAAAAGCAACGGTTTTTTGAAGAGGTTTGGTTTTGGAATCTTTGGACCAATCGAGTTTGAGAAGTACTCGATCCTCGAGTAATTGGTGTGCATCGTTAGAGTCTTATAGAAAAATTCCTCCAAAGATCAAGGATGCCTTGAGAGATTTCGTCTAGTCCATGGTAAAAGATTTGGATAATGGTTCCTTTGGATAATCCATGTCCATGACAACTATGAAGCAAATCTTTCATCCGAAGCCAAGCTTCAACAAGTGATTCGTTGGGATTTTGTGTGAAAGCATGAATTTCTCCCATTAATTGATCAAACATGGCAGTGGAAAGAATCGCACAAGGCTTGCCTCATCTCCTCCCAAGTGTTGATAATTCCTGGGGTAATTCATTGTACCATACTTTAGCATCTCGTGAGTGATGATGGAAAAGTTTGAGTTTGATGGCATTGACGCCGGTGTCGCCATAACGGAACATGCCGCAAATTTTGATGAATTCGGCAATGTGCTTATGCGATCGCCACGCACGCCATCGAATTGACGGTCTTTGATCATGGAAAGATGATGACCCTTCACAGTGAAGTTGTCACCAAGTTTGACAGCAACAATAGCACTCCCAGGGGTTGGTGCTACGGCTCGGTTGGTTCCCACATGGGTTGATCGTCCGCCATGGGAAAAGGGAAATTGGTGAAAGGGTTGTAAACAACTTTGGCTTCTACGAGGTTATCAAATGGTGGGTTTGGTACTCTTGGTATACGATTTTCCAATGGTATGAAAAGTGTTCTTCTTCTTCTTCGAATCAAATGTTTGGGGTTGGTAAGAGGTGTAATTGGTTCTATTCCCGCTGCAGGAGTGTTCATACAATGTCCTAGAGAATCCAGGTAATATCTAAACACACGGATAAACAACGAAAACAGTTTTCTGGAACAGAAGGGGTAACCGGATCGGTTGCGAGGTGCGACCGATCAGTTAGATCAGTTTGGGGTAGTTTAAAGGCGTAACCGGTTTGGTTGTAAGGCAACCGAATCGGTTGAAACTTCTGAGAAATTTTTTTGAAATGAATCGACTGATGGGGATTCAAAACTTGCTGAAACACAATCAAATCGCTTGCCAAAAACTTAATGTGCTACGTGTGTACAAGTTTTAAATTTATAAAAGGTGAATTACCAATATTACCAATAACACATACGAGCAAGTGCACTCGTCCGTTATAGCAAGATTATGAAGGTAAGTCGAGATCGTTCGCAGGGATTTGAGTGAATCTAATTAACAAGTTTGAATCAACAGAGTCTATCCAAAACATATAACAATGCAAATAGATATAATGAAATTCAGATGATTAAAAACTACACTTTCTTAAGCTAGTTTCATATCTTAGATTAGTGTGATTGTGTTAACCTCTTAACATGTTGGTTGTGATAATTAGTTGGTGTACTAATCTATTGTTCTTACAAGTAAAACTTTCGTCAAGATTTTAGTTTATAAAAACAAGCATTACGTTTAACCAATCAATTCAAGTTTCATAAGTTCATTTTCATAAACTTAAAACACAAAAAATCCACTTTTTTCATCAAATTGCTTAAGAAATGGTCAATACAAAAGGTAACCGATTATAGACAAAATGCTACAATTGATTCTCAACAACTAATCTTACGACCTTTTAGATGTTTCCAATCAATTCAATATGATAATCAAACAGCGTTTTTATTACAATCACACCTTAGTTCCTTTGTTTAATCAAGAATAATGGGTAAAAACAATCATCCATAGACAAAATGATTATAACTAGTTGAATAATAATAAGTTCTTTCGACCTCTACAATTACTATCAACTAGTCAAACTTGATTAACAAATGTCACTATGAAACTTTAGCATAATTGGATCTTAGAATTAACTTGAAATTGAATTAAAACATGTTAACACAATCACTAACAAATGATATGATAATCAATATCATTTAAGCAAGTGTATAAAGAAACTAGCCAGTCATAGCAAACATGAACATAAACTCAGAACTTTGAACATTAGAAAACGTGATTAAAAGTCTTACAATGCTTGGAATAAGATTACAAATGGTGAAGTAATGATTCCAAAAATATTGGGGTAGACTTCTTGGCGACTTGGCCTCCAAATGTGGAACTTTTGGAACTCCAAACTTTCCTGGACTTCTAAGGACGAATTTAAGAGCTTAAGAGCTCTGTTTGATGAGTAGAGAGAGTTGTATTGAAATGTGTGTCTCATATGCTCACAAAAGGCCTCTATTTATACTAGTTCCAAGGCCTCGGGTATTAATTCTTGAACTTGGCCTCCAAGGAGTTAGGAAGGGACTAGAATACACCAAGGGAAGGACCTAGAATGGTTTGGATGCAAAGGGGAAACTTAGTGATGAAGATTTGGTAGATACGGGTCTTCCAACCGGATCGGTTACATGACCAACCGATCCGGTTGGTCTTCTACAAGGAACCAACCGTTCTGGTTGCGGGCGGCGACCAAATGGTTGGGACGGCGTCTTTGGCATTTATTTGTCATTTTCCAACCGATCCGGTTGCAATGGCAACCGATCCGGTTGGATTTCCTGAGTTACGAAAAATTGATCTTTTACTTCTGTTTGTCTTGTAGAACTTTGTTCTTCAATCACTATGGTCTTCAAAGGTAGTTGAGATACTGATTTGTGCTTGACATGCTTCACTAAAACGGAAATCTTCTAATTGTTGAACATTACTTTACTTTTCCATCCATTTCCCTGCACTTGTTTATAAACACTAGACAAACATCTTTTGATGCGATTAAGCACTAAAATCACGTAAATATAACCGAATAACATATACAAAAGCACACATAACGCTACTAGAAACATGTACAATCTGAGCGTTATCAGATACACACAACCCGCTGGTAGGGAAGCGCCTTCCAATCAGCCTGATGAGGACATTCTCAAATCAAAGATTTTGTCTAAGGGCACAACTACTGATCCCAAAGACGCGGGGAAACGAACAACCTACTGATAGGGATACAACTGCTACTGCTTCTAAGGATGGCACTAGGAAACACCCACCAGTGCTTGAAGGAGCATCGAGGGGTGATAATTCTCTATAACCTTGGCTATAGTTTAGGTTTTAAAAAAATACCTAATTCTCTATAACCTTGGCTCTGATTACCAATCTGTAACATCCCCAAAATTTGCACAGCGAAAGCTGTCACACCCCCAAATTACCTGTTTTGCAGCGGAATGGAATTCCTGGGGATTGACTGTCATAGCATCACAGTTACAGATATAGTGAACGACCTAAAGTGTCGTTTGGAAAATACATCATTTGATTTAATAAAATATTCAGAGTTTACAAAATATATGTCCCAAATGAAAATCAACATGTGCGGAAAATAAGTTTGATACAAGACAAACGATGTTTTAAAAATGTATAAATCCATGTGTGACGCGTCATCTCCGCGACTCTATGATATGTCCACATGCATGCCATGAAGTGAATACCTTAGTTACCTGAAAATACATTGCTAAAAGTGTCAACACAAAGGTTGAGTGAGTTCATAGAGTTCATGTAAAACGTTTTATACGACTACCACAAGTATAGGCCATGTATGACAAATATGTCACATAAAAATGTTACAATTGCTATAAGCACATGACACCGAAGCTTGATTGATCATGATGTTCGCCCCAACAGAGTGTTTTGCCAAACAACTCAAATTCTGACATGAAGTGAAATGCATCCGTTTGACAAGTTGGAATCCACCAACCCGGATGGAGGAGTCACCCTCAATAGATCTATCCACTCACCCTCGCTTACCCAAAGAATTAACGGTTCATGATTTCTGATATGGGGACATTCAATTGGCAATGAAGTAACTTAAGCAATGTAATGAATTTGATATACTTGGTATCATAATAAAATGATGTGCAATGTATTCTCCCCCGTAGGTTTGAAATAAAGTAAAAACTTGAATAAATCGGGGCTATGAAAACTCACCTGTTGCAATGATAATGATGATATAATGGCAATACTGAAATGAGGCGTAACCTCTGACCGTGACCTATTATGAATGATATGTTCTAATGTAAATCATGAAACAATGTCGTGCATGAAAACTCATATGAAATCTATACCACTTGTACATTTGAAAAATAATGTTTATCGTCAAAATATATGTTTATGACATCTCGTCATATTATAAAATACTTTACAAGTATTTACGTTGAAATGATATCCTACGATAGTCGTTTAATGATTTATTATGAAATTATAACTTTTCGTCTTAAAATAATGTCATTTGACAATTTCATGAAAGTGACTAAACGGCCTTGAAAAGCTAGTCGTAAAATGGTGCACGTCAAGTGTTAGAAAACAAACTCAACGGTTTTGGAAAGCTTGTATCATTATCTCAAAGTTTTAGCTTTTAAGTTTTCATCCTAGAGGTCTCGATCATGGAGAAAAATATAGGTAAAGTATGGTACTTGTATCCAAAATATTGTTTAAGGGTGGTTTTCGGCAAAGTTTAAGTGACCGTATTTTATTCGTTACAACTCCGTTTGACGAACGGTTGAACATTTTGAAAAATATGCTAGGCGAGCTTACTTTTACTAGAAGACATCATGTTATAAAAAGTATTACGTCAATGTTAAAAACGACCCTCAACATGGTCCTTTGTGGCCGTAATATTAAGCCTCATTTTTGATTCGTAAAAAGTGGACGTAACATGCTGAATTTTCTGGTTTTTATAGTTTTCGTCATCAAACTTGTAAATAGCATAACTTTTTCGTTATAGCTCCGTTTTAACCCGTTCAAGCGGCCACGTTTTTGTTTTAAAGTGTATTTTCTAAATATCTAGGCCAAAAATTTTTATCTACTGTCGAAAATTCCAGATTTCAAAAATATAGACAGACCCTTAAGTAAACTTGTCGAAATGAGTTTTTCTCTCGCCAAACCTATTCCAACCAATTCAAAACAACTCCGAAGCTATTCTAATCCTACCATACACCTTCTTAGGGTGTCATGGGTTCCTAGACATCACCAAAAGTGATATATTTCAAGGAGTAATTATAGGATGATAAATATATATATAACTCTTAAAAACATTAAAAAGTGGTATAAACATCATTATGACTTGCATGTTTTTTTTAAATATGATAAAATGAACACAAAATAAATATGAAAGATGAATATGGATATGAGATGCTTACTAGTAACTTGATGAGGTGAAGTGAACAAAGATTAATCCTAACACCCTAGATTTTTATTTCAAAACCTAAACTAAGAGTGTAACTAGAGTGTAATAAACTTGACTTGAAATTTTTTGGTGATGTCCTCTTGATCCTTATGGTTGGCCGGTTCAATGGGGAGAAGAGAGAAAGGATACTTTGATTTTTCACTTAGTAATTTTACTTGTATGTGTTTATTGTTAAAGTATAATACAATTATATGAGTCATTTAGATAGATATTTTGCAAAATTTGAAGTGACTCACCCCCTTGTGTCGACAAGGGGGTATTAATGTTAAGTAGTACATTTTTTTTTATTATGTATTTAAATGTATAAGTGTAAGTAGATGTGAAGTTAATTGAAGATAAGTAGTAACTTGTATACACATTTGAGCATTTACGGTAGCGTTAACTAAAAATAAATTTTAACGGATCAAAATAAAATATATTGAAGTCATAAAAATCATAAAAATACATTTTTTACAAAAATTGAGTGAAATAATAATTATCGGGTTGAATTTACGAAAACCGTCGTAATTATATAAACATGACAGTTTATATACGAAATAAATTTAAAACACTGGGTAAACTCATAATATTATTTTTATAATCTTAATATGAGTATCAAAATATATCGAGATAATTTTTGGAAGTATCGGCTCAATTGTTCAAAATAATTAATTACGCGATTGCGTTTATTTAATAAAAATTATACGTTTAATGAAAAATGCAAAACCATGCATGAACTAATATGATGGTAATGATGCTAATGATATGTAGACTAAACCTAGTCTATATGAAATGTCCTTGATGATATTCCATGAATACGCAGCATAACCCTCCAGGTTACGCCAGATTTGATATTCAATAAACCTAGTTTACGAAAAATGATGAAATAGTAAATTTTCAAAGTTTTCAAAATGACCGAAATTACGAGTTGTCACATTAAGCCCATCAAAAGGAATTGATCCACAATTCATCCATGTTAGGTTCTACGGTGTTATCGGTGAAAGGTGAGGATATTTAAGTCGCATCGGGTCGTCCAATATTTTCTGAATCATATCGCGCCTTTCCAAGACGGGACTTTCAACATAACTCTGTTGCCAACTTGAAATTCTAATGATTTGCGACTTATGGAACATACTTCCAATATTTTGCGTCGTATATCGACATAGCTTTTCTATCTTTATGTTGTTACTTGTAACTGATTCTTGATTTGTACGATTACTTTGTTGTTTCATGAATGAGTTATAGATTAATGAGTTGGACTTTCCTGATTTTGACCCGTGAATAAGTTATTGACACCTCAACCTTAGAGTGCCTCAATTGGTGTAGTCAATATGTTCAGGTGCTAGCTATTGTTGTAAAGCAACTTGTTCGATGAAGAATGACTTGCCTAATTATTTCTAGAAAATTACACATGCCTTGAGTATATCTTTTAATGTTTGAATTGTTCTCTCGCTCTAACCATTGAGCTGAGGATAATAGGCGGTACTCATGTCCTAATAGGTTCCATGGAATTCTTGAAATAATTGTTAGAAGTCTAAGGAGAATCGGCTACCTTATATTAGGTACAACTGAAATTGATACCACGTGTTTCGTGCCAAATTTCAAAATGTTAAGTCTGTCGAAAAGGACATTATTGAAAAGAATAGATTATGAGTAACAGTTGTGATTCCTCGCGTTTCTCGTCCTAGCGAATGTCATGACTTAAGTCTTCCTTGACTAAGGTCTCTTATCAAAATATTTCCATGCTATATGTTGTAAAGTCACCAAAACCTTAAATATTTAAGCGATGTGGTGTGGTGATTGATTTTCAAGATTTGTCCCGATATTGCGCGCTTCTAAAATATTTCATCACTTAGATTGTTATCATGCTACCAAGAAAATAGATATCAGCTTATACTATGTCGAAGAATGTGATGGAGAGTCATTGATTGTCTGATATGTTCAAACCTGTTGCATCTCTTGATATAGAAGTGAGGTTACTTGAAATTTCTAGAGAACACAATGCCTTAGGGGAAGTTTAAATCAATAACCTTAATTTAACCAAATTTTCCTTTAAGGGAAACTCGTTGTAGGGAAGTTCACATATCGTTGAAGCCATGTTTAGTGAAATGTTCTGTAGTCTCAGTTAGAAGACTTGGTTTCTCCCTATAGTGTTGCTTAGTGTGTATTCGCTTCGTACTAAATCTTGTAACTCGGTCTAGCTAGTACTTTTGAAATGAAATATTTTAGCTTCTAGTCCAAAGATAGTGGTTCGGAATGTCTCGTGATGTCTTAAGCCTTATCTTGAGTTTTGAAACATCTTACTACATACTTCTAGTCCTTGTTGGTAGTTCCAAATTCCTGTCATTGTTTTCTTGTATCGAGGAATCCTCCTCGTAAATGGTATAGAAAGTCCTTCCTAAAAAGGTCACTGGTAAAAATTTCAACTTATCGGTTGAGTGAGTGATGAATGGCGTAGGTATCTGTAGAGTGTTAACAAAAAGAAATGTTTATGAACAATTTATCTGATTACAAAGCTTTGCCTTTGAGTGAAGATTGTTTTAAGAAGTTTGAAAAGATATTTGTTTCTTTCATGACATAATTCTTCCTAAATTATACATAGGTGATCAGGCTATGTATAATCGAGGACAAATGATGTGATGATTGGTTTTGTTGAAATGGTATTATGTTTTTCTGAAGTTTTAGGTGGTATTCAACGTTTTATTTTGTAAAATAATGGCTCAAACAATTTTTCAGAGTAACATGGAAATCGTTTCGCGTAATGATAGTAAATAGTTGATAAAATGACTGAAAGTCAATTGATAGGGTGGTTACAAAACAACTTGTTTTAAAACTTTATAAAACAATGTTTCTAAGATGGTGTAATATGGCTTGAAATAAAATTAAGTGAAATAATTTTATAAAGTAATAGCAAAATAACATGAAACAAGATTTGTTGGATGGTTGTGATTATCGTGGAGTTAATAAGGGATAAAGATTACATTAGATTGAAAGGTACCTATTATCTCATTTCCTATTGATGGTCAAATAGTGTTTCAAGTGTAGGAATAGTAGACGGTCTAGCAAAGAATAGCCCTAGAACTCTCACAGTCCTCAAACCTATGAGATGGTGTAGTGTCTATAGTCTTAGTGATAGATGGAAATGGTGTGTTAAATCATGCACGCTTCCCAAGCTGCAAGTCAGATGTATGAGTAGTGTCTATGAGGTGTGATGGCACATATGGTACTCTAGATGACAATGATGATGAAAATGATAACAATGATGATAATGGAAATCCTTGGGGTGAGTTAAGAAAATAGGTTCATTAGGACTAAGCCTATAAGTTCTACCAAATGGTATAATCTGTCCCAATAGAATGATAAAAACTATCATGATCCTACAGTGAATCAATAGTGATCGTGATGGTGTAGGTGCAACTTCGTCCTCCTACAAGGGTTCAGTCTCATCATCTGATGTTATCGGTGTTGAGTCAACTGATGTGAAAATTGTGATAGGGAATGACAGGTTATTCTCTACATCAAAGTCTGATGTGAGTATGATGGGATGGGTATCTGAAGGCATCAATGTGACAATCGATTTAAAATGAAAGTAAATAACTCGCAAAATGTGCGTATGCAACCGCATGTATAGTGACTATGCACTTATGATGAAATGATGAGATGACATGATGATGTAGTTATAGTCTAGGGTCAATGATGCAACCTAGTTCTCTATAACCGAAGCTCTGATACCAATCTGTCACACCCCCAAATTACCTGTTTTGCAGCGGAATGGAATTCCTGGGGATTGACTGTCATAGCATCACATTTACAGATATAGTGAACGACCTAAAGTGTCGTTTGGAAAATACATCATTTGATTTAATAAAACATTCAGAATTTACAAAATATAGGTCCCAAATGAAAATCAACATGTGCGGAAAATAAGTTTGATACAAGACAAACGATGTTTTAAAAATGTATAAATCCATGTGTGACGCGTCGTCTTCGCGACTCTATGATATGTCCACATGCATGCCATGAAGTGAATGCCTTAGTTACCTGAAAATACATTGCTAAAAGTGTCAACACAAAGGTTGAGTGAGTTCATAGAGTTCATGTAAAACGTTTTATACGACTACCACAAGTATAGGCCATGTATGACAAATATGTCACATAAAAATGTTACAATTGCTATAAGCACATGACACCGAAGCTTGACTGATCATGATGTTCGCCCCAACAGAGTGTTTTGCCAAACAACTCAAATTCTGACATGAAGTGAAATGCATCCGTTTGACAAGTTGGAATCCACAAACCCGGATGGAGGAGTCACCCTCAATAGATCTATCCACTCACCCTCGCTTACCCAAGTAATTAACGGTTCATGATTTCTGATATGGGGACATTCAATTGGCAATGAAGTAACTTAAGCAATGTAATGAATTTGATATACTTGGTATCGTAATAAAAATGATGCGCAATGTATTCGCCCCCGTAGGTTTGAAATAAAGTAAAAACTTGAATCAATCGGGGCTATGAAAACTCACCTGTTGCAATGATAATGATGATATAATGGCAATACTGAAATGAGGGGCAACCTCTGACCGTGACCTATTATGAATGATATGTTCTAATGTAAATCATGAAACAATGTCGTGCATGCAAACTCATATGAAATCCATACCACTTGTACATTTGAAAAGTAATGTTTATCGTCAAAATATATGTTTATGACATCTCGTCATATTATAAAATACTTTTCAAGTATTTACGTTGAAATGATATCCTACGATAGTCGTTTAATAATTTATTATGAAATTATAACTTTTCGTCGTAAAATAATGTCATTTGACAATTTCATGAAAGTGACTAAACGGCCTTGAAAAGCTAGTCGTAAAATGGTGCACGTCGAGTGTTAGTAAACAAACTCAACGGTTTTGGAAAGCTTGTATCATTATCTCAAAGTTTTAGCTTTTAAGTTTTCATCCTAGAGGTCTCGATCATGGAGAAAAATATAGGTAAAGTATGGTACTTGTGTCCAAAATATTGTTTAAGGGTGGTTTTCGGCAAACTTTAAGTGACCGTATTTTATTCGTTACAACTCCGTTTGACGAACGGTTGAACATTTTGGAAAATATGCTAGGCGAGCTTACTTTTACTAGAAGACATCATGTTATAAAAAGTATTACGTCAATGTTAAAAACGACCCTCAACATGGTCCTTTGTGGCCGTAATATTTGTCTAATAGAAATATACTAGTTTTTCTTATATAATATAGTTACGGCAACTTTGTGTAAACGTGTGTAATTTAATCGTTACAAATCCGTTTTCTACGTTTTATATGTCCTTAGCTTCGTATTAAAGTATACTAATATATTTTTGATAAGTCGACACATTTTATAACGCTTAAGCCTCATTTTTGACTCGTAAAAAGTGGCCGTAACATACTGAATTTTCTGGTTTTTATAGTTTTCGTCGTCAAACTTGTAAATAGCATAACTTTTTCGTTATAGCTCCGTTTTAACCCGTTCAAGCGGCCACGTTTTCGTTTTTAAGTGTATATTCTAAATATCTATGCCAAAAATTTTTATCTACTGTCGAAAATTCCAGATTTCAAAAATATGGACAGACCCTTAAGTAAACTTATCGAAATGAGTTTTTCTCGCGCCAAACCTATTCCAACCAATTCAAAACAACTCCGAAGCTATTCTAATCCTACCATACACCTTCTTAGGGTGTCATGGGTTCCTAGACATCACCAAAAGTGATATATCTCAAGGAGTAATTATAGGATGATAAATATATATATAACTCTTAAAAACATTAAAAAGTGGTATAAACATCATTATGACTTGCATGTTTTTCTTAAATATGATAAAATGAACACAAAATAAATATGAAAGATGAATATGGATATGAGATGCTTACTAGTAACTTGATGAGGTGAAGTGAACAAAGGTTAATCCTAAAACCCTAGGTTTTTATTTCAAAACCTAAACTAAGAGTGTAACTAGAGTGTAATAAACTTGACTTGAAATTTTTTGGTGATCTCCTCTTGATCCTTATGGTTGGCCGGTTCAATGGGGAGAAGAGAGAAAGGATACTTTGATTTTTCACTTAGTAATTTTACTTGTATGTGTTTATTGTTAAAGTAAAATACAATTATATGAGTCATTTAGATAGATATTTTGCAAAATTTGAAGTGATTCACCCCCTTGTGTCGACAAGGGGGTATTAATGTTAGATAATACAATTTTTTTTTAATAAGTATTTAAATGTATAAGTGTAAGTAGATGTGAAGTTAATAGAAGATAAGTAGTAACTTGTATACACATTTGAGCATTTAGGGTAGCGTTAACTAAAAATAAATTTTAACGGATCAAAATAAAATCTATTGAAGTCATAAAAATCATAAAAATACATTTCTTACAAAAATTGAGTGAAATAATAATTATCGGGTTGAATTTACGAAAACCGTCGTAATTATATAAACATAACAGTTTATATACGAATAAATTTAAAAACACTGGGTAAACTCATAATATTATTTTTATAATCTTAATATGAGTATCAAAATATATCGAGATAATTTTTGGAAGTATCGGCTCAATTGTTCAAAATAATTAATTACGCGATTGCGTTTATTTAATAAAAATTATACGTTTAATGAAAAATGCAAAACCATGCATGAACTAATATGATGGTAATGATGCTAATGATATGTAGACTAAACCTAGTCTATATTAAATGTCCTTGATGATATTCCATGAATACGCAGCTTAACCCTCCAGGTTACGCGTATTTGATATTCGTAAACCTAGTTTACGAAAAATGATGAAATAGTAAAATTTTCAAAGTTTTCAAAACGACCTGAAATTACGAGTTGTCACAAAAGCATTCGGTTCATGGGGTGCTACCAAATCAATGCTCATAACAGAAGGTAATAAAGAATGGAAAATCTATTCAATTTTCAAAATATAGATTAATTTTTACATCGTTGTTTCAAAGTGCGGAAGTAAAGCCCATAAAATATATGCCGTCCTGTAACACCCCAACCCGACAAGGGTAGAAGTATCACGTCATAGTGTCATATCAGAACATACTAATAAAATTTTGCAAGCGGAAGTCTTATAAATTAAAATGCCAAGTCATATAAACGAATGACTTACAAGGAAAAATACAAAATCCAATATTTCAAAAATGAAATGAAATATCAAAACAATTGCTCTTCAAAAATAGTTCAATAAGATGGGGGAAACTAGGGTCGGATCACTCAAATGCTCCTACTCTCAGCCCAACAAAGCCCAGCATCCTATTAGGTAATTGCAATCCAGAAGAAGGTAGAAATCAAAGGAGACCAAAACAAGGCAGCTGATCGATGACATGTATAAGTACATATAAATAACCAAACATCCAAGTACCGAAGCATAATCAAATAGGAGTTGATGAAAAGTATCATAATCACGACAAGTAACCAAACCTTAAACAAGCATAGCAGACAGCGTATCAACTAACGTAAATATCACACATAAATAAATTGTCGAATACATATAAGCCAGACGGAAACCTAAAAGCAGGCGGAAGCAATTAAACTGAAAGTAAGCATAGCAATCACACAAGTTAAATAACCCACAGTTTAGAACATAACAAGTATCATAAACAGCAGAAATACTAATAGCAGTATAACATGGTAGCCACATATATCAGGTAGGAATACAGAACGAACATCATACTTAAATGAATTAACTAAACAAGGACATATCATGGAAATTAATAAGTCAACTAGAAAGACAACATAAGTTGAACCATTTCCGTTATCAAACCGCAGCATAAACAGAATTATAAACATGACAGATCGACAAGGCAGGTAAACATCAATTACTATGTTGGACTAACAACATAAGCATCAGAAAGTACCAAACAGGAATACAAGCATGGTAGTCACAAACAGAAAATTGGAACACTAAATGATAATCCTAGCCCACAAAAGTAGCTGACGAGGTATAACATGGTTAATGGATAAGTCAGATAATTACTTACTAGCATGGCAAATGGTGAATCAATTAGTCACATAATAGCATGGTAACAGATAATCACATAAGTCATATAATAGTATGGTAAACAGATAATCACATAAATCATATAATAACATAGTCAACACATGAATCCAAAAATCATATAATGGTTCGGAAAGTGAATGAAATGACATTTCGAAGTATAAGCTTAATAGAAAGCTAAAATGGAATAAGAGTATGGCAAATCAAATGAAATGGAGTATAATATGGTAGTCGGACGAATCACATAAGGATACTGAATGAATGAGTAATCAAGGAAACTAAGAACGAGAAATACAGAATATGGTGCATTGTGGAAATAACATGAGGCATAATAAAGATGAAAGGTCATGAAAGGAAAAATATCAGTAAACTACCACGAGCCCAAACAAATCATATCATATCATAAGTAACCATTGTATTCGGAGGGGTGACCTCAAGTAACCAATGGTGAAGGACGAAGAATGTACCCAACATCAATCACCAAAGAAATCATAGCATATCATATACAAAACAAATCTAGGATGCATCCATATGCCCCTAAACAAATCATAGTGGCCATAATAATAATAATGTTGAGCTCATAATATATATAACGAAAGGGACAGTGTCACACCCCCAAATTACCTGTTTTGCAGCGGAATGGAATTCCTGGGGATTGACTGTCATAGCATCACAGTTACAGATATATTGAACGACCTAAAGTGTCGTTTGGAAAACACATCATTTGATTTAATAAAATAATCAGAGTTACAAAGATAGGTCCCAAATGAAATTCAATTTGTGCGGAAATAAGTTTGTTACGAGCCAAACGATGTTTTAAAATGCATAAATCCCATGTGTGACGCGTCGTCACCACGACTCTATGATAAGTCCACATGCATGCCATGAAGTGAATGCCTTAGATACCTGAGATAAAACATGCTAAAAAGTGTCAACACAAAGGTTGAGTGAGTTCATAGAGTTTGTGTTGAAATGTAAAGCCTTTCGAAATCGTTTATGCAGCAAAGGCATTGTAAATCCACTCAGTTCCAAGTTCCGTCCATACAAAACTTGCAACCTGTGTGTTTACAACCCATTGCCAAAATATGTATAGTTTAAGTTAAAGCGCATGATGTCAAATGAATTCACATAACAGTACATTACTTAATCTATCAATATTCAATTGATATAACACATATGAGTGTTGTTTCAAATAATTCCAAGACCATTAATTCATAATTATACCAAGACCTTTAGTTCAATGATTATCCCAAGACATTTAGCTCAATGATTATCCCAAGACCTTTAGCTCAATGATTATACCAAGACCTTTAGTTCATGATTATACCAAGACATTTAGTTCAATGATTTATGATATAGAATATGACTAAACATTCAATTCAGATAAACATATAGTTGCAAATAATCATGAATGTCATAAAATTGATGAGCATGTATCTCCCCGTAGAGTTTAATAAAAGCATTAAAACAATTGAAAATGGGGCTATGGAACTCACCTGTTGCAATGATTATAATGACAAAAGTGGATACAACGAAATGTAGCGTGAATCTCTAAACTTGACCTATTATGAATGATATGATACATAATAAGTTATGATGTAATGTTACGCATGCAATTTGGATGATATCTATACCACTTATGAATTTTTGAAAATAATATTTCTCGTCGAGAAATAATCTTTTAACGTCTTGACCATTTTAAATTACTTCACATGTATTTACATTGAAATGATATCCTACGATAATCATTTAGTGATTTTATTATGAAATTATAACTTTTCGTCGTAAAATAATGTCGTTGAAATTTTCATGAAAGTGACTAAACGGCCTCGAAAAGCTAGTCGTAAAATGGTGTACGTCGAGTGTTAAGAAACGAACTCAACGGTTTTGGTAAGCTTGTATCATTATCTCAAAGTTTTAGAATTTAAGTTTTCATCCTAGAGGTCTCGATCACGGAGAAAAATATAGCTAAAGTATGGTACTTGTGTACAAAATATTGTTTAAGCATGGTTTTCGGCAAAATTTAAGTGACCGTATCTTATTCGTTACAACTCCGCTTGACAAATGGTTTGACATTTTGAAAAAATATGCTAGCGACTTACTTTTACTAGAAGACATCACTTTATAAAAGTACTTCGTCATTGTTAAAAACGACCCTCAACATGGTCCTTGGTTGACGTAAAGTTTGTCTAATAGAAATATACTAATTTTTCTTATATAATAAAGTTACGGCAACTTGTTTAAAATGTGAATAACTTAGTCGTTATAAGTCCGTTTTTTACGTTCTTTATATCCTTAGAATCGTGATAACATATACTAATATATTTTTGATAAGTCGACACATTTAACAAAGCTTAAGACTCATTTTTTACTCGTAAAAAGTCGAGACAGCATGCTGAATTTTCTGGAATTAATAGTTTTCGTCGTCAAACTTCAAAATAGCATAACTTTTTCGTTATAGCTCCGTTTTAACCCGTTCAAGCGGCCACGTTTTCGTTTTAAAGTATATTTTCCAAATATCTAGCCCAAAATATTTTGATTAGTGTCGAAAATTCCAGAATTCAAAAATATGGACAGACCCTTAATTAGACTTGTCGAAATGGGTTTTTCACACGCAAAACCTATTCCAACCAATTCAAAACAACTCCGAAGCTATTCTAATCCTACCATACACCTTCTTAGGGTGTCATGGGTTCCTAGACATCACCAAGAGTGATTGATAACAAGGAGTAATTATAGGATGACAAATATATATATATAACTCTTAAAAACATGTAAAAGTGGTATAAACATCCATGAGACTTGCAAAAATATTCCTAACAATTTATATACGAAATAAATTGAAAACATCGGGTAATTTAATAATATAATTTGTATAGTCTTAAAATGAGTATAAAAATATATTAGGAATATTTTTCGAAGTGTCGGATCAATGTTTCAAAATAATTAATTACGCGATAGCGTTTATTTAATAGGAAAATAAACGTTTTATGAAAAATGCAAAACCATGCATGAACTAATATGATGATAATGATGCTAATGATATGCAGACTAAACCTAGTCTATATGAAATGTCCTTGATGAAATGTTCATGAATTCACAGCTAAACCATTACGGTTACGTGAATTTTATACTCGTAAATCTAGTTTACGATAAATGATAAATGATGAAGCATGAGTAATGTTTTGAAATATGACCTAAAAATACGAGTTGTCCCACAAGGTGGAACATCACTTGACCACACTAGAGTCATGTCAATGGTGCATCAAAGACATGGCCATGTTACCTTCATG
This sequence comes from Chrysanthemum makinoi, assembly GCA_910596185.1. Taxonomy (NCBI): domain Eukaryota; kingdom Viridiplantae; phylum Streptophyta; class Magnoliopsida; order Asterales; family Asteraceae; genus Chrysanthemum; species Chrysanthemum makinoi. The sequence goes on from OU343219.1 coordinate 41,096,420, forward strand.
GCTAGGAATTGGCTCGGTACTAAAGAATGGTCAAATGAAAGTCATAATCTAAAGGTTCATGTTAAAGGTTTAAAGCAAGGTTCACATCAAAAGGTTCACAAAACTAAGGGAACATAGCAAAGGCAGAATATCTGTACCTTATTCAAAGAAAGGAAAAACTAGCCAAGCTAATATTGAAAAGATGTTAAAGAATCATGAGAAACCAATATTTGTACCTTATTAAAGAAGAAAACAAAAGCAAATGAAAATCAAGAGATCTGAAAAGATCACTCCTTCCTAGAGGGATCTCAAAGAGGCTGAAAGGATGTACATTTATTAGATGTAGTTAATGTGTTTTATTCCGATTAAGTCTTTTAGGGTTTATGAGATTCTTTCCATTTTTAGTAGGTTTCCAAATATAGTAACTTTCCTTATTTAGTAAGTTAGCTTTAGGGTTCATATCATTAATTAGTCAATTTAAAGTTAAGTATAATAACTTATTATAATTTAGGGTCTAAAGTGTAACTTGTCAAAGTTTAAGGTTTATTGTGACAAGTAACTAAATATAACAAAACTCTTAAATATTATTATTATAGTCTAAGGTGTAAAGTGTCAATTCATAGAAGATCAAGGTTTGCATGTGACAAAATATTAAAGGTGAGGGTTGAAAGTGAAAATATCAAATATTTAACATGAACTCTTAAGAAACCATACGTACAATATAACATTTCACCTTTCTTCTTATATCTTGACATGCCGACTTCTAGCTTGTTCGCGGTTCAAATGGCTTACCGACACAACTAGACACAACTAGATAAAGGATAATGATTAACCCCCGACTCTATTTCCCCGAAACACTTGCAACGAGCCGTACAACGTACCCATCAATCCGCGAACACCCTCGAAAACACATCATTTAACCCATATTTATATGTTTTCCCAACCCATAATACCAAATCGAGACCCATTCCATTTTGTGTCGATTCAAATAAACAAAGATGTATACGTTGTACTGATTAAATTCTTAGTTCGATATCTTGACAGCTCCCAAAATGTGAAGGACGAAGAATGTACCCAACATCAATCACCAAAGAAATCATAGCATATCATATACAAAACAAATCTAGGATGCATCCATATGCCCCTAAACAAATCATAGTGGCCATAATAATAATAATGTTGAGCTCATAATATATATAACAAAAGGGACAGTGTCACACCCCCAAATTACCTGTTTTGCAGCGGAATGGAATTCCTGGGGATTGACTGTCATAGCATCACAGTTACAGATATATTGAACGACCTAAAGTGTCGTTTGGAAAACACATCGTTTGATTTAATAAAATAATCAGAGTTACAAAGATAGGTCCCAAATGAAATTTAATTTGTGCGGAAATAAGTTTGTTACAAGCCAAACGATGTTTTAAAATGCATAAATCCCATGTGTGACGCGTCGTCACCACGACTCTATGATAAGTCCACATGCATGCCATGAAGTGAATGCCTTAGATACGTGAGATAAAACATGCTAAAAAGTGTCAACACAAAGGTTGAGTGAGTTCATAGAGTTTGTGTTGAAATGTAAAGCCTTTCAAAAAATCGTTTATGCAAAGAAAGGCATTGTAAATACACTCAGTTCCAAGTTCCGCCCATACAAAACTTGCAACCTGTGTGTTTACAACCCATTGCCAAAATATGTATAGTTTATGTTAAAACGCATGATGTCAAATGAATTCACATAACAGTACATTACTTAATCTATCAATATTCAATTGATATAACACATATGAGTGTTGTTTCAAATAATTCCAAGACCATTAATTCATAATTATACCAAGACCTTTAGTTCAATGATTATCCCAAGACATTTAGCTCAATGATTATCCCAAGACCTTTAGCTCAATGATTATACCAAGACCTTTAGTTCATGATTATACCAAGACATTTAGTTCAATGATTTATGATATAGAATATGACTAAACATTCAATTCAGATAAACATATAGTTGCAAATAATCATGAATGTCATAAAAATTGATGAGCATGTATCTCCCCCATAGAGTTTAATAAAAGCATTAAAACAATTGAAAATGGGGCTATGGAACTCACCTGTTGCAATGATTATAATGACAAAAGTGGATACACCGAAATGTAGCGTGAATCTCTAAACTTGACCTATTATGAATGATATGATACATAATAAGTTATGATGTAATGTTACGCATGCAATTCGGATGATATCTATACCACTTATGAATTTTTGAAAATAATATTTCTCGTCGAGAAATAATCTTTTAACGTCTTGACCATTTTTAAATTACTTCACATGTATTTACATTGAAATGATATCCGACGATAATCATTTAGTGATTTTATTATGAAATTATAACTTTTCGTCGTAAAATAATGTCGTTGAAATTTTCATGAAAGTGACTAAACGGCCTCGAAAAGCTAGTCGTAAAATGGTGTACGTCGAGTGTTAAGAAACAAACTCAACGGTTTTGGTAAGCTTGTATCATTATCTCAAAGTTTTAGAATTTAAGTTTTCATCCTAGAGGTCTCGATCACGGAGAAAAATATAGCTAAAGTATGGTACTTGTGTACAAAATATTGTTTAAGGATGGTTTTCGGCAAAATTTAAGTGACCGTATCTTATTCGTTACAACTCCGCTTGACAAATGGTTTGACATTTTGAAAAATATGCTTGGCGAACTTACTTTTACTAGAAGACATCACTTTATAAAAAGTACTCCGTCATTGTTAAAAACGACCCTCAACATGGTCCTTGGTTGACGTAAAGTTTGTCTAATAGAAATATACTAATTTTTCTTATATAATAAAGTTACGGCAACTTGTTTAAAATGTGAATAACTTAGTCGTTATAAGTCCGTTTTCTACGTTCTTTATATCCACGGAATCGTGATAACATATACTAATATATTTTTGATAAGTCGACACATTTAACAAAGCTTAAGACTCATTTTTGACTCGTAAAAAGTCGAGACAGCATGCTGAATTTTCTGGAATTAATAGTTTTCGTCGTCAAACTTCAAAATAGCATAACTTTTTCGTTATAGCTCCGTTTTAACCCGTTCAAGCGGCCACGTTTTCGTTTTAAAGTATATTTTCCAAATATCTAGCCCAAAATATTTTGATTACTGTCGAAAATTCCAGAATTCAAAAATATGGACAGACCCTTAATTAGACTTGTCGAAATGGGTTTTTCACGCGCAAAACCTATTCCAACCAATTCAAAACAACTCCGAAGCTATTCTAATCCTACCATACACCTTCTTAGGGTGTCATGGGTTCCTAGACATCACCAAGAGTGATTGATAACAAGGAGTAATTATAGGATGACAAATATATATATAACTCTTAAAAACATGTAAAAGTGGTATAAACATCCATGAGACTTGCAAAAATATTCCTAACAATTTATATACGAAATAAATTGAAAACATCGGGTAATTTAATAATATAATTTTTATAGTCTTAAAATGAGTATAAAAATATATTAGGAATATTTTTCGAAGTGTCGGATCAATGTTTCAAAATAATTAATTACGCGATAGCGTTTATTTAATAGGAAAATAAACGTTTTATGAAAAATGCAAAACCATGCATGAACTAATATGATGATAATGATGCTAATGATATGCAGACTAAACCTAGTCTATATGAAATGTCCTTGATGAAATGTTCATGAATTCACAGCTAAACCATTACGGTTACGTGAATTTTATACTCGTAAATCTAGTTTACGATAAATGATAAATGATGAAGCATGAGTAATGTTTTGAAATATGACCTGAAAATACGAGTTGTCACAGACAGTGTGGAACATCACTCGACCACACTAGAGTCATGTCAATGGTGCATCAAAGACATGGCCATGTTACCTTCACGGCTAGGAATTGGCTCGGGTACTAAACTGAATGGTCAAATGAAAGTCATAATCTAAAGGTTCATGTTAAAGGTTTAAAGCAAGGTTCACATCAAAAGGTTCACAAAACTAAGGGAACATAGCAAAGGCAGAATATCTGTACCTTATTCAGAGAAAGGAAAAACTAGCCAAGCTAATATTGAAAAGATGTTAAAGAATCATGAGAAACCAATATTTGTACCTTATTCAGCAGCAAGAAAACAAAAGCAAATGAAAATCAAGACATACGAAAGATCACTCCTTCCTAGAGGGATCTACAGAGGCGAAAGGATGTACATTTATTAGATGTAGTTAATGTGTTTTATTCCGATTAAGTCTTTTAGGGTTTATGAGATTCTTTCCATTTTTAGTAGGTTTCCAAATATAGTAACTTTCCTTATTTAGTAAGTTAGCTTTAGGGTTCATATCATTAATTAGTCAATTTAAAGTTAAGTATAATAACTTATTATAATTTAGGGTCTAAAGTGTAACTTGTCAAAGTTTAAGGTTTATTGTGACAAGTAACTAAATATAACAAAACTCTTTAATATTATTATTATAGTCTAAGGTGTAAAGTGTCAATTCATAGAAGATCAAGGTTTGCATGTGACAAAATATTAAAGGTGAGGGTTGAAAGTGAAAATATCAAATATTTAACATGAACTCTTAAGAAACCATACGTACAATATAACATTTCACCTTTCTTCTTATATCTTGACATGCCGACTTCTAGCTTGTTCGCGGTTCAAATGGCTTACCGACACAACTAGACACAACTAGATAAAGACGTATAATGATTAACCCCCGACTCTATTTCCCCGAAACACTTGCAACGAGCCGTACAACGTACCCATAAATCCGCGAACACCCTCGAAAACACATCATTTAACCCATATTTATATGTTTTCCCAACCCATAATACCAAATCGAGACCCATTCCATTTTGTGTCGATTCAAATAAACAAAGATGTATACGTTGTACTGATTAAATTCTTAGTTCGATATCATTTAAAGAAAACATGAATGTGGTCGTGTGGTTATGGGTCGAATGGCCTCAAGACATCAAGGTTACACATGGGTTGAATATATGTAGGTCGAATGGGTTCGCAACACATGTATATGGGTCGAACTAAAGTGGGTCGAATAGCTTTTAAAACAGATTCATACATGGTCGAGATAACATGTCCATTCCATAATAATTTCATTCGATATTTTGTGAATCCATTCATGATTTTATGTAATGTTTATATCATGTATACATGTCCATAACCACACGACATGCAATCAAAGGAAACAGATTATTGCTCATGATGTAGGGTCGAGTAGATAGCCATTCATTGGTTATATCATGTGATTCTAATGCATGATTTTGACTACTACTCTTATTATTTTATGTGATGAGTATAACATATCATTCATGATGATTAACCTTAACATGCAATCTGCTTGAGTACATCACGACAGAAAATAAAGAAAACAAACGAATGACAATTGAACGAGATGAATGATACGATACCCTTGTTGCGTACGAGTGGAAAGAAAGCAAAGAAACCAACGAATCGACCCATGTCCAAGCCAACACCAACTGCCACCCTTTGAACCTTGCTTTGATCGAATGGAGAAGGACACCAACTGCTTGCCGTCACTTTGTGTTTATGTGCTAGGGTTTGTGTGCGTTTTTGAGATGTGAATTGATAAGTTAAAGAATGAGATGAATATGGAAAAAATATAGGGGAATATGGGGGGTATAATGTGGCCGAGAAAAAAGGAATTCACACAGAATATTACTTTCCAAATCTACAATATGGGCTTTTAATTTATGTGGCATGCATTTGTATAATTAGTACCTTCGGCCAATGCATAAGAGATTTATGTGATTTATGATTAAATGTAACATGTGGTGCAATATTTAGACGTAAGGTGTAAATCGATCTCGTATTTTATGTTGGTTAATCATTTACAAGTTAGATTAGAATTTCTTTTAATGAGCATGACGGATTTTACGTATTTTATAAATATTAAATTGAGGGGTAAAATGGTCTTTTCACGAGTTTTAGATTTTAGGGTTTTACATGTCCCATTTAAAGTTGTATTAGATATGCTTGAAAACACTTCGGATGCAAGTCTTCAACGAATGCCTTTGCCAATGCCCATGCCAAGAAGTAAACCTGAGAAAAACATGCTAAAATATCAACATAAAGGTTGGTAAGTTCATAGGTTTAAGTTTAAGAAATCAAGTTGGACCATAGTTGTACATATAAGCATCTCCGTGAATGATACTATATGAAGTAAAAAGTCTATTACGTTAATACCAAGTTCATGCAACCAAAACTACGACAGTGTGCATGCATCTAGAAGCATGATAAATAAAGGCCCGACAAGTGTATTCCTATTACACTTGTAATCGATATGATATACGCTCGACGTTTACCTATGTGACAACTGGCAATTTAGGGAGTTTATTTTAGGTAACCGCATTACGTTAAACTAAACCGAGCTTTTGCCTTTATCACTATTTTTATAAACCATGACTTGATTTTATATCGTCTATTGGTTTTTACGGTTTATTTCACTATTAAATGAGTTATCGTATGAGTTTTAACTCTATTTGGTAGGCACTATTCGATTCGGCACTAGAAACGCCTAAAACGAGAATTATTGTAACTTTTAGACCGTAACTCGAAAATTGACAAATAAATAGTCAAAACTCGTGGAAAAATATAAATAACGATGTTAGAAAGTCGAAGGAACGTCGTGAGACACTCGGGGGACAATATATGAGCTCGAGAATGGGTAAACGGGACAGTTTATGAAAAATTACAACTCCGACCCCCCTATTTCTTCGCTAGCCGGCGCCCCCCTCCTCCATAATTATTTATTTTTGAGTCTCCAACACCCAAGTATAAAAGGCCTCCCATCCCCTCATTTCATACATTTATTTCTCTCACTAAAACACACACACAACACTTTTTCTCTCTCTACTCTCTCTCTCCCCAAATTAAATAAAACCCTAGCCACCACCACCACCCTTGGCCGCCGCCACCTTCCGGCCACTTTCCAGCTATTTTCCGGCGAGTGGTGCTACACCTCCACCACCATATCGAAGATCTTTTTATTAGTGCAAATATTATGATATTTAATCTATACAGTCTCGTTGGTTTTGATTGATGACAAACATGTAACTTGTATTACATAACGTAAAATGTACAAGTTACTTGTAATTACATTTGTCTCAACATACATTCAACACCTCTCGATGTCTCAAGTCCTCGTATGTTACAACACAGGTTCGTACGTGTTTGTTATGTGGCATTATGATCAAACCCATTAACAAATCATATAGAATGTTTAAAATACGTTTAGAGTCACTAAGTATTTTAATAGGTTAACCATTCTATTTAGAACCTCACTTTACATTTTGCATTCACAAGTATTTCAAAAGGTAACTAGACATTTTATTAACTAGTTACATAATACATTTTACAAGTTTACTTTGATAAACATTTTAATCTAAAAATGGAAATACATGTTACATCATGGCATGCATCATCTTTGAAAATCCTTGGAAGATCTCTTGAATATATTGGTTAGATTGACACTCAATATATCAAATGTGATCTTGGTAAGATATGGTAAAATCTTGAAAAGATTTGAAGAAAGATTTTTTAGATTTCTTGTCAGGCACCCACGGCACCAAAATGGATAAAGGGCGGAACCCTTTATTTGGTACCGTGGTCCGTGGACGCTCCTGTCCCCTTTTGCCTATAAATAGAAGCCCATTGTTTTCTCATTACTTCACCACTTGAAAACACACATTCTCCACCTTCTTGCATACATTTAGATCTATCATTAACAATGTAGTAACATACATTAAACACCCTAATGATCATGATCATAATGCTTCTAACATTCATCTTTGTTGTAAGCATACTCTACATTGATCAACCAAGGAAAGCTTAGAGATCTAGCCATCCCCACTCACCACAAGCTGAAGATCTATCAAAACAAGTTTAGGGAACTTGTGATCTTCATCATGAAGGCTTCCTATCAATGGAAGTTCATTTAGAAGTAGTCATTCATATCCATTAGACATTTGTGTAATGGATCATTAGTGTAAACATCATTGCATCATAACAACACTTTCACCAAACTAGATTAGATGGTTTATGTGTTTGTGCCATAAAACACAAGGTTTGTTATGTTGGGCCATAAAACATATTGGGAGTGGTTGTACCCTTGTAAAAGAACTCGACATCTAGCTTAGTGTCGGAAATATTGTATAGGCGACGTTAGGTTGGTTCTACCTCGAACTAGAACCCGGTATTTAGCTTTGTACCGGAAAAAGTGTAAGCGACGATTGTAAGGTTTTCTCTGCCGAGAAGGGAGCTTGTTGATTTAGTGAAGTAACTCTCGAGTTGGGTACTCTGGGAGTGGAGTAGGGCGGAAAGGAGATCCGTGACCGAACCACTATAAATCCTCGTGTTCGGTTTGCACTTTCCTTTCTTTATCTCTTTACTTTTATACTTGCACTATACTATTGTTTGTGATGTGGTTTAGTGTTCATGATTATGTGATAACTTAGTTTACTATGCTTTATATTAGTCACAAACAATAATTGGTACTTACATATTATAACAAGCTTTATAAGCGATTTGATACTAAAGATCTAAAGTTTTTAAACGGTAACGTATTCACCCCTCTACGTTTCCACAATTGGTATCAGAGCCACGTGGCTCTTATTTTCAAAACAAATGGTTTTTAAAATAGAGTACGATCCATGTATCAAATTACCATTGAAGCGAAAAATAATATGAAAAATGCTTTACTTATTATACTTAGAAATTTTGTTGTTAAATGTAACTTTGTATACAAGCTTGAAGGTTTTCTTGAAAAATAAAATAAAAGTTTGTTGAAAGAACTAGTAAGTATTGTATTGTGTGCTCATAGAAAATTTACGAAGAAATATGATTTTAAAGGAGTGTTTGGGATAACTATAAATTTAGTTGAAAAATCACCTCCGTAAATGTTTAAGATAAGTTACATAAGTAGATATGTTGTTAAATATGTGTATTATATGTTTACTATCAAATCTAGTAAGTCACACACATTTTCTCTATGTCAAAAATTAGTTTTGGTGAATCTGTCTCAGAGGACCACGGCACCAATTTTTATAAAGGGCGGATCCCTAAAATTGGTTCCGTGGAATCCGTCTGTACAGATGCGCTTTTGGGCAACTTCAAAAATCATAACTAATTAACCGTAAGTCCGTACGAGTCGAGCCACCTATCATTTTAAAGTGAATTGAGTCTACTTTCATTTAAAAATACTTTAATGGCCTGAGTCTAATTTTAAATAAGTAAAATAGACCAAATACTACAGTATGTCTAAAATATTAAGTTTCGCTTTAACATAAAAACTCAAATCTTTGAATCAAACAATTTAAGTTGGTATTATTAGAACTTTGATACAACTTCTTTTGAAACTAATTAATTTGGTAATATGTTTAAAGAAAACTAATCAAGCTTGGTATACATCGTCATATTTAAACGCTAAATGACGAAAAATGTTTTTTTATTTTATGCTATGCTAAATGACTACTTGTTTATGTTGTTTGCATATATGGTGCTTGCTTATTTTCAAATTGTTGTTTACACTTGTTTGTTTGCATAATATAAGTGTCAATCTTGCCATGTTATTTATTCGCTTGTTTGACAATTTCTTGTTTATGCACAATAGGTCTTTGCTAGATTTTGTGCAATAAGTTAGAAAATGGTTTTACCATCACTTGTAGAATTAGATAACTTTCTTTGCATAGGTTATACTAAAATCTCACATAACTTATGAAATGTCATAACTCACTTAGCAATGAGTACTAGGTAAATTAGTCAAGTACTTTGAAAAATGAAGGTTTTAAGAGAGTGTTTGGTACAAGGACGAAAACAATGATGTATGATACTATTTGGTTGTTTTATTTCAGAGGATGATAAACTAACTTAAAACATTGATGTATGCTAACCGGTTCATGCAGGGGATAGCACACGGGTGTTATCAAATTTTACCCATTTTCACTTATATGTGAAAATCGTTAGCCCTTGTTCAAAATCAATGCTCAACTATGTTTGTGTATATGTTATTTATTCCTAACTAGAAATAGTTAATGTCATATGTTTTGAGAAAAATTTCGTGTTTCGAAAAGTCCCGATAGTTTAAATATGGGTTTGTGAAGATTTCGGTCACCACGGACCGACGGCACCAAATATTTGGTTCCGCCCATTATAGCTTTTGGTACCGCCATACCATACAGCGGACCAGGCGGCACCAATTTAAGGGTTCCTACTGTGTAAAGAAATGGTGCCGTGGAACCTATAGGTAAGTTGTTGTATTTTACTAAATCCTGCAATCTAATTTACCAAATTTTGTTTCTAGGATAGTTGTTAATGCTTATCTTTCATATCCTATTCAACACATCCTCAGTGGATTAACTTAGGATGTTTGACATGATTTTAGACACTTCCATCTCATTAAACCACCATCTTTGTATGGATTAACATCAAATCCATGAATCCTTTGTTCCATAAATCAACACATTCAGGATGGTCATTTTCACACCTTCGCTATTACTTTTCCTCAAGCTTAGCATTTCTTAAAGCAAAGTCAAAATGACAAAATCCTCAACCTTAAATAAGCCACTTAAGAAAACCACTAGGATTAGCATTCGATCTTGTTACTTCATTAACTTGAACTCCTCATCCTTAGACTCGTTACCTCTCAACATCTCATCACCCATTCAAGATGTGAACTGTCTAAACTTAAGTACTCCAACTCCACCACCAAAATCACCCACCATTATGACTACTTCACAACCATCCAAAACACCTTCACTACCAAAGTCTCCAAAACTTGTACTTTGTGCAAACACCACCAACATCTCCTCACCCGTTTTCGGATGATTTAGATGACTTACCGAGACTAACAAATCTGGACTCATTATTTGCAAAGATATCATACACAAGTCTATCATATGACTATAGATATTGTTTTGTATCTACATGTATTACCTCACTTGGTTAACATGAAAATAATGTGTCATCCTTCAAGACGATAAGTATTTACATAGAGTCATAACTCACACGTATGTTAAAGACATACTATCAAGTCTTGTTATCCTTGAGTTCAATCTAAGCTTTATAATCTCAACAAATTAGGATTGACAACTTAAGTATTTCATCTGAAATATTCAAGTAAATGCAACTTACGATTGTAGTCATTAAAAGTCATATCCGAAAAATCAACACTCAAGTATTTTAACAAACACATGTTGAAACACTTATCCAACAACCCACTGTGCCACTTATCTTTAACACCTACTATCCCTCTTCCATCTTTTGGCACCATTAAGCGTATTGCTCATGAACTTCCAAGAGCATCCTTTAAATCAAACGTGCCCTTTCAAGGTGAACCTATACCTCAGCCCCTAAGCTTCATAGACATAACCAAAACCTCAAGCACTTCACCCACTAGTTGTAGCAACCAATGAACCATGAGAATTAGTATCCGTACTTTTTGTGTTCAACATCTATGGACAAATAATCAACCTAAGTACTCCCATAGCACAACAAACCCCTACATCACCACATCCTTAAACACACTAGAAGACCTACCACCTAGATCAACCAATCCACCATCCTTACCTTCATTTGAATTCGTTGAGTGTATTGCTCAAAAAGCCCTTGTGTCCAACACTTGTACTGAATCAAATGCACGTTTGAACAAACTCAAACATCCTTTCCCACATATAAGGACTTAGATAATTCATTATGGCTAGAACCTCAACTATCAAATAAGCATGGTGCTCTTGGTAATTGTTGACAATTCCCACTAGGTATAAGTAGTACTACCTTCACAAATTATCAAAAGTATTAGTAATACTTTGTCGTTAAACTTCTGCATAAATTTCGTTAAACCTCAAGTCAATATTTTAACAACATATGTTAAAATGCAATCTCAAAGCCAACATCATCTAGTGAATATAATCTTGAGACCATGTTTATTTAGATGGGACTATCCGATTCAAACACTTTGGCTTCATATCTTCATTTAGGAAAACATGATGTTTTGAAGAACATTATGACTAAGATTCATGCGTTAAGCTTTCATCTTGTTAAAAGGATATTGTATATCTAGTGCATCATTCTCTCCTTGCGACATAAATGGTTATTATACAAGAGATTTCATTACACCTCATTGGCTAAATGATCTTGAAACGAACATCCACAAGTTCTATGAACTAGCATATCCAATTCATCTTGTCATACTTATTCTCATAAGCATGATAACTTTATCCCATGTGATAATCTCATTTGTTGAAAAATACTATTTGTATCCATTTCCTTTCAAGCATAGATCATAACCTAACCTTGCTCAAACCTTGTGCACATCCAAGGTTAAAACTACACATCTCTAGAACATACACATGATCTATTGAAGTTGGTAACCTTATTTAGATTCTTCTTAAATAAAAAGAGCTTTCTTGAGAATGTTCTTAATTTAACACATTCCATTCCCTAGTCTTAGATAATCAAATCACATTTAAAGTATACATTTCAACTCAACGCAAAAGATGTCATCCATTAGATCATACAATTAGCTATATAATTTGAACAAACTTAGATTCTAAACACAAGATTAAAACATATTGTTTAAATTCATGTGTATAACATGACATCTTCATCACCTTAGTTATATTGCATAGTAGTTGTGTCACATTAAGCCAAGTATTGGTAAACTATCATCTTTTATGCACTTTAATAGGCAAAAGTAGGAGTTCCCATCTTTCTAACATGAGAATGACTACTGGAGAACCTATTGCACTAGAAACTCAATTTGACCTAACGGTTGAATTGCTTCCTGAAGAGAAGTTGGGTATGTGGAATCACCCGTAAAAATGGTCGTGTTTAGCCTTAATTGAGCAACGCTAGTAATAGTCTCATATTCATTCTCCAACTTGAAAAATCTGTTTTCCTGTACTTGCCTAAAGTAAGTGTTAAAACATTGATAGTTTGCCTCGCCTTAGGAATACTAATCAAACAAGTAGTATATATGACTTTTCTCATAAAACCACTTGCATTGCACTTACATGTGTTGATTACATGTTCTTGTTTAATACGATAAGTTGATTTGACATTATCTTAGTGTTTGATAACTAGTCAAATGTGTAAACCTTAGTACGGTTTTATCTTCATAATGCTTGTATTCTTGTTTCATGCTACTAAACGTTTAAACCTAAACTTTATTTTCATGATGCTTACTTTTGAATTATTTTTAGCATAACTAACATGTTATTATGAACTCATAATATGGCATTTTGATACGTGATAATTTTGATATGATATATTTGTGTTTGAAAGCTATTAGTTGGCATTCATTACATCGATGTGTAGTACGATCCAAATGATACATGCTCTTGTTTAAAATGATCAATTGTCTTCTTGGTGTTTGATACCTACTTGATTAATTGTCAAATGTGTAAACCCTAGAAAGTTTTTGTGATTCTTTATGCTACTTAATGTTAAGCGTAAACATGATTTGCATGATATTTAAGGTTGAAGAAATTTTTGTCATCTATATAATGTTTCACATGACTAATGTGTTATTTGTGAACTCATAATATGTCATTGATGTATCCATGTTTGAAAGCTATTGTCTTTTGTTGACATTCCTTAAATCTATGCACAAGATGGTCTAAATGATACATTCTCCAAATTGTTATGTCTTAAACATGGCTTGCATGAATCTTTCATCTTGTTTCTTTTGCTTCTTGTCACACTATTTTTTGCTACGTGTGCACATATAATATGTCAAAGTGCTTTTCGTATGACTAACTTTTAGAAGCCTTTTTATCTTACAAATTAATCACATAGATCATTGTATATCCAAGTATGCTTAAGTATCTAAGTCTAACGACAAAACAATCTCATAATGAAATGTCTTGAATAAAGTCGTATTCTTTCATAATATGATTGTTTTGATGATATCTTGTGTGGTGATTTCTTGTCTACTAAGTGCAATGTGTTGTTTTTTCTTATATAATATGTTATCATTTGATTTCTATCATGTTAACATCTTTTGTCACTAACAAATTTGTTTTGTAGGTTGATAACAAATTATTTGTTATCTCACTTGGTTCTAACTTTTATATGCTCATTGTGCATAATCCTCTTTATTGCTATGTAGATTAGTACTATGCTTTATGGGACCCCTACACCTGCATATAGTTTAAAAGAATATAGAATTGAGTTGTAGAGGCTGGCTTTGCATTTTTGTCTTTCAACCGACCTCTTTGCAAATCTCATTTTTGCTTCCGCTTTCCAAAAATCATCTCCATCATTATTTAGTTATAACAATACTCTAATCCTCTTCACTTCCTATTAGGAAACCACATGCCTCATCATACGATCATCTCGTATTAATCGAGAAGAGGTACGTGACTTTAAGGATGAATTTCATTGTATGCTAACCATCATCCAGAAAAACATCACTAAGCTCATCTCTTTCGTTAACCCAAATAACCTCCTAAACACTTTGTTGTCATTCCTTATTTGATACACATTATGTTGGATGTCCACCAATTAAGGGGGAGAGTAATCCATTCACATAATTGTCTTTTGTCAAATTTTAAGGAGAAATCCATTCACATAATTGTCTTTTGTCAAATTTCATGTCTCTTAGACTCTAAAATACCAACACATAGGCAAACACCACTTAGCTAAAACTAGTTCACGAAACCACAACTAGTTCAACCTTTTTAACTTTTTATCACAAGTTTGCACCAATACCTCATCAAGTGAAAAACACATCATGTGTTTTACAAACTTCTTCATCTCCACAATCAACGAATCTAGGATTTTCCTTAACCTAGCACCTTACAACTTCACTATCTAGAACACCATCATAGGATCTTATCCTTTTCTTGCTTGACATATATCATGCATGTCATTGTCAGTGCAAATGATATATTAATCAAAACAACCATTTCTAACACGTTGGTCCATCCAACTCTCACTTATATGATGTCATTCTCATCCTCATATAGGTACTCATTATTATTATTAGTATTTTCCATATTGTCTTCACTTCTTTTCAAAGTGATAATCATCCATGTCGGTCAAAACCATGCTAATACTACCTTTCCCATTGTCACCTAGAATAGGTCATTTTTATAATTCGTGTCAATCAATGAACGAATTTATCTTCATGTTATCACTTTTATATATTCTTAGATAGAACGCATTATTAATTACTCTTGGGTTGAAGCATATGAGAACTTGCTCAAAACAATAGGTTGTTAGCATCAATAAATCATTCAAATCATAACCCTTATGCATCATTGAAATGCAATGTCCATTCATATTTTTTCCTCTTAGCTTTGGTCACTTGACATGACGAAAGGATTGCATGAGTCCACATTTTTTATATTTGCTATACATATGAGTTTCTAACTCCTTAATAGCTTCCTACCTAATCACCACCACCTTCCATCACCACTTTCACTAATCATCACCACCATGGATTAGCGAAAACTTACTTTTGTAAATCTCGAGTCATCTACCATCACCACATGAATCCTACTAGTAAACCGACACCAACACTAGCACCACTAGTGGCACACCCGGTGGGAGACTCCATATCTTCTTTCTAGGAACTATTTTTTAGGCTTTCATCATATTATATTCTCACTTTTCTTATGATTGTAATTAGGAGACTACACTTCATGAGATCTTTGATTATATCATTTATCACATATATACATCTTATTTTTCTTTGTGAAAAGATGAAATATATTGCACTAATGTTTTTCATTGTAGGTTCATCATCATATACACTCGATTGTATATAACTTACTCATCTAAGGATGAAGTTTGCATCAATTATTTTTCTTATTTTAGGTGCTTCTTGACACCCTAGAACAAGGAGGAATATCCTTTAAGCACTCATATTGCATCGCCTATACACTTTTGTATATGACATATTTGTCTAAAGACAAAGCTTCTATTATACTAATATTTATTTTGAAGGTTCATCTTGACGACCTAGAGCAAGGGGAGCTTTCGTCAAGAAGTTTCTTGAATGCATCTTATACACACTTTGTTGTATATCACTTACTCGTCCAATGACGAATATAGTTTTGCACTAATATTTGTTTTGTAGGTTTTAATCATACCCTGACGCCTCAAACAAGGGGGAGCAACCGTCAAGGGGAGCATGCACGCATTTAGCATCATTCTCACTTTTCAACAAGCATTTTGCTTCGATAAAAAGTGGAGAAAATAGGCTAACATTGCTATGCCTTTTTCTTTTTCATATATTTCTCATAATTTTTGTTGCATAAAACTAACCTTGATGTAGGTTAAGCCTCTTTATTTGATCCATGGATCCGCTACCAAACAAGGGACGGATTGAAGTAGACGATTTAACTTCACTAGGGATGATGCAAGCTTGCCTTTTGGGGAGAAATGAAGTTAAACTCCAAGGACACGCCCTTTTTGTTTCGACAAAAGGGGAGAAGAGTGTAAACGGAGAAGGTAATGTAAAGGTAGTAAGGATACAAGTAACCTTTTACATTTTACTTTCTATTACGTTTACATATATTTGTCATCATCAAAAAGGGGGAGATTGTTAGTGCAAATATTATGATATTTAATCTATACAGTCTCGTTGGTTTTGATTGATGACAAACATGTAACTTGTAATACATAACGTAAAATGTACAAGTTACTTGTAATTACATTTGTCTCAACATACATTCAACACCTCTCGATGTCTCAAGTCCTCGTATGTTACAACACAGGTTCGTACATGTTTGTTATGTGGCATTATGATCAAACCCATTAACAAATCATATAGAATGTTTAAAATACGTTTAGAGTCACTAAGTATTTTAATAGGTTAACCATTCTATTTAGAACCTCATTTTACATTTTGCATTCACAAGTATTTCAAAAGGTAACTAGACATTTTATTAACTAGTTACATAATACATTTTACAAGTTTACTTTGATAAACATTTTAATCTAAAATGGAAATACATGTTACATCATGGCATGCATCATCTTTGAAAATCCTTGGAAGATCTCTTGAATATATTGGTTAGATTGACACTCAATATATCAAATGTGATCTTGGTAAGATATGGTAAAATCTTGAAAAGATTTGAAGAAAGATTTTTAGATTTCTTGTCAGGCACCCACGGCACCAAAATGCATAAAGGGCGGAACCCTTTATTTGGTACCGTGGTCCGTGGAAGCTCCTGTCCCCTTTTGCCTATAAATAGAAGCCCATTGTTTTCTCATTACTTCACCACTTGAAAACACACCTTCTCCACCTTCTTGCATACATTTAGATCTATCATTAACAATGTAGTAACATACATTAAACACCCTAATGATCATGATCATAATGCTTCTAACATTCATCTTTGTTGTAAGCATACTCTACATTGATCAACCTAGGAAAGCTTAGAGATCTAGCCATCCCCACTCACCACAAGCTGAAGATCTATCAAAACAAGTTTAGGGAACTTGTGATCTTCATCATGAAGGCTTCCTATCAATGGAAGTTCATTTAGAAGTAGTCATTCATATCCATTAGACATTTGTGTCATGGATCATTAGTGTAAACATCATTGCATCATAACAACACTTTCACCAAACTAGATTAGATGGTTTATGTGTTTGTGCCATAAAACAAAAGGTTTGTTATGTTGGGCCATAAAACATATTGGGAGTGGTTGTACCCTTGTAAAAGAACTCGACATCTAGCTTAGTGTCGGAAATATTGTATAGGCGACGTTAGGTTGGTTCTACCTCGAACTAGAACCCGGTATTTAGCTTTGTACCGGAAAAAGTGTAAGCGACGATTGTAATGTTTTCTCCGCCAAGAAGGGATCTTGTTGATTTAGTGAAGTAACATTCGAGTTGGGTACTCGGGGAGTGGAGTAGGGCGGAAATGAGATCCGTGACCGAACCACTATAAATCCTCGTGTTCGGTTTGAACTTTCCTTTCTTTATCTCTTTACTTTTATACTTGCACTATACTATTATTTGTGATGTGGTTTAGTGTTCATGATTATGTGATAACTTAGTTTACTATGCTTTATATTAGTCACAAACAATAATTGGTACTTACATATTATAACAAGCTTTATAAGCGATTTGATACTAAAGATCTAAAGTTTTTAAACGGTAACATATTCACCCCCCCCCCTCTACGTTTCCACACTTTTCATCCTCTTTCCATCCATATATAATACTCATACTAAAACCTTCATTAACACCTTTAAATCTTAAGATAAAGATTCGGATTTTTAGGGTTTCAAGTGGGTTTTGCAATTGGTGCTTGAATAAGGTAAATGCAACATGGTTAGAGCTTGTTTAAGCCATAAAAAGCCATGTATGGCATTCTAGGGTTTCGACCCTATGATGAAATTTGGGTCTTTTGGTTGGAACATGAAATTAAGTCTAATTAGTGTCTAAATAAACAAGTAATTAGCGTTTGGTAAGTGTGTGGTGTATCAATTTGATGGGTTTATGCATTTTAGGTTTAGTTTCATCTTTTTGGTTAGAATAGATGATGGGTTTTATGTTTGGTTAATGATTGGAGCTTGAATGATTGGATTTGGATGTTGTGGAATTGATTTGGGTGAAGTTTGATTGGGTTTGGCATGGTGTACGAGCCACCAAGGCCACGTACGTGGCTTATGGTTAGCGTACGTGACCCACTTGGGCCACGGGTCCAGGTCGGGTCACTTTGGTAGCTTGTTGGTTGATATAGTTGAGGTTTGGATGAGACGCGTGGAGCCGAAAAGCTTCTAGAGCTTGTTTGGTTCACATGGTCTTAACCGCGAACGTGTCATGACCATTAGGGTCATAACATTGGTTTCGGGTATATTTGGTTGATTGATTGGTTGGCGAGACTGTTTTTGAGTTGGTTTGGGATTGAATTGCGCTATTATGACTTTTAAATTTGGACTTGATATATATATTGTTGACTTTGAGCTACGTCGTCGTTACTTTGACTTTTTAGTCAATAGTTGACTCCGACAAAGCCGTAACATGGACTTTAGTATAATTTGGACTTTTGATTGATTAAAAGCCGAGAAGTTATGACTCGTGCTTGTGGACTCGAAACGAATAACAATATGAGATTAATATTGGAATTTGACGAAATATATATATAAACATTAAAATGCTAATAAACTATGAAAAATAAATAATAAATGGGCTTTTGTACCAAAAATCTTGATAATAAGTTTTATCTTGTTATTTACTATTTTTAAATGGAAACTAACGACTAAATTGGAAATGTTTTGTAATAAATAAGTAATTAATGTTTCGATTACACGTTTATCAACAAATGTCAATTGTGGACATTTAATACTAGTTTAAGTATTTATTTACTTACGTTGTGTGCATGGGTTGACGAACCTAATAAGAGCCCGCTAGGTACGTTGGGTAACCTTATTAATGGGTGAATTATCCTTATGACTCTTTAGGATACGATTGATTTATGGGATTATAAGCGACACGAGTAAATAAATGAGTTCATCGAGTTGACGAATTCGATAAGGTCTACTATTTATTCCGAAACTTATTGAACTATGGAGCTTATCGTTTAGAGGTCTCATTGTGTTGCATTGAGTTATATACTGGTTGGTTGAGTGCATTCATAGCATCTTATTGAGTCGATACACCCACATGAGGATACCAAACACTAGGATTAAATGGTGAAACGAGATATTTTTGGAAATAACGAAATGAAATACATTGGGGTAGATAACGTTGATTTCGAGGAATATATATATTAAGTGTGGTCTACATTAATAGGTTGTGCCGAGTCGATAGCTGCTGTGCTATGATTACCGTTATCTTCTACTAGTCTTTATTTGTGCGTTGATTGCTTGTGGTGAGTTTCATAGCCCCACTTTTATCTACGTTTTTTAACTATATTTGGACCGTGAAAACTATTTGGTTTTGCTTATATGCTTGACTGTTTAGATTGATGTGCGGTAGTTGTTGCCTTAGACTAGGTTAGCAATCCTAATTGCTATAACTGTTGCCTAGCTAAGAATAGACTTCTACCTCGACCTAGTCCGGGTTGGCAATTGTTCTAGATTTTGCCACCAGTCTTTGGAATAGAGTCTGGGCCGTGTAGTCCCTGGATGCGGGACATGTGTTTTGGTTGGTGATCCGGGTAGGATCGGTATTTATCTATCTTAGGTCTTGCATAGCAAATCAACTACTCTTGGTCCACTATGATTTTGTTGAACTTAAACCTATGAACTCACCAGCGTAAGCTGACCTTTTAGCATGATTTCTCAGGTATTTGAAAGATGTTTGGAATACGTGGTTTATGGAAACTTGGCAAGAAGGCGGGGTTCAAGGATCAATTTTGACTCTGATAAACTTTGGGGACCTATTTTATTAAATCGTGTTTTGGGCCTAATATTTACACTTTTGGAATAAATGTTTTGAATAACTAAATTTGGGATTGGTTTTGAATGTTAAATGACTATCTTTTTTGCTATACTTGTGTGTGATACCAATCCAATAGTAACGCCCCGAAAACTTGATTAAATCTTCCATTGCCGAGATTTGGGGGTGTTACAGATTGGTATCGAGCTCAAGGTTATAGAGAATTAGGTATTTTATAAACCCTAAACTATAACCACTTTTAAGAAAAATTGATCCTCGACCGACGCACGCCCGCTTGCCAAGCCGAAGCTTCTTATGTGAATATGGTATGAACTGCGATTTGAATTATGAGATGATCTATTAAGGGATATTGTGAACTGATTATGGAAACGTTATGATTTGGAGATATGATTATTGATTTTGGAAAATGAGATGTGATTATGGAGATATTACGGAATTTGATTCGAGGAAAAGATATATTGTGATTTTGGAGTTTTGAACTCGATTGATTTGATATGGGATTATGTGATTGAACGGAACTTATGTGTTTTTTTTAAAGGCATATTTTGAGTAATGCGGTACCTACACTTTTAAAAGCTTTCATTATGTGATATATGTTTTGGTTAAGTTGATACGCTTATTAAAACTAGTTGTTCCGAACACTTATACCTACCCTATGCCATTGTCACAAACTATGCCTCACTAGCTTTTGATGTGTTTGAGGAGGTCCTTGCCGTTTCTAGTTCGCCAGCATTGACTCTCATGACGGTTGCGCAGGGTGATCCTTATGAGATTTC
Source organism: Chrysanthemum makinoi (assembly GCA_910596185.1). Taxonomy (NCBI): domain Eukaryota; kingdom Viridiplantae; phylum Streptophyta; class Magnoliopsida; order Asterales; family Asteraceae; genus Chrysanthemum; species Chrysanthemum makinoi. Next base: position 41,117,589 of record OU343219.1, read on the forward strand.
CCGTCACACTAGTTCATCATCATCAGATTGTCCTAGCTCAGCTAGGAAGCTCACTTTACATCGGTGTTAGGCCGAACAGACTCCTAGGCTTGCTTATAGCACGCCCGCATATGCGTGAGACCGCCATCATCACCTATCCATTTAGCGATCACCATGTCTTAGAGGCCTAGATCTCCTAGTGTACCACCTCAGGATTTACCTGCACAGAGACTCCGACTCATGGACTCTCCCCTATGGATGAGGGCGAGGAGGAGCATGAGGTCGAGGAGGAGCATGAGATTGAGGAGCAATATGTATATGAGGATGAGGATCCTCGGGAAGAGGATGATGAGGATATCCTAGAAGGGGTACTCCTTCATTGCGAGTCCTGCACATTCTCCGTGACCAGGTTCTCTTTGCTCGAGCCTGAGTCCCCTGGACAACCTTTAGAGATTGACTCACCACCTTACTCACCTTATATAGGTAGCCCGTTAGGAACGGAGATACCATCGGAGATTGTTTCAGAGCCCGAGGAGTATGGTGAGACGAGTCTGATGTGGGAGAGGATTACATCGCAGGGTACTAGGCTTAGTCAGTTGAGGGATCGTTTGGTTGGAGTATCTAGGGCTAGTATAGAGGATTTGAGAGCCGATATGGGTACCGTGAGTCGAGGACTAGGGTTTTGCATGATGGTATGTCGAGCTCCGGGAGCGGTTGGGGACCTGCTGAGAGGGTTGACAACTCGTGATGCTGATAGAGCGATTTGGCGTAGGATTGGTGAGTTGGAGAGAGAGGTCACAGAGCTTAAGAGTGATCGCGACGCTCCACATGTCGAGTTAGAATCTTTGTGGAGAGAGGTTGACGATGTTAGGAGATCTGTTAGTGGTATTCGTAGACGTGGTTAGATAGTATTAGATTCATGGTTTTGTACCATATTGAAACTAAGTAGTACTTGGTTCGAGGTGTAGGATTATCCTAGTTGTCTTACTAGTATCGTTGTTAGGATCGTTTTTGATTTCTTCGTATCCTTCTATGTATTTCCACTTTTGAAACCTATGAGTTATGGTTATTGGAACGTGCATCCTTAAGTTATGACTCGGTATCTGATTGTAGCGCTTTGGTATAGCGTTATCCTTGTTGACCTTGATTATGAATTCGAGATTTATTTAGTGATCCTTAGAACCCAACTCTATCTTTAGAGCGTGAATTGTGGACTTATGAAACAATGCTTCTTGCCTTCAGAATGATGGCAACAAGACAAAACCCGTTTAGGAACAACCGAGTAGCTCCTGTTGCTGTTGTTGCCCCTGCTCATCAAGGTCGTTGTCCGGCCCCGACCATACCACCTGTTGGGAACCCGAACACTGATAACCCAGTTTTAGAGAACCCGAATGTGAACGACCATGCTAAGAATGGTCCTGTTCCACAAAACCCTCCACCTGTGAACCCAGCCCATGTTGACCAAGCTTAGTGGCACATGTTGAACCGCTAGCTGAGACTAATCTCTCTAACACCTCTAGTGGAACCCCAATTCTGAATCGAACTCGAGGTTGTACCTACAAAGAGTTCCGATTCTGTGGTCCCATTGAGTTCGGAGGAACTGAGGGAGTAGTTTACCTAACTAGGTGGTTGGAGAAAACTAAATCTTTGTTTGCTGTTAGTAATTGTGAGGAGGATTGTAAGGTTAAGTATGCAACATATACCTTGAAGGACGAAGCCTTAACCTGGTGGAACAATTATCACAGATTAGTAGGAATTGATGTAGCTTATAGTATGACTTGGACTCAGTTTAAGACTCTCCTGATTAAGACTTACTATCCTAGGAATGAAGTTAAGAAGTTAGAGAGTGAGTTCTAGAACCATAAGGTTAAGGGTACTAACATGGCGACTTATACTCGTCGTTTCCAAGAGTTATCATTGCTTTGCCCTGATATGGTTCGCACTGAAGAACTTAGGATTGAGAGGTATACCGATGGATTTCCTATAGCTACTCGAAATGATGTCATCAGCGAAGCCGCTTAATTTGCATGAGGCAATTATTGTGGCTCATCGTTTGATGGACTCTTATGTACTAGAAGTAGGAGACAAGGGTAAGAATGATAGGAGTGATAAGAGGAAGAGGAACGAAGTTGCTAAAGGGAATGGAAACAAACGGCAAGAGACAGCCAGGGTGTTCGCCATAGGAAATGGAGGAAGGAAAGATTATAAAGGTAGTAAGCCTGTGTGTGGTCGTTGTAACCGACACCACCATGGACTATGCCCGAATGTGTGCAGGAAGTGCTCTAAGGTAGGACACATGGCCAAATACTGTAGGTCTCGTCTACTTGCTGCAGCTCAAACTGCACAAGGAGCGGACTGGAAGGCCACTGTCACCTGTTTTGGATGTGGAAAGAAGGGACACTTTAAGAATAAGTGCCGAGATCCGTGGATGAGAGGAAATCCCGGTAATGTAGGAGGATTTGCTAACCGAGGTGTAGGAAATAATGGCTTAAACCCTGTGAAGCGTGAGGTTGTGGAAAACCAGGGAAACAATGGTGTTAGGAATCAGCAGAGAGACATGGGAACAACGCCTGTATACGCTATTGGGAAGGAAGTTGGTGAGGACCCTAACGTAGTTATGCACGCTCCTTCTCAATAATCGCTATGCTTCCATCTTGTTTGATCGGTGCGGATATGAGTTTCGTATCCACCAATTTTATGCCATTACTAGGAATCTCCCAAACACCTCTGAGGTTTAGTTACGAGGTGGAGTTAGCGAATGGGAATAGAGAGAAGATAGACACCGTAGTTCGAGGTTGTACCTTAAGTTTCCTAGACCGCCCATTTAGTATAGACTTATTGCCGGTTACCTTAGGAAGTTTTGACGTCATTATCGGAATGGATTAGTTATCGAAGAACGGTGCACACATCATCTGTGATGAGAAGATTGTGCGTTTACCATATGGCAGAAAAGTTTAGAGCATACAAGGAGATCGAGCGATGTGGAAGTCCTTCCCGGTTGAGCATCATCTCTTGTATTAAGGCCCAAAGGTACATCGATAGAGGAAGTTGTCTTTTCTTGGCTCAATTTCGAAAAAGAAAAGTGAGGAGAAGAGTGAAAGACACCTCAATGATGTACCCGTCGTTAGAGAATTTCCGAATGTGTTTCCCGACGATCTGCCAGGGATTCCACCTATCCGACAAATGGAATTCCAAATAGAGTTGATACCCGGTGCGGCACCCGTAGCCCGGGCACCTTATCAACTTGCTCTAAGAGAATTAGAGGAACTGTCTAAACAATTGGCAGAGTTGTCCGAGAAGGGATTCATTCGACTAAGTTCGTCACCGCGGGGAGCACCAGTGTTGTTTGTGAAGAAGAAGGATGGATCGTTTCGGATGTGTATTGATTATAGGGAATTGAATAAGTTGACAGTGAAGACCCGATATCCGTTACCTAGAATAGATGACCTATTCGACCAACTTCAAGGAGCTAGTGTCTTTTCTAAGGTCGAATTACGATCTGGTTATCACCAGATTAGAGTTCGAGAGGAGGATATCCCTAAGACGGCGTTTAGAACTCGTTATGGACACTATGAATTCCAAGTGATGTCGTTTGGTTTGACCAACGCCCAAAGATTTTCATGGATCTCATGAACCGAGTGTGTAAGCCATACACGGATAAGTTTGTGATAATATTCATAGAAGATATCTTGATATACTCTAAGAGTAGTGAGGAACACGAAGAGCATTTGAGGCTCATTTTGAGTGAGAGAGGAGAAGCGTATGCCAAATTCTCTAAGTGTGAATTTTGGATTCCGTTCGTCAATTCTTAAGTCATGTGATAGATAGTCGAGGAGTTCATGTCACCCCTAAGATTAAGGCCATTAAGGAATGGGCAGCTCCTAAGAACCCATCAGAAATCCAACAGTTTCTAGGTTTAGCAAGCTATTATAGGAGATTCATTGAGGGATTTTCCAAGATAGCTAAGTCGTTGACCAAACTAACGCAGAAGGATGTTAAGTATGAATGGGGAGAAAAGGAAGAAGAAGCATTCCAACTTCTGAAGGAGAAGTTGTGTAGTGTTCCCATCCTAGCTTTTCTGAAAAGAAGCTTAAGATTTTGTCAGTAATCGCGACGCCGCATAAAGGCTTAGGTGCTGTTTTGAAGCAACGTGAGAAGGTGATTGCTTATGCATCCCGACAACTTAAGAAGCATGAGAAAAACTACACCACCCATGACCTTGAGTTAGGTGCTGTAGTGTTTGCTCTTAGGATCTGGAGACATTATCTGTATGGAACGAAGTGCGTAGTATTTACTGACCATAAGAGTTTGAAGCATATCTTAGATCAGAAGGAACTGAACATGAGACAACGTCGTTGGTTGGAATTTCTTAGTGATTACGACTGTGAGATTAGTTATCATCCTGGTAAGGCTAATGTTGTGGCTGATGCACTTAGTCGTATGGAAGACATTCCACCCCTACTTGTTAGATCCTTAGGAATGACCATTGTTTCGCCCTTACCGTCTCAAATTTTAGCCGCCCAAGCAGAGGCATTGACGAAAGAGAACCGCCTTATGAGAATCTTCATGGAATGGTAGAAAGTGAAAACGGCTTCTTGAAGTGTTCCGACGAATATTATGCTTCAAAGACGTAAGTTGGATACCATTTCATGGTGGAATCCGTAAGTTGATTATGACGAAGTCGCATAAATCAAAATACTCTATTCATCCCGGAGACGATAAGATATATCAGGACCTTAAGAAACTTTATTGGTGGCCTAATATGAAAGCCGATATAGCTCAGTATGTCAGTTGGTGCCTGACTTGTTCTAAAGTAAAGGCCGAACATCAGAAACCCTCAAGACTCTTAGGGTGCGTTTGGTTCGTAGTATGTTTTGAAAGGAATTGTAATCTGTCAAAGGAATTGTAATTTGAATGAATTGTAATTCAAAGGGTTGGAATGTGTTGTAATTGTAATGTATTGTAATTGTAATTGATGTTTTCTGTCATTGTGTTTGCTTGGATCTCAACGTAATTTAATTCTAGAAAACTTTAAAAAAAAAACTTAATAATAATAATTAAATAAATATTAACACAATAATAATAATAATAATAATAATAATAATAATAATAATAATAATAATTATTTTATAAATATTATTATTTTAATAATTATATTAAATATTTATTATTATTATTATTACAATTTATTATTATATTATTTTATTATTATAATTATTATAAAAATATTATTATAATGAATATTTAATATTATTATTATTATATAAATATTATTATTTTAATATTTATATTAAATATTTATTATTATTATTATATTGTTATTATTTTATTTTATTATTATTATTATTATTATTATTATTATAATAAATATTTATAATTCTAATAATAATAATAATAATTATTATTATTATATTTTATTATTATTATTTTATTATTATAATAATAATAATAATAATAATAATAATAATAATAATAATATTATTATTATTATTATTATTAAATTATTTTACTATTATTAGTATTCTTATTATTATTATATTTTATTATTATTATTTTTTTTATTATTAATAAAATATAATAATATTTATTATATTTTATTATTATTATTCTTATATAAAGATTATTATTTTAATACTTATATTAAATATTTATTATTATTATTATTATTATTATTATTATTATAATAATTATTATTATTATTACAATAATTATGGGAGCCTCAAAACAATTATTATAGCAAAACTAATTATTATTATTATTATTATTTTATTATAGAACATCACTTCATTAGAAAACCGAAAGGAATTACAAGAAATTGGTGGCAAGCCGAGACACTAGTTGGGCTCCCACTCCTTTCTGAATACAAAAGCTAAGTCAGTGAAAAATAAAAGCCCCGCTCTTGACACTATTCGAGTGGCTAATGGTAACAGCCTTGATACATGCGAAAGCGTCCAAAGCTTCCATGTCAAGCTCCCCAAATGTAGAGAAGGCAAATGGGATGAACTTGTAGCCATTTTCTTCACATTTGGACACATATTTCTTTTGCTTCTTCTCCACAGCGTTATGTAATGCCATCCCGAGCCCACGCAGACGCATCAATAACCGCAAAAGAGAGATTCGGTCACATCCAAACACGCCCTTACCTTGGATCCAGTTAAATAATAGCACTCTGCTTGGGACGCATCTTTCCCCGATCCCTCGAAAGAAACCCCAATGGGGCCTCCCTTTTCACCATAATCCCAACCTTGGAACATATGTCGACAAGAATATCACGCACCAAATTATGTATGAATTTCACCCCACTTCACCGAATGGAACCGCATGGTCCCCATTGGTCCATACGATGCTTGCAGCTCGGGCTGGAGCTACCTTCAGAAAACATATGTATGGTAAGCCTATAACACAATATCGATGGTTCATCCTTTGGCCCAACCCATCAATAGGTATGCTGAAAAGGAAATCTTGTGCATGTGGAGCCCGGGTACAACTAAGGATAGCTACCTGCCTCGGGCTTAATGAATACTTAGAAACAATAATAATAAATTTTATTATTTTAGTATTTATATAATAATAATAATAATAATAACATATAAATATAAATATAAAATTTTGAATTACAACGTAATTCAAAACATTCCATCTAATATCCTATGTAATCTGAATTCCCTCCTTGGATGTAATTGGAATGACTGAATTACAATTACAACGCAAACCAAACAGCCTACGTAATGTAATCTGAATTACATTCCCTCCATTCTGTGAACCAAACAGACTACGTAATGTAATCAAATTACAATTACATCCTGTTAGTGCAAATATTATGATATTTAATCTATACAGTCTCGTTGGTTTTGATTGATGACAAACATGTAACTTGTAATACATAACGTAAAATGTACAAGTTACTTGTAATTACATTTGTCTCAACATACATTCAACACCTCTCGATGTCTCAAGTCCTCGTATGTTACAACACAGGTTCGTACATGTTTGTTATGTGGCATTATGATCAAACCCATTAACAAATCATATAGAATGTTTAAAATACGTTTAGAGTCACTAAGTATTTTAATAGGTTAACCATTCTATTTAGCACCTCACTTTACATTTTGCATTCACAAGTATTTCAAAAGGTAACTAGACATTTTATTAACTAGTTACATAATACATTTTACAAGTTTACTTTGATAAACATTTTAATCTAAAATGGAAATACATGTTACATCATGGCATGCATCATCTTTGAAATCCTTGGAAGATCTCTTGAATATATTGGTTAGATTGACACTCAATATATCAAATGTGATCTTGGTAAGATATGGTAAAATCTTGAAAAGATTTGAAGAAAGATTTTTAGATTTCTTGTCGCACCCACCATACCAAAATGCATAAAGGGCGGAACCCTTTATTTGGTACCGTGGTCCGTGGACGCTCCTGTCCCCTTTTGCCTATAAATAGAAGCCCATTGTTTTCTCATTACTTCACCACTTGAAAACACACCTTCTTGCATACATTTAGATCTATCATTAACAATGTAGTAACATACATTAAACACCCTAATGATCATGATCATAATGCTTCTAACATTCATCTTTGTTGTAAGCATACTCTACATTGATCAACCAAGGAAAGCTTGGAGATCTAGCCATCCCCACTCACCACAAGCTGAAGATCTATCACAACAAGTTTAGGGAACTTGTGATCTACATCATGAAGGCTTCCTATCAATGGAAGTTCATTTAGAAGTAGTCATTCATATCCATTAGATATTTGTGTCATGGATCATTAGTGTAAACATCATTGCATCATAACAACACTTTCACCAAACTAGATTAGATGGTTTATGTGTTTGTGCCATAAAACACAAGGTTTGTTATGTTCGGCCATAAAGCATATTGGGAGTGGTTGTACCCTTGTAAAAGAACTCGACATCTAGCTTAGTGTCGGAAATATTGTATAGGCGACGTTAGGTTGGTTCTACTTCGAACTAGAACCCGGTATTTAGCTTTGTACCGAAAAGTGTGTTTACGGTTGTAAGGTTTTCTCCTACGAGAAGGGAGCTTGTTGATTTAGTGAAGTAACTCTCGAGTTGGGTACTTAGGGAGTGGAGTAGGCTGAAAGGAGATCCATGACCGAACCACTATAAATCCTCGTGTTCGGTTTGCACTTTCCTTTCTTTATCTCTTTACATTTATACTTGCACTATACTATTGTTTGTGATGTGGTTTGGTGTTCATGATTGTGTGAAAACTTAGTTTACTATGTTTCATATTAGTCACAAACAATAATTGGTACTTTCATATTATAACAAGCTTCATAAGCGATTTGATACTAAAGATCTAAAGTTTTTAAACGGTAACGTATTCACCCCCTCTACGTTTCCACAATTGGTATCAGAGCCACGTGGCTCTTATTTTCAAAACAAATGGTTTTTAAAATAGAGTACGATCCATGTATCAAATTACCATTGAAGTGAAAAATAACATGAAAAATGTTTTGCTAATTATACTTTAAAATTTTATTGTTAAATGTAACTTTGTATACAAGGTTGAAGGTTTTCTTGAAACATAAAATAAAAGTTTGTTGAAAGTACTAGTAAGTATTGTATTGAGTGCTTATAGGAAATTTACGAAGAAATATGATTTTAAAGGAGTGTTTGGGATAACTTTAAATCTAGTTGAAAAATCACCTCCGTAAATGTTTAAGATAAGTTACATAAGTAGATATGTTGTTAAATATGTGTATTATATGTTTACTATGAAATCTAGTAAGTCACACACGTTTTTTCTCTGTCAAATACTAGTTTTGGTGAATCTGTCTCAGAGGACCACAACACCAAATCTTATAAAGGGTGGATCCCTTTATTTGGTTCCGTGGAATCCGTCTGTACAATATGTATTTTTTTGGGCAACTTCAAAAAATCATAACTAATTAACCGTAAGTCCGTACGAGTCGAGCCACCTATCATTTTAAAGGGAATTGAGTCTACTTTTACTTAAAAATACTTTCATGGCCTGAGTCTAATTTTAAATAAGTAAAATAGACCAAACACTACAGTATGTCTAAAATATCAAGTTTCGCTTTAACATAAAAACTCAAATTTTTGAATCAAACAATTTAAGTTGGTATTCTTAGAACTTTGATACAACTTCTTTTGAAACTAATTAATTTGGTAATATATTTAAAGGAAACTAATCAAGCTTGGTATACATCGTCATATTTAAACGCTAAATGACGAAAAGTGTTTTTCATTTTATGCTATGCTTGTTTATGTTGTTTACATATATGGTGCTTGCTTATTTTCAAATTGTTGTTTACACTTGTTTGTTTGCATAATATAAGTGTCAATCTTGCCATGTTATTTATTCGCTAGTTTGACGATTTCTTGTTTATGCACAATAGGACTTTGCTAGATTTTGTGCAGTAAGTTGGAAAATTGTTTTACCATCGCTTGTAGAATTAGATAACTTTCTTTGCATAGGTTATACTAAAATCTCGCATAACTTATGAAATGTCATAATTCAATTATCAATGTGTACTAACTAAATTAGTCAAGTACTTTGAAAAATGGAGTTTTTAAGAGAGTGTTTGGTACAAGGACAAAAACAATGTTGTATGATGTAATTTACGTGTTTTCGTTTCGTAGGATCATAAACTAACTTAAAACATTGATGTATGCTAACCGGTTCATGCAGGGGGATAACACACGGGTGTTATCAAATTTTACCCATTTTCACTTATATGTGAAAATCGTTAGCCCTTGGTCAAATTCTATGCTCCACTATGTTTGTATATGTGTTATTGACTTTTCCTAACTAGAAATGATTAATGTCAGATGTTTTAAGCAAAATTCAAAGCTTCGGAAAACTCCCCGACACCTAAAAAAATGGGTGCGTGAAGTTTTCTCGGTGTCCAGATTAGACGGCACCAAAAAGTTGGTACCGTCGTTATGCATTTTGGTACCGCGTTCTGCTGACCGGCGGCACCAAATTAAGGGTTTCCTTCTGTGCAAAAAATTGGTGTCGTGGATTCTATGTAAGTTGTTGAATTTTACTAAATCTCGCAATCTAATTTACCAAATTTCGTTTCTAGGATAGTTGTTAATGCATATCTTTCATGTCTCACTCAACACATCCTCAATGGATTAACTTAGGATGTTTGACATGATCTTAGACACTTCCATCTCATTAGAAACTACCATCTTTGTTTGGATTAACATCAAATAGAAACATAAATACACATGATGGTCATTTTCATTTTCACACATTCGCCAAGCATTTTCCTCAAGCTTAGCATTTCTAAAGCAAAGTATGACTAAATCCTCAACCTTAATCCATTTCTAGGATTAATCTTGTTGCCATTAACTTGAACTCTTCATCCTCGGAATCCTTAGACTCATTATTCAAGAAAGATATCATACACAAGTCTATCATATGACTATATCATGTACATGTATTGCCTCACTTTGTTCATGAAAATAATGTGTCATCCTTGATCTATAAGTATTTACATAGAGTCATAACTCACAAAGAAATACTATCAAGTTTTGTTATCCTTGAGTCTAAGCTTTATAATCTCTCAAGCTTAGCGAAATATTTAATATATCTTCATTTAAAGTCATATCCTAAAAAATCAACACCCAAGTAACAAAATGTTGAAACACTCCAAAACAAACAACCACCTGCCACTTATCCTGACACCTACTATCCCTCTTCCATCTTTTGGCACCATTAAGCGTATTGCTCATGAACTTCCAAGAGCATCCTTTAAATCAAACGTGCCCTTTCAAGGTAAACCTATACCTCAGCCCCTAAGCTTCATAGACATAACCAAAACTTCAAGCACTTCACTAGCTGTAGCAACCAATGAACCATAAGAATTAGTATCCGTACTTTTTGTGTTCAACATCTATGGACAAATAATCAACCTAAGTACTCCTATAGCACAACAAACCCCTACATCACCACATCCTTAAACACACTAGAAGACCTACCACCTAGATCAACCAATCTACCATCCTTACCATCATTTGAATTCGTTGAGTGTATTGCTCAAAAAGCCCTTGTTTCCAACACTTGTACTGAATCAAATGCACGTTTGAACAAACTCAAACATCCTTTCCCACATATAAGGACTTAGATAATTCATTATGACTAGAACCTCAACTATCAAATAAGCATGGTGCTCTTGGTAATTGTTGACAATTCCTACTAGGTATAAGTAGTACTACCTTCACAAATTATCAAAAGTATTAGTAATACTTTGTCGTTAAACTTCTGCATAAATTTCTTTAAACCTCAAATCAATATTTTAACAACATATATTAAAATGCAATCTCAAAGCCAACATCATCTAGTGAATATAATATTGAGACCAAGTTTATTTAGATGGGTCTATCCGATTCAAACACTTTGGCTTCATATCTTCATTTAGGAAAACATGATGTTTTGAAGAACAATTAGACTAAGATTCATGCGTTAAGCTTTCATCTTGTTAAAAGGATATTGTATATCCTGTGCATCATTCTCTCCTTGCGACATAAATGGTTATTATACAAGAGATTTCATTACACCTCATTGGCTAAATGATCTTGAAACGAACGTCCACAAGTTCTATGAACTATGATATCCAATTCATCTTGTCATACTTATTCTCATAAGCATGATAACTTTATCCCATGTGATAATCTCATTTGTTGAAAAATACTATTTGTATCCATTTCCTTTCAAGCATAGATCATAACCTAACCTTGCTCAAACCTTGTGCACATCCAAGGTTAAAACTACAAATCTCTAGAACATACACATGATCTATTGAAGTTGGTAACCTTATTTAGATTCTTGTTAAATAAAAAGAGCTTTCTTGAGAATGTTCTTAATTTAACACATTCCATTCCCTAGTCTTAGATAATCAAATCACATTTAAAGTATACATTTCAACTCAACGCAAAAGATGTCATCCATTAGATCATACAATTAGCTATATAATTTGAACAAACTTAGATTCTAAACACAAGATTAAAACATATTGTTTAAATTCATGTGTATAACATGACATCTTCATCACCTTAGTTATATTGCATAGTAGTTGTGTCACATTAAGCCAAGTATTGGTAAACTATCATCTTTTATGCACTTTAATAGGCAAAAGTAGGAGTTCCCATCTTTCTAACATGTGAATGACTATTGGAGAACCTATTGCACTAGAAACTCAATTTGACCTAACGGTTGAATTGCTTCCACAAGAGAAGTTGGGTATGTGGAATCACCCGAAAAATGGTCGTGTTTAGCCTTAATTGAGCACCGCTAGTAATAGTCTCATATTCATTCTCCAACTTGAAAAATCTGTTTTCCTGTACTTGCCTAAAGTAAGTGTTAAAACATTGATAGTTTGCCTAGCCTTAGGAATACTAATCAAACAAGTAGTATATATGACTTTTCTCATAAAACCACTTGCATTGCACTTACATGTGTTGATTACATGTTCTTGTTTAATACGATAAGTTGATTTGACATTATCTTAGTGTTTGATAACTAGTCAAATGTGTAAACCTTAGTACGGTTTTATCTTCATAATGCTTGTATTCTTGTTTCATGCTACTAAACGTTTAAACCTAAACTTTATTTTCATGATGCTTACTTTTGAATTATTTTTAGCATAACTAACATGTTACTTATGAACTCATAATATGGCATTCTGATACGTGATAATTTTGATATGATATATTTGTGTTTGAAAGCTATTAGTTGGCATTCATTACATCGATGTGTAGTATGATCCAAATGATACATGCTCTTGTTTAAAATGATCAATTGTCTTCTTGGTGTTTGATACCTACTTGATTAATTGTCAAATGTGTAAACCCTAGAAAGTTTTTGTGATTCTTTATGCTACTTAATGTTAAGCGTAAACATGATTTGCATGATATTTAAGGTTGAAGAAATTTTTGTCATCTATATAATGTTTCACATGACTAATGTGTTATTTGTGAACTCATAATATGTCATTGATGTATCCATGTTTGAAATCTATTGTCTTTTGTTGACATTCCTTAAATCTATGCACAAGATGGTCTAAATGATACATTCTCCAAATTGTTATGTCTTAAACATGGCTTGCATGAATCTTTCATCTTGTTTCTTTTGCTTCTTGTCACACTATTTTTTTGCTACGTGTGCACATATAATCTATCAAAGTGCTTTTGGTATGACTAACTTTTAGAAGCCTTTTTATCTTACAAATTAATCACATAGATCATTGTATATCCAAGTATGCTTAAGTATCTAAGTCTAACGACAAAACAATCTCATAATGAAATGTCTTGAATAAAGTCGTATTCTTGCATAATATGATTGTTTTGATGCTATCTTGTGTGGTAATTTCTTGTCTACTAAGTGCAATGTGTTGTTTTTTCTTATATAATATGTTATCATTTGATTTCTATCATGTTAACATCTTTTGTCACTTACAAATTTGTGTTGTAGGTTGATAACAAATTATTTGTTATCTCACTTGGTTCTAACTTTTATATGCTCATTGTGCATAATCCTCTTTATTGCTATGTAGATTAGTACTATGCTTTATGGGACCCCTACACCTGCATATAGTTTAAAAGCATATAGAATTGAGTTCTAGAGGCTGGCTTTGCATTTTTGTCATTTAACCGACCTCTTTGCAAATCTCATTTTTGCTTCCGCTTTCCAAAAATCATCTCCATCATTATTTAGTTATAACAATACTCTAATCCTCTTCACTTCTTGTTAGGAAACCACATGCCTCATCATACGATCATCTCGTATTAATCGAGAAGAGGTACGTGACTTTAAGGATGAATTTCATTGTATGCTAACCATCATCCAGAAAAACATCACTAAGCTTATCTCTTTCGTTAACCCAAATAACCTCCTAAACACTTTGTTGTCATTCCTTATTTGATACACATTATGTTGGATGTCCACCAATTAAGGATGAGAGAAATCCATTCACATAATTGTCTTTTGTCAAATTTTATGGAGAAATCCATTCAAATAATTGTCTTTTGTCAAATTTTATGTCTCTTAGACTCTAAAATACCAACACATAGGCAAACACCACTTAGCTAAAACCAGTTCACTAAACCACAACTAGTTCAACCTTTTTAACTTTTTATCACAAGTTTGCACCAATACCTCATCAAGTGAAAAACACATCATGTGTTTTACAAACTTCTTCATCTCCACAATCAACGAATCTAGGATTTTCCTTAACCTAGCACCTTAAAACTTCACTATCTAGAACACCATCATAGAATCTTGTCCTTTTCTTGCTTGACATATATCATGCATGTCATTGTCAATGCAAACGATATATTAATCAAAACAACCATTTCCAACACGTTGGTCCATCCAACTCTCACTTATATGATGTCATTCTCATCCTCATATAGGTACTCATTATTATTATTAGTATTTTCCATATTGTCTTCACTTCTTTTCAAAGTGATAATCATCCATGTCGGTCAAAACCATGCTAATACTACCTTTCCCATTGTCACCTAGAATAGGTCAATTTTATAATTCGTGTCAATCAATGAACAAATTTATCTTCATGTTATCACTTTTATATATTCTTAGATAGAACGCATTATTGATTACTCTTGGGTTGAAGCATATGAGAACTTGCTCAAAACAATAGGTTGTTAGCATCAATAAATCACTCAAATCATAACCTTTATGCATCATTGAAATGCAATGTCCATTCATATTTTTTTCTCTTAGCTTTGGTCACTTGACATGACGAAAGGATTGCATGAGTCCATATTTTTATATTTGCTATACATATGAGTTTCTAACTCCTTAATAGCTTCCTACCTAATCACCACCACCTTCCATCACCACTTTCACTAATCATCACCACCATGGATTAGCGAAAACTTACTTTTGTAAATCTCGAGTCATCTACCATCACCACATGAATCCTACTAGTAAACCGACACCAACACTAGCACCACTAGTGGCACACCCGGTGGGAGACTCCATATCTTCTTTCTAGGAACTATTTTTTAGGCTTTTATCATATTATATTCTCACTTTTCTTATGATTGTAATTAAGAGACTACACTTCATAAGATCTTTGATTATATCATTTATCACATATATACATCTTATTTTTCTTTGTGAAAAGATGAAATATATTGCACTAATGTTTTTCATTGTAGGTTCATCATCATATACACTCGAGTGTATATAACTTACTCATCTAAGGATGAAGTTTGCATCAATTATTTTTCTTATTTTAGGTGCTTCTTGACACCCTCGAACAAGGAGGAATATCCTTTAAGCACTCATATTGCATCGTCTATACACTTGTTTGTATATGACATATTTGTCTAAAGACAAAGCTTCTATTATACTAATATTTATTTTGAAGGTTCATCTTGATGACCTAGAGCAAGGGGAGCTTTCGTCAAGAAGTTACTGGATGTATCTTATACACATTTTGTTGTATATCACTTACTCGTCCAATGACGAATATAGTTTTGCACTAATATTTGTTTTGTAGGTTTTAATCATACCCTGACGCCTCAAACAAGGGGAGCAACCGTCAAGGGGGAGCATGCACGCATTTAGCATCATTCTCACTTTTCAACAAGCATTTTTGCTTCGATAAAAAGTAGAGAAAATAGGCTAACATTGCCATGCCTTTTTTTTCATATATTTCTCATAATTTTTGTTCCATAAAACTAACCTTGATGTAGGTTAAGCCTCTTTATTTGATCCATGGATCCGCTACCAAACAAGGGACGGATTGAAGTAGACAATTTAACTTCACTAGGGATGATGCAAGCTCGCCTTTTTGGGGAGAAATGAAGTTAAACTCCAAGGACACGCCCTTTTTGTTTCGACAAAAGGGGGAGAAGAGTGTAAACGGAGAAGGTAATGTAAAGGTAGTAAGGATACAAGTAACCTTTTACATTTTACTTTCTATTACGTTTACATATATTTGTCATCATCAAAAAGGGGAGATTGTTAGTGAAAATATTACGATATTTAATCTATACAGTCTCGTTTGGTTTTGATTGATGACAAACATGTAACTTGTAATACATAACGTAAAATGTACAAGTTACTTGTAATTACATTTGTCTCAACATACATTCAACACCTCTCGATGTCTCAAGTCCTCGTATGTTACAACACAGGTTCGTACATGTTTGTTATGTGGCATTATGATCAAACCCATTAACAAATCATATAGAATGTTTAAAATACGTTTAGAGTCACTAAGTATTTTAATAGGTTAACCATTCTATTTAGAACCTCACTTTACATTTTGCATTCACATGTATTTCAAAAGGTAACTAGACATTTTATTAACTAGTTACATAATACATTTTACAAGTTTACTTTGATAAACATTTTAATCTAAAAATGGAAATACATGTTACATCATGGCATGCATCATCTTTGAAATCCTTGGAAGATCTCTTGAATATATTGGTTAGATTGACACTCAATATATCAAATGTGATCTTGGTAAGATATGGTAAAATCTTGAAAAGATTTGAAGAAAGATTTTTTAGATTTCTTGTTAGGCACCCACGGCACCAAAATGCATAAAGGGTGGAACCCTTTATTTGGTACCGTGGTCCGTGGACGCCCCGCCCCTTTGCCTATAAATAGAAGCCCATTGTTTTCTCATTACTTCACCACTTGAAAACACACCTTCTCCACCTTCTTGCATACATTTAGATCTATCATTAACAATGTAGTAACATACATTAAACACCCTAATGATCATGATCATAATGCTTCTAACATTCATCTTTGTTGTAAGCATACTCTACATTGATCAACCAAGGAAAGCTTGGAGATCTAGCCATTCCCACTCACCACAAGTGAAGATCTATCACAACAAGTTTAGGGAACTTGTGATCTTCATCATGAAGGCTTCCTATCAATGGAAGTTCATTTAGAAGTAGTCATTCATATCCATTAGACATTTGTGTCATGGATCATTAGTGTAAACATCATTGCATCATAACAACACTTTCACCAAACTAGATTAGATGGTTTATGTGTTTGTGCCATAAAACACAAGGTTTGTTATGTTGGGCCATAAAACATATTGGGAGTGGTTGTACCCTTGTAAAAGAACTCGACATCTAGCTTAGTGTCGGAAATATTGTATAGGCGACGTTAGGTTGGTTCTACCTCGAACTAGAACCCGATATTTAGCTTTGTACCGAAAAAGTGTAGCGGCTTAATTGTAAGGTTTTCTCCCCGAGAAGGGAGCTTGTTGATTTAGTGAAGTAACTCTCGAGTTGGGTACTCGGGGAGTGGAGTAGGGCGGAAAGGAGATCCGTGACCGAACCACTATAAATCCTCGTGTTCGGTTTGCACTTTCCTTTCTTTATCTCTTTACTTTTATACTTGCACTATACTATTGTTTGTGATGTGGTTTGATGTTCATGATTGTGTGACAACTTGGTTTACTATGCTTTATATTAGTCACAAACAATAATTGGTACTTACATATTATAACAAGCTTTATAAGCGATTTGATACTAAAGATCTAAAGTTTTTAAACGGTAACATATTCACCCCCCCTCTACGTTTCCACACTTTTTATCCTCTTTCCATCCATATATAATACTCATACTAAAACCTTCATTAACACCTTTAAATCTTAAGATAAAGATTCGGATTTTTAGGGTTTCAAGTGGGTTTTGCAATTGGTGCTTGAATAAGGTAAATGCAACCCGGTATTTAGCTTTGTATCGGAAAAAGTGTAAGCGACGATTGTAAGGTTTTCTCCGCCGAGAAGGGAGCTTGTTGATTTAGTGAAGTAACTCTCGAGTTGGGTACTCGGGGAGTGGAGTAGGGCGGAGAGGAGATCCGTGACCGAACCACTATAAATCATCGTGTTCGGTTTGCACTTTCCTTTCTTTATCTCTTTACTTTTATACTTGCACTATACTATTGTTTGTGATGTGGTTTGATGTTCATGATCGTTTGACAACTTGGTTTACTAGTATTCATATTAGTCACAAACAATAATTGGTACTTTCATATTATAACAAGCTTCATAAGCGATTTGATACTAAAGATCTAAAGTTTTTAAACGGTAACGTATTCACCCCCCTCTACGTTTCCACACATCCAATTACGGCGGATTACGGCGAACCAAACACCCCCTTAGTTCAACACGAACTCCCATAATGGAAATGGGAGTGAATAACCATGGACTTTATCACTAAATTACCAAGAACAGTTAGCGGCAATGACGCTATCTGGGTAATAGTTGATC